>OZ005741.1:76581882-77217115 GCA_963930735.1 Dioctria linearis | reverse complement strand
ACTTGCTTAGATCTAAATAGAATAAGGTAATTGCGCATAGGCCAGTCACAGATCCGCTCCTCCTCGAATAAACCATTGGCTTATCTGTATAAATTTTTACATCACAGGACCGAGAATAGAACCCTGAGGTATACCGTAGTAGAGAGTTAGGGGAGATAATATTGACTGAGTGACTTTTATCGACTGCCTACGGCAGTAGAGCAGAATAAAAGATACACAACGGAGCACCTCATAAATTTTCATAGAAGATTTAAATGAAGCGAACAATACAAACAGTTCACTTCAATCGAGAGAACAATTCGTTCTCTACAGCATATGGGAGTGCTAAAACAAGGTACACAAAAGAACACAGCTTATATTTTAAAATTTTAATTATTGGCAATTTTAGTCATTTAACAACCGGTTTTCACATTTCTGATTTCTTAACAACCGGTTCGGCCGAATCGGTGTGAACTGGCTGAATATCAGCATTGGTTATACATTATGTAGGTACATTCATGAGTTTTAAACATTTGTAATTTACGTGTAGATGTCATTGAAATGCAATGTCACTACATAGGAATAAGGCAATGCATTCGGATGAGAAACAAGCTATAGTAGCAGAAATGACAAAATATGCGCGAGCAAAATTATACTATCAAAAATAAACGGTTGTAAATGTAATAGATTGCTTTTTCTATGTCTCCAATTATATCAAAACAAAATTAAATTAATAAGTTCAATTTTGAAATTTTAAAAGGATACTTATGAAGTCATAGCAATTTATGTTCAAAATCAATTATTATAATCTTCGATCTCGTTCTCCCAAAACAGTAATATGAGCTGCTATAATATTTAAGGTATTGCTAAAATTTCAATAGAATTGTCATATAGAAATAAGAGGATACCACACCTCTTTTGATATGAAGTTTAAGATTGCAATAATAATTACCTATAAACTATTAAAACTACAATACAAGTCTTCCAAGCATAGTAGGACTTTTATATCAATAAAAACAAACCCCACAAAAGTGTATCTCATTATGTCAATAATATCCTCAATTTAAAAATGAGGTCTATGTTTATTTTTACACGACTACATATATTAGAAAAGCGCACAATTAATTTTATAGTTTCAGATTTATTACCAAAGTTGTTATCGGTAGATCGCTCCTGTGTCCTGGTCATAAGTGGAGTAGCGGTCGGACAAAGGATTTATACCAATTTTTATGACCAATTCACTAGTTTATCTATGTTCTACCAAATTTATTTACTCAGATTTAAAAAAAAAACAAACAAACATATTTTTATTCGAGTTCACAATAAGTTATTATTATTCTTCTCTTACGATATTTCAAAACTAGTTCACAATAGATAATTCTTTTAATTTTCTGGTTAAACGTTAAGTTCACTATAATAATAATAAAACACTACAGCTTATTGCTCCCTTTTTCTAGAAACTTTTTATTCTGTTTCCCTAAACGTAATGTTCTCTCACGGGGTTGAATAGATGAACTCCCCGGTTTTGTCCAGTTGACGGATAAGAAACAAACTCCCCGAGGTTTGGGTTCGCTGACCATAGGTACCCATCATAATCCAAAGCCTTTTTGATTTTTTATTATGTTTTTACGATGTTGAAAAAACGTAGATACGTGAAAAAATGCGAAAAGTTTTGATCCAATACAATTGCATCAAGAAATTGATATCTGATATGTCTGTTGTCGTCAACTTAAAATAATAATTTTAAGACGGCAAGAATAATTGTACGCATTTACATGCAAGATTAAAAGAATCAAAGTGATGTATGTATGTACTGTGTACATGCGAAGAAGAAGAAGACATTGTATGTTGGTAACTATTGTATATACATAGAAAAATATGTTGATGTATTGATCTTATGGTTGTGACTCGGGGCATTGGGCAACTGACTCACAACATAGTGTGATTTTTCATATTGACCAAAAACAATAGGGGGAAAAAATATATGGGTTATGATAGGAATATGCATTTATTTTGCGGGATATTTTTCTGAGTGTATGAATTTTTGCAGCAAAGCCAAAAAGGAGTTAGAAGCTATTAAATTAAACAGATGGGAATTTAAATGCTGTAAGTATTACCATAAGGTCTGCACTGCCTTTAATCCTTCGATAAAGTATAAATTTAAAATTCAACTCGAGTTTTCGACCATGTTTCTGATAATATTTTATATTTTGACTTAAAGCTTCGATTGATTTTAAAGCACTTCAGGAAAACATCTCCATCCCTCTGCGCTTTTCGACACAAACGGAAAAATAAAAAAATTTCTGTCCTGGTTCTCTTTTTTCGAATAATGAAAATAAAAATCCATGCATAAAAAAAAAAAACAATTACCGATTTTTCACACAATTTTCCAAAGTAGGTACACTAATAAATATTTTCATCCATTACTTTGGTTCAGTGCATATTTTAGTAATTCATGAATAAAAGAAAAAAAAAACATTCCGACACCGCAAAATATCATTAGGGTCCGTTCGTAAAGAGATTACATTCGGTGATAAGTTGTCCCATGTAAAGCGATTGCAATTACCATGTATACCTACATGTAGGACGGCACGTAGCAATACGAAAGTACAAAAATGGATGCCAGCCATTGTATTCCCAAAACATCTGACGGGAAAGCAAAGAAATAATCAAAATTTGTTGTTTTTTGGGCGGAGTTAGACTGTCACGCAATTCTCACTATTTTATAGGTGAAAACCTACAAGAGTACGAGTAGTATGGAGCCGGTGAGTATCGTGATTATTTGCCGGTCCGGTAGCTAACAGTACGGGCGTCTAATATTTGAGGAAATATGTGTGAAGATATAGCCCCCATGGCCCTTTTGAACGTAAATAAGTGACGTACTCGTTTACATTCATATCTATATGTAATTCCAGTAGGACGGAAGCCATTGTTGCTGTTGTTTGAAACTAATTTTTTAGAGTATTTTGACAGAAAAATAAATAACAAACGCAAAAAAGTAAAGCGGAAGAACCTTAACTTTTGTGCACACATACATATCTACATAGAATTGTGTATTTATATTATTTAAAAAAATAGAATTCTGGACCTTTGGAATGAGGAATGACACCTAATTCCGGATTTCTGGATAGATTGGTGAGTAGTTGACATTTCTTGTAGGTAGATATAATTTTCGTATTTAGGTTATAAGAAAATTCTCTGGTTTCCTTTGCAATTGAGATGGCGCGGATTCACGGAAGAAGTGGCGGTCTGACATACTTTCAAAATTTTTTTTTAAACTGATAATAGCAAACCGAAACCAAAAATTATGCTTAATTTTGTTTACAAATTTTGTTTCTTGTAGGAAAGATTCCCTCTATTGTTTTGAGTGTTTGAAAGATTTTGGTGTCCAAAAAATATATGCAAACTTTTAGAAGTGTCTGATGAATGAATGCTTATATTAAATTGAACCAAGTTATGTGAACTTTTGGTGATGTCAACTAAAAAAGAAGTGATAATTACTCTAAAACCAATATTGGCGGTACTCTAGATAAAACCCGGTGAATTTTGCCACCTCTTAGTTTTGAAATTATGCAAAGTAAATCGGTAAAGTGCTCTTATTTATTTATTTATTTTTGGTCGGTATACGTGAAAAATCTGTAATTCTAACAATTTTGATATGGAAACTCTACGAAGAATCTGGCCGATTTCGTATATTTTCGAACCAAAATCTACAGTTAATACGAAAGCTTCGTACCTATACAAAATTTCAGCTCTCTATTTCACGCCTCTGAAGTAGTGTTCAAATAAATAATGAGAAATAAAATTCTTATGATAACCTTATGAAGAACTGGTACGATTTTGCCTATGTACGAGCTTGATCTTATTTGTTGCATACAATATCTACACCAACTTTAGCTTACTGGGTCAATGCGTTCTCAAGTTATCGTGGTATACCCTATAAGATTTTATTTTACCAATAAAATTAAAAACCAAGGATTTATTTAAAAAAGCACCAGCATAGGACAATGGACAAATTAGTACGCTTACATGCCGGTTTGAAACTGAGGATTCACCTAGTCCTTCCTTTCATTCAATCATATCAGCGAACCATCTCAACATCACATGTCGTCCCATCTATCTACCCTATCCATTGTTACTTCCCCTCCAATAATTTTATGGATCCATCCATATCCGTCTATTCCGTTTAATCCATCCCATCCAATCCACCTATCAATCTTATCTGTTAATTCAACCCAGATATCGGTCCCATCCAGGCTTCGCAGGTATCCAATCATCTATCTAATCATCTCACCCATCTAGTCAGTATCAAACCATTAATCCGTGTAACCGGTAAGATAATCCTATAAGGTAAGCTGACATTTATGCTGATCAATTAGCACTAGTGGCATCAGCATGTAAAAAGTCTAAACACTAAGCTGATCAACCAGTTCACAAATACGCGCTGGTAGAAAAAGTTGGGTGACTTCCAAATTTTGCGCTAGTAGAGTATGTTGATGTGAATTTAAAAATGGCTCCAGCTGGTAAGTGGAGAGAAAAAGAAAGATAGAAGCCTATATCAAAGAACACATAACATATGTTATCTAAATATTATGTAAATAAATTTTAGGTATATAAATGTAAAATTGTTGAAATTCATAATCGTTTTGGTAAATTAAAACACCTTAATTACAATTGTATTTTTATTTTACAGTAAGACGACCCCTCCATAATTTTAGTGTTAGATCTGCGCCTGCAATTGAGGGGTCTGAATTCAAACTTGGTAATTTTTATACCCCTACATTAAATATTTAGGGTATACTAAGTTTGTCATTGGTTTGTAACGCATAGATATCATTCTGATAAAGCAAAATGGATTGGATACCCACGAATAATATTAAAAGTTATTATGATTTTTGCACGTCCGTCCGCGCGATAAATCGTGAACTCGTTCACTTAGAAGACTGAAATTTTACACACGGGCGTTTTAAAAAAAGGTAAATTTAAGTTCGAAAATGTGCCGAATTGGGCAACTCCTTCGTAGGGTTGTCATATAAAAATCTCATTTTTCCCAATTTTTTTGGACACTGCTTGAGAACGCGTCAACGTAGAGACCTGAAAGTTGTTACATGGTGTTTTCATAGCAATAGTAAAGAAAATTTAGAAAATGGACTAAATCGGGAAACTCCTTCTTGGTGTTGCCATAGAAAAATTTAGGATTTTTACGTATACTGTTAAAACGATCAGTCCTAGATGGTTTTAATGTACCGAAAAGTTGTGACATCCTATGAAATTGGTTATAACCATTTTTACTGCCCGACGAACCGTTTGAGAAATATTACATACGGGCATTCATCTAGCTAGGGTATCATAAGAATTGGTCTTACAAGGAGAGGGTGTCCCTACTCGTCATCACCTATTTCGTCCAAACTCACAGTATATGTTGGGCTTGACTAGAAATGAAAGTGTCGCAAGTCGGTGCTCCAGATGGTCTAGCGAAATCGAAACAATGCATAATATATAATGCATAATCTACAAATCCACGCCCACCCCATATCTCGGCTAAATATTATCCGATTTGAGAAGCTCCATTTTCTGTTTTGTTTTTGTGATTTTTTGAGGATGTTTTCCCTCCCCTTCCGATGAAATTGCGAATTTAATTTTCGACGGGCAAATTTTCTATCTGAAAAATTCATTTCGAAACTTTGCTCCACGAATTATCGTTTAATCCAATTTTCAGGAAGATCGGGTGTCATTTACATATTTAAAAAATAATAAATTTATGAAAACTTTTGTGCCCAGTTTTAGCCATCTACGATTTTAGCGATCTCTGAAAATTCATACGCATGGTACTTACAGAATCAGCAACCTACATAACTCCTCTGTCGTTGGAAGGTTACCGGAATAAGTTTGGCTCTTTTTTTTCCAAATTCTACAAATATTTTACCGCAACAACTCCCACAAAAATTTGCAAATTCGAGCATTTTTCAAGGGGTAATAGCCTACAAAAAAATCACGAGTTTCACTTTCTTCCGTACCCTGGCATGTGGATACTTTTTGGAAAGCTCTCGGGTGAGTACGTAACAAAAAATGAGGTAGATTTGTTTCCAGCCCTACTTTTCGGTAGATTGGATACAAAAAACCAAATATTTCTGATATGGTGACATTTATCGGCACTTTCCTGAAATATTTTCAACGTGTTATAACAGCTATATTAATCCTTAAGATGTCTACTATTTTTGTACAATTTATCTTATGCTAATGGGATAATCCTTCGAATGGTTACATACACATACATATATACGGGAAATAATAGCCAATCCCCTCATCATGCATTGCTTGAACTGCTCCCATCCTCCCCCTCCCTGGGCAGGTGTCACTAGGATCCATACATCCGGAGTTAAAATTAACACATATTACATAACAAAAAATCAGTTAAATTTTTCATTCAATTTTCCTAGATTATATTTATTACCATATAGCGGCGGCATACTTGAGGCAGCTGTACCTTTTTTGGTAAGATCACTTGATTGCCAGGCTCTGCTTTTATTATTTAATGCCTATCTTGAATTGGCGACACCGATTTAGGATGGATCCCTTATTGTTAGTCTGTCTCTTTACCAACTTGTGCTTGTTAATTGCTATAATGTCTGGCGACGTATTCATTTCAGGCAATAAATGCGAAATATCTTTTGAAAGGTTTTGGTAGGTACTTCAGTTAGAACTAAATTGTCATTCTATGAAATTTATCAATTATACGAAAATATATCATAAAAGTTGTTTGGTATTGATATGCAGCACTAAATTTATAAGCAGGAATTCTAATTGAATCGTACACGGGGACTTCGTATTCCGTCAGTCGGTAGGTACAACGCTAGTTAGGTAGCTCACTCGCTTGCTAGCTCTTAACCGAGTAACGTAAATATTGTGAAAATATTATGGAAAATATCTAGTCGACGAAAATGTCAAATAGTCAAAATGAAAATATTGATGTGTCTGGAACATCAGTAGAAAGAGAACAGGAGCCAGACAGTGATAGCCTCCACAGCGAAGTGTAAAAACAACGATTAAAAACGGTGCTGGAATACAATTTACATCTTTTGGCCGAAGAAGATCTGATCATATCAGAAAGCTCCGCGGAAATACCCGAAGAACATATACAAATCGGAAGTAAAATACACGAGAAAATAGTGAAAGTTTTATCATAGTATAAGTTTGTGTACGACGATGAGTTGATTCAGTTCGAAGTAGTCGAGGAAGGAAGTGAATATGCATAAGTGGAGGGTGTCATTTCATCAAACGATAACTACGAACTCGATGAAAAAAAAAATGAAAAAAGATCCAGAGCTCGTTTCACTCTATTACAAAATAATGGCAATTAATCTTGCAAAAGCGCATCTAAAGTGGAATTTGAAGAGTCTGCAAAAGAAATGAGCCATCTCGCTTGAAGCATTTGCGAGATTTGAAAAATTGGGAAGAACTCATTCAAAAGGGTGGAACCCGGAAGATAAATACAACACAATTGATACCTGGACATGTGATCGCTTCATAGAAGCGCAAATGGATAACCAACCAGTAATAACAAAAAACTTGCAACAATGGGCACTAGCTGCTGCGAGTCTATTCACAAATTTGGAAATCAAGGCCTCTGAAATGTGGGTCAAAAAGTTTAAACGAAGGCATAAGATTCGTCGGAAAAAAGTTACGAAATTTGTATCGGAAAGAGAGATTGCCACTATTGAGGAAACCTTGTTGCTGCTGCAGAGAAATATCGAATCCAGGCAGGATTACGACAAGGATATGGTTATCAACACCGATCGAACAGGTAAGTCAAGAATTCTCATTCGTCTACGTCAATCGTAATACTCTTTTTACATATTACATTCATATATTCTCCTTTCAGGTTGCCAGTACCAGTCGATTTATAACCGAACCATGAAAAATGCTCGAATTTGCAAATTTTTGCGGGTGTTTTCGAGGTAAAATATTTGAAAATAAAGTGCCAAACTTATTCCGGTAACCTTCCAATGACAGAGGAGGTATGTAGGTTGGATGTAAGTACCATGCCCATGAATTTCAGAGATAGCCGGTAGATGGCTAAAACTGGGCATAAACATTTTCATAAATTTTTTTTTTAAATAGATAAATGACACCGGATCTTCCTGAAATTTTGTATAGATAATCTCCTGATAAGGGTGCATCCATGAAAAAACCGAAAATTGGACTAAACGATAATTCTTGGAGTAAAGTTACCAAATTAATTTTTCAGACAGAAAATTTGCCCGTTGAAAATTAAATTTCGCAACTTAATCGGAAGGGGAGCGAAAATATGCTCAAAAAATTTAGAAAAAATCACAAAAAAATTAGCAATAGGAATTTTGCAATTTGGATAATATTTAGCCGAGATATGGGGTGGGGGTGGATTTGTACATTTAGCATTATTTTGGTTTCGCTTGGCCATCTGGACTACGACTTGCGAGACATTCATTTCTAGTCAAGCCCAGCATATACTGTGAATTTGGACGAAATCGGTGATGACGAGTAGAGACCCTCTCCTTGTTAGACCAATTCTAGCTTATTTACTTGTTAAATTCGGAAAAAAGATAGTTGAGCAAAGGAAAGGGACAAAAATTTATGAAAATTGGTCCATTAACCGCCATGTCTAATTCTATTGTAGATTTAATGGGCTGTCTTAGATATGATCGCTTAGATACAGGTGCTTCCCATCCAATCCCAGGGTTTTCAAGATGTGGTAGCTATATCTTGATTATGTGTCAATTTTAAATGTGAAATTAAAACTGCTGATTTCAGATCGATAGATGCTGCATAAAATTAAAACTTTTGATATTTTTTTTATTTTAATTTCATTTCATTTCACTTCTTTATTTATCCTTTGTTACATCAAGCTCTAGACTAGTTAACAGTAAAACCATTGTGTGAGAGATCGGTTAACTTACCATACAACTCGAAAAACATATTTCCACTACTTATGGAAAATCATTTAGTATTTTTATGAATTATTATTAGACAAGTAAAAATGTCAAAACCTTAAAAATTGAAAAACTAACACTTAGTAGTAAAACTAATACTATATTAAAATATGTTTAAAAAGCTGACCCATTTCTATTCCATTCCTAGCCTTTGTTTAAACAACTTGGTAAAAAAAATTCTTCTCTGTTTGCAATATATTCGTTTATTAGAATTACGCAAGCTTTGGGGGGATCCTCCTGGTTGAAAAGATTCTAGGAAAGTTCAATATTACTTTTAGTGTTATTTTGTGGTAATAGTATTTTATTAATATCACATTGTGCAGCACTACTCTAGATGGGTGCTGCGATAGTCAAAACAGGCAAGAGTATTGTTCTATAAATTACCAGATTGGTGTCGAGACTTAATATCGATTTTCTGTCGATCATGGGGTACAGTGATTTGATTAATTTATTAGATTTATCTACCCTTTCAGAAATATGTTGTTTGTATGTCAGAGTTTTATTAAGTGTTGTGCCTACGTATTTTAGTTCGGATTTCTAACTGATTTCACTAGTATCGAATCTAATGTTTGAGTCTACCAAATTTCTGGTGGCGCGTTTTTTCCATTTATGAAAGTAGTCGATTGGATCTTTAAGATTGGTTTAGAGGTTTGATATCATAACTGAAACTGAGTTATTTGAGGTGTACAAGCAGGTGTCATCTGCAAAAAGAGCTGAGATATAGAGCAGAGGGCCCAAAATAGATCGTTGCGGAACACATTCAGTTATGTTGAAATTGGTCGATTTAGAGTTTCTTAAATGCATGCTAAAGGTACGGTCAGAAAGAGTGGACTGTATAGTCTTGATTAAATAAATGGCAAAGTTCAAATGAAGAAGTTTGTTAATAAAACCCTCATTCCAGACGCAATCGAAAGCCTTCTCTATTTGCTGAGTGACGCGCTTGAGTTTGAGTATGGTCGATTGTCTTGGTCGAAACATGAACTGTTCATTGGGGATACAGTTGAGATAATCGACATTTTCAGATATTCTGGTTTGAATTTATTTTTCTTTAATTTTGCTGACCGAGCTGACTAAACATATTTGTAATCGAATAGATCTTTGTCCGGTTTCAGTATGGGAATAATTTTGCCATTTTTCCAAGCTCTAGAGAAATAAGATAGTTTAAGGCAGGTATTGTATATTATTGGTAAGTAAGTATTTTGATGGCCATTCGAAAAGGTTTTTTACTTGGCTGTTCCTGATGTCGTTATCACCGGATCACCAGGGGATTTTTTCATTTTGAGAAAATGAATACCAGCTTTGACCTCAGTTATGAAGTCTAGCAAACAAACAAAATGTAATTAAAAGATATTTAATTATTATATTAAATTCAGAAGCTTAATTATTATGCATTTCAATTTGTCGTTCATTAGAGAATCAATATCATGATATGCATGGGAAGGAGACTTCAATCTTAAAAATGAAATTTATAGTCTTGACCGAAAGGTGTACTCTCATTTCGCAGCGAATTGGGTAGATTTTTGGAAAATGCGGAAATACTTCGTACGTTTGTTGAAATACCCACAATTACTTTCACTTTCCTAAAAGTAAACATTTTGACCTATAAATGCCGTTAGCACCAGAAGAATTGTCTATTTTATATAAATTCTTAAACATAGAACGTATTTGTTTCTCCATAATGTGCAATGCTAAAAGCTTTCAAACGACACGTTTTCATACATATTTGCATTTTATAACGCCATTGCCTGTAATAAAGAAAATATATGTTGGGTATGATTGACCGCAAACTAAAATCTTGATTGTCAATATTCTCGTATCAATATCTTGCCATTTTAAAGTCTTATTGCTATAATATCGGATATAAAAAGTTCGCATAATCTCACATTGAACTAAAAAATTTTATTTCCAACTTAACATTCCCTGCAGCAGCCTAAAATTAAACTCTCAATTATTAGAATATTAATAGACGCCCAACTTTTACATTCTTCTAATGGGTTAAATCGATTCGAGGATTTTATTATGTAAGTATAGTATTCTCAGATTTATTTAAACCATTAACAAATGAGTTCAAACTTTAAGCAAATAAATTTAAACCTTTAACAATTGACTTTAAGCCTTTAACAAATAAATTTAAACCTTGAACAAATGATTTTAAAGCCTGAACAAATATATTTAAGGAATGAGTTTCAACTGTTAACAAAAAGACTTAAACCTTTAGCAAATATATTTAATCTCTTAACAAATTTATATTTAAAATATTTTATTTCAACTTAAGTAAGCATTTTTCATGGAATTTTTTTTTTTTAATTTTGGGTGCATATATAATCTGCAATAATTCTGACTTTTCAGTGCAACGGTTGAACATCATCTGCCTTGGGAATAAGTAAAATTAAATCCATTATTAGTTGGAACAATCATTAGGTGTCATTTGTTGCAGGCTATCTTCGATCACTGAGAAAAGATTATATTCTCTACTCATGTCACCTAAAACTGAACGTGCATGTGCCTTCATTTTAGAAAACGGTTTCGATAGGGATTAACATAGGCGAGAAAGGAGGCAAAAATTATAGTGTTAAATTCATGGTTATAATCTTCGTCTTATAAGACAAGAAGGCATCCGTGCTCGAGTTATAGTTCCAGTAGTACGTGGTAGCAACGATACACTTATTGCTGCGATAAGTAACCAAGGATTTGCAAATTCAACTTGCAATACCGATAGGCTTTCTCTATTTCTGCGCGAACTTGTTAAAAAGTTGGAAATAAATCCATCGCTTAGTGACTCATTCTTAATTATGGATAATGTGAGAATACACAAAACACAACAGGTTCGTGATGTGTTATCTCAGACGAATTTGACACTAAAAGTTTTGCCTCCTTACTCACCTATGTTAAACCCTATCGAAAAATCGTTTTCTAAAATGAAGGCTAATGCACGTTCAGTTTTAGGTGACATGATTACAGAACATACATAATCTTCTCTCAGTGATCGATGACTATTCCAACTATATTTTGGATATGGTTTTACTTATTCTTAATGCAGTTGATGGTCAACCGTTGCACTGAAAAGTCACAAGTATTGCAAATTATATATGCACTCAAAATTTGAAGAAAAAAAAATTGTATGAAATGCTTACTTAACTTGAAATAAAATATTTTAAATATAAATTTGTTGAGAGTTTAAATATATTTGGTAAAGGTTTAAGTCTTTTTGTTAACAGTTTAAACTCATTCCTTAAGGTTTTAAGTATATTTGTTAAGGTCTTAAAATCATATGCATACACATTGTATATTTCTTAAGGACTTAAGGATTTTGGCTAGTTTCGTTCTCTTAAGTTAAATTGAATAGTGCAACTACCATGAAATCGGTACTTTATTTCCTTCCCAGGTAGCATTCAATACTATGAGTACGACATTAAATTCTTCAACAGAACCAGCCGCAAGAGCTTCAGGTTTACATATCAGTCAAGCTTTCGCAAATGTACTTTTGTTGCCTACTGAATCATTCCCACTAAATAAAAGGACAAGTAATAAAGTACGACTTCCTGATGAAGTATGCTTGAAAGAATGGATCAACTATTGGGAAAACAAGGAAAACGAAAAAAGAGATAGAGAAGCACAAAAGATCAAACGCGCAGAGAAACAAAAACAGAAACAGGAAATGGTCTAAAAAAAACAAATTAAATAGAAGTGTTAAAAAGAAAATGCAAATACAGACTCAGAATAAATAAATATCTGCAACAAATATTTAAATTGCTGAATGTTTTGTTTAGTTTTTAAAAGTTTACAGGAATTTAACTATTTTAATTTAGCTTTTATTTAAAATTTTAATTTATATCTTCATCTGAATTTATTTTTAAATAAAAATTTAATTTGAAAAACTGGTCAATTACTGGTGCAATTCATGGTCAACTAGTGGAATTTTATGGTAAACTTTAGGTGCATCCACGTATATAAGAGTTCAAATAATAAATAATAATAATAATAAACAATAAGAAACAGTTGAAGTATCAAATGCCTTTTTTTTTTCAATATATAATAGGGTGCTTTTTTAAAAACCAAGTATAAATTTGATTTTTTTTTTATTAAATAAGTACTCTTAGCATTATATTTTATGCGTAAGGTTACCCGTTCAACTACTGATGCCATCACCATATTTCTCAAATGCGAGATTTCATTATTAAAGATTTCAATTTCCGGTCAATTGTACCGCTTCCACTTGATATTTAACCTATCAGTAATGGCACTCTCTGGCAGGACATAAGCTGTGACACGGGGTCTACGGGACCGCAAGTATATATAACATTTATCAAAAATAAAATAAATGTTTTATTTTCTAATTTTGTATAATTAAAGATCGACATCTTAACTTTTTATACAAATAAGAAAAACTCAAAAATTCATGCTAACAATACTCTTTATTAATTGAATTGTGATTTCAAATTGAAAAAATAAAAGAGAAATAATATTGGTGCGGACTCATAGATCGTACACCACTTCCGGAAGGTTAATATAAAAATATATGCAGTTCATCGAAAATCATCAATCCTTTCTCAGCAGGAAACGTATTCACATCTCTGGTAGCACATTAAGCTCACAAATATCTAAGCGCTATGCTTCAAATGGAAATCTGCTACCAGTTTTGTTATACATTAAATTATATGATTAGTCTTTAATATGTACCTACATACCTTAAATTAAACGCTGCATAATGCGTATAACATTCAATTTTTCTACAAACCGCATTAATATTTACAGTTTTTTATCATTTTTCTATTTCGTTTATTAATACTAAGTGTTTGGTAAGATTGATTTTTTCTCATATTTTTATAAAGTGTGCTTTTTGGTAAAATTTATAACTGAATGACTTTTTATCATTATTACTCTCATATTTAATGTTTCAGTGAATTCATCTATGTTTTTGAGGAAATATTTAAAATTTAATGCGCCGAAAAATTTACTTCAGCGATTTGTTTCTTTCTTATTCACCTAAATTATTTTTGAGTGCAATTTTATTAAGCATTTCTTGTAAAAATCTTATTATTAAGTTTCATTAAAAAAATTACAACAATAAATATACAGTATGGAAATCTAGTTATGAACTGCATATTAGAACATAAAAAGTTACTTCGTTTTTTTCACATTATTCAAACTATAGGATATTAAAAATTAAGTTCGATATTAAAATCATAGTAGTGTGAAATATATGTAATTAGGTACTCGATTCACATTTGAGGAGCATTTCTATAAACTGAGTAGATATAAGCGGCGGTGAGGCAACAGACCACAATAAACTCGGGATCATAGTGTGTAAAGACCGTTTTGGAAGAGAGCAGCAATAAAGCGTTAAAAAAGGTGCATACTCCGAAATAGTACAAACAAGTGTAATAATTGTAGCGCCATAACCGAGGTATAAGGAAATTTAGAAAAAGTTAAATTAGTAAACATAAATAAATTCAATATCCTATGAAATCTGAAAGTGGGTTTAGACCAGTAAAGAATTGTATAGCGTAGTACAATTATTTAATAGCTGTGTTCATTTGTGTACCTTGTTCTAGAGCTCCCATACATTGGAGAGGACAAATTTGTGCAGTCGATTGAAGCGAACTATTTGTTAGTTCGCTTCAGTTAAATCTTGTATGAAAATGTAGGCGTGCTGTTCTACAATTTTTTAGTTTTAGAAGTTGGTCAAACTCAGTTGACAGCTGAAACTATCATAAAAAATTGTGAAACAAGTTCTTGACATATGGAATTAGTGAACTGTCACCACGGAATAAAATAACTAATAGTATTATATATATATTATATTAATAAAATATATGTATTATAATATTTATTCAATGTCTGTCAAGCAAGTTTTTAATGCTGTTATTTTGTGGTTAAATATTGCAGATAGAAGACATTTGGCTCAGGTGAGTGATATATCAACACGACACAAACAATATCAAATTATTATTTAAATTGTAGGTATTGCAACACGTACGACTGCCTTAATAAGTTCAAAATTTGTTGTTGGAACAGTAGGTTCAATTTATTACTACGCTCCGATGAGGCCTGCCAAGATTTAATAGATGAAGCCAAAAGTTATTTATTGCTTCCACAAGAACGTCCCTTAATGCAAGGATACCCTACCAGACCGAGAAAGCCGACACGACGAGAAGAACTTTTTGCTGATGGTGGATGGTGTTCAGGTGATGCAATTGCTTCCGTAGATATATTCGATCCCCAGACAAATGACTGGAAAATGGTTGCACCAATGAGTAAAACTCGATGTGGTGTAGGCGTTGCTATTTTAAATGATTCTATATATGGCATTGGTGGTCATGATGGTCAAAGTTATTTGAACAGCATTGAAAGGTATGATCCACAAATAAATCAATGGTCTTGCGATGTAGTTGCAGTTGCTGTTTTAGATTTTTATATGCTGTAGGTAGTCAAGATGGTGTTCCATGTTTGAATCGAGTTGCATGTTATGATCCAAAAGAAAAAAGGTTGCCTCAACGACGACTTTAAGTTACAGTTGCCGCTCTTGAAGGCTATCTTTATGCTATTGGAGGCTCAGATGGACAATGTCCTCTAAATGCTGTAAAGCGTTATGAACCGAGGTGATTTTTGATATATATCTAAAAAGGATATTGACTACTATGCAACTTCAAGTCTTTTCGGCTATCGGTACTGTTGGTGTCAACGAATACTTCATGAATCTCATGTACCACCATTTGTAAATATCTAATTTATATCTAAATGTATTTTATGGTAAGAAATTGAAGAATTTTATTTTCATTTTACCATAATTGAAGGACCTTTTTATCGGGAAGCCTTATTTACAAATATTTTTCGATTTACAAGGATTTGCTTTAAAACGATGACAAAACTTGCGCGGATTTACACATGAGATTGTAACACATTGGCATTCTAACTGTATTGTTTTCTATTAAATTTTAATTTATAATATACACCGATATTTAAATTTGGATATTAAATGTCTAAAAGATACATAATCTTAAGGTCATATAAGATCATCCGAGTTTTGTTTATGCCGTGACATAATAATTTTCCAAACGCCAGTTTTGCAGAACTGTAGCTATTGCTACATTGATCAATGTTAACATCATATTTTATTCAATGAAATCCTTTTCGTTAGATAGATAAAATAACAAAAGCACTAATCATAAACATTTGTATTTATATGATCACAAATAGCCAATTCACCAAAGTAGTGCCAACTGCTGGATATAAAAAATGTTGTTCTCTTGAAGCGTTCTTTTGGGTTCTTTTGTTCTGCTCTGTTCTGCGGACACAAAAGAACACAGCTGATGTGTCTTTATTGTGTGTTTAATTTGTTAAATATTGTGAAATTGGTGCTTTTGTGAAAAGTTAATGAATGTGTGAATATTCATATAGTAGTAGATTAGTAAAATTGGTGTGAATGGAGTGAAATGGGAGTGCTCTTGATTATTCACGGTATTATACGGAATAATCAAAGCTCTCTCCATTGATTGCACAGTCCTTCCATTAATTTTCAGATCCTGCTCCGTAATCAATCCCACACGACACATAGCGTTGACTTATGCCCCTTTGTTAAATGATCTTGGTCCGTTCTCGATCACAAATATTTTAAAATTGCATTAACTTATGTCGATTTTGTTGAATGATCCTGATCCGTACTCGATCTCAGAGGATATGATCTTACCTAGACGATATCGTTGACTTATGCCGCTATTATTTAATGAACCTCATTCTCGTAAAATATATCTATCCTATTTGTACAATATCTTTGAACTATGCTGTTATTGTGAGTGAATGGTGGATTAATCGTAAGGGTCCCTTCGACTTTTGATCCAAGACTGAAAGAAGTGGTGTGAATATGTAGTATAGGTAAACCCACTGACTGAGTATAGTTATACTGAAACCCATACTTTCTATTCTCTTGCAGGTCAAGCATTCAAAGCATTCAGACGATCGTGCGAGAGGGAAAAATATATCGAACTGAAGACGATTCTGTACAGTGTATATTCCATTGAAAGTGAAATAGTCGAAATATAAAATCATTCTACAGTAGTTTAGGTGAATTACTACATATACAAAATCTACCCACGAAAAATAAATAAAAGGTGACTATTACATTTTCTATCTGGGGGAAAATAGGATATTACTGGAAAGCAAATGAGAAGTTTCGTATAGGTTAATGACAATAAGTCATCAGAAAACTTATTTTATATCACCAAAAATTTAGGACTGTATTCACCAAGTCACCGTCATAAAAGCCAGTCAAACAAGGCCTAAAGTGAATAATTTTTGGTGGTATGAACCCTGCTTGAAATATTGTTTGATATTATTTTATGAAACCTACTAAATACATGGGTATCGCATTAGCAATCATATAAATAAAAAGAAAAGAAAAAAAATGTTATTAAAAATTTTGAATAAATGGTTCTCAAAGTAAGAAAAATGTAAAACAAAAGACACAAAATCCACTTTGACATTTTACTAATTCGAAAGTATCAATGCTGTACGAATGAGCAATTTCGTTATAAAATCTAATTCGCGCCTTGATTTCTCTTGACGTGCAGCCTACCTGTTGGGAGACTGTCTGCGTCGACATTTCGAGACGGTAATTGTGGACGATAATAAGCATTCGGACTTTCTCTGCCTCGTCAGTGGTGTCCCACAAGGATCTATTCTGGCATCTCTGCTTTTCAGTCTGTACATCTATGGCTTATCTCAGATGGTACGTGATGTAGATATTTACATTTACGTTGACGACATACAGGTCTACTTAAGTAATCCAATAGTACTTTTTAAAGATTTTGTGGCTCGAACGAACGATGATTTCAATGAGATTTATAACGATTTTAAGGGAAATAATCTGAAACTTGAACCAAGTAAATCAAAATGTATAGCCCTTTCTTGTTTAGTTATCGACTCGTCAGCTTTTTCAACAATAAAGTTAAATGGCCGCTTTCTTATGAGAACAATAGTAGCAATTTTTGCATTACTTTGAAATTGAAGATAATATATAATAATATATATATTCAAAAAATTCATGAGTACACAAGTTCTACAATCTTATATTCGTACAACTAAATTAGAGGATATAAAACTGCGACTGCGCATTTAAAAAAAAAGAAGCTGAAACTAAATACAAAATAAAAAGTATAACTATTCAGAGTAGATTAAAAAAAAAAAGACAGAGAAAAAAAATTAATACTAAGCATACAAAATGACATGAAAAACTATATAAAGTAAAGAATAGGTCATGAGAGAGTAAGTAAAATTAAATAAAAATCAAATCAAATTTAATCTAATTTATGCCAACCGAAGGAAGAACTGAGAAGCGATCCTTGAACAACCTCTTGAACATGTGCAGGGAACAAGCGTTTTGAGTATTTGTTGGTAAACTATTCCACAATCTAGTAGCCTGAACAAAGTAAGAACATTCATAAGCAGCTGTACGGAAACGAGTCAAGAGAATATTTGAGTTTCTAGCAGAACGCAGATTTTATATATGTGAAAACAAATAGCTTGGGGTTTTTGATTTTAGCAGATTATATAGAAAAATCAATAAATTGAATTCAAGATATTTGGATATGGAGAAGCCGAGCAAACGATACTTGAAAGGAGAGATGTGGTCAAACCCTCGAAGGCCATAGATAAATATGATGCAATCATTGAATGCGATGTTAAGTTTACGGGAGCAGGTACTATACAATTTCGGATATATGACATTTCCAAATGTAAAATAAGGTGTCAATAGAGTTTTTACTAATTTTGACCGAATCTCTCTAGACAAAAACGAGGCGGTTAGCCACAGTTGCCTGAGTTCTCCGTAGATCTTACCAAGGATTGAGCTAATATGATCGCAGCATTTCAGAGATGAATTAATAGTTATACCTAGATTTTTAACAGACCCTATCAAAGACAGAAGAGAATCGTTAAGTAAATTGTCGGGGAATTCAATAATATTCAGCTAACTGTTATTGATAATAATGTAGTGAGATTTACTTGGATTGAGAGACAGATGGTTAGATTGTGCCCATTGATGTCCTCCACAGTTTCATGCAGATCATTTGTGAACATACTGAAAAGCAGGGGTGCCAATATTGATCCTTGCGGAACACAACAAAACCAGTGCAAGGAGGCCTGAGAAAGTATTGTTTACCTTTACTTGTTGATATCTGTCTGACAAGAAACTTTGAATTAACTTAACAGCCGTAGAGGAGAACCCAAAATGAGTAGAAATTTCTGCAGAAGCATCATGTGATTGACGCAGTCGAAAGCCCTGGAAAAGTTCTGAAGGGCCAAGATACTGATACAACCGTCATCAAGAGCAGCTCGCAAGTCATCAGTCACTTTTAACAAAACTGAAGTACAGCTGTACTTTGCGCGGAATCCTGATTGCCATTTGCTTATAAGTACATTTTCTTCTAAAAATTTTGACATCTGGGTATACAGTAGCCTTTTCAAAACTTTGGAGAGAAAGGACAGAATGCTTATCGGGCGGAAACCAGTCATGTCAGTAGGAGAAGAATTTTTCGGTAGAGACAGCACTGTTGCAATTTTCCATATATTAGGAAAAATAGAACGAGTCAAACAAGAATTAAACAGAAAAACCAAATGATCAATATCAAAGGGAGGATAACTTTAAGAAAGCGAGGGTGTATTTCGTCGGAACCCACTGATTCATTTTGTTTTGTTTTGTTTGTTTTTTTGTTTTTTGTTTTTTGGTTTATTTTTTAAAACTTAAGATTAAATAAAAAAAAAATCATTTCAGAAGAAAAGTTTGGTTATTATAAAATAAGGTTAAATCAGAATAATACGAGCTTTAAATAATTATGTTATCAGGCTTCACCTAATTTTCTTTGAAAACTTTAAACGTAATTTAAAATGTTTTTTTATATGATTTTTTGGCGCCGATATATGCATGGTTCTGAAAATAAACTTTTCTTCGAAACGACATTTCTTTGAAAATAAACTTTTCTTCGAAGAAAAGTTTTTCGAAGAAATGTCGTTTCGAAGAAAAATAGGTGAAGCGCTTTTATCACGTTAGATTCTAAAATTTATGTCTCTAGTATTACAGAGCTTTATATATGGTTGCTTCGTCTTCCCAAAACTTGACTCTTATTGGATTAGAAAACTACATGTCATAAATTCGATCATGTACCCTATCCACGCTACTCGGTTGTTCACTGGACACTTGTTTGAAACGGAGAGCCTCATTTTTCTTCAAAAATCTATTGGACGTTTTTATCTCAACCGCATTACTTGAGTAGTATGGTCAGCCTTTTTCTCTCAACTAGGGGATATAAACTTTTGACTGATACCGCGATTTCATACTGCTATTTATGTATGAGGGTTCTTACATTATTCAAAAAATGCGTCTATCGAATCTGTGGCCTGATGAAATTCGCACAGTGACACATTTGTATCTGTAGCTGTATCATTTTGTATTATTCCCTTTCATAGTTGAATTTAATTCTTTATCACTTCATTTTTATGTATCCATTGTAGTTACATAACTCTTGAATTACTCGCTTAGTTGAATCAATTTATTCTAATCACCTGAATTTGTAGATTAGATTTCCATTTTGCTCTTGTAGTAATTGTCTTTGCCTACTACTATGATTAAGATTACAATTTGTAGTATCTTAACCGAAATAAATAAATTTGAATTTGTCTTAGTATGTATTTCTACTCGCGACGTATTATCCATTCAATTATGAAAAATTTCTTTAACTTAAATTCAAAGCAAAGAAGTAGTTGCGGAGGGCGATAGCAACCGAAGGTAAACCAATAGAGATCTATCACCTGGTCCAACACAGCATTACTAGCCAATATGTAAATCGAAAATGGCTAGTATTAAAAAGTGTATGTTTTTTTTTTATTTAAGTTTAAGTTACAAAAATAATTTCTTTTAAATAAAATTTCGTTAGATAACATGTAAATGGTTTCATGCAAATTAACAGGGAACTTTTGAAATGAGTTGATTACTTAATCAAGAAAAATAAAGACATCGCAATGCTACAATTGAAACACGTATCAAGTAAGAAAGTTTCTTTGCGGCAATTAGTAACGAGACCATCAATCAAACACTTCAAATTGTCTCCACACGGAATTTTCTCATTAATAAAGGAAAAAGTTTTAAAAAGGGGGCGTCACTTTTAGGTTCATATGTGTTCAATTTCCTCCGCAAGTATTACATAATCACATCTCGTTATCGTTGCAGTGTTGCTGGTAGCCTGTTAATTAGTGCAAGCAGTGCAGTTTCCTCAAAAACAAAATATGTATTTTTGGGGAATTTTTAACTGGGTCAATTCAGTCTTTTTCGTGCAGCATTTGTCACTTACTTATACCTTTGTGCAGACACCTCGAAAATCGGTCAGCCTGAAACGCAACTTTGCGTTTTTCAAATGTAAGTAAGGGTAAGAAACGCATAGAAATAACTACTTTAGATTTGGAGGCTTGGCTTTGTGTTACAATTGCTGTTGCGTGTTGACTTGATTTTTTCATTTTTATTCAGTTAACTCAAACCAACTATTTACTTACTCGTTAGGCAAAGAGTTCCATTATTATTATGATAAAAATAAGTATGGAGATTAGCTGAATTTAAGAATCATTAATATTATATGAAAGTGTCCGTAACTATTATGCTTATTCCTACATGTATATTTATCACTAGAATCTTAAACATGTATATTATGTGATTACGCTACTTCCTGTTCTTGTTTAGTTGGAATTGGAGGATCATTTTAGTTCAATGACATATGAACAACTTGGCAGCATTGGTAGAATATAGTCTTCGTCCATTATTAGTTCCTATTTTTAGATAACAGGCTTGGGGATAGGAGTTAGTTTTCTATGGTATAGTAGGAGTTGAGAGGTGTAAAATGTGTGATCGTCTCTTTTTGATCATGATTCCTTTTTCGTGTCTCTAATACTTTACATATAATAGTTATGATAGATAGAGTTTAAGATGTAACAGACGAGCCAAGTTAGCTTTAGATTAATACTGTAGCTTACGTCTCTAGAAGAAAAGGGAATTTTAATTGAACCAAAGAATGTAAATAAACCATGTAAAATTAACCAATAAATATAAATGTAAATAATGGGTATAGAGATGGCAAGCACGGTCCTCATAAGCAGGGAAATCTAAGAAGCCGGTATTTTAATACTTCGTAAGATCCCCATGCTTACATAGGCGGATGCAACCCATATCGAACAATCTAACAACCGGTTTGTAAGGAATCATTGTAAAACAAATATAATAAAATATAATTGAAACTAAATAAAATGTTGTTTCGCGTCGCAATTAATAAACCCAGAAGTGAAGTAATGATAAGTTATCCATGAAATACAGGATGTTTCCCATTAGGAGGTCAATACACCAAGAAGTGGTGGTGTCATTTTGTTTTCAATTCCCTGTGGCAAGCCTTGAAGCAAGCTCCGAGAAAGCCTGAGGCTTACTTGGATGTGTTTCTGCCTTTGAAGCTAGTAGAGAAAAACTGGGTCGACCTGGCAAAGATCTACAGGAAGTGTTGGAAATGTAACCAAACTTAGATTCTCTTCTGTGATTATGGATTTCCGGTCGTTCTACTTCTCATTTTTTACGAGTTTACCTGAAAATCCTTTTACTTCTAATTTTTGACGGATTTCCGCTTCTTCAGCCGTAGTAGGGTACTGCGTCGAGATTCCAATTTTTTGATTGTATTGGTAGATGGAATTGAACGTGGAAATATAACAGATTTCCATAATTTTTTCGTAATTATTTGCGCATAGAAGTTAGAGAGAATTCTAAGACTTTTCCATGGCGTTTCTACATGGAATTTCTATACTTTTTCTGTATTTTATAATTAACGAAATCTAACAGAATTCCAGATCTTTGCACTACTGCTAATATTATACTTTGTAATGGAGACTTAACATATTTATGATATTAATCATGGTAAAAACAATTATTTTCTTCCCACCTTTTTTATTTTTCACAGAGCCAAATCCCCAGTTTTTACCTACAGAGAATCTGCACATATAATTTCACCACCAAAATGATTTGCTATTTCTACAGATAATTTGGTTTTACCAGTCGCTGTAGACCCTAAAATAACAATTAAAGAAACTTTTCGAAGCATTTCATTAAAAATATAGAAGAAAAATTGGATATGAAGCATCGCACATGAAAATAAAGTCACGAACTGACAAAACAAAATTGCCATTAACAATGCGAAATTAAATTTTTCGTATACCTCGAACACATTTGTAAAGCTAAAATTGGGTTCGTGTAAGCGTGTAAAAACAGCTGTGAGTGTGAGAATGCCGTCACTTTTTTTCCACTGGAATTCTGTGAGAGAATTCGACATCTGGAAATTTTGCTTATTGGGTTATGTTTTAAAAGTTTTAATTTTAGTCTTTTCTTTGCACTTTGAAAGATAACTGATTCAGTTTTCTTTTTGGGGCCGGTAATAGACGCGTCGGAAATAGAATTTTCGTAGAAAATAACAGAAATAGATAAACAAGAAATATATTTATTCATATAAAATATAGCATGTTTCACAAAAGCACACTCCACCGTTATATAAAGGATCCATTACAAAAAAAAAGTTAGTTGGCCGGTAATAGATACCTACTTTTACCCTATATTTTATCCATTCCAGACCGAATAGGTAAAATGTCTCATGATAATGGAGGATATTGCGGCTGCTAGGTATTTTTAAACTTAAATTTGCCTAACACTGAGACCACAAAAGTGAATCAATTTCGTATTTACCAAATAGGACAATGAACTTGACCTTGCTTGCAGTGGCTGATTCCGGATTCTTGTGAGGGGGGCTCAACTATGGTTTAAAAACGGTATAAGCTGGAAACAGGTCAAAAGTTCAGAGATACTCGCCACCACTCACTCGCAAACATCAAATGCACAAAATATATCATTTGAAAGATTCGGGTCTTAAACTTTTACAGATTGTATGCCGGAGGAAAGACAGAAGACAGACTGTTCCACATCCGTACAGTTCAGGATATAAAAGCATCGCAGAATTCTACTGTACGGTCGAAAATATATTAAATGGTAAATGGATCTGTGTGGTTTGCTGCACGAGTACTGTGTGCAGGAATAATTCTACAAGGGATCAGAATAGATATTTCATCAGAACATTGCCCATGCATGTAGGTATAAGGGAGCGAACAAAGCGGCGGTGTTTGAGTAAATCGGACAAGTTATTGCCACATCGCCAATGATCTCAATGGCTCTCTTTTGGACAATATCCAATGAAGTTAAGGCTGTACGACGAGACCCGGCCAAGTTATTGTAATTGTATTCAATTCTAGGTCTGGTGTAGGACTTGTAGAGGAGCACTAGATTCGATGTTCTGAAATATTTCTTACACCTTTTCAGAAATCATAAACATTTGGATGCTTCCCTGGCAACAAAGAGACAATGATCTGTCCAGCTTAACGTACTGGAAATGTTAATGACAAGAATTCATAAAGGCGGTGTATCGTAAATCAGTGCTCCATCAAAAGAAACGGAAGTGAAAAAATTATGAAATTATGATCTTCTTTGAAAGTGATGGGAAAGCTTTAAGACTTAGATGTAAGTATTGAATTCAACGCGATGCGCTTTGCCCCAAGGTCGTTATTCAATGATTTAATCATGCAATCTAGTAACACATCTGCAAGTCTGGAAAAATATCAATGGAGTAAAGTTATTGTCATCGGCAAAACCATGGGCGGAATTGAAAGTAAGGGAAAGCATATCATTAATGAAAATTAGGAAGAGAGACGGAGAGATTACACAGCCCTCAATCCATAATAGAAAAGGAAGGTAGATACCAAGTGCTTTCAGTTTGGCTAAAATAGACTCTATCAAAGGCCTTTGAATTACGTAGGTCAACGATTTTGGACTCACAAAAATTGTGAAGATCGCGGTTCCAACGTTCCGTAAGAAAAGTCGGCAAGTTTTCAGATGAGCGTGCAGTCCGGATGCAAAATTGGCGCTGAGTTTATGGATTTCTAGATACTTCATTATTTTGGAGTTAATAATGGATTCAAAAATCTTTGAAAGAATCAAAGTGATTGCAATTGGTCGATAATTTTAGGTGTCACTACCCTCTCCTCTCTGCAGTCTTGTAGACTTGTTTCAGTTCTGGACATGGATGCAATTGATAGGTGCGGAAAAGAAAACAGACTCTTTCGTTTTTACTTATTTTTCGCATGCGGTAATGGAACTCACAATTTTTAGAATCGGTCATAGATGGAGAATAGAAGAATTTTAAGAACTTTTACTTTTAACGATTCTAAATTAAATGATAAATACAAGAGGAAAAAATAACCGCCTCGTCCAAAGTTTCAAACCGGGACCATCAGCATTCTGAGCTAACGAAAGAGATAAAAAAGGGAAAGCATCTGTCTCGTTATCTCAGAGTTAAGAGCAGTCGGCCGCAAATCGGAAGGTCCCAGTTTCAAACCCCGGAGGAGGTGGTTGCTGTTTCCTCTTGTATTTATGATTTAATTGAGAATCGTTAAAAAAAAAATTTCTTAAAATTCTTCTATTCTCCATCTTTCGCTTTTATTGATTGTTTGCACTTATTGTTAAGCCAAGAGAAATTTTACTGTTGTTGAGATTTGCTGCAGGAATACGGAATTTATTCACGCTTGCCAAGACTTAGAATGTTACTAAGTTCTAATGTGCATTCATCAACATGCCTTGAAGCAAAACAGACCGACCAATCAATTTCTCTAAGATACTGATTGAGAATTTCCCAATTAGCAGTTATATTTTGTTTTTATTTAACGTTTGATGGGCTAAGTATTCTGGTAAAACTATTGCACATTTAAAGATATAATAATAAAAAAATTATTCCAAAATAAACTTCTTGCTTTAAATGTAATAACTCACTACAACAATACACAATGATTTGTTTGCCGTTAGTAGTTTCGATGAATTTCTCCAATTACGGGTTATAAATAAATTAAATAGGTATTTGCTTTGATAATGAAAAGCCACGCTCATGAACACGAATTTTACAGGTATCAGCACTTCCTGTTTTTTCTATAGACTTCAACAGCCATGACCTAAAGTGAAGCGACCACCAAGCCGCTAGCCATAAGGGCTGTCCTCTTAAACTTATCAAATTGAACGCTTCCAGATATTTGTGTGGTTTTGACAAAAAGTGCAGTAGAATAGATTTACTGCGCAGTGAATCATTTTGTTAGCATAATTTCAGAAAATCTACTGTATTTTTATGTTTAATTGTCTCTTAAATCGCGAAAGTATTCAGTAAACAAAACAAAATCATTTACATAATTATCCACAAAGTTATTCAGATTCACGATACCTATGTAGGTATGCGGTTACAAAATTTATCCACACAAGAAAAATTAGGTTTTGTTAAAGTTTTTTGATTTTAAGATATTGTCAAAAGTTCTGTACGGCTGTTAGGGGGGGAAGCACTTTATATTATTGTTTTATATTTGTATGAATACGTACAATTTATTATTTTTACTCTAAACTGCATTCAGACCATTCAATCATTGTCCAACACGAACTGGTAATTCATAGAGCTAGAGCTACTCATGATCATTGGGGTACCTTTCTGCTTTCTCACAATATGATTTTACTTAAAAAAAATTAAATTGCAACCTTCGCTTGAGCAGATCAGAAAACACGCCAATGGAACGACTGGTTTGCCGTTATAAATACAAAATTTAAATAATGAAAAAGGTAAGAACCAACATATCAGGAAATATGAAAATAATCTGACACGGAAAAACCTCTGTACGAAAACATATTTGAGTAAAATAAAACTGATTTTCTCTGTAATCAGTTTGGGTTAAAAGCAAACAAATCGGCCATGATGCCACACTCAACACCGTTGCACACCATTGCCGAAAGCCAGTAAAAACTGCAGAGCCAGCTCTATATATGTATGCAAACAGTAAATTCCCTCCCATTTGGGTAATTAATTTCCATAGTAACAAGGTGACGTCCCAATTTGCCTCCATTTTCCTTTGACAAAACAGTGCCCACTGCACAAAGCAAAAACATATTATTTCTCCTCTCTCTGCAGCAAACTGTTATGCCCCCTTCATAAAAAAATTATTTTGAGTTTTGTTGTACAATGTAGTAGGTGTGGCTTCATTGAAGGAGGGACTATAGTTCCCGGTAAACGAATATTTTGCGGTTTTACCCCTTCCCAATCAAAGGTTATTTTCTATTTCATTTCAGTATATGTTGACGTCTTCTTCTTGGAAAGTGCATTTCTTTCGGTTTCAGTTTTATACACGCGCGCGTGAATGTGAAATTCCTTCCATTGTTTTGTTTAGGTACGTTTCTGAAAGATGGTGAGTGGGTTTTGAATTTCCGTTTCTGGTCAGGAATGATTTCCTTAGTACTTTTGTACTTATTTGAATATTTTGATATTCGAAAATTCTTCAATGCTTTTTGGAATATTTTATTGTTGTGCATCCGGCCTGAACAAATTCAACCTTGTCGCCTTTTATAGTGAAACCTGGATTACAGACGAACCTAGTTCAGAATCTTCTAAACCTTTTATGAGAGTGTTCATTCAAGTTCACATCAGGCAACTTACCATATTCCGCCTCCATTTATTTATCTGGTTCCTCAGTTTTAAGCGTCAGGGTTCATATGGATCCTGCGTTCCCTGGATCGCAATCGGCTGCTGCAAGTTCTACTTATAAAAAGTACAAGTCACTTCTAGACTACCATTTTCAATTGATTTAGCACATAAACTTTTGTGTATACGTACTTATACTGATATTGATTAAGCTATCCCTTATGGACGGTTTCATAGTCCAGGCTTAAGCCACAGCTATGACTTAAGCCAAAGTTGAAATTTTTCTACTGTTTTACGGCCAAGGTTTAAACTGCATGACTGGCTTAAGCCAAGCTTAACTTAAGTCTTGCATATTGGGTCTTAAATTTTAGTTCCATAGTAATGTCAACACACAATTGTCAGTTATTGTCATCTACTAAGTGCAAAAGCTTTGTTTTTAATTCCAATTAGTGATGAGGAAATTCACAATTTAATATCCCAAAGTGTGTCAGCGAGGAAAACAACAACAATGACAACATTTCGATGCATGAGATGACGTCGATTTTATATTCCGTTTAGGGTGTCGAAATATTTTGCAACAATGATATTGAATTTGATATAATCCCAGATAAAAATCACGAGGAAAATGGTAAATAAAAAAAGATCTTGTTCTTGTCACAATGGCAATTTTCCTTTAATAAATTTTTCATCTGAGGTTTAATTAAGCCTCAGCTTGTGAAACGCAGTAGGCTTAAGCTGCACTCGTGTTTTAGCTGAGCTCCTTGCTTAAGTCTGGATTGTGTATCCAGTCATTAGTTGCTTAGGAAAAAACTGGTGAGCTAATCCTTGAGTATCTTAATTGGTGGCGATGTGAACAACAACGGGAATTCTGTATCCAACCTTGCTTGATCTCGTGAGAAAGAAAGGTTAAATCATTAGTAATAATTTGCCCATTTGTCATGGTACAGCTTCAGCAATCACGATCGATTTATTGATCTCGCTCTTTTATTTCCCGCCAATATCCTTTAGCATCGCAGATTATGATTATTTCCCACGCTGTACTCCTAACACACGGAGGACATACCTTACTGCAATTATTCAGCTATTAAACTTGATGCACTCCATGAAGATTTTACGTAAGTTGACTGATCCTCCATCTTCAATGCCCTATTTGGATTTTTATAAGTTTAGATGGAAGGTGGACTAGCTGATTATGGCCAACTCGGAATAAACACATTTAAGTGCATTAGGGAGAAAAATTTCATAAATTCGAGGAAAGTGAATAGCATTGGCCTGAACTCCAAAATGAAGGCTCAATCCGATATTAATCCTGCAGAATTTATTATGAGTTCCTTAGTCCCAGTTTATCAGTTCAGCTCTCTATGTACACGCGCTCTCGAGCTATAGTGAGGACAGACAGAGGAACAGTTTCGAGGGCCCAATAAAGACTACAGAATTAATATTTTTATATGAAGTGATGAAACTTGAAACCACATAAAATAACAACCCTGGATTAATAAGCAATTGGATTCACTCAATTAAAATTCGGTTTCTGAATAAAAATTATATTAACTTTGTAATGATTTCATTATTTCAGTTCCATCTAAAGGTGTTCATACCATCATAGGCTTTGAGAAGCTGCAAATACGCTGGCTAGACATTGATGATAAAGCAATAAAAAAGTCGAGAATTCTTCTATTTATTCTTTTTATTTAAACGGAGAAAAAATTTACGCCTGAAACTGAAACACTGTAAATTATTTTCTGGGAAATATTTGGCAGACTTCCTTAGGCTAGGCGTACACGCTGCTAGCATGCATCAGAGTTGGTAAGAGGAAACTATTAATTATGATACCAAAGTAAATGGGCGAACAGTAGCTAGTTGCACAATGGTTGGGAGAAGTATTAGTTTTATGTAAGTACACATCTTAGCAAC
Organism: Dioctria linearis; assembly: GCA_963930735.1. Taxonomy (NCBI): domain Eukaryota; kingdom Metazoa; phylum Arthropoda; class Insecta; order Diptera; family Asilidae; genus Dioctria; species Dioctria linearis. The sequence continues at coordinate 77,187,687 of OZ005741.1, read as the reverse complement.
AGTCTGCAAATGTATTGTTCCATTACCAAATAGCTGTTTGATTGTAAAGTGATGTTCGTACCATGGACAGTGTAACAGGCAAAATGGCTGTAATAATGTTTGTGACAGTTTGACAGTTGCACCGTTCTATTGTTCATATTTAACTGTTTTTTTTTCTTAGATTGAAGTCACAAAAAAAAAGAAGATTTATTTAAATGTGTCGAACTAAAAGGATGCCGTGCAGTGAGAATCCAAATGAAAGTTTAAAGATTCCTTAGATTCTAGTCAAATATCAAGATGTTATATAAGCAGGTAACGCAGCCCCTGATTATGGCAATAAATTTGGTGAACCAGTTATTTCAGGCTTTGTTATCTTTTACGGAACTGAAAATGCTGCTAAAGAACGAGATGAATATGTGATACCGATTATGTTTAGCGGAGGTGTAGGAACTATGGATGCAACTATGAGGAAAAAAGTGGATCTATCGAAAGGTATGTATTGAAATTCTTCTAAAAATGGTACCTTTACCAAAAAAAAAATTCGTTTTAGGTATGCGCTTAGGAAAAAATTTTGGGCTCTGTTTACCGTATTGGTATTGGACGAGGAGTAGCAAGCACCGAATTACATTTTAATGCATTTTGGTTACGAGGGAATTGCATCATCCATAGGAACACAACCGATAAATGGACTACTTATTGCAAAATCTGGAGCATCTCTTTCTGTTGCATAAGCAATCTCAAGCCTTGTTTTTGCTGGCATTACAGAGCTCGCTGATATAAAATGTTCGGGAAATTGGATGTGGGCTACAAAATTATCTGAAGAAGGAGTTAAGCTGTATGACAATTGTCAGGAAATGTGCAGAATTATGTTAGATTTGAATACCGCAGTCGATGGTGGTAAAATTCACTTTCAATAGCAACTAGAGTTCACAGTGAGACAATCAAATCTCTGGGGACTTTAGTTTAGTTATTTCAATTCTCTTGTTCTGATGTTATAGTTAAAGTGACTCCAGATTTTAAAAGGTCCCGCTAATGGATATGAAGGAGAGCTTATTTGGATCAATATTGAAGGTAACAGAACTTTCGGAATATATTTTAAATCTTTTCTTCTTTTGCTTAGATTTTTATAGTATGCAGGCTGGAGAAAAATAAAATTTAATTTATTCATATTTAACTATATTTTTTTTATATACATATACATATACATTTACACATTTATTGCAGTTTCCTCGCCACCTTATAAGGTACTACTTAAGGTGCGTTAACGATTTATTTCCGATGGCTGGTTTCCCAAAGAGGCCTATCCACCATTAGATGAAACGAGGGTACATTTTACATTTCCTGCTGTAGCCAGAGTACAATAAAAATAAAGAATATTTAAGACAATAATAATAAAATTTTATAATAACTTACTGTTTTTATCCTTCCTTTATATTTGACTTGCCCCAAATTATAAAGGGTGGCAATACACCCACCGCATCAAAAAGTACCTATAAACAATTAAAGGGAAGCTTAAAATTTGCTTGGCATATATATATTAATACACAATGTTTTTGATTTGCATCGATGATAGAGATTAGCAAGTAAATAAAAACCTAACTCAACTTTGTTAATAATATAAAAGCTACCAATAGTAATTTATTTTATTTTGTTTTTCTCTTAATTTTGATTTGATTTTATGTTTCTTTCTTTTTGCATTGTTATTATAACGATTTTTTTTTTTTTTTAGTATTTAATATTTGTTTTTTTTTGGTAAATTTTATAAATAATTCTCCATTTCTTTTAGTTAAATTGTGTTTTCGTCATGTTGATTGGAGTTATTGCTCGGTATCCCAGGTTGCCTTCCAATGTAAAAATCTAATCATATTTCCGGATTAAATAGTAGGAGAACGTTGCTCAACATATTTTCCCAAAAAATAAATGGCTTTAACAAGAAGCCTTAGACCAAAGATTACTGAAGTGCAAGGAATTTTTTATATTCGATATTCATCTCCGAAACTTGGCTTAATAAGAATATTTTATCTTACTCGATAGCAATTCCTGGATATAAGTTGTTTAGGCGTGATCGTGAATGTCAGATCGGAGGAGGAGTTGCTATTTTTGTAAAGGATTGCTTTAAATCCAAAATTATTAAAAGATCAATTGAGGGTGGCATTGAGTTTCTGGCTGTTGATGTGAGGAGTGCTACAAAGAAATTGCTTTTTACACTCCTTTCAATCGTGCCTTTTACAAAATATCAATAACGGCTTACCAACTTACTACAATTGTAATAATCCCTCGCTTTTGGATTATTTCTTTGTATTGGATACCAATAATGTCCTTTTTCATAATCAGATAACATCGCCTATTATATTTGATCATGAGTTTTTTTATTTGTCTTACAACATTTGCTTCTCACCTTTGCCTAATAAAATTAAATTCCGTTCTTACGATAAAGTTGATGTACAAAATTTACTTGAGGAAGCTTTCATCCTTCCTTGGGTTTGTATTCAGGACTCTTCTTCAATTGAGGAACAATTGAATATTTTTTATGGTTTCATATCATATCTTCATGACAAATATGCACCTTTACATATAAAACGGATTACTCCAAATCGTATTCCATGGTACTCTCGTGAAATCGAGTGTCTAATTGCTGAAAGAGAACAACTTTTTCGCAGGTACAAGAGATGTAATTCGGAGGAATGTTTCTCCAGGTACAAAGCCATTAGAAATAAGACGAACACTGTAATTAAAAGGACAAAGAAGAGCTATTTCAATAACATATTAAATTTATCGCTGCCTTCTAAGAAACTGTGGTCTAATTTGAAGCGGTTTGGCGTATGCGGAAAGGGTTTGCCACCTTGTGACTTGAATACTGATGATCTTAATATTCATTTTACTACACCCTGTAATATTTCCTCAACACAATCCGTTCCTAATATAAGTTTGAATGCGGAAGGACACAGCAGTCTCAGTTTCCGATGTGTATCACATGAAGAGGTTTTCAAGGCATGCATGCCCGTTAGGTCCGCAGCCACCGGGTCAGAGGATATTGCACCATCATTTTGCAAATTGTTATTGCCCGTAATTCTTGACAGTTTAGTTTATATTTTTAACTCTGGCCTCACTTTCTATGAGTTTCCCCAAATATTGAAAATGCTGTTGTTATACTTTTGGCTAAATGTTCTGCACCAAAGTCAGTCTCTGATTATCGGCCAATAAGCTTACTTTGTTATCTTAGCAAAATTCTCGAGAAATTAATGAGCTCGCAGATTCTTCAGTATGTGTCGGATAATAAGCTCATTTCGAAATGACAGTCCGGTTTTCGTTCTGGCCATAGCAGTAAAACTGCCTTGTTGAAAGTTTCTACTGATATACGCAATTCACTGCACAGTGATTTGTTAACAGCGTAAGTACTCCTCGACTTTACTAAAGTATTTGATTCCGTCGATCACAGTTTACTGTTATCGAAACTGCAAAAAATGTATAATTTTTCTCATTCCTCTTCAATAATGATTTCAGATTTCCTCTCTCAGCACGTTAAAGTTGGATTGGCGTCAAATGTGGTGTTCCGCAAGGCCGCTTAGCTTATTCATAAATGATCTTCCTGATATTATTAAATACGTGAACATCCACAGATATGCTGACGATGTTCACATATATCTATCTCGTCCAATTGGATTAATGGAGGACTGCATACATCGAGTTAACCGTGATTTAATAAATATATCAGATTGGGCCACTAGCAACCGACTCTTGTTGAATCCCCTGAAGTCTTCTTGTATGGTCTTCTATAGGAGAGATCTTGTGTTTTCAGATCTTCCGTCTATATATCTTAATGGAATACTTTTGCCTTATGCCAGGAGGGTTAAGAACCTTGGTGCTTTTCCAATAATAAATTGGAGTGTTGTGACCATGTTAATTCCTTATTACAAAAGATTTATGGCGGTCTTCGATTGCTTTGCTTCGTCTGTCGCGTAGTCTGCTCCAGGTTGAGTTAAAGCTAAAGCTAGTTAAGGCACTGCTAAACCCACATTCCACATTGACTTTCTGTAGTACAATTTATTCGCGGCTAGACTCTGTGTGCAGTCGTAAGTTAAATGTAAGACGTTTAAGACGTCACGATCACGTTTCTGCTTATACAAATTCTGTACTAGGATGCTCTTTGGATACATACTTAGAAATTAGATCATTACTTTTCCTACGAAATTTGATAATCTCTAAGTTCCCTTCGTATTTATTTAGTCACTTGCAATTCTTGCATTCGTCACGTCATGTAAGTCTTCGGATTCCTCGTGCACGTTATGTTGTTGGGCAACGTTCTTTTTTCCCCGTTATTTCTCGTGTATGGAATTCCTTTCCGGTTACTGTTAGAGGGCAAACTCGGTCATCTGATTTCAATAATGAGCTGAAGCGTTTCCTGGATTCTTCCTAAAATAAAATGTGCCGATGACACAATTTTGCTACGTAACTCAGAATAAGATTATATTATTATTATAGTTTTATTTGTTCTTAAATGTAATTTTTAATTTTTTTCTTCCCTTGCATTATATTATATTTTGAATTCCCCATTTTCACTGTACTAGAAAAAGATGTAATCTTTTGTACAAATCATCGAATAAATTATTATTATTACCAATAGATTTTCACCTAACCACCAATCAAAACTTTAATTCAAAAAATATATTTATTAAATTAATTCTGTATCCCGAAAACGACAGAGCTTTTGTTTCACAGTTTGACTTTATTTTATTGAGATGAAAACCAACACTTCCTAAAGAATAACTATTATTAGAATTAAAACGGAAAGAAAGAAAATATTTATATACCTACACCACTAAATTTTAATTAAATATTACATATCACAATTATTTCCTTAACGTTAAATGTTTTATCATTTTATTTTGACATATGTCGAAATGTCATTGCATTGGTTTTTTCTTCCAGAAAATAGTTTTGCTTGTCATTTTGCCTCTTTCCCTCTAGTACAAATTTAAGAATACCATCAGTTCTCTTTCTTCCACTTTAGATTTACATAGGAACCTTTGTATTAGAAATTGACTAGTGTTTTAGTTAAAACTATTGAAAGAGAAAGTATAGTCTGTTTATAGAAGCATCCTACTCACTTGACAGTTTTGATAGAGCTGGGCTAATGTAGAAATATACTGTGGTATTACCCTTTTGTATAGAACTATATAGTAATTGCGGAACGTAATTTGATTTAATACCTTGTTGTGTTGTAGAGGCGCTACTACTGCTGAGCAGACGTAACCAAAGGCCTGAAGCACAATACGATGCAGTGCAGTTCACTGCACTGCATTGAAATTTAGAGCTCATGTAATACCATGTAGCAATTCACATACACTGCACTGCACTGCATCGTTTAGGCTAATTTCTAATACACTGCACACTGCATCAGTTGACATTTCTTAAGTACTAAAGAATAGAGGAATTGTTCAATTTAAGATTGATTAATTAATTTTAAAATGACATTAGAAGAAAATGGGTAGACTTTTTCTCAAAATAATGAATCCACAATACAAAAATTTATATATGAAATTTTGAAAAAATGATTGTCAAAGTACTGCACTGCTTTTATTATGCTATACATTGCAGTGCAATGCTATAAACACTGCACTGCATCGTATTGTTTTTCTGGCTTAAGCCAGTAATGCCTCGCTCTAATATAAAATCAGCGATGTCTGGACTTGATGTAGGGAAAGCAGCAGTTTTTTCTTAGAAATTTACTGGAAATTTTTTCCTTAGAATTGTTGTGCATTGGAGGCCGACAACGGCATACATTGCATGATTATTGATTGTATCTGAAAACAATTCCAGTCGGCCACCAGAATGAATAAAAATTCTGCCGAAATATTTTCTATAAATTTCTAAAAAGAAATGAATGCTATTTGCTCATCTACGAGTCTATGCTCATAGAAATTGTTTGACCCAAGCAACCGTTCTCTGCCTCCAATAATGCATAACAATTCTAAGAAAAACATGTCCAGGAAATTTCTAAGAAAAAATCAGATCCAACCATTGTGGATTTTATATTCTATCGAAGCGATGTCTACTACCCAGCCTTTGTACGTTTTTAGTTTGGCCATGCACTTACGGCCTATCCCTTGAACCCCTTGTCCATAATTAAGTTGCACAGCTTTGATTTTAGCGAAGCGTGAGAAAAACTGTTCAAAATGGTTCAAGTGGAGCCATCTGACATTATAACAAGAACACATTGTCGCAATCACTAGATACTTCTATAGACAAGGGTATTACTTTAGAATATTAGATAAGTAAGCAATGAACGAAAATTGGAAAATTCTGCATTTTTCCGGAAACAGATTTATCACTAATCATATCGATGAAAATTTGTCCGATGATTTTCTCGCTTTTCCGGGTTTTCCACGGAGTTTTCCACAAAAGCAACTTTATGTAACTCATTTCGCTTTACAACTTTGTCTTAGGTTGCAAAACGCTCAAACGCTTCCTTGGTCTGAAAAACTCCGGAAAAGCGTTTTACATGAATTTTCCTCGATTTTTTCTGCAAGTTTTCACCATTGTCGGAGAGAAAGTAATGATGCCAGGTGACAGGGAACTTGATCCTGCATAATTTAGAAAATTTTTTACCGGAATAGTCGGAAAATTCCGGAAATTTTTTTCTGAAAAATCGGAAAACTCCGCATTTTTCCTGAAACGGATTTATCACTAATCAAATTTGTACCAAATTTTCAAATGATTTTCCCCGATTTTCCCCGATTTTCCGGGCTTTCCACGGAAATTTCCAGTTCAAATTTTGATAGATTCAATTGTTACGCGACATGAACCTGTGTGCCAAATTTCCGCTCCCTGTGATGACGAAAAGTGGGTCTACGAGAGTGTCGAAAATAGTAGAAAAGAAATATCTAGTTAAAGGGAATGGCCTCAAAAAGGGATAAGATAAAATTTTTCACGTTGAAAAGTTTTGAAATTCCCTCAAGCTTCCAACAATGTTGTAGATCAGTGGATTCGGGCTCTTACTTTAAGTAATCGGATATTTCCGTCTACTTATGTGGGAAGCTTTTTCTCCTTTCGCTTTGGTTTGCTTAAGGGTTTATACCCACCTAAGCAGTCGAGAAAAATTCTTTTTTCAAAAATGTAATCTTTTTGTCTATTAGCCTACAATTTTTTTTTCTTAAATTCGCAGAAATATCGAAGTTATATACATTTATACATTCCTCAAACCGGTTTTTACTTTCCTGAGATTATCCCTCTCCTTTCTTTGTTTTGATAGCTATGTTCTTTTGTGTACCTTGTCCTAGAACTCCCATATACTGTAGTAAGCAAATTGTTTTGTCAATTGAAGCGAACTATTTGTAATGTTCGCTTCATTTAAATCTTTCTATGAAAATGTATGAGGTGTTCTTTTGTGTATCTTTTGTTCTGTCCGGTTCTGCGGACATAAAAGAACACAGCTAATATTTACTGTGAGCCACGCTACTTATAGAATAAAGAAAGAAATGTTGCCACTTTTATGAAATGTTCATTTCTGCTGAAGGAAGTATTTTTGGTCATGGAATAGTAAGTATAAAATATTTGCTTTTTTAAACTGTAAATGCGTTTTTCTCAAAACATTGTTTTGAAAATCGGTGCCAAGAGATTTTCCAATTTTTTTGAATCGATTTCCCTCAAATTTTGTACATTGGTTGCAAACTATATTATTTAGTTTTTGTTGTAGGCATTTTTTCATATCGTGAAAATAAGTATTTTTAAAAAAATGTCAAAAATTTTGTTTTTCAACTTTGAATAGCTACAATTTTCGTAGAAATTATTATTTTAAAAAGGGCTAATACAAGTACTAAATAATATAGCTTTCAACCAATGTGCGAAATGTGAACGAAATCGATTGAAAGCAAATAGGAAAATTTCGTGGCACCGAAACAGATTTCTTCGATGACTATGGTAAACAGAAGTAGGAACCCACCCCAATGGATTAACTTTTTTGACAAAATTTTAATTTTTTTAAGAGTATTGATATTGTGTAATAAAATAAAAAATATATTTATTTACAAAAAAAAAAAAAAAGATGCCCAAAAGTTGGGGAAAAGATTGCTTTTAAGTGGATATGACCCCTTAAGGGTTTCTCTCAGATATTCATCGGATTTCTTTTTAATGTGCTCTCGTGAGTATATGCTGGGGCTGCCAGTGGTTTTTTTAAACAGGTTTAATGATGAATGTAAAACATCATACATCCGAAGTTCAGAAAATGTTTCCTTATAATTGACACAACGAATTAAATTTCCCTGCGCAAGTATGTTAATTTGTGGATGGGTGGGGGGGGGGGTGGTATAAATCCTTAGTTACACCACTGGCTGTGACGTGGCTAACAGAAAATCTTGTCCAACTGGCCGTTAATAAGACCCTAATATATATTAAATAAAGTGTTACAAAATTTGCATACACCTTTGGTCCATTACACAATCGATGCACCGTACTAAAAACTGTTTTTTCTAGCACTAATTTAGAACATTTTCGTGTATAGCCCAATCTAGAGCAGAGGTTTACACACGAATAATACACGACTGTATACTCAGTTTGTGTGCATATAGATCATATGGAACTGATGAACTTTCTTTGCTGTCTCAAGCGTGTATCAACTACATGTACCATGGATTGAGACACACTCGATACAAAAACCGGTTTCTATGTCGTGTCTAGTCTCGAGTGTGTATCATCGTGTGTTAGTGGACTTACTGTCTCTTCAGGAATATATTCAATTACCCCGCAATTGTCGAATTATCACTGCTATTTAATTTAGGATACATGTCCTGTCATTAAACAATCAGAATTCAAAATTATGGTATAGTGACATTGTCCTGCCTTCGAAGTCATTTTGTCATTGTCATTTGTCATTTTAACTTTATTTTATCAGAATCCAGCCCCAAGTCAGGCTTACTGCCAAAGATATTTTCGTAGGTGCTTACATGGATCAGCATTGTCAGATTAGACTGGTTTTCCAAGCGCTCGTATTCAGTTTGGCAGCAAGATTATTTGCTAACGTATTGCTACTATTTATTTGGAACAAATCAGGGTAAGCACAGCGCTACTGGAATACAACTATGTTCTTTAGTTTACTGGTAAACTAACTATATCTACTGATATTTGAAACAAAATAAACAAAAATATAATATGTAAGAAAAAAAAATCGAATATAAATGCAAACTTGGCTCAGAACATCCATGGTTTGTAGAACGTAAGACAAACTTAACGTTTAAGGTTCCACGTAGTGTTTTACGCCAGGAAGGTTAAATCATGAAACCTATAGGAAAAGAAACGCCAACATCAGAACTATTAGTAGGTACATATTTCATTTATAGGGGCAAGATAAATCAAATGGAGCTTTATTCATAAAATCCCGGAATTAGAAATAAATGAAGGCAAATCTCCGACGACTCCAACAATCAGCCACGAAACTTCATTTTTATATATAATTAATTAATTAGCAATTAAAAAACAAATGGTACTTACCTTTTCTTTCCACTAATAGGTACTGAACGATTTTTATGCGCTTATCACAACCTCGTTTCCCTGGGACCTGATTCCATCTTTATTTTAATTTCAGAATTCTCTTTAGTTTTCCAGGCCACATTTTGTTCCTGCATCGTCTTCACTTCCCCTTTTTCCTGCGCTTATTTTTAACTTTCACACTTTAAAAATAACACTGTGTTACAGTGAATATATAACTTACGTAAAGTTAGCACCGCAACTTCGTCTGATATAGTTCGGAGCTATCTCATAATTTGTCGTTAATTTGTCGTGAAAACCATAAATTTGTCGTGTCCTTTTATCTAAAGAAAACTGGATGTGGTGCTAAGTTGGCGTCAAGTTAGCACCGCAACTCACCGGAACTCGGCCAAAACTTATCGGATTGGAAAATTATATATCTTGGGATTTGTCGTTAATTTTTCATGAAATCCATAAATTTGTCGTGTCCTTTTATCTAAAGAAAACTGGATGTGGTGCTAAGTTGACGTCAAGTTACCACCGCAACTCAATGGAACTCGGCCAAAGCTTATCGGATTAGAAAATTATACATCTTGGAATACATAGTAAATTACATAGCCTCCAATTTGGGGGAATCATGCGTTGGTCCATAATACGGCATTTTGTAAACGAGGACATGGTAGGTTGCTTATTGATGATTTGAAAAATAACGGACAGAAAGTTTCAAAAAGGTCTAAAATACTTCCAGAATTACTGGTTTATTCAAAACAGGTAAATCCAAATTTTATTAAATATCACATCGCTTGTTATATGTAATGATAAGATACTTATAATAAATATTTATTATAATTTCTTATATTAAAATATTAATAAAATGAAAAACAAAAACAATAAAGAGAGCACCTCATCCAGTTTTTTTTTAAAAAAAGGCCACGACAAATTTATAGTTTTTAAGAAAAATAAAGACAAATAAATAACATATTCCAAGATGTATTATTTTGTATTCTGATTTTCAGCGAGTTCTGGTAATAACTTGACGTCAACTTAGCACCACATCCAGTTTTCTTTAGATAAAAGGACACGACAAATTTATGGTTTTCACGCTAAATTAACGACAAATTCCAAGATGTATAATTTTCCAATCCGATAAGTTTTGGCTGAGTTCCAGTGAGTTGCGGTGCTCACTTGACGTCAACTTAGCACCACGTCCAGTTTCCTTTAGAAAAAAGGACACGACAAATTTATGGTTTTCACGACAAATTAACGACAAATTAACGACAAATTATAAGATAGCTCGGAACTATATCAGACGAAGTTGCGGTGCTCACTTTACGTACGTGAATATATACTTTTGACGAGATATAGTATAGGTTAAGGATGCACAAATAAAAACATTGATGTAGTATACATTGAACGAAAGGAAAATTTGTCGACAATTGAAAAATATTTCAAGTCTGCAGATAGAATTGCGAAAATGCTTCTCAAATAAATTTATTTAAAAGCAAAAACTGAAAGAAAAAGTAAAGTTCAGCTTAAATCATGTGATAACTGCTGGAAATAAAACACCAAATTAATTTGGGATTTTCTTACAGTAATACCAGTAATATCGTAGTAGGTACATGTATGAGGGAGATTCTAGCAAATAAAAATAAAAACAACCAATCGCCAACAATACCGATGTACAGAATATAGTCAGCGACACTCAGTTACATCAGTTACGGTTCCTATAATTTTGACTCCATGCAGCAACGATTATAACTGATAGCAACGAGATAAGAGCTACGAGTTTTCGGTTGTACAAACTACATTTTCTTGTGTTAAGTACTTTGAACATTTTGTCGCGACTTTTTCTAATAATTTATTCAAACATCTTGTAATTTTCTTTTTTTTTCTACATTGTATTAAAAGCATTAAATCTAATTAAAATTGGTATAATATTATCAAAAAGGCGTTATTAATCATTTTTATATCCACCTACTCCCACATGTATGTATATAATTTTACAAAAAAGAGCGAACAGAATCAACATATTAAGAAAAATACTTCGAGAAAAATATATCGAGACTGTTCAAAAAAAAAAAAAATTGGACAACTTCTTTCCCTGTAGGCGATTTTCTCTGCCCGAATTTGAGAAGAGTCTTTCTAATGGAATGGGGGTTGCTATGACAAATATTTTGATGATATTTTAGCCAAATTAGAATAGGATTTCTTCATATTTTGCCGCAAAACTAGAGCATTATCGGCCACATTTCCTGTGATAGGATTTTTAAGATACCGAGATATCTCTGGTGGTTGCGCCTCCGATTCTACTTCTCGGGAAAATAAAACATTTTTAACAATTCGGTTATGATCACTCCACAGATCGAACTATTTATTGCCTATAAAGCAAGTTAACGAACAATGATTGTAACAGAAACTATAAGGAAAGGTGTCCCCGCAAGAGTACAGGATTACTCGTTGAAAGGGAATAGCTGCATACTTTAAAAATTAAATGAAATTATAAAAAATTACATATATTTACATTAGGAAAAGAAATATCGTTTCCAATAACATTTTATATGAAACTGAAAGAGAGACTTACTTTGTATATTCCTTTTCGAAGTATTTAGCATAATTAATCACATCATAAATGCTTAGAATAATTTAGGATATGCAGTAAATGCAATAAAAATTATTCGGTGGAACCAATCAGAATGTTCTGAATGTAAAATGAATTTTCCAAGAGTAATTTCGCTAAAACTGAAAAGCCTGGTAGGAACAATTATTGTTCATTTCACTACATTAACAATAAAAATAAGATAATGATAATTTACCTGAAAATTGAATGGGGACGAAAAGCGGGCCTGTAACTTTTATCTCAGGAATTATGACAACATACTTATTTCATACCTGTAAATCCTCCTTTTTGCCAAGAATTTCAGTAGGTATACCACTTTCTTTCTAATTTGATATGCAATTATTCAATGTAACTAAAATGCATCCTCAGTTAGGACGAAAAGGACATAACCGAAGATATCATTTTTTCCTGTGCCTTTTTTGAAATGTTTCCTATACCAAAAGATAGCCCGTCTTATGATGGATAACTTTTGTTATTAGAATTCAGGGACCGAAAATAACTGTTATTATTTTTTTGTGAGCGAAAAAACTCTTTCATAAAATTTTCTAGGAAGTAGCGTAGTACAAAAGTGGTCTATGTGCGGCATTTAGACTAGCTGCCTAGGTTGAAATCAAGAAAGTCTTGATTTTAATATATAAATCCAATGCTAACTGTTATTGTAACACACATTTTTTATATTTCAATTTTAACTGTTAAAAAAAATACTTATATTATTTTACAGCGATATAAAACTCGTTGCCAGAGTTTTACATATTTGTCTATTATAAGAATTAAAAATGAGTATTATTTTTTTCCTCGAGAAATAAAACTCATAATTCGAGTTTCATATTTTCCTCGTCTTATAACAGTTAAATATGAGTTTTATTTTTTTTCAAGAAATAAAACTCATAATCAGAGTTTTTTTTTTTCCTCAGGAAATAAAACTTATCAATGGATGTTCTCTATTTTTGTTGTCATATATTTGATAGAAGATAGAATTTGCCAATTTGTTTAAACAATTTTGTATAGCAACCGTATGAAACAGTTGCCCGATTGGTCCTATTTTTGAACTTAAATTTACATTTTTTTTTAAACGGCCGTTTACAGTGAAAAACCAAAGCTATATACAGCAACACCAAGAAGGGGTTGCCGATTCCAATTTTTCTTACCCTAAGAATCTTACTCGGACAGGTTTATTTCTTGAGGGAAAAAATAAAACTCATTTTTAACTGTTAAATGCTGAGAAAAATGATAAACTCAATTAAGCAGTTTTATTTTTTGAGAGCAAAATAAAACTCATTTTTAAATGTTAAACCGAGAGAGAAATATAAAACTTAAGATAAGACTGTTATTTACTCAGAAGAAAATAAAATTCTTTTTTTAACTATTTCATTAAAAGATAAAATATAAAATATCAATAACAAAGTGTTAAAACCAGACTTTTAAAATATTTCTTATAACTCTTTCGGTCCCTGTTAGAATTTCGATATCTCTGTGCATTTTCGTGAAAAATGGCAAAGGAACACAGCAGCATGGAGTACAATATCAGATAATAAAGGGGTAAAGTGAAATTTTCAATATAACACTTTCGTTCAAGTTTTATATTTGGAATTCAAAAATGTGATCTGAATGTATCCTTAATAAGGTCGAAAAGTATATTTTTTTGAATATATCCTTTCCCAAGTCATTTTTCAAGGACTTTTTCTATGCCAAAGGATACTTACGTAACTTTTATTATTAGAATTTTTTCAATATGTTCGTACACGTTACGTTATAACCCTGTATATTATTAAAAGCGAGTTTGCTTTCGTAGCTAATGAGCATTTGTTAACTAAAATCAGTTGTAGTTGAGTCATGGAATTTTTCTCTCAAGCAGCTATATTTCCGTAAAATATTAAACTATAGAAAAAGTTGAAGAAGCGCTGGGTTTTATCCGTGAAAATTGTGAAAGCATAACAACAACAAATTCAAAAGCCGTTGTCAGCAGCACCAATTTAGAATTAATTTTCATGACGTATGCCTACGCGTATTATATAGTAGTTTTAATGAATATTTTGTTTGGAGTGGAAGGCGATAATACTAAGTATCCTTGTTGCCTTTATGAATGGAATAGTCCTGAAACAAATATAATTGTGAGTGCAAAAAGTGAATTTTGATGGACAGTTATCCTATTTGCCCTTCGTTTGCAGTTGAAGAAACAAATGCTTGTGTCGGACATTAAACAATGTATTATAAATATTTCCTCATTAGTTGTTAAACTTTTTTTTTATAATTTTCTAGGGTCGATTACAAATGCGATCGTGAGTTAAGAATACTTGAATTGGAAGTTGCAAAATTAAACGTTAAGTAGAAGAAGGTGGAAATGAAAACAGGCTTGTGTTTATCTTAAAAATGTTTTTTTGAAATGAAATAATAATATTAATAATTATCAGAAGATTATTTCCTCTGCAATATCGTTATATTCTCGATGGGATCGCAGTTACTAATATTAATATATATGTACCAAAAAGGCTAACCTATACCACAAGCCTCCACATGAAGAAAATAGTCAACAAAAGTCAAAGTGCAGCCTGGAGTTCTATGTCTTATAGTCTCAGGGAAAGCAAAGCATTCACGTCCTTTCATTTGATAAAATAATGGTTAGTTCGTGTTATGATTATGTTAAGGTTATTGATGCAAATATGAAACTTTCTACATATGTGCAAATCCTGATGGAAATAGCACAAAAGTTGGGAACAGGCAATTTTTACGATTTCGACTGTGCAATTAAAAGCGACATTTGAATGAACCTAATTAAACGACTTGAAAATAAATATTCACTTTACAGTTGTCGCTGTAACATCTGATTTGATGCCAACAAATATGGCATTACGAACAAATTTAAAATTAAATGTTGAAAATTTTTACCTTATTCATCCAAACGATGAATGTGAAAGTTTCTTCGTATTTGCTGATGTTCTTCATTTTATTAAACTATTAAGAAATCATTTCCTTGATTATAGTTTTATGTTATAAGGAAAATTAGTAACTACACAACATTTGAAAAATGCTCGCAGCATTAGAAAAAATTCAGATTATAAAATTTTCAGAAATTTACTTCAGAAAATCTAGGTCAGGCTAGGTTCTGACTTACAAAAGATCAAGGAGGACTCTAATCTGATTGATTCCTTATTTATAGTAAAAAAATATGTAGATCTTCTCATCCTGCTTACAGCATTACGTTTAGCTCCGCAAACCAGGCAGAGGAAAAATTGTTGAAAAAATTGAGAAATAGTGTCGGACAACGTATTGCATGCGTTCAGCTATTGTGACACTACTATTTTCATAGAAGAAAAAATTAAGTTAATAAAAGCACTTGAAAAGAACAAATATTTAAGCTGAACTATTAGTGCGAAATGCAGATTCCGAAGTCTTTGTTGCTGCGGGGGAAAGTTTTTTATCGCTCTTTACGGCGTTTCCAAAGAAAACACCATTACTTTAGGTGCCCTACGTTTTCAAACATCCATGGCGAATAGTAAACTGGCTCCCCCGCCTCCTACTAGAAAAATTGCACGGTAACATTCCCTTCGGACCTACCACCAAGTTTAGGCTTGGTATGATATACAAAAGAGTCCAGAGCAATGGGGTTCGGAAAGAAGCAAGATTGGGCTTACTCCAGGGAAAACAACGATAGATGCGGCACCCGAAGAACTCCTGAAATTCATTTCGTGCAATAGCAAGAAGGGTGGTCGATCCGAACAGGCTTGAAGTGTGCTGTTATCTGAATATGGTACCATGTAGACGCGTGTGAAAACAACGCAGATTTTTACGGGGTCTGTAGAATGATAAGAAGAAGAAGAAGAAAAGAAGAAGAAGAAGAAGAAGGAGAATAAGAAGCAAAAAAGGAGAAGAAGAAGAAGATAAAAGGAGAAGAAGAAGAAGAAGAAAAAGAAGTAGACGAAGAAGACGACGACGAAGTGGCCGACGACGACGATGAGGACGACGACGATGAGGAAGACGACGATGACAAGAATTAAGACCTGCCCGTTGAGAAATTCTTGGCCCTCAGGGTCGAAGAAGGCAACGAAGATGGCAACGAAGATGAAATCTTGGATGGGGAGGAAAGAATTTTCTAAGAAGGTATTAGTGAGCCTGAAAAATCTAGAGCATCGAAACGCAAGAAAACACATCAGTAAATAACGACTCGTGGATTTGGTCTACTACTACTTAAAAAAGAAAAAAAACGCGTTTCTCAGAATATGCCACCGTGGTGCGCAAATAATTAAAAAACGGTAATAGGGTCATTCCATAAAATATCACACAGGACAGATTGCGGACACATTTGTAAAAAAATTGAAAATTTGACTGAACAATGCCCTACATAGACTTATGATATATGTAATGTTTTTTTGTTTGTTAGCTGCCGTATTGAACAAAATTCAAAATGGCCACCGTCTCTCCGTTAAAATGACATTTGCAAGCCTCTTCGCATTTTGAAATATTTCATAAACGAAAACAGGTATCCATTTGATTTTCAGTCAATAAACTAAGAAAACTACAAAATGCACTATTAATTTTTAATTAATTGTAAAATATAAGATACAAGGCTCCTGCCTTAATTTAGCTTAAATTATACTATATATATTTTTTGTAAGTTTAGAACCCTGTAGCTCCGAAATGCGAAATACACCGAAAATGAAACTGCAACAGGCTACACATAGATAAGCAAAACAAAATTATAAAACCTTGGTATTACCACGTCCTTCATCCTGGGAAACTGGAATGAAATTCCTTTTTTTATGTAAAAATTTAGATTTTTGAGAACATGTATCTGCAAAAGGACTATATCGAAAAATTTGAAAATTATGGACTCCGCTGTAACTCGTGAACTATTCCTCTAATTGAAAAATGTTACACATAAAAGTTGCAGGAAATTTCATGCCCTATAATTTTTGTAAGAGCTATTTTTAACCTAAGTGGCGCTGGGGAGAAAATATTCTCGAAAAGCTGGTTTTCGGTAACATTTTTACAATATGGCGGCGCAAATGGCGGTCGTTCAAGATCGTAAACTCGGAAAATTTATGAGGGCATCAAACTGTATAAGTCTACCAAATTAGAGCTCTCCTTGACCTTTTGCCAATATAATCAAAACCAATAATGATTGGTTTGACGTTATTAATTCTAAAATATCTGCAGCGGATTCAATTTGAAGAACCACAGCATTTCCGTATTGTTGGGTAAATGGTAAATCAACAATGCTGCTTTCTCAATAGGAAATCATAGTGAATAATTCCGCACTTCGGCAGACTTTTGAATATTTAAAAGTACAGCAAGGGATGTGTTATATATATTAATAAATTATCTGAATAAGGATATTCTCGAAAACTAAGGACGATATTAAAATAAACGGTTTAAATTTTCGTGTTGTCTATTTATTTATCTATATGCTATATCATAATATATGTTATATGTGATTCGTCACATCCATTTTACTTATTGCATGAAGATCAGATACTACTTTACAAGTTAGTTTAAGTTCCAATACAGAAGCGTAGCTAGAATATATTAGAGTCAATGAAGAGTTTCTCTCAAAAGAAAATTTCGAAAAAATTTATTCAAAATTATGAAAAAACTACATAAACATGGCATACATGATGAAGAATTTAATGGAAATTATGATGAGTTTCATGAAAATGCTTTAGAAAATTTAGCGGGATACATTGAACAAAAATGTAAATTCGGTAAAGGTTTTGTGGCAAAGCAGATATCAGTAGCTCTTCTTCATACACCTGGTTAGATGAATTGTCTGAAGGAGGTTTAAGAAACTTTCTAGCTGGAATTAAACTGTTGAAAAATATATTTATTGGTGTAAATGATGAATCGTTTTGTATACGACTTGGATACTTAAATTATCTATTAAACTAATTGAATTAGATGATAAAAATAAAACTTTATTTTTTAGGTTTATAAATCGTAAGTCTGCATAAGGAAATCAAATATATAAATTATAATAATAAAAATTGTAAATTGTAGTTTTTATTGTTAAACCGAACCTGATATTCTTTTGTTACTTATTCGTCCAAAAAGTTTCATGCTATCACGTCACACAAATATGACAGATAGAACATATCTTGTTTTCTATTTACCTTGGTATCCCCTACGAGATTTCATCTAGGGTATATTGAAATGAGCTATACCAAATACCAGTGTTATAATTAGGTTTAAACAATCTTTTAACAATGGTACTTATAGCTACTTGATGGCGAAAGTTCGTGTATCCATTATTGTCTTTTGGTTCGTTTTTACTAGGTATAGAAAATTCCCCTGAATACTGTTTTGCCCCATATTCAAAAATGTAGTTAAAGTTGAGGCTTTTATTACAAAAAAACTGTTCGATAAATTTGTTTTTTAAATTTGCCTAAAAACTCAGTTATTTTCCGTCGTCTATTTATATCTTGAATTATTTTTGTTTCAATAGAAGAAAATTTCCGTTAAAATTTCTTTAATTTAAACTTGATTTCCAAACATTACATTGCTTGTATGATATGGGGCAAAATAATTTACTAATACCGTTAAAAGAAATATTTTATAACTTCAAAATATTTATTTGGCCTTGAATATTTTCTAGTTTTTCAAAACAAAAATGCATTTCTTCATTTGCAATGAATATAATTTTTTGAAATTTTTTGAGTTTTTTACCGGGGGTAAAGTTTATATTTGTTCAAGTAGGTCTTTTTGTTATTCTCCGGATTATTTTTCTATTTATTATATCACACATCCAACTGATTTAGGGCGGCAAAGTATCAAGTCTTGGCTCGCCTCATTAACAGATCCCAGACAACAGAATTGAGTGACTCGAAAAAGAAATTAATGAAAATAGGAGAATGAATGAAATTTTGCTGCCCTAAATAAAATAATTTTGTGATAAAATAAATAAAAAAATTACCTTTTTTGTTTTTCGTTTGTACCGGAGAATCCCAAAAATATCTAGGTACTTGAACAAATATTAAGTATTTCATTCAAGTTAATAAAAAAAGGAAAATGAAAAATACAGAAACAATATAAAATACGCAATAACTCAATAACACTCCTTATTTGATCATTAAAACTGTTTGATAAGAATTTCTACTTGCATCTGGAAGATAAACTAAAAGAGATTTTATATATTCTTCTTTATCTTTAAATCCAGCTTGGTTGATTTTAATCGGTATATTGTATTGCGTTAAGGGCTGTTTCGAAAAACAATCGACCACGTATCTCCGCTTCCATTACTCATCACCAGTTAAACAAATTTAGGGACCTCTGGTAAGTCTGCATTATAAAAAGATGTGTACTTATAAATGCAAGCCATTAAAATCTAAATTCTTATACAGTAAAAATGGAAGTCAGCCAAAAAGAACGTCGCAAATTAATTATTTCCACACAATTGGGAAATCCGAATATGTCTTAAAAAAGTTTAGCAAAAAGATTGAAAATCCCGAAGATGATCATTCAACATGTTCTTAGTAAATTTCGAGAATGTCGTAGTGTCCAGAGAAAGTTCGGGTCAGGAAGGAAATCAGGTTCGACCAAAAATTGACCACAGAAATGGTGGAAAGTTACTCAACATGTCGCTGAGAGATATGGCTGATAAGGCTGGAACGTCATATGCTACGGTTCATCGAATTAAAAGAAGAGAACGCATACGAAGATGCCATATTCAGAAAAAACCGAATAGAACACCAGAAAAGAGTCAAGTTACACAATCCAGGAGCCGAATTTTGTATGAAAATTTTCTAATGAAATTCGGCTTAGGTGAAAACGAACTTCAATCAGTGTCTTCAGAAGTGTTTTATCTTTCATACTTTAGAAAGCATGATGCGTCAGCATTGTTCTGGCCGGATTTAGGAACTTGCCACGACGGCAGAAAAGCGAGGGATTTCTATGATACCCAATGCATTCCCGTAGTACCCAAGAAAGCGAATCCTCCAAATTGTCCAAAACTAGGACCAATCGACAAATATTGGACTAATATTGACAGAAAATTTAAACAAAAACAAAAAACACTTTGCTGGCATGGCATTTTTAATAGGCAGTATAAAAGAGCGTCCGATACGTTCGATACTGTCTGTACAAAATATAATGAAGACTGTTAAGCAAAAAGCTCACCAATTTTAGAGCATGTAGTAAGTATATCATGTCCGTTGTGAATAATTTAAATAATTAAGAAATAGCTGTATAAAAATTATTTGATAACACAAAAAAAAAAGAACAACAAAGAAACAGGTTTCTCTTGTTGCTGTCATTATTCATGAGTGGTCTTCATTTTAAACAGTCCTTAAATTGTTCAGTGTTCTAAGAAGTTTATTTCTGCCAGCTGTTATCAAAATTGACTCCGAAATAAATTGTGCCTGTGCTGCAGACATTTAATAATACATATATCTTAAAAGGCACTTTTTTTGTTTAAATTCAAAAATTCTATTTAAATAAGGCAATATCGCTGAAACTACATGGAGTAAACCAAAATTTACTCTTCGTGGCAGTGTTCTTAGCCACATGGAGCAATCCAATTTTAAATATATTCTTAAACTTCCACACTGTATCAAAAGAATATTTAAAAAAATATTTCAAAGTATTTCATTCATTTTATGCCCCATGTATACACAAATTTGATTTGGGATAAACCAATACTAAATTTTGTGGTAAAAATATGATATGAGGCGAACATGACAAGACTTACCTCCATACATGTATAACTTAGAAAAAAACTTACCAAAGCATTTGATTCAACTTCAGTAATAATCTCAAAACCGTACTTAACTCAAAATGTCGAGTTTGGCGGATGGGGCAAACAAATATTCAGGCGACGATATATTTCCAGCACATTAAGTTTGCTAAAACGATACAAATTGTTGGAAACAAAATATCGCAGCTATCTAATGGACATCAGAGAGAGTTGTTATAATTTTGTTTAAAATCCAAGTGAATTATTCTATATTGTGTAAAAAAAAGCATGGAAAACTTTGCGGCAAAAACTTCTCGAAGGGAGTGACATGAAGTCTTCTAAGACTCCATATGGTATCACTTTGTTGGATTGTGGACCTAGATCAGTTTTCACAGTTCAGTTTTATCACTTCATCTCTGATATCCACCTTCGATTTCGATGAAACATTCAAAATTAGTTAAGTATTGTATTAAAAAATATTGGACCCGTATTTTTTTGTTTAGACTGACGACCTCAGGTCTTGGATACACGGTGACTCAAATTTGAATGTTTTCAATGTGGACGTGTTTCTAATTTGCTGAATTCTTGGGTTATTCGATTATATTGTGCGATATTTCAAATTAAAAGTATTGAATTGGGATTTCCAAAAAATTAAAAACAGATAAAAAAATAAGAAATATGGAGAGAGAAAAACATAATTTTTGTTAATTTTAGATTTTTGACCCCTACAGGCTCTGCAAAATTTCATATTCATTGTAGAATTTACTCCGAAGAAATGATTTTTTTTATTGTTTTTAGTTTCATACTTAATGAAAAATGTGCTTAAAAAACACGCCTACAGTGAAAAAATTATTCAAATTTGAGTTACCCTGTATCCAAGACCTGAGGTCGGCAGGCTAAACCAAAAAATACGGGTCCGATATTTTTTAATACTTAACTAATCGACTAAAACTACCTAAGTGGAGAAGTAAACTTTGTATGATTTGAATAAGCGGATATGAAGCAGATGTAGTGGAATCAAATCGGTCATCCCACACGAGTATTGTTGATGCAGTGAAAAGACGCATGCAGGTGAAAAGACGCATCTCTTCCGTAAAAACCGGTTTGCATACTGCATCAAGAATACACGTGTGGGATGGCCCAATGTAATGACATCTGACAAAATTTCTTCCATTATTTGGCTTGGAGTTAGCAGATATGTAATTCTATATATCGACTACTGTTTCGTATAGATCTTGTATTTGGGCTTGATTAGCTGGCGCACTTACTTCTGGTAAGAAAAATGTTGCAAGTGCAAGTTCATTTAAAAATCCTTAATTTAACCTTGTTGAAAAGGAAAACATACATACTTAGAGGCGACGACCTTCGATATATTTTTCGACTGCGCTTAAAGCTTTTAATTTTAGTGGTCTAAAGGACTTTGAGGCCGTAAAACATATATCGTTTGAAATCTTCATATGAAAAAAAATGTGATCTCACTGAGAGATCCAGGTCCAAAAAATAAAAACGATCGAATATCCAAGATATATAAGGTTGCATATAATCACTGTATGTCGTTAGCTTTTACTTTCCACTATGATGGGAGCATTTAAGACCATAGATACCATTTGTGAATTTACTTAAGCTCGAATCACTTTAGAGTAAACTGTAATTTTCACGTGAAAAGAATTTCAATGCAGAGCTATATTTCCCGTTTCATATCTTTCAAATTAATCAATCAAAATTGTCTGTATGATTTTATATAATTTTTACTACAGCTTTTCGTATAGGAAATAGCCAAAGTCGTTTCTTTTTTAATTAAGGATTAATTCCATTGGCGACAGCACCAGCAATAAAAACATAAAAATGAAACGGATGTAATAAAAATTATTATTTGGGTCATTAAAGCATTTAAGTAACGAGCTCTGTGCACCTCTGTTAGCCAGGAACCATTACAGGAAGGTCTTAAAGCCCTTTTTACGAAATTAAAAGCGTCCAATATTAAAACGTGAATCATGCAACTCGAACGAATAAAATTGAAAGTTTGTCGCCAATAATAAAAGGTAATTTTGGGCGATTTATGGTCTTTCCTTTTGCGCGGTAATTTCTCCCTGCAAGTTAAGACGTGTGAAAACAATCGATTAAGCACAGGCGGTAATTTGGCTAAAGCTTGTTTGCTTTTTTCGTCCTATCGAAGTGATTACAGTGGCAAACATTGAACAGTGTCCAAAGCATAGACGACTTGAGTTTATGCAATCATTCGGCAAAATGAATAGGCACTTGACGGTTGGAAAATAAACGAGGCGCTCGTTTTTTAAAATTTAATTTTAACGCGACTTGTTTACATTTGCTGTGGGGGCAGATATTTTATAGTAAATTACATGCAAGTCTCATTAGAAATGGTTCAAAGGTGTATTTTGCTTCTAATCGTTTCCTTTTCAATGGTAATTACGTTGCAGAAAAATTGTTTGCAGTTCATAGTGGTAGGTTGAATAGTTCGGATACCATGTATATAGGTTTGATTCACATTTTTTCTGTTAACAATTGGTGACAGAGCAAAATATATACGCATTTAGGATTGAATTTAGTTCCCTTTTGATAAAATTTTTGAACAATTTAGTACAAATTTTTCAATTAATTGTCTGTTTAGAAAAAATAAAAAAAAAAAGAAGGTAAATAATATTAAATTTGATAAGAATTTGATAGAATTTTTTTGATAGAAATTACTAAATTTTTAGGGAAGCATTCTATGTTGTACGAAAAAGTACCATAAGATACATCAACAAAACTATGGCCGTTACAGATTTACATATAATTAAGACAAAAACTCAATATCAATATTTTAATATTTAATAAATAAATAAAGATAATATAGTTAGATATATTATTCAATACAAATATAAAACAAAAGAGGAATATATTTTTAAAAACCCAAAATGATTAATTTTAAGTTTAGTTATAACCAGGAATCGTAGCAGTTATAAGTTTTATAGTAAAAGTTATTGTTCAGTGAATTTTACTTTACAAGTCCGATCGAAACGGTTGAACTTTATTTACGCACAGTGCAGTCTCGATTTTTGCAACTAATAAGAACATAGTGTGTTGCAAAAATCGAAAAAGTAGCAAGAATTAAACATAAAGTTAATGTACTAACAAAAACAACTTTCCATATTACTATTATAATATTTATTTAAACTTTTAAAGAAGAAAAAATGAGAAAACAAGATGAAAAATTAACAAGCTTCAGCCAAAGAAGAATATGGAAATAAATTTTTTAAAAAAGTATTCAGATATTTTTGGCTGAATCATCCTCGCAATCAGTCGCTATAACACAGTTCTTACACGCATTTATTGAAGGTGCATCATATCCTCGGCTGAAGAATAGTTTTGTTCCGCTCATTTCAAACATGCTGTGAAGTACTTAATTGCACCTTCCAGTTTTATTTTTGGTGTATGACGTGTAATTTCAAAAAGCTCTTCATCTGTGTCGTCGCTGTCTCCACTTTCAGCGAAAGCATTTTGAAGAAGGTCGTTTTGGAAGTTCTCTGAAATCCATTCATCATTTCTGTTAAGGCTATCATTTGGAATCATTTGGTTTAACACTGTTGTGATATCACATCTTTCCGAAAGAATTTGCTTGCGGATTTCAATTAGGGATATGTTGTCTTCCTCGTCCCAGATATCAGAATATATTCTCAAAAACGTTTTCCAACATTTGGCCACTACGATCGGATTCAAATCTTTCCATGCAAGGAAACAAATTGCATGTTTTAAATTCAATTTTTCTAAGGAATCCTCATAATTAATGAAAACAAACAAATGACTCAATAAGCTTTTTTTATAAGAAAGCTCTGTCAACCTTATAACATTCTGATCCATAGGTTGCAAAAGCGGTGTGCAATTCGCAGGAAAACATTATTGTTTTAGATAATCCATTTATATCGATTTTCGAGTTTTTTGGGTGACAAAGAGCATTGTAAAGTAAAAGCAAAAATGTTTGGCAAAGTTTTGGATTGGAATGACAAAACCTAGAAAACAAAACACCTCATATTCTAGGCAATCGTCAGTGAAAATTATTAAATTCGTACTCACCTCTTTTGAGAAATTATTCTTCAACCATTCGTCAAAAAGAACTAAGGTCATCCAAGCATTTTTATTACCGTTGTACGTAACAGGTAAATCAGTCATATTTTTCAAGGCTCTTGGTTTTTTGCTTTCCCTATCACAAAAGACTTCAATTTGTGCTCACCAGTAGCATTTGTACATGCCAAAAATTTTATTCTCTGTCTTCAAGTTTTTCTTTCTGGTGCAGAAGTTTCACGAAAATGTACCAATGTTTTTTCGGGAAGAAGTTTCCAAAAAAGCCCGGATTCGTCCGCATTGTAAATTTGATCAGGACTGAAATCTTTTACATTCCTCCTTTTACTCAAACTCCAATAAAAACGATTGAACAAGTTCAGACGCATTTGAAACTTTCTCGCCGCATTTGCATTAAAATCGAACTCCATACCGTTTTTTGAAATTTGAGAGCCAACCAGTACTTGCACGGAATTCTTCTGGTCTTTTTTTAATTTTGTTATGCAGATATTTTGTCTTTTCACACAAAATATGACTCGAAACTGGAATGTGAACTGCTCTTTGCTTCAAAAACCATTTATGCAGAGCCTTTTCAATTCGAGGAAATCCAGAATGTTTTATGTTTTTTCTATTTCCAGGTCCCGATTCGGATTGACCAACAAAACTTTTCAAACTTCTTTCCATTTGTTTAATCCTGCATACAGTTGAATTGTTGACACAATACTCTTGGGAAATTTTCTTGATAGATGCGACAGCAGATAACTTCTTAAGAATTTCACTTTTTTCTTGTATAGTGAGCCACTTTTGACGAGTAAGTCGTATTTTATTCGTGTTTATCGGCATAGCTCAATTGACTTACAATCTTATCAGTAAAAAACAATGAAATAAATTTTTGACAACTAATCAAAACCTAAAACAATTCAAAGTTTTGAAACTAATAATACCGAAATAATAATAGATAAAATAAGTAAAAAACGAGTTTTCAAACAAAACTGAGGCCAAGTTGCATGAAAAAGTAGAAAATAAACTTTTCTTCACACACAGAGGTGGATTCAGATTTTTTGTTTAGGAAATTTCTCTTGAATATTCTTTCTCTTCATGAATCAAATCACTTATTACCTCTGATGGATCATACTGAAATATATCGGTGATTGTCAGCGAATAAAATCTGAGTCCACCTCTGTGTGTGAAGAAAAGTTTATTTTCTACTTTTTCATGCGGCTTGGCCTCAGTTTTGTTTGAATTTGTTGTTGTTTTGATTCTTACCGAAACTCCATCTCATTAATCTCATCTGCCAGTAAAAAATAGGCAAATAAATTTTATGTACCACCTTGCTCAAACGTTGCGGAAATGAGACATTAATATGTAAAGAAAACTACGTTAAGAAAATTTCATCTCCGTATGAAATTCATTGATATGATGCGTTGTTTTATATTGTAAACAAGGCTTACTATTGCGATCGACATTTTTTTTAAATAATTAGTCCAAGTGCAAACAATTCTGCATATACTTGCTGCAAGTGACTAAAGTCAACTTCGAGAAGTAAATTTCCGCAAGTTTTTACTCCAGTGAAAATCCTTCTGCAACTATTTCTGGAAGTACTTCAGCAAGTTACTTGTTATTGGACATATGGACTTATATCTTAGAAGCAAGGTACAAAAAAAAAATTGAGCAAGGAACTTGTTTAATAGGCAAAGAAGAATTTACTAAATAATTACCAAGTTGATACAATAATTTTAAATCCTTGAAAAATATGGATATAAAGAATAACTTGTTTTACACTACGAAAAGTACATTATTAGTTTTTAGGATACATACTAATAAAGGTCTTCAAAACGGCGGGAAATCGAGAACAGGAGCATTTATCTTCTCAACATTCAACTATCCTCCAGGTTAGCGAGGTTACTTTCAGTTACCTGACCAACTTTGCTGCTTTCAGATCCATACTTACTTTTGTTTAATCAGTATGAATTTCTCAAGAATATTATATTAAATCATATCATGAACTGTTTGGTATTGAAAAGAAAATCTCGTTTGCAAGAATTCTAGATTTCTTCTTAGATCTATACTTACAATTAGTTAAAACTAAAATCTAAACTCACACGCCAATTCTTACTGAACCATTTAGACTTTGGTGGCATCTCGAAGGATTCGTCTTGCGAAGAAACACATCCGACGTCAGTGTTAGGGATATGAAATTCATGGACTCCCACAGAGTCAGACATTCGATCCGTAAATAATTCTCAGGGGCAGCTATTTATGTCGGCAACTACCGAATAATTTTTAAAGGAAAACTGCTGAAATCAATACCAAGTTCAATAAATAATAAAAATTTGCATTAAATTATTATTCTGTCTCAAATTATGAAAAAAATAAAGAACGATGGTCTCATGGAATCACTGCCCATACGCCGCATATATATGTAGTATAAAGGGAGTATGGAACTGAGAGCAACTAAAGAAACTGTTGCTGCAGGAACGTACAGCATCAAATGGCTCCTTGTTGTTGTTGCTGCGATTAATTTAATGAGTCAGGGTGGTAAGAGAAGTTGCTGCTGGATGTGGTATTCCTCCTCTGAGTTATTCGACAAAAGCATTCAGAAGCCATGGAATTTATGTCTCGACATTTGTTTCTGTTGATATAGAAAGATAAATTCACGGGAGATTCTGTAACGAGTATATGTATCGGCGCGGTTTGATTAATAATGAAGGTACCTATGTAAGAACACAATTCTACTTTGGACTATGCATTATATTTATAGATAAAAATGCAAGAAAAAATTATAACCATTGCATCTTGTTAGTAACTTTATCATATGTTCATAAACGCTCTATTGTTCACAATGTTGAAAATGAAATATTTTCCTATTGAACTTGACATGAGGCTTCTGAAGACTCCTTATCTCTTATCATTCAGAAATCAATTTTCCACACTCCCGGAAATGTATTTATCAAGCTCCGGCTACGGCTCCTCAGCACGGTGTGGGTGGAAATCCAAATAAACGGAAGTAAGGAGTACCCATGACTGTGGAGGAAAAATTAAAAATTAAATTCTGGTAAACATAATAAAAGAATAAATAAAAAGAAATGAAAGTAAGCAAAAACCAACAGATTATTAACAGACTCCTATGCGCTTGTTAATTGTAACAAAGCATATACTTCCATAAATTGTATACAACTAGGTATCGAAATTATCAATTAATTTGAATTAAATTATCTAATACTACGTTTTCGCTAGATTGAAATTACATTACATTACCTGGAATGCATTAGTAATGAGTACATGAACATACCTTACGTTTACCTGGTTTAGGAAGGCTGGTGTAATGTGTTGATGCGTCGTATTTTTGAGAATGTTATGTACCTTTCAGGGAATGCTTAGGGAAGGCAGAGGTTATGTTGTTATGTGCGTCCAGGTCGAAAATGAGTTATATATAGCTTCATTGTTATTCTAAGAACAATGAAGGAAGGAAATGTGCGTAGATGAAAAATATTCTGATTTGTGCATTATTTTAGAAGAAGTGGATTATTTTCATTTAAGTACGAGATACGAATAAGTGATGACGTGTTCATTTTCTACACCTTTCTAAGAAAGCGGGAAAAGTTCTTCCCTTTACCACTCAGTGAAAACAGGAAAACTGCTTCCCTCCACCTTCCTGAGAGTATAAATTGAATGCTTTTTTTTCAACCTTCCAAAAAACTCATGCTTATTGGTTCCGTACACATTTCTGAAATGGCAGAATGAATGCTTCCACTGAATTTAAAAGTGATCCTTCTTTTCAGCTTCTAAAGAATTCAAAAGTAATGATTCTTCTCATCTTCAAAAGATTTAAATTAATAAGGAATGCTTCTTTTCGCCTTCCAAAGACTTAATAAGGAAGGCTTCCGTTCACCTTACAGGTCATGCAGCGGTAAAGTTTATAACCACTTTATAAACCTTCCCGTCGTAGGACATCAATGCATTAAATGAAATGGACTAGGTATCAGAGCGTATTGCTTCTATACCTTTTACAGAATGTTTTCGGAATGCATCCGAAATGCCTCCGTTTCCTGCTGGGAAACTATGTAATTTTCCATACATTTACAACAGATGATTTCTACGTAATTTCTGCAAAATTACGATCTAAATTACGCACTTTGTTACGAACGCATCACAAATTTCTGAAATGATGCTAACTTCGCTTCGGAACATTGGCGTTTTATTCGTTTCAAAATGAGCAGTCTACATACCTCGTGTTTTGGTGTAAGAAAGAAGAAGAACAAAGAGAATGCCACGTAACAAGCAGTGAACTATCACCGGAATTATCAAAAGCATAGTGAAAACAGGGTCTTGTCATTTCGAATTATTTTCTCGAAATTACGTAAGTTCAGATCCAATATTGTAATATGTACTTCGTCTTTCTTTTCTCGACCAAGAGAATAAGCCAGACAATAAAATTTTTATCGTTCATATCGGTGTCTTTTCTTCTTATTTTCTTAATATTTGCTACCGGATAAAAAATTATTGATTTTTCCTAAGGAAAGCAATTTTATTTAACCTTTAAATACTGTACATGGGTCCAAAAGACCCAAGCCCTCGTTCAATATTTAAAATGATTTACTTCGGCCGGATTGATTCGTTCAGCTGTCACATCATAGTACCCTTTGTTTGATTCACTCACTGCTTTGTACCAGTGCGAAAAATTGTGTCGAGTGAATCCAACTAGGTGAAATAAGGTAAGTTGGGTCCAGTAGACCCATATTCAGTATGTAAGCAACAACTTTTTTATTAGAAAAATCTACCCAAATGAGTCATAAAACCTACGGCGATAACAATTTCGAGGAATTTATTTTGAAGCAGATTAGAGAGAATTAGAGATTACAATAGAATAGAATAGAAAAGTATTTATTGAAGAACTTCAGCTTACGCTACGTTACAACGTTAGGTACATCGAGCAAGTAATAGATAGTTGGTACAAACAATAGAATCAAATTTTATAAGAAAACTAACAAACTCAGTGCAGTAGAAACTAGTATTTAAGTTAATGACTTCAAGCAATAGAGAGCTAGCTCATACGTCATGTTGAAACTGTAGACAAAGATAATGAAACAAAATAAACACAATAATAATGATAATAATGACAGTAATAAAAACATGAAAGCGCTATTCAAAGCCAAATAGAAAATAGCACACAATATCAGATACAAGATCAGTAGTGAGAGTAAATGAATATACAGTGGTACAATGTTATAATGTGAATCATCACATATAAAAATGTGAAGTAATAAATTCAAAGTACAAATATGAAATACTAGATACTAAAAATAGCCTTAACTTAAAATAAAGATTAAAAATTTTATAAAAACTAAAATTTAGAATTTGGAGTTTATAATTAGAGACAACAAGCTAGGAACTGGAATCAACCACCAAAGCGCAGATGTGTTTCACAAATGAGTGCCAATGTGCCGACAAAGTATACTTTAACGTGCATTAGTGTTCATATGTTGAAGTAATGCGAGTTCCTTGAACTGTTTGCAGGAGCAGATCTTCTTAACGGCTTCAGGAAGTGTGTTCCAGAGACAAACTCCCTGTCCAAAAACGTCGTTGGACCCAAATCGATCTCATGTCCTCTGAAGGACAAGTCTAGTGCCGTTAAGACTGCTCCATGAGAGCAACTGACTTATGTAAGCTGGGAGTGAGCCACACCTGGCTTTATGAATGAAGAATAGAGCTCTAAGCTCTAATTGCTTATCGAGGGGCTCAGGCATAAACAGCTGAACTAGCGGAGAGATATGAGCGTATCTCAATAATTTTGGATGGAAGTATGGAATGGTTTGGTCCAGGTCTCGCTAATGAGAAGAGCACTGGCCCTGCCGAGGCGGGCCGTGTGCCGAATCTCAGCCAGATTACTGAGGGTCGATCTGGCATTAAGGGAGATGATGTTGAGGTTATTGGGGGAGACAGTTGGTGAGTGCTTTGCGAATTTGTAGCAGGTGATGCATCGGAAGGGCTGGGTATAGACGTGAAGGACGGACGAAAAGCGTTCATATACAATGTCCGTAGTAGTGGTAGAAGATCGCCTGCAAACATAAGTTTTCCTGTGCCTGGTGGATACGCGCAGTACCACGTTGGCTCTTTTTAATTTCAGTGCAAGATGGAGCAGTCCAGTTTCTTCAGTATCTAGGCCTCCATTAACGTAGACTCTGGAATTCGAACTGTCCCCGATTATGGAGTTAAGTGTGATCGGATTGGAACGAAGCTGTTTGATGTGAGCTTGGAAGAAGATGGCACAATCTTCGTCTTTATAAAATCGGATGAAGCCTTTAGGTTTCCTGGGTTGAGTCTGCAACGAGGAGATGTTCTTGGAAAAATCAGAGAGCGATATGAGTGATATAGAGGAAATACAACTCGATGAAAAATTCAATTTGGAAATGTTTCATAATACAAAAGCTGTGTAAGGTACATCTGAAGATGATAGTGACTAAAATGAATTTTCTCAAAGACGAAGGGCCTTCTGGAGTTGTATCTCAAAGAGCAGCTAATTCTAGACTCCGACATTTCCACGAAGAGGAATCATCGAACAATGAGGAGGATGTAGTTGACTAGCGTATTATCATGGAAAGAATGTTATAAGTGGGCAAAGATTATTTTTAGCTGGAAAGACAGAACATCCAACATCGCAAACTAACACTTGCGGGTAATCAAACAGATCCAATTCAGATATGGAAGCGTTTGTTTATAGATGAGATGATTGGCGAAATATTAATATGGCATATGACACATGACATATACAAAGCTTGCGCTTTTTAGGAACGAATTTAAAGACAAAAAAGAGATCTCGATAGAGTTGAGTTAAATGCATTACTAGGTTTGCTTTTATATTAGTTTGCATCTATTTTAAAGTCTGTAAACGAAAGCTTGACATAATTTTTTCTTCAGACACATCGCGTCCTGATTTTTTTTATTGTGCTATGTCTCTGAATAGATATTACATTATTCTGTTATACCTCCGTTTTGATAACCCTGAAACTCGTTCTTAAAATGATTTTTGCTGCTGCGGCAATATCTAATATATTTGAAATATTCAAAGATGATTGTCAAAATCTGTACAGCTTGGCAGAAAATTATGCTGATCAGATTCCGGGGAAAATGTCAGTTAAAGATTTATCTGCCAAGCAAACCAAATAAATATGGCTTAGATTTACTTAGCCATATTGACGTCCGCAACAATTATTATTATAATGGATATATCTTTTGAGTAAAAGGTATCTACTAGTGGATTGACTTTATCCATCGATAGAAAAATGCTAGCAATTCTTACGCTGGAAATATAAAAACGTTCGCTGGTTCAAATGGAATCGTGACCGCCGACAACTGGTTTTCGTCTTTAAAACTAGTGAATGAAATCCAGAAAATAAGTTTGACTTATATAGAACGCTAAAGATAATAAAAGATATATACTACATGAATTTCTGCCCGCTAGTAATCGTATTGTTGGAACCTGTTTATATGGCTATTCTCAAGGAATGACTCTAATGTCTTATGTGCCAAAGAAAAGGAAAGCTGTTCTTTTAATATCATCGATGCATTGAACCTGAAATGATTCGTTTATTCTGTAAACCGTAGAACAAATAGATGGCCCGTCACTTTATTTTACTTTAAAGTAATAATATGAGCTCGGTACATTCTTACATTTTAATTCAAAAATAAGTACTTTAGCCACCCATAGCATAATATTAAAAGTTATGTCTGTCCCTGCGTCTATCGATTCGTCTGTGTCTGTCATCACGATAATTCGAGAATGCGTGTACTTAGAGAGCTGGAAATTTTACACCCGGTCTTTTAAAAAAGAAGTAAATTTAAGTTCGAAAATAGGACAAATCGGCTACTTCTTTCGTGGGGTTGCCATACAAAAATATCCTTTTACACTATATATTTGGACACTGCCTGAGAGCACGTCAATGTAGAAATAAATAAAATAGTAATTATAAATTCAAAATTGGACTAAATCGGCCAACCCATTCTTGTTGTTGTCATGTAAAAAAGTGGGTTTTTTACGTAACACTCGAAAGTGTATCAGAAAGAAGGTATACAATGACGGTGATGCGCCAGAATTATACCTAAATGCGAGAGATAAATTTTGCATAAATACCTTTTATACAATTATAGATACACTACAAACAGTGATGGGAAGAAGAGGAGAGGTATATAAAGTAATTTCAGAGAGATTTTCGATACTAAACGATGTGTCATATATTGTCACCTTATCATCATATGAAAGTGAATGGTATCCTCAGGGTTGTGAAAACCTGATTACTGCTTACCCAGAAGACTTCAATAATAATTTAGCTGCTGAGTTTCAGTAGTTTCATTCTTATGTGCGGCATAAATTCAGTGCAACAATAAAGGAGAAGAAAACTTTTGTTTAAATAAATTAATTGGAGATTTAAAAATATAAACATCATTTCTATCTTGAGTGTAAGATATGTTTAGAAAAATAAAATTTTATTTTACGGTTTATATTTGTTAATATTTTCAATATTGAGTTAGGTATAATATGGGGGCACCAAAATCGTTTCAGTGCTTAGGGCCTCTAAGGACTTTGATCCGGCCCTGGCTGGTACACTTGCGTTATCATGAACAGTATGTATACCGATAATTGTAATGAGAACCTTCGTAATATTTCAAGATAGAACAGTAAAAACCGAAAAACCTCGGATTATTCTGCAAGTTCTCTGAATCTTTAGGCCATATTTCGAGAGAAATTCGTAAAACCGACAAATTTTCTTCTCTTCGAGAACTTCTCGCAAATACGGATTCTTTTCAATAACAGATTTGTTCTGATCTGATTGAACTTGGTATATTACAGCATAGTACCACTACCAAACCAATCTCACTCGTTAATGAATTTTATTACTAAAATGTTCTATGCATAGTTACTCAACTCACTCGCAAGTAATTTTCCAATCATGATATTTGCAGGGATACAAATATTGTGGGTAATGATGAAAAGATATTCACT
Organism: Dioctria linearis; assembly: GCA_963930735.1. Classification (NCBI taxonomy): domain Eukaryota; kingdom Metazoa; phylum Arthropoda; class Insecta; order Diptera; family Asilidae; genus Dioctria; species Dioctria linearis. The sequence goes on along the minus strand of OZ005741.1, from coordinate 77,153,910 downwards.
TGGGACGTCCGCCGAATTATAAGTGAACATATTGTATCCCATTGCAGATTAATTAATTCAACAAAGAAACCCACTTTATTAACAGTATTGTAATTTGTAAGCCTTCGTCAAGATAAGATAGAAAACTGGACAGGTTCTGTTGTCCCGAAAAACCTGTCGTATGTACGGGAGTACTTCTAATACATGACAATGCATGCACGAAATTTTCTTTTTTTATATTGGCGATTATTTTAGGATTATCTCTGATATATGGTCAGTTGAAAAAATTAAAATAGACGAGTAGTTTTTATGACGTCTTTTATTAAAATATATACTCTCAACGTTTCGACCCGCGGGTTTTACGAGTCCTCTTCTTCTTCTATAAACACATGAAATACTCACATTCAACACCACACAAACTCAGCTATTATTACATCATAAAATACACACATGCAAAAATCTTTTACGAATATCAGAATATTGATACAGATCGATGCACCCACAACCCATAATCGTTTTAGTCTAGTCAATAGCTTAATTATGTCCTGTCAATAGTCAGGTTTTTTCGTGTAATTTGGTCTCATTTTAATTTTATGTGTAAAAATGTTTAGTATAATTTATTTCATTTGATGTTTTTAATATGTGATATTTAAAATTTAATTTATTATAATCTTAAGGTCATTTTGTTGTATTTTAAAAAAGTGTCGCGATATTACTCTAGACATTTTTATAGCCCCAAGAAGAGCACTCGTAGAACTCACGGGTCGAAACGTTGGGAGTATATATTTTAATATAAAAACTACTCTTTTATTTTAACTTTTTCAACTGAACATAGATCGGAGATAATCCTAAAATAATCGCCAATATAACTCTTACATAACCCGATCAAAAACACATCACAGGCTAATATTTGTTGAAATTTTCTTTGGGTTGCAGTTTTGTTTCTCTGAAAAAATATACTCTTTTTTGGCGTCAATTGGACTGTTTATGAAAGCTTTAATAATGAATAAAATTACGTTTTTCTGCATTCTATAAATTAGCCAGGAATCTATGATATTTGTATTTTTTTTTAAATTTGTCTGTACCGAGAAGTATTAACTTTTGCATATAAGAAGTATGATGCAAATTACCAGCAAAATTAAATTTTATTTACGAATCGACGGCACTTAACATTGATATAATGTTCTTTCTCCCTTACCCTTACATAAACTGGAATTGGTTAGCTCTGCTAAAAATTTCTGCTTCATCTTTGTCATAAGTCCACGAGTAAACCACGCATTAGGAAAAAGTAAACACAAAAAGCGAAAAATAATTTACCTTCTTATAACTTTGCTCAATAATTATTCTGCAAAATTTACAAATACGCCCTTTTGACCCGCTTCGCATTTGTAATTCAACTTCAGGTTAATCTGTATCGCTAATTGATCTCAGCGAAGGAAATTACCAATAGATACCTGGGCAGGTAACCCAGAGAAGCTAACTGATCGGTACAGCTCGTGGATCACAAGTTGTGCCGGCAGATATTAAAAGCACGCGCAGTATCATCAGATATTTCAGGCATTTCGCAATTATTTACGAGGCATTGTATTCGAGCGGGTCTCGTCGTGGATATAGAGTTAGCAGCACAGCTCTATACTCTATAGATCTACAGAGATATAAAATGCTCTGACCGCAGTTCTATGAGCTCAACAAAGTTGTACGCAGGTTACGATCACTTGTGTCGATTAATCGCCTACAAAAACTCTTCCTCGTTTGATCTTTGCTTAAGATGATGCGAATCAAGTGAATTTATTTAATTTCTTGGAACTGTAAGGAGATTCTCATCGGCAGTTTAGGTATGTGTTGGAATTTTGATTAATGGCCTACTGACCGAATTGTTTATTGTGATAAAAAAAATAAAGTGGTATAGTTAGTATAAGTTTCGTTATTAGTAGTATTTTGGTTTACAAGTATTTTTATAGGTTTTCTTCAATACAATTAGCGAACTAATTAAAATTAAAGTTTATTTATTTAATTAATTGCTCAATAAATACAATTAGTGCAGTCAATAGGGACTGCATAAGGACTTAGCCCTACAAAAGGTGGGGTAGTAGTAATTTTTATATATCTTACTTAGTTTCGGGCCCTGATGAAAAATCCATGCTTTCAATTTTAGAGAGAGTCTACACGATGCGCTATCTTGGATTAAATGTACAAAAATTGTTTTTTTGCAAAATTATTCCTCAACGGTTGATCCTACGACGAAACGTAACTCCGAAACGGTTGAGATGTCGCTTCCCTCTTGCCATAAAATTTTTTGTTGACTAGGCGACTACTATCACCTTCTCTCTTATGGACAACCGTGGACGAAACACCCTGTATAGCGGGTATTATACGTATAATTTTTTTTTTGAAGAATGTTCACGTTTCCGCCGCTCATTCATGTCATTTTGAATCACAATGACCGTGCTAATCATTTTTTTACACAAAACATAACTGAAACAACACTAGACTTGCTTTCGTACAAACATAAAGGTTCAGATATGTCAAACTGACACAGAATGAGGCACAGCCCTCTTGTTGCCAGCCCCCTGCGTATCCACAAGTATAAATGCTTATCACAAGTACATAAATTGTACGAATTTTCATACCCTAGATCCAGGGTTCCAAACTGTGCACTGCGGTTCTCTAGGGCGCCGTGGGAGTAAGCAGGAGCTCCGCGAAGTGCTCCTGATTACTTCCCAAAGAAACTAAAAAATTGAGGAAGGACTTGCATCAAAATCCCCGAGTTTTCAATTGATACGTGTCAGAGAGGTAGTAAACTACATAAAAGCTAGGCCAGTGAAAGCCTCATTGTTTAAAAAAAACTATGCATAGACATCTGAGTAGAACACGGACTTGCTATACTGCTGCAGTTCACCATGGCTTTAATGTTAAAACATCTTATCCCATGCATTCGAGTTATGTCAAGAAATTCACACTTTTCTGAAAGAGGAAAGTTGTGTTAACTCAAGGTATTACACCGAACCAGACATTTTGCTAAGACTAGATTATTCGTGCGATATATTTGACAAACTAAATGTTTTGAATTTGTCTCTGAAAGGCAATAACATGCAAAGCTCAGTTTTACATAAGAAAATAAATGAAGATAGTCTTGAAGATTGTTTGCCTGAATTGAACAAATACGCGATCTCTAATGCGATCGTTTCAAAGCTGGTTTGCAAAATACTTTCGAAAAATTTGCGTGGATCTGACATCCTTTCCATGAACAAGCATCAGAAGAATTCACTTGACACGAAGAAGAGAATCTCATTGAACTCTCTTGCAACCACAGTCTTAAAATAAAATTGTGGAGCAAGATATAAGAGGACTAGTATCAAGTTTTATCCCGCTATTTAAAAAAATGAAGATCAGCAAGTTCACACGTGGTATTGACTAACTTGTCAGTTTTCATCTTTTATAATTTCATTTTTTTGTGTCAATTATATTATATTAATTTATTGTTTTCATTTTTATGTCTTATTAGAGTCATTTCACACATATTTTGACATGGGCGCCGCCGTGACAAAATATTATACCTGTAAGTGTGCCATGAACTGTAAGAGTAGGGCTTCCCATACTCTAGTTGATGAAATCTATAGGGTATACTAAGTTTGTTATTCCGTTTGTAACACATAAAAGAATGATGGTAGAGCAAAATGGATTGGTCACCCATGCATAATATTAAAAGTTATTTTGATTTTTGCATGTTCGTCCGTCTGTCCGTCTATACGATAATTCTAAGAGCCCATGCGATTAAAAAAAAAGTAAAATTAACTTCGAAAATGGGACAAATCGGGTAACTCCTTTTTTTACTTGTTTAATATGTAAATTTGTTGGAGTAGGCCTTTTTGGAATTAAACGGTACAAACAAAAAGCAAAAAAGAAAACTTTTATTTATTCTATCACGGAATCATTTTATTTAGTTTCAAGTCTTGGTTCGACTCATCAACCAACATACATCAATCAACAAAATTCCAATTTTCTCCTCGGGCATGTAAAATGGGAGTTTGCTTCATATAATTCATACACAGTTTGATATTTTTCAAGCGTCTACCGGAAGCAGAAGCCCAGCCATACTGAGAAATATTCAGGTTTTCGCTGGATACGAAACGGTTGCTTTTTTCAACCTGGATTTCTTCCATTGTCCTAATTTTATCTATTTTTGTATTTTTTCTAGTCTTCTTATTTTTTCTATATTTTTTTCCATTCTCCTATTTTCATTTGTTTCTCGAGTCAGTCAATTTTGTTGTTTGGGACCTTTTGATGAGTCGAAGCAAGACTTGAGATTTCATCGCCCTAAATAAAATAATTGTGTGATAGAATAAAGAAAAATTTTTCTTTCTTTTTCGTTTATTCCGGAGAATCCCAAAAAGGTCTACTTGAAGAAAAGTTAACTTTACTCGGTACGGAAATAATAAAATTTTATTCATTGTTGTGTTTGATATATAATAGTTGCATTCTTTTATATTGATCTGGTTAATTGGAAATTTCAAATTGATTTGGTTCTAAAAAATTCCTGGAGGTCACAATTATTTGACGTATGGGGGCAAGTTATCAAATTGATATGATTTCGATCTGTGCAACAAATCAAAATAGAACCTGAATAAAGTTTGGTTAAAAATTTTGAAGTTTATATCCTACAAAAGCAATATGATGATTCACTCGCATCATCATATTGCTTTTGTAGGATATAAACTTCAAACTTCATTCAAGTGACATTATTAAATTAATTATTAATAACGTATTTCGAATATTAATTTTAGGAAAACAATGATGTTTTGCCCGACGTTTCGGGTCGATGCTGCGCAATTCTTCAGGCGCTCTAAATAAAAATGCACATAAGTTCGAGTTTTTAATTTCTTATTATAAATATTTCAAATACTTTTTTGTCTACTGCGTGTATAATTAAGCGAAATTCACATTATTAATAAATTAAAGCAGAGACTTAGAATAAAAGACAATTTACTTGTCACGAGGACAGTATGCAACTGAGCAAGTATTGATTAGAAAATGTTTACATGATTGATTAATACTATGATTTTAATTTATTCAGTAAATATTTGTGTTCTTTATTTATTAGTTCTGTGTCCTGTCTTAAGTTTATAACTTTGTTTTTGTTAACGTATATGTGGCATCCTTCCTTTAGTTTTCGTTTTTTCTATTATTTTCCATGTCAATTATTTTTGCATTATCGAAAGAAAACACATGCCCTGTTCTATTGAGTGGCATATTAGTGTTGCCCGCGGTGCATGTTTATTAATATAAGCTTTATGTTGTGATATTCTAGTTTTAAGCGTTTTGATGTTTGTCCAATGTACGCAGTGTTGCGGTTGTCGCATTCAACTTTGGATACAACGCTGTTTTTTCTTGTGTAGGTATCGAATCCTTTTCGTGTAATTGTTGTTTAGCTTAGTTATTGGCATGAAGCCTATTTTTAAGTAATTATTCTCAGTTTTAATGATTTTCGCATTTTTTCAATAAATGAATACAGTGCTCAAAAATAATTCTTTTTTAATTTTGTGTTTTATTTTAAAAATTATTGAGAAAAAAAAACTTTCGATAACTAATTTTAAAGTCATCATGAGGTATTTATAACCATTGATTACAACGAAGGAAAGAGGCATACAAGAAGTATCGAGCTCACAAATAGTAGGAACATAATCTGTGGAAAGTTCTGCATGTCACACGAACAAGAAAAAATCTACATGTGTTTTCAGAACAATTCCAGAATGGTTCCGTTTGCAATGTAAACGGGACCATGTTCGTTGGTTACAAATTATTTCCTTTGATCTTATCTAAAATACAACAATTAATAGTATGCGTCATAATTTAATGAGTACAACCCACTGGCTTATAACAATGGACTGAATGATTTGCTACTTCATGTGGCATAAATATTGTGTTTCTATATATCAGGAGTTTTAACACCCTTTAAAATGTTTACCACGTAAAAAACATGTAAACCTCAACCAATCAGATAAAATTTTACACCCGAAAATCGAATTAAATTAAAAAAATATTATTTTTGTGTTTAAGTGATATTTTAATCGTTTATAAGAAATTAAACTCATTCCGACTTTAATTTTCAAAAGTTTATTTTTATCTGAATCTTGTGTATGGGCAAGAGAGACGGAGCATGGTAAACACTATCTTTACCTTATTCTTTCTGCGGTGATTGCCTCTGCAGCCAACATAAAAACATCAAATGATGTTGGTAGCTCCAACTCAGCTATAACGCGAAAGCAAAAACTATAAAATTTGTGCCATTCTTTCCTATAGGAAAAATATAAGATTACTTCTCTATGATATAAGTCAGTGGTACAACCAGTAGCTTTTGCCGCCTGAGGCGGTCCCGAATTTGCCACCCTTTCTAGCTTAATCAAAATCAAGAGTCGTTATTAACAATTAACAAAAATAAATGAGTAAAACCATTTATTTATTTTGTTTAAACAGATTGTACACATAATGATAAAACGTATTTTGATTTATATATTTATTTTTCTTGCTCTTTTAATACAAAAGTCTTGAATGACATTGTCGAAATTTATATTATCTGTTAGTCCTCTTTTTAGGGATAGTATCGTTAGATTTTGTAGTCTTAAATCACTCATTGTGGAACGAAGATAATTTTTAATTAATTTTAATTTTTCAAAGTTCCGTTCACAACAACCGACACTGATGACTATTGTACAAATTTTTTTTAATAATATTACTGTATTTGGGAACAGAGTTTTCCAAATATTAAAAGTTCAAGAGGCCTTCTTCGTTTTTCCAACCCTTTGCTTGATATTATACATCAGCTAGAGACATAAAATTCTGGATCCTTTTCCTTTCAATATGAAATTGTTCCTCGTCAATGTCAACAAAGTTATTTACTTGACATTCAAAATTTTCATTTGCACGAATACTTCGCTGCAAGGCCATGTAGTTGCTCAAACCGGACTTTTATTTTCTGGATAACTTTATCCAATGACAAAAACATTTCTCTTTGTATTTCTTCTTATAAAGATACCCCACGTCCCGCGAATTTTAACCAATCATAATGATTTTCCTTCTAACTCGACGCTCAGTGGATGTCTCCAACGCTTCACATATTTTTTTAGCTGTTGTAACTGCTTTTGTGCTAGGGTGTCCCTTTGTCCAATGAAATACATTTGTAAAAAAATCAGATTTAAATCACATTGGAGGTAGCACAGAAAAGAAAAGATTGCATTGCATTGCAAGTAACAGCTTTAAATACTACTAATACTTTGAATTAATCGTTATACAAAATTTGAGCTAATCTTACCATAATAGTCTTAAACTAATCATTAAATAATTGAAATTTAACGATAGTAATTACTAACCTAACACAACAACTTTCAGTTCCTTTAACTACAACACATATACATATGTATGTACGTATGCATAGTTGATCCTGGGTCTGAAATATGGAATGCCTACTTGTATTAGAACTCTGCGACACGTACTATATTGAAGGGCGTTTGACTCAACACCATTACTACAATTACAAGAGAGTAATAGTGCAATAGTAATGTTCTAATCAAAATGCTATATATATGGTTACATCCTAGTAAACCCAAGGTAGCTGCGATATGTATTTATGAATTTACTACATACATTTGTATGAGTATTTAACAACTCTCGAAAATTAATTAAATGTGCCACTGCACAATATTGTTGCATTTTGATGGGTACGTCAGGGTCGTATGAAGGTTAACAATAAGGCAGAAAATGTTATTGAACTCACAGGTCAGCTATGTATTTCATTGTTTGCAGAGTATTTGGAAAGAGAGTAATTATCTCGGCTAGAGCAGAAGCTGGTTGTCGGTACCCAGCAGTCACTTCGAGTAGTAGCTGGTGTGATCTTCATGGAAATAGAGGTCAACTCAAAAACATTGTCTGAGTGCCTAGTATTTATATTAGAATAATTGAGCTTTAATCTATTATCGCTAGGATAAGTTTTTATATATCGTTTTGTATATCGAAATATTTTCTGTAAATTCGTAAGAAGAAATAAGTGTTTATTGCTCGTCTCATTGCTCATGAAATTGCAATACAGGGGTGGACTAGTTATATAAAAAATTTATGACATTCAATAATAAAATTCATTTGATTAATTTAAATTACCCAAGCTGTCAAAATGACTGCTTTTGGGCAAGGTAAAACACATACATATATCACAAATAAGGAGGGGGGGGGGGGGTAAATACAATTATAAGTAAATGCAATTATATTATGTATACAAAGTCTCCGAATTCTAAGAAATTGTTTGGTTATAGACATAATTTTTTTTAAAAGCAATCTAGTGTTAAGAACATCTCTTCTTACTTCCTAACTTGTTCTTTAGTTCAACCACCATGAGGTAACAAATGCGTTCCTCTTCCGCATTGGCGATGGAGGCTCTGTTTACAATAACAACAATGGCCTTAAAAAAAAGTATTAACAGCTGATGTTTGTTTACATAGGTGATAAGCTTAAAAATCTCAATGTCGATGATTATTGCCCGGGTCGGCACGCATTTGTGTTAAATTAAATACTTATTAATATATATGATTCTATGGATTCCAACATTATTATGTTATTAATTTTTAGTTTTTAAATAATTTAGACTACAGAAATATAAAAAATGCCGCCCCAAAATATGTGCCGCCCGGGGCGGACCGCCCCCCATAGCCCCAGATACGCTACTGGGTACAACCTTTGAATATATAGCAAACAGGAATGGTGATAAGCCAAATTGTGAAAAGTGAGAAATCTTCCTCACCAAGATCGATGCGATTCATTAAGAGGACAGGAACGTTTTGGTGAATGGGCTTCTAGCAGGACAGAGCAATGGGCCGCTAAGGCCTCCGCGCTTTGGATGGGATCTCCTGTCCCCCCCCCCCCGCTTAAAAAAAAGGTACAATTGCTTATTTTCGTATTTTTAGACTAACGCAATTTTAAAATTACGCCTTTACGTATTTGACACTATCAGCCATGGGGCACTATGGGTTTTCCGAACTTTCCAATTATTTCGCAGTAGAGCAGAGTTCTAGAAAGGATTGCGTCTTTGCTAAAGTTTAAATATTTAAAAATCAAATTGGCTTCCGGAGCACTTGAGTGTACTCAGTAAAGATAATGTATTACTGTAACATACGGGAAGTGAAACGCTTAGTAAGACGCAAATTTCTCAAAAGAGATTTGTTTCTGTGATGTCTTCCAGAAGCTTTCGTTTTTTAATCAAATCTTTCAAAAAAATTACTCATTAAAATCAAAATAGCTCAGCGAACAAGTGTGTTCAAATATACATATGCTCCCTCCTACTGTTGTTATGCACCCTTAACAGCTCATTGACCGTAACAGGTCATGCACCAACAGCTAACGAGGGTATACTAAATGGCAGGTGTTTTCTTGAAACAAACTTATCAGCGTCGTATAATGGCATAATTGTCGACCCTTCAGCTAAATCGCAGTTGTTTAATCGATACAGAAACTGTTAACGGCGCAAAAGTGTGTAGGTGTGAAGATGTTTGGGCGCGTGGTAGGGCAGTCAAAGTTACATGAAATTGACTGAAGGAGCTAAGAGAAAAGAGGTAGTCGAAGCCGCCGGCAAACGAGGATGAATTTCATACTGATGTTAGCAGCAGCAGCTACAGCCAGCCAGGCCGGCCAGTAATTAAATTCGCATTAAAAAATCAATAAAGAGACCGAGAAACTCTTGGTCGCAACAGCCTCTCAAAAGGACTGACACATTTTGAGGCCCGAAGATATATATATATATATATTTTTCAGCCCTATATAGATGAGGAGGAGGAGTGCAGCCTGGGGTTAATTTATGCACATTTTAACTGAAAAAGAGAAACTACAGGCAAATCCATGTCGACTGAATCTTATCCTGTCCAAATCTAAGTCCACAGAGTACTCCGATAATCATCACTTTTGGGTTTTGGTAATTAAGTCATCTTCGGATGGTTCGTTATGCACTCGGACGACGCTTTTAAGATTTATTCGCTGGGATATTTGCTTGCATTAATTTGCATCGCATTAGACGTGAAGCTTTGTTAATTGATTTTAGCAGTAGGCCGCTAGAACGGCATTCTCATAAAGCAATCACTTCACTATAGAAAACTTATCTGTATAGCTTTGGTTCCATTTCTCGAATCTCACACTTGAAGTGGTCGCTTCAACCTCCTAATGGGAGGGTAATTTACACCAAAGCCATCGTCAACCAGCATGCAATGGCACGAACCGAGCAATAATGTGCGTGCTCACTGATTCGTTTCCGTATGGTATCGAGTTGCAACAACTTCTGTCACGTCAGTTGAACAAATCTACCTGCCCAGGTGTGACATTGTGAAGTTTGCAAGCTCCACAGTTCACTGGCATGCTAGCGCCATCACGCCACATTCATCCCTAATATTTCATTCTTCCAGACCTTGTTTAGCGTCTCCGGAAAAACTTTCCAACTCTAGGCATAGCCATATTGAAATCGAAAAACCACCGCCAAATTCAATGGGATTAAGACAACATCCAATTGGGTTAGACAGAGGCAAAAAACGCAATGGTTTGCTCCTTGACCAGCTATATGACGTCAGGTAATGATTGTGTGTGCCGTGTTTTGATGATGTGCACAAAGAGCTAGGTAACGGTAACGTGCGTGATTTTACCTGTTCATACAACTCACTCCGTAGGGCAGTACACTCCTCTTTGTGACGACCGAGGCTATTCTTTTCTTAGGCAGGTGCTGATAGTTTGCATGCCGCAGAGAATCTGGAGTCACGAATCTTCTATTGTTATAGCATGGACTGCTTAAAGGAAGATATTTCACGATGTTTGACTTAATTTCAGATCAATCTCTGATGTGAGAGCATCAACTAAATACAAAAAAAGGTCTGTGGAAATTGGAGAGCTTGGTTATTAGCGTTATTATGTATACTAACTTTTTTAATTTCCAATTATTCAGAGAATTAAGGAAGATAAATTTATATACAAAATACTGACAAACAATGTACTATAGGTATACCTATAGGTACCATTAGGTATAACTGTATCCTGTAAATATTGAAAGTTAGTTAGACTCGATTTCGAGTTGATTACTTCACAAATTATATTTGGTTAATGCATTTATGATATTTCGATTTTTTTCTTCTCTCGGATGGAAGATCGGGCCTGATAGTAAATGGGAATAGATAATGATACAAATTGTAAGAAGACTGCTATTATCAATACAATACAGTGTTACAGTTCTTATAAGAAAATAGATTTAACCGGTTCATGTGAATATTTTATGTGTCCTTACTTTTGAGCTTTGATACTGTGGTGAATTTTTATTCCAGGGGCAATATGTTTGAGAACTTTTGTCTGAGGTCTCTCACTAGTGTATTCCTGATCATCTACAGATTCCTGTGCGCTATTATTGCCTCTCACCTGTCCTAAATTATGGAGCCTTATGAAAACACTATTGTTTTGTTAGATTCTTCTCCATAATTTCCATTATTATCCCCTGCAAGCAATGTTATCATTACGATAGAATGGAAGAGGAAATTGCTAGTCCATTGTAAGCCTTGGGAGAGCATAAATATTTTCTAAGATAAATTGATTTTATCTTTAGCTTATTAGTTTGCTCATAGTTACGATCTTTCCTAAACACGGTGTAACTGCCGTCAAAAAGTTCACTACTTATTACTCCATCTCGTAAAAATGTTTCTGTAAAACCAATAACATCGTAATCGTTTGCCAATATTTTCAGTCTAACGTCTTCCGTTTTACTACGCAATCCTCTAACATTCTGATAGAATATATTTAGTTGCATTATTTTTGATACGCTATGATTTAATGTTGAATTAATAGGGAGATGGAGCCGATGATCCAGGATGAAAGGTTAAGATGTAAGTTGAACAGCTCTGACTTGTGTGTATAAAAGATATATTTCAAGTGACAGTTTTCAATATACAAAACATATGTAAGGCAAATTCAAGAAAATGATTAGTTCAAACATTCATTACTAGATGGATATCAAGTTTATGTCGTTAATAATAATTAGTTCTTATATTGATTAATAGATGGATTTAATAGTTGATGTCGTTGTAATTAAGACTCGAACACATATTCCAACATTTTTTAATTAATTAGAATATTTTTTAAAAATAAAATCAATAGATTCAACGTTCCTGATAATGTAAGAGATCGAGAACTCATTCTTCTTCATACATATTTTCCCATTCTTAACCCATAAATACTTAAAACTAAGTTGCGATCTACACAAACTAGCTCTATAAAACAAAGTTCTGTTAGCCCTAGACAGAAATTTGTTATTGTCTTCAGCATAATCTAGATGATTGGTACAAAGATCCTTTCTCAACTTATAAGCCTCTATGACATGGATATAAAATGTTTTCTACATTAAAGCTGTGCCCTAAGTACAGAACATGGGTAGTGAAAGCCTTAATTAAACAAGTGAAAAAGCTAGAATTGGTCTAAGACCAATTCTTATGATACCCTAGATGAATGCACGTATGAAATTTCGTATGGTCACCCATTGGAGCAATTTTGATTTTTTGCATTGGTTTCTCACTTATATTTCTAGAACGGCTCGTCGGACAGAAAAAATGATTATAAATAATTTTATAGAATTTCTTATTCTGAAGAAGTTTTTAGTACAATAAAAATGTCTAGGACTGATCGTTTCCAAAGTATATGTAAACAACTAAAATTATTATATGGCAACACCAAGAAGGGGTTGCCGGATTTAGCCCTTTTTTGAAATTTTATTTGCTATTGGCATGTACCAAATTTCAGCTTTCTATGTCGACGTGTTCTCAGGTAGTGTCCAAATATATCCTGGAAAACGAAATTTTTGTATGGCAACCCCACGAAGGAGTTGCCCGATTTGTCTCATTTTAGAACTTAATTTTACTTTTTTTTTTTAATGTCCGTGTACAAAATTTCAGCTTTCTAGGTGAACGCGTTCTCCAGTTATCGTGCGCACAGACAGACAGACAGACAGACAGACAGACAGACGGACGGACGGACGGACATGCAAAACTCAAAATAACTTTTAATATTATTCGTGGGTGTCCAATTCATTTTGCTCTACCATCATTATTTCGGGGTGTTACAAACGGAATGACAAACTTAGTATACCCCTATAGATTTCATCTAGGGTATAAAAAAGGTTAAACAAAATTTGAAATCAGTCCTGGCAGGTTTAAATAAGAATTGTCTTTCTAAGCTTACCAGATGAAATAATATTTACACTTGTTGCTGTAGTTTTTTTCGTCAAAATTTACTAACTGATCACAATTCCCACGTCTGGGTATAAGTCTGCCATTTGCTGAAAAAAAAATATTATTGGCGCTACTTGATATGACCGAGTTGACCACAGTCAAAGAAGAGTAGGTGAAACCGCAAGAATAATTTTTCCTCCACCTTCCTTGGCCTAAGTACAAGTGGCAAGTGTTATTCAAATAAAGTGTATCGGCACGGTCGGTCGGGTATCAGTTTCAATTTTTGCGTGGGTTGTTTACCACTCTATACTCAATGAGCTCTTCTCACTTTCATACAAACGGTACCATGATACGATGCTGAACATGACGTACCTTTAGAATCTTTCAGTTTTCCGACATGTCTCACTGTAATCAATCCTGATGATTATCATATGAGCAATTAACTCATTTGCCGAGGAGCAGTTACACGGGGACCGGTCGAAGTTGCTTGCGGTTTTGGTTTTGACATGCGACACCCGCCCGCACATATTTACAATTGACCGCAAACTGATGTTAGTTTCCACCTCAATTATGGTGAATATTTTTTACATATCAAATTTGAATTGATTCACGGGTACGGACCACATTTAAGGCTTCCTCCAAATAATTTTTGTTAGAAAGTTATCTTAGTGGAAATAATTTCGGGACTAGTTCAGATCCTTGCTATGAAAATTTTTTTTTGTTTTTTACAATTTTACCTGTTCTCCATGGCTTATATGGTATGCATATGCATAATAGTAGAATGGTGCTCATACATATATTTTGTGGGTATTTAACTTTGTATACCATTCCTGTGAATTTTGTGATTCCTGTTTTTTATACCTTAGATGAAAAAATCATAGTAGACGGAGAGCTGATGACCAAAATACTTTCATCATTTCATTAACAAAATTTTCCATCTTAACACCGTTGATAACTTATTTGGAAGTCTGCCGGCGTCCACTAATGGAGGACGCTGCGGGACGGCCGCGAAGGCTTAAAAAAATCTGTCGAAAATCGCTTTCATAAAGGCTGATTTTTGGTGTGGTAGCAGGAAATTATATATCATGATCAATGGTAAAAACGACAGAGAATTTGATTGATAGGAAATTTTTGGCTGACGGCAATAAAGACGCGGAAAAATGTTTATAACTTACGTGATACCACTATAACTCCAGAACTCTTTCGTTTAGAGTGTTGAAATTTTGCATGCGGACCTTTTAAAGAAAACGTAAATTTAAGCACGAAAATGGGATCAATTGGGCAACTCTTTCGTAGGGTTGCCATACATTAATTTTGTTTTTCACTATATATTTGTATTTGTTTAAGAAGGCATTTTTTTTGGATTCTATACGGTAAGCTAAAAAAAAATTTATTTGTTATTTCATCGCACAACCCATTTGATTTTGGGTGACAAGTTTTAAGTCTTGATTTTGACTCATCAACAGGTCCTAAATATATTTGGGCACTGCCTGAGAACGCGTTGACGTAGAGAGCTAAAATTTGGTACACGTTTTTTATAGCAATAGTAAATACCTACTAGTTTAAAAATGAGCTTAATGGGGTAACCCCTTCTTGATGTTGCCATCTAAAACCTTGGTTTTTCACTATATATTTGAACGAAATTTTGTAGACTGCATTTTCATAAAAATCGCAAATACAAGTTCAAAAATGGAAAATTTCAGCGCTCTACGTTAACGTGCTGTGTCTAAATATATAGTGAAAAACGAAAGTTTTTTATGGCAACCCCACGAAGGAGTTACCTGTTTTGTTCCATTTTTGAACTTGAATCTACAATTTGTTTTAAAAGAAGGCCGTGTGTAAGATTTCAGCTTTCAGTTCTCTAAGTGGATATGCAAAATCGAAGTAACTTTTAATATTATGCGTGGATGTCGAATCGCTTTTGCTCTATCACTATTATTTCTATACGTCACAAATAGAATGACAAACCCAGAAGAGGTACCCCAATATTTCCTCATCTAGGAAGGCTATAAAAATAATTGAGTTGCCCTGAAAAAAGAATGTAACGTAACATTTTCCTCGTGGCTACTTATCCATTCCAAACTGGAGGCATTTTTGTGTTTTGTGTTCATGCCATGTAGACGAAAAATCCCAAACACGAAGGCCAAGGCTAAGTAGGAAAGAGAACCTATAAAATTCGAAAGGAAACTAGGTAAGAGGACAAGCGCAAGGTCGTGTCGAGATGGGACTCGAATATACGATCACGAAAGAATGGAGGTGTTACTTCGTTTTCGATTTGAAAAAGAAAACTAGATATCAAGAAGGGTCTCTGTTAACTTGTTGCACCAATCCCATTTTTAAGAACTTTTCAATAACAGTGGTCATTTAGCGAGTACCCAGGATCTGTGTCCTTTGGTCCTACTAGTTATCTGAATGCAGGGACGGTTTAAGAATTACAACTTGAGGAATAGTTGTAGAAATTATAACTTGAGGAATACCTTCCGGAGTCACAGCTCGCGGTAGATGTTGTGTAGTTATAAATTGAGTTATAGCTTGAGGAACTTGAGGACATTGCACTTGTTGTCTAACTTGAGCTTGAGGAGATTTCGTTATTATAAACGGCTGTCGTAAGGCTTTGCTGTGAAGCGTGTTTATTATAATCGCTAGTAAATTACAACTGAGAGTTTGCTTGCGCTACGATGGATTCTGTGATTGTGGATAGTAGTAAAGTATCGATACCTTTCATGAGCAACGACTAACATACCACGTACAGATGGACATATTGTATCAGCTGTGTACTTGATAGCATGTGACGAAAGTTCTTGAGGTTGACCTAAAACAACTTGGAAGCGAGTATGTACGTCTCTCAATGGAGATCCTTGTAGGCCCAGTGTACGCTATGTCTGTTTGGTCAGGTATCGTGAAATAGATCTATAACGTAAAACTGGTCAGGCGTAATGCCTGTAACTCTTGAGATCAATCAGCGTTAGGTTGAGCTTTGTGCAACTTTTCAACTGTTGGTAATGTAATTAAACACCGTTATTGTTGAAATTATGGATGGACTTAAAAGGCTGAATCTGAAAAGATAAATGAGACAGACTTGCCAACAAGAACGGGCGTTATCATAATCAAAACGGTAAGAAAAAAAACCTTATTCCAATTTCATAAACAATGGTTGAATTTTTGCTTTATTCTTTTTTTCCAATGTGGTTTAGTTATATATAATCCTTATGATAAAAGTTTTTCTCAATCCGACAAAATTAGTAAGACTGAACTTAATTTACTTACAGTTGACATAACAATAATTTTCTAATATTTATTAAAAATTCTCGTTGCCAATCAACGCCTACTAGCTAACCCCTTTTTGGTTTTTTCAACAAGATATTTCATTGGGATTTCAATACAGCGATTACAGCGGTTTGTGTGCTGAGCGAACGTACAGTCCGGAACGAAAGTGTCACCACATTCATAATAACGAGATTGAGCTCTTCGAAACCACCATGGTATGGTCGCTTCAATTCAGTAATGACGCTTGTCATGTTTTTTGTGTATTAGACAGTCTACTACCATCGAATTTTGGAGTGAAACATTACGATTTTTATTCTTAATTAAAAATTTTTATTAAGTATTTTTATCGGGGACTAGAAATAATTATCATAGATTTTTCAAGTAAAAAATCATATACCAAACGGAAGTTCTTTGAAGTGGGAATAAGTTACATATTTACAAATTTTCATGCCAGTTTAATTATAAGAAATAATTAAAAAAAAATAATTTCTAAAATTAAAAGTATTGTAAAATTATTTCTTTGGATTTTTAATATTTAAATCAGAAATACATAATTATGTATTAATTTTCAATTTTTATTTTTTTACAGTCGGAGATGATTTTGATGACGATGTTGGCAGTGATATTCAATGATCTAATCATGCAATCTCGTTTGATACATGCGGCATTCCCTCAGGAGTGTCAAAAGTTTAGGAGAAATCAAGGATACTGTCATCATTGAAACTATGGATGGGATTGAAAGTAAGGGAAAGCATATCATTAATGAAAATTAAGAAGAGAGTTGGAGAGACAACAGAGCCTTGAGGCACACCGGCATTTATGAGACGAGGTTCAGATGTAACGCCATCAAATACAACATATATTTGGCAACTAGATAGAAAACTTTCAATCCATAATAGAAGAGGAGGGGAGTGACCAATTGCTTTAAGTTTTGTCTTGTAGATTTGTTTCAGTTCCGGGCATGGATGCAATTGATAGGCGCGAAAAGCAGACTCTTTCGCTTTTATAGTTTGGTTGCACTTATCGTTAAGCCAAAAGAGATTTTGTTGTTGTTGAGATCTGAAGAATACGGAATATATTCACGCATGCAAAGACTTAGTATGTTATTAAATTCTAATGTGCATTCATCACTATCCCTCGCAGCAAAACAGACCGACCAATCAATTTCTCTAAGATACTTATTGCAACTTTCCTAATCAGCATTCTTACAGTCCCAAAGATGCCTATTTGTAGGTGGAGAAGTAGGGCGGCAGAGGCTTGATGTGGTGAATTGGGCCGTGATTAAACAATGGTCTGAATTACCGAGAGGGGAACCGACTGAGATGGAATGCTTGTCAGGATGAAATTTTAGAAACAAATCCAGTACATTAGTTCTATCTCCAGCTGCAGCGGAATTCGCGTTGGTGCATCCTCTAGTTACTGCAAATCAAAAGATTCACTGGAGAGTTCAACGAAATGGCCTGCAGGACTTGTGGTAGAAGAATTTCTGAGCCACGGTTTGTTATGGATATTAAAACGTCCGGCCAGGACGTTTTCGGAAGAGGGGGACACAGAAAGCAAATGATCAATAATGTTGGAGATATTGTCAAATACGGATACCGGAAACAGAAGTAGTTGATGTGCTTGTGTAGTTTGAACCTAATCCAGATGTAATTAAATTCTGGATTGGTGGATGGAAAATCTTTAAGAATGGTAAAGGACACATCATTCCGAATATATACTGCGATCCCTCTATGCTGAGAAAAAGAGGCACGAAGCTGTAACTAGGAACGTGATACTGATTAATATCAGCACCATACACGACCATGGTTTCACTTAGCGCAAGAATTGCCGAATTTTTTGAGTTAAGGTGGCAGTACATTGAAAACCGATTTGTTCTTAATCCGCGAATCCGACACAGCGAGGTAAAGAAAATAGCAATAGTGTTATGCCTTTTTGCTGTTTTCAATAACTCACATGTACACATAGAAAACTGAGCACTACCGTACTGTACTGCAAGCTTTTGGAATGCCGATAGGGCATAGAAAAGCCCCTAATTGGGTTATTTGAATATATTATTATAGACCGCCGGATTTTAATAATTATAATTGTGGGTGGTTAAAAAACAACACTGTTAATCTGTTAAATTTAAAGAACCTATTTTTACTGAGAATACCAAATAAATATTTTGACTGATAACATCAGGTAGTTCTTCCACTGAATGAAGGCCTGTACGCCACTGGATAATATAAAATTTAGTTTGAGACATAATGTGAAACTGTGTCATTCTATACTGAAACTGAAATTACCGAAAATGTTACATCAGCGTTTTGCTAGGAACATAGGTAGGTATTATTATTATATATATACATGCATAGGTATTAAATAGTTTTGGTGGACGAAAACTCCCTTTCATTAAAGGCTGCCTAAGTTTTCCCGGTGTTTTCATTTAATACACCGAATCATTAATCGGTCTAGTTATTTACACTTTTTATTTTTTGAATAACTAAAGTTACACGTTTCTCTTCTTACGGCTTATTATAACAAATAGTATTAATTTTTTTAATAGGGAAATAAGGACATGAATCTCATTATTTATTAATTCATTGTAAGTACCACTCAAAACAGTATTATTACCCGAAAAGTCCATGTAAAATCAAATAAATAATAAGCGGGCATTTCTGCGATTTCAACGACTTTTTCGACACATTTCAACTCTAAAAGCTTATGCATTGCCCCAGACATGTTTGCCATTGCTGAATTTATGATAATTTCGGGTTGCGTTCAACTGAAATTGAAAGCAAGAGAAATATTTTTGGCAATCACTCATTGGAACGAGGAAAACAAGCAGAAGATGAAAAACATTTATCCGATGACTGCAGAGACATGAATTAAGCAAGCGATGATTATGTTCTGATTTCAAGCTCTCAGCAATATTTACTTCCGTTCGTTTGGGGCACTCATTTGCATAATTAATTTCGTGATGATATATGTATGTGCATATAATCGCGAGTATATATTGCTAGTTGTTGAGTATTTATGGAACCCCAAGAAGATGGGCATTGGACAACCACTTTGAGATGATACGCTAATTTATACACCTGATTGAGAAGTTTTCTCATTTTTGCTTCTGAATTTTATTTATGGCTTTCATTAACGGAGCTGTATATCATTAAGCAAAAACGAGATCTGCAGTAATTCTGTCAATTTTTGTTTTTTTTTTTAAATGGTTTTGTTTCTTTTTTATGAACTGTCGATGAAATGGCATTCGAAGTGATTTTGTTTTTTATTTAATATTGAAGATTCATCAGGGCTGATTAAATATTGCAATTTAAATAGGAAAAATTTCGAAATTAAGTATGTAATTAATTAAATTTTGTTTAGTAAAATTTACACGCGAAGGTATTCGGGATCACCTCTACAACTTTGTTTCATTTTAGTTGTCTGGTGGAGTCTCCCGTTTATTATTTAGTTGCAAAGCAATATAATTCCAGCTCAGGTGATATATGTACCACATATGTCCAGTTTGGATCAAAGTATTTTTTGTAGAAGATAATTAACATCCTAAATTTGACTTTATGATAACATCTATTTCAAATTCAGCAGGATTAATGTTGCTTATATTTCTTCAGAAACTAGATTTTGAGCTCCGATATGGAATTTGTAAAATGGTGTGGCTTGGACAAGTCTAATTCTATTAGCCAACCGATTGATAATGAATACCTTACTAGGTGAGAATTCGAAATGCTTCGGTAGCATTTCGACTTAAACAACAGGTAATATCCAGTCAAGTCTTTTTGGGGACGGAAAACCATGCTGATAAAATATATTAGTGTATTTACGGGGACTTAAAATGTATCTCGTTTTTATGTCGTTTTTAATTCTATCGAAATTTCAATCATGATAGACTTCTTGCTCTGGCCTCCTAAGCCATATACGATTAGTACGAAATCCAGTGAAAT
Organism: Dioctria linearis; assembly: GCA_963930735.1. Lineage (NCBI taxonomy): Eukaryota > Metazoa > Arthropoda > Insecta > Diptera > Asilidae > Dioctria > Dioctria linearis. The sequence continues at coordinate 77,133,494 of OZ005741.1, read as the reverse complement.
TAATATTTTTGAATCTATATTGAAGGCAGAAACTATAAGTTTGGTAAGAAGGTTTGCCATTTTTCTTTTGCTTCAATTGAGATGCTTATAACTTTATTGGTGTTTGTTCGATTTAGGCAGGTTTGGTATTAATCGAAAGCTAGTATTTCTTCATTTTGATTTTTGAGATACTATGGTTCAGGTGAAATAAGTTTCTAAAGCCCTCATTTTATTACATTTTTTTATAGATAAACTAAAACCTGTACCTACAATAACAAAGAAATAAATGGACCAAACAAGAAACACAACATGGTAAAAATATTCAATATAATTACAGTTTTCGATTTATCACATTGTGGAATAACACTTCGTCAATATCTATTTCGTCTGTGCAAAAAACACCAAACCTGCCATCATCTCGTGAACCATTTACATTCTTTCAGCCTTATTATTCTTTGGAAGGAATTTGAATACCTGAAAAATATTTGCAATCAAAGATTTGTGTTTTTTTTTCTCATTAATTTTCTTACAACAACTACATATATATTTAACTATTGAACAGACTTAAAGTTCGTCAAGACACAAAATTTAAACTAGTAGATCCTCATTGCCTGCAAATGTTCTTTTCATCTCAGCTATTATTATGTCTACAGTTGACCAATATTCCGCTTTTAATTGGCGGAGTTTTAGCTATGCCTGCATCTTTTCTTAAAGATGCTACACTTGATTTGGGCCAATAGCTACACTTGATTATTTGCTTCCCAACAATGCGGAATATACGCAAATTCAATGATGCTAATCACATGGTTTACTATTTTTAAGATGTAAATAAATCAATTCAACTTTTTCAATTGTCAAATCTGTTTTACCTATTTAGTTCGAAATTCCATAATTTAGGGCGAAATGCCTTATTTTAAATCGAAATTTATTTATAGGAAAAAATCATCGTAACCTTTGAATACAAAATTACCTAAATAGGCATTTTTGCCCTCAAAGTCGAAAAATTTGGTTATTTCGTCTTGCCAACCAGGAAATTTGACGTATAAGAAAAATTGTAAGTCAAACTAACTTTTAGATCGAGAAATATAATATGCGCCATATTTATTTAACAAAACATGGCTGCCATATATTAAAGGAATGAATAGAAAAATTGCATAATACCTTAAGTTAATTTTTTCCATAGTTACTGCAAAGAAAAATAAATAAATGAATTTTTCTTAATTTCAGAACGACTAAAGAATACTTAAATTAATTTCAATGCTCTAAATCGGAAACCAAAGAATAATTAAAAAAAAAACTTTAAAAATATTTTTTTTTAAATATTCAATATTTTCAAAGCGCGTTGGTGTTTTTCGAAAAATTATTTCCATATTTATCAATAAAATTTTTCTCGTTTTAAATTGAACGCTTAGTAGCTGCGAGAATTAAATTTGAATAAGCCCACAGCAATACTTCTCATAATAACTCAAGTTGGAGTTATGTGCCTTGTTCATAATATTTACATTACCTAATAAGGAAAGTATACACATAAAATTCTTATAAAATGAAATTCCTACTACATTAACACACACGTTAACATGAGTTAAACTAGGTAGAAAGTAGGTCGAGATTAAGGAAAATTTACGTAAATTCGACGTGAAATTTACGTTAAATTTATCAAATCAAGGAAATGAGTCCAGTGCCCTATAGGGAAATATTCCCTAATTTCCCTTATATTTACGTAGATACGACGTCATCTCATTCTCCACTTACGTAAATCGGACGTAAATATTAGGTAACCTTAACTTAACCACAATTAGTCGCTGACCTAAGTTACGTAGAATATACGTAAATTCGACCTGAAAAATTGAAAATTGAAATTTATAACATTATATTAAAACTGGATACTACGTTCCAATTACAAGCAAGAATTTAATCTGAACAAAATTAGCGAAGTTTGTTTAATATTTTTATTATTTATTTATTGTTAATACAGCTTACAATAAAAATGCATGATTGTGAGTGTCAGTAGAATTATTCAAACAGATAATGCACCTTGGCAATAACATTCAAAGGACAACGTTGCTTTTGCGGCAAATGTTCCTTGGATATTTTATAAAAGTTTGTCCTGATTCGATTAGTGCAATCACTTTAGATTTTCTATTTTTACAATGTATATGTTTTCTATTTTATAGATATTCTAGTATATATAGGTTTATATTCCCATATTCATATTCATTGGACAGTAAAAATGATTACATCCAATTTTATAGGATTTAATATTCTGAAGAAATATTCAGTAGAATAAAAACCTTTGGGACTCTTTTTTACAGTATATTTAAAAAATCTAAATTTTTATATGTATATCAACACCAAGAAGGGTTGCGCGATTTAGCACATTTTTGAAATTATATTTACAATTTTTATGAAAACGCCATCTACAAAATTTGAGCTGTTGATGCGTTCTCAGGCAATGTGCAAATACAGGGTGTTTCCCCTTAGGAGGTCCATAGAGCGGGAGGTGATAGTACTCACCTAGACGAACCAAAAATTGTATGGCAGGGGGGGGGGGGGGCAATATCAACCGTTTAGGAGTTACAGGGTGATTCATAAAAAAAGCTAGGTTTTCACAAAACACCCTGTATCTTAAAAACTACATGGCGTATGGTCACAGTTAAGGGCTCACTGTATGCAGAACTTCATGGCCTTTCCAACGACATCTCAACCAGCCCCGTACCCTCTCCCCTCAGAAGTTATGAAGGTTTAAACTAAAAATTTCGGATTTTCTTTCCTTTTTTTATACTTTGACCTCTATTATTTTTGCAAAAAGGTCGTTGACATAACTTTTTTTTATAAAAACTATAAACTGCACACTCTCCTCTTTAAGTTGACCTATTACATCCTATGTGTTAGCTGTAGCCGTTAAACAGTTATTAACTCATAACCTATTCAGGTCACACCGAAAAAAAGACGATATTTTTTAAAATGACGTGCTAAGGGAACAAATTATCGTTGAGAATAGGTTTGAAAATAGGTTTGAGAATAGGTTTAGAGCTAATAACTCTTAAAGGGCTTCAGATAGCACATTGGGTCTAATAGGTCATATTAAAGAGGAGAGTCTACAGTTTACAGTTTTTATAAAAAAAAGTTACGTTAATGACCATTTTGCAAAAATAATAGAGGTCAAAATAAAAAAAAAAGGAAAGAAAATCCGAAATTTTTAGTTTAGACCTTCATAACTTCTGTGGGGAGAGGGATACGGGGCTGGTTGAGCTGCCAAACAATATTTGGTTCGTCTAGATGAGTACTATCACCTCCCGCTCTATGGACCTCCTAAGGGGAAACACCCTGTATATAGTGAAAAACGAAAGCTTGTGTGATAACTCTATGAAGGAGTTACACGATTTGTCCCATTTCCGAACTTAAAACCATGTCATTAGCATCATCATTTGGATACATGATAGAGGAATTTGTAAAAAAGCGTCTGAATACAAACGTAGTTGAGAGGCAAATAATCAAGTGAATTGGCCCAAATCAAGTGTAGCATTTTTGAGAAAAGATGCAAATAGAATTCCAGAGCTTGACTGGTCCCGATATAAATGTGTTGTAAAAAGGACCAATATTTGTAATCTTGATGAAGCGATTCAGTGGGCGGAACAGTTCTTCTTAGTCCAATTTACTTTGAGGTTAAATTTTTGGGAATTCGGACTTTGAGAACGAATAAAAGCGAATATAGAATTAATTAGGGAATATTCACGTTATCTTGCCTTGAGTTTGGAATTAGATCCAACTACGAAGTCCAAAAATTTCCAATCACTAAAATGACATAACAAGGTTATTAACAAAATGCTATCTACTAGAAAAATAATCTAGTATCTTGCCCCTGAAATCTCCGCCTCCACTCTCCCTGATCTCCAGCTGGCAAAACAATTCGAATCCGTAGATGATCACAGGAGCAATCAGTTGTTTCACCAACATTAACCTTGTATTTCGAAGAGTAATGACAGAAGCAACGGAGAGTTGAAGAAGCATTGCGTAAATCTTAAACAAAATACTCTTGATATGGTCAGACTATGTCAGTTTTAGTGTTGTGTTAAAAATTATGCCAAGATTCTTTGCCGACTTGTGGTATGGAATAGGAGTATCATCAAACATCATTTCGGAAAAGTCTGTGATGTCCAGATTCTTTTAGTACAAAAGAATTGCATTAGATTATAACGGATTTTTTAGAAGCTTATTCTGTTGTGCCCATGAGGATATTGACCCAAGGTCTTCATTCAGTTTATACATACAACATCCTCCAACAACCCACGAGGTCTTGAAATATGTAGCTGCCAATCATCAGCATACAAATGAAATTTGCAATTCAAAATTACTAAAGAAATATTACACTGAAAATAGCAAAGGCCTGAGAATTGACCCCTTCGGAACACAACTATATACAGGTACAAATTGAGAGGAATACTCACTGTAGCGTCTCGCTATCATTAAATTATTACGTGATTTTATTAGAACTTTTGGACCACAAGTATTTCACTTAGTTTGCAATAATCTACTTAGCCCTAAGTGTGTAATAATTTAAGTAACAACAGGCCATGATAATTTAAGTTAGACAAGGCAGGCGTTGTTTTAGTATATAAGTAGAGTAAATCAACGTTTTTAGTCAGTAAGTTATTTGAGTCAATATATTTAAGTATAAGCTGATGTAAAGCCCTTTCGAAGATCTTGGATAAGAAAGGTAAAATGGAAATGGGTCGGTACTCATGTTAGGATTCTTAGGATTGAAAGACAGTTTCTCAAATTCGGGGTATACGTATTATGGTATTAAAGATGTACGTTAGATTAGGTGAATAATAGCCAATAACAGTTTAATAAATTTGGGATGTATATACAAATATTATTAAGCCCAACAGAATTAGAGGTGATCAAGAAATTGGGTTTAAAAACTTCCTCTTGGTCAAGCTGTGCAAAAGAAAACCCCATTATAAGGTGCATCAAAGGCAGGACTTTCAAAAGAATCCAAAAGTGCATCCGACACTGCACCAACGAATATATTATTGAGATTATCAAAGCTAATATCTATATTTGGATTGTTAGATCTATTGAGACCAACATTTTTAAAATTGCGCAACAATATCCTAATAGGAAGCGTGCTATCAAATTTGGAACCAAAGTAGCATCTTTTAGAGTATCTAATATCCAGATTCCCAGCAATGCGCAAAACACGATAAGTTTTCCAGCACTCAGGTGTACGAAAACATTTCCATCTTCCATAAGCAATATTTATCTGTAGGATTAAAGTCCAAATTCGAGATGTGAGCTAGGGGCAGTTAGTGTCGGCAACATAATGTATCCTTCATAAATACGTTACTTAGTATAATTTATGTTAAAACCTATATCGATCTCCAAGCAAAGTAAGTCCGACGCTCTGTGATAGTCGAATTTATTAAAACTACTTAGAATAATTTCGAATCGAAATATGGAATTTCGTAAAATTTGTGGTTTCATCCCTCCCATTTTACGTAGTAAACAAGAGCACACACACTGGCACCCGACACTATTTCATTATTCACCTTTATTTATCCGTAAATAATGAATAAAGTGGTAGAATTAATGCAAATCCAGAAAATTAGTATGGAACTTATACTACCACATGCTTTACACATAAATTACCAGAAAAACATTTTATTTTTATGGGGCCAGACTGCACTTGCGATTGGGCACCCTGAATATGGGGTTCACCTTCACCCCTTCCAAACAATTAAGCAAAGGAATTGAAAGTGAGGAAAAAGAAATGCGCTAATACCATAGCTACAAAAGCAAGCAACATTTGAGGCGAAACTAACAAGTTTTATGTTAATAAACTCTAACTGTACACATATACGAGGGAATTAATTAAGGTGGTCGGCGATAAGATCGCCATAATCCTATCGAAGGGAAAGGTTTCTCGCTCACTTTTTTATAAATCGAAGGTGACAAGGGTAAAACTGTAAATTTTTTTTTTATATATACGAAAAGAAAAGTTTAGATAGATAATGATGATGATGAGTCAGAATATTGCTTAGTTTAACTACAGTAGTACGTACATATATATATATAAATCTATTGTGCTATAAGCTCCACCAACAATGATCGTTAAATTCAACACAATTTTACTAGAAACTTGACTTCCTCATGCCTATTACATCCGCACTTAGGACCTGGGAAAAGGAATTCCCTTCGGCTCAGTCATTATTAACTCTGGCAAGATACCTCCGATATATCTGCATGGTTGGTAGGTACATAGTAGGTGCAAAAGACAAAAGTGTGGGCAGTCATGAGGAAAAACAATTTAAATGTCATATCACGCGTTCGAATCTTTCGGTAGTCAAGTTGGCTTCTTGAAGAGTGCTGCTGAGATTTATGTTTAACATCAGTGGACATATCTGCCTTCCTTCTGGTACTTCGATTCTTGTTTTCTTTCGTCGCCTGTAAATCGTCGTCCGGTTAGCGTAAGTGTCGCAAGACGATGAGGTCTCCAAGATCACATAATGGGAACGACGAGTGCTGAAGCAGGCTCCCGGGACGAAAGGTTATTTTGTAGTTAAACTGAAGATATCTCAACATTTATAGGTGTTCAACACAGTCCAGGTTAAAAAGGTGAAATAAAAAATTAATTGGCTTCACGTTCATTGAGGAAGATATAAATTCTTTTGGGTTGCTGCTGATGCTGCTGCTGCTACTTGACTTTTGGATTTTCAGATTTAAAATGCCAGAAATTTTTCTTTTGCGCAGATAAGTATTTAATGAAGCATGAAGGGTGATCTATAGTATAGTTTTGTGTAGTTTTGTGTTTGATGAAAGTAAGTCAATCGATGATAAAAAAAAAAACGTGATTCTGATAGTAAAAAATGTGCACAATCGTTTGTAATTCAAAATTATTAGGAAATACGCATCTATATGCGAGATTTACTCAATTCCCAGGACTGTTATTTCTCGACAATTTCAAGGTATCGTCTGCATCTGGTTATTGGGCCTGAAATTTCTAACCATCTTAAACTGTTGTGATTCCAGACAAAAAGTGCCTTGAGGTAGACAAATTGATCGCAGAATGGTTTCAATGAGGTATATACCGGCTGGCTGACCGCGATCGAACTAAAACTCACTTAATGGTATTCTTCTCTGCATTTTCTGACACACAGCAAATCCCCAGAGTATAAGAAATCCAGCTAGCGAGAGATTTTTAATAGCCAGCCGATCGATACCTTCGGATATTCTGCTCGTTATTTATGGCGCATTGTTTGTTCAAGTACTTGCTCACTTACGGGCTCCAGATAAGGTGCTGGACCGCGATTGATCTTTATGAGAAAAATACCGCAGGGTTCTGTTATGCGCACGACGGTTTCAATAAAACACAGGCACACGGCTAGCGAAAGGCGGCTAAAATTTCTCAATATCTTGGACAAATTTGCTAAAGGCAATGCACTGGAAACGGTTCTTCGTGAAATCATTGGATCATAATAAAATTGCACAATTTAATTCAAGGAGAAATTGAGATGTCAAATCAATTGGTCTGAGATCAATGATTCGTGGAATGAACGATGATATCAGGTTTGTTTAGTATAGGATAATCCAAGAGATTTTCCGACATTCAAATTACGCTCAATATTTGATGGAGAATATTTATTATATCTAGTTAAATAAATACATATTTATGCAAGAGATGTAAATCTTTTGGAGTATCTTTGTTGCATGAATTCATGATACTTGGAAGAAATATTAGAAAAATTAATAGCATTAAGTACCTGAGAATGAAAATTTCAGTATGAAATTTCGATTCTATTTAGGCAATTTTTTCGATTGAAACCTCATCAACTTTATAGTTGTTATTTATGTTCTAAAGTATCTAGTTTTTTTTTTTAATTTCAATGCTGAGGATGAAAGAGTCCAATAAGAGCTTTATCTTATCATTTCTCCTGTTATTAAGAATTCTATTCTTATAGTCTGGTATCATGAGGGAGAGGAAATTTTGTTTTGTCTCTCTTCTTAAGCTTGTATATAATATAAGTTTTCCATGGGAACTGAGGTAGATGGAGAAATAAATTCATTCAATTGTTTCTTATGAAATGCTATAATTGGACCTTAATCTTCCTAGATTATTCAATTCCTTTGGTAGTAAAGAGGAAGTGACCGGCAAAATACGTGATTCTCTACAGAATTGAAGCTTTCGCAAGGTGGAGGTTTAGGAAAGCTCTTATATGAGATTATAACCATTCAATGCAGAAAAGTATTTGATTACGCATCCCTCCTCCTTTTTCTTCTTAGTTATCTACCGGATCCCATATCAAGGTATCTAAACGGTGTAGAATCACAACCGGCATGTTACTGTGTTAGCCTTTGTAAAGGAGTTCTGGAGCTATGGAGGACTGGAGGATCATCCAAGTATGAAAACCAAGAAAAACAGAAACTAATAAGGATATCTACTACAGACGTTGTAGAAGAACATATTCGTTAACGAAGTATAGTTCTGTTGGGAAAAGCTGAACAATGGATAATGGGCTACTTCTGACAGAAGAAATGCAAAGAGAATGCACCTGTATGGCCTCTGTTTTATCCTATGTCCATTAAACTAGATGGTTATCAATAACCTGCGACTACAATGAGACTAATAACAGTGTGAGCAAGTGCTCCTTAGATAAAAAAATCGGATGAAGCTCTAAAATGCATATCACTTGCGTCTTTCCGGAACAAAAATGTGTAACAAAAACGCAGTCTAACATTCATAAGATCTACAGCTATCTCTTTCTGAATTTTACTAAATGGAGAGCAATCTAACTACAAGATATTCAAATTTAATATATCAAATCAAAAGCAATATACATTTCTGAGTATATTTCTTTTTGAATGACTCAAATCCATCAAAAAATGACAAAGTTATTGAAGTTTAAAAAAACGGAGAGTGAAAACGGCCACGGCCTGCGAATCTGGTGATGACGTCACGGTACAAAACACGCACGATGCCAGTTTGCACAATATAATATTTATAAGACGATATTTTATGAAATAAATCCAAAACAAATCCAATCCGCGGCGCTAGACCGCGAATTGTGTTGTGTATCGTGACGTCATCAGATTAGAGCGCATTTTTGAGAGCACTAAAATCCCTATAGCCTCGTCATTTTTTATCCGATTTCAATAATTCTTTCACTGATTAAATCGTTTTTTTTGTGATTTTGATTCTGCATAATTAACTAAAATAGTCGTTGTTCCTCATTAATGCAAGCAAGGAATTAAAGTCAATTAAGTGATAGCGCGAACAAATTTTGAAACAACATCTCCGCAGTTTAGCGGATGCAGTTCGTTTTTCGTTTTTCGTTCTATACAAAGACAAGCGATGATGGAGGAAACCACGTGTGTCCAAATAAATGTTGAATCAAATTAAATATGCTATGACTGTACGTACATGGTCGCAAAATTAATAACTTTAATACGGAAATCTTACTCGGTGAAAGATGCCAATGAAGGCTATTCCTGACTAGGTTTAGCGTAAGAAGGGTAAATGCCGGTCAATTAATGACAAACGCTTATAGCTTTTCATTTTCTTCATATTTTTAAATATTTCAAGAAGAGTTTCAAAATTAGACAATTTATGAAAAAACGTAGAAATTTACAACTTTTATAATCCATATTTTTAAAGCAGTACATATTTAAAAAAAAAATAGATTTGAGCGGTATTGCGCATGTATGGGGGTATGTTAATTCCGGTCAAGTACGGGGATAATAGTGATCACATCTAATGAGATAACAAATATGATCTGACTTCACTAAATTTAAAGTTATCGTTAAAAAAATATATGTCTTAATCTTAGGCATAGATATCACAAGAATATCCTTCAGCATCATCCCACCCAGAGCAATCAGCATGAGATCACAGGCCACAGACAGTGCGACGATACCGATTACCTACCACAGCTCTTGATTCCTTCCAAACTCTTCCCATATGTTATATTTATTACAGTCCACGTCCATATCGTCATTACTTTTATCATCAGCCATATGCTCAGCATCTTCATCTTCAGAAGATCTATCCTGTTTGCACCTGACTTAGTTTTCATATTAGCTTTGCCTTTCACTGACATTTTACTAGTTTTTTTTTTAATAGTCTTACTAGAACCTTTCTTCTTCTTTGGCTTCTTTTTCTTTTTCTTCTAATACTATTTTTATGGGAGTCGCCGCAGTGATGATGGTAGCATATTGCTTTTTCTTCTAGAAGTTAATATTTGTCCAAAAAAATGCCTTCTTGAACAAATATAAGTTTGCCCCGGTAAAAAATCTTAAAGAGTACCTAATCTCTAATTTTGCTGAAAGTTAATGTCGAGGACAAAGAAATTGTTGGCGTGGGCTCTACTTCAGCAAATGAAACGGGATTTCGATCTGGCGGCTCTTGTGTGTTCATTAGACCTTGGGTAGATGAACTAGCCTCAGGAGAAGCAGCGTCATTGTTCATATTCTGATTAGATTGGTCCATCTCAGATGTAGAGTTGTTGTTCATATTCTGGTTGGATGGACCTGGTGTAGAAGAAACTACGTCATTGTAATTTTTCACAACATTTACTGATTGACTCATTTTTTCAGAATTTCCAGAATGTCCAGCCATCAATGAAGCTAACAGGAAATTTTCGGATTTATGGGGTAAGTTCCTGTCATTCGAAATCCGGACTCACATTTACTTATGTTAGCGACCTGTCCATAAGCTGACTGGTACAAATCGAAATACTGATGATTTCATTTGTTCATTAAAATTGGTACCGTCGTTCGTAAATACAGTTAACAATATATTTGTGAAAGTTGCTGCCAGGGCGAAAGCGTAACATAACTAAAGAAAGTACCCAACAGTTTAGAAAAAGTCTGAAATTTTCCTAATTTGGTGAAGCAGTAGCATTGTTTTTGTTACTACATTGAGCCATATAAGTAAGTGAATAAGCGATTCAATTTCTGAGCGGTTAGTCCTGAATTGATTGAAGCAAATCGAAAAGCGGCTGGTCTCAGACAGTATTTTCATACAGTAGAACAGCTTTGTTGAAACTGTCAGTTGAGTAGGATACTTCTACAATTTGACTATACTTTATCTTTCAACATTTAACCCCCCCCCCCTCCACCCCTCACCAACCAACCCTCCCAAGAAACAATTTTTTTTATATAGTAGTAACCGCAAGGTTTCCATTACCAAATTATATAACTTGAGTTATATAGACTGGTACTCGAAACGTCTTTGTAACCACTATAAACCCCTTATAGAGCTTAAATGGAGGATTATATAAAGGTTACCGTGACTTGATTTAAGTAACGTTATATAAATAAAAGTTTTATAAAATGAGTAACCAAAATATTCTGGTTACCTTAAAATAACTTCTAATATAACCCTTATATAACCCAAGGTGCTCTCGATTAATTTATTTTGGTTATAGCAGTGGTTGCGGTAATGTTTCGGTTACCTTTATAAACTTTGTTTTTTATAATGGTGATGGTAACGTTTCCACAACGCTTGGAATTCTCAGACTAATTACTTTCAGTGATTGAAATGTTAGGGAAATTATTTTTCGTTACTTTTATAAAACAATAATATGCAAATATTTACGAAACCTATCTTGACATAGAATTTCGATTTTTTTTTGTATTGTATTTTTATAATGTAAGGTTTTAATATTTTTACATTTTAGAAGTACAATTTATCGGCATATATGTGGTGAAATTCAGCTGCAATTGAAATTTTACTGTGAATATCATCATAGATACTTCCAAAAAATACAGACCGCTCCAAAAATAAGCAATATTTAATAATTTTAATTAAATATGACAAAATTTAAGATTTTCACTTATGTGACATTAATTCAGAAAAATTACATAACATACTTTAGAAATGTTATGTACCTAAAAAGATGTATTTTCTTCATATAAAAATAAAACGGAAGCCATATATCTGCAATTTAAAAAATTGGCTTAACCGACATTTTCTTTTATATCTGAAATGGACAGATGAAAAAATGTTGGCTTGTACTTAAATAAACAAATTGCCATTATAAAACTTCAAGTAGTTTTATATAAACTGAATGACCCTTATAAAGCTTCTAGAAATATTATATAAACTAAAAGAACTACCATGCTTCGAAAATGGTCCTTATATACCCTTTAGTCATAATATGTAACCTTTGGTAATGTTATATATCTTAATTAAAGTCACAAAAAACAGACGTTAGTGTTCTTATATACCCTTTGGTTATATTATGTTATATAAATAAAAACATTTTTATAATGGTTCCATTCGACACTAAAAGTAATTTGTTTTTATAACGATCACCGTAGTTACTAAAGAGCCACCAAACAATTTTACGATATTTTATAGTGGGTATATGTATTACCGAAAGTTCCCAATTTTTATTAAAGTCACCTAAATTACTGAAAGTTGTCGAGTTATATAAGGGTAACCACGGATACCGCAATAAACACTTATTACCAATAAGTTTAATTATAAAACTTTCTTATATACCTTCTAGTAATGGTTACTCTAAGATATATAGACCAGTCATTGAAACATTTCCATCACCAACTTATAAAACCTTTAGTAACTTACTTCCACGATAACCATTAGTAACCTAAAAAACTCTAATATAACTACATCAAAAATTGGTAATATTATAAAACTCTTATATAACCACTGAAATTCTTATATAACCGAGTAACCATTATATACCCCTAATAAAACTACCCATCACCTTCAGTCACCAAAAATTGGAAAAATTGTTACTTGGGGTTCGTACCACCCCTCATTGGGGCTTGTCCAAAATATGTCATGTTTGCTATCAAATTAAAGAGGGACGAGCGGGCAATCGAGTTGTGTAGCTTATTTTTTGATAATTTTAACGTCATAACTTACTTTTTACCGCCGAAAGACGGATTTTTTGCACATTTTTTATATACACCCTACTTCCTCTATTTTGCACATAGTTCTTCCGTTTCCTGTTTCACATCCATTAGTACTCTGTTGTGAACAGTTTCCTAATGCAAAACGAATTTCCACGACCTACCAGTTCTTCATAATGATGAGTAGAAAATTTGTCCATTTTTGTACCAAAAAATGGCCGTATTTTCATCTTAAGAAAGACGGATTCACTTATTTTGCAGTTATCTCCAAAATCATTTGCCCGAATCAAAAACTAAATACATAGCTAATTAGGGGACAAAACGTAGATGTGATTTCATCCTACATACAAGCTTTAACGTGCATCTTTAAATTTTTATAGCATCTCTTTTGTACTAGAAGACGACCAAATTGACTATTTTCGCGTGATTTAAAATTTTTAGTGGGTGCCTTGAGACACCACAATCCACTTTCCTCTGTAGGTATTGCAAAGATTTCCATAATTTGCTTTTGTAAATAAAGCCAGGATATGCGGTGAATTCATAATTTAATATGAAAATTCTAGATGCCTTCACAAAACACAACAAAAACAGCCAATACTGTCAGTTGAGAAATATTTTTCTTACATCTCCACAACTAAAACAGCCGGGAGTTTTGTCGAGGGGAATATAGAGTTTGGTAATTCTGATCACATTTTCTCCGAGTTACAAAATTCCGAGTTTAGAGTTAAGTGACAAAAGAACTCTCATCTTCCAACTCCACAACTCTCCGTGTTAATGAATCCAGCCCTGGAGAGCCGTGTGGGTGAATATGTCACGAAAGTAGCCCTATAGGCTTCTCCCTTAAACACGCTTACCAGAATAACAAATTTACTTAGACTTCACCGAGGACTGGCTCGCGATCTGTTTACCTTGGGAGCCTTTCTGGACATAGAGAGGGCTTTTGACAGGGCCATCCCCGAGTCGCTATGTGAGGCAGCTCGTCGACATGATGTTGACCAATCTGTAGTGCGATAGATCGACCAAATGTTAACGCAACGATACTTAACTGTGGAGTTATGAGGCCGAACTTCTCTCAGTATGCCCCATAACTCTCTACCCATGTCAAGCACCTCGGAGTCTACCTCCGATCGAAGCTGACGTGGGGATTGCATGTAGAGGAGAAAGTTAATGCGCCTATGAAGGTATTCGCTCAATGCAGGAAACCCTTTGGCTGCATATGGGGCATAAGACAGGGAGTTGTGCAATCGGTCGTTAGACCTATACTCATATATGCCTCCTGTGTACGGTGGCCGAGGACGTCTGTGGGAACTACGATCTGTAAGCTGGCGGGCCTGCAAAGTCTTAACTACCTAGGAATTACGGGATCCATGCAATCTACGGCTACTGCTGCCCTACTACCCCTGGATCTTGTAATTCAGGCAAATGCCAAAAGAACTGTGTGTGGATTGAGCTCGCGGGGATGTTGGGAGGATGGCTGGAGTGGCTCTTCTTATTGCTCTTTGGCGTGTGGGCTGAGATCTGGATGCGATGGTAACAGAGCTTCATTTCGGGCGGTGGCTCTCTGTGAGTTTACCTGTAAGTGGATCATCGGCTGAGGTCTTATCGAGCCTTCTTCGGTCCGCTCTAGAAATTTTTTCTGATAGATCTCTCATTAATGAGGGAGCCGGGTCAGGCGCTTACCTTCCTGAACGTGACATTGGGATGGAGAACTCACTTGGAAGACGCACCACTGCTTTCTAGACTGAAGTCTTCACGATCACAATGGCAGCGAAGGTAGACCCTGATATGGAGATCAAGGGAAAGGACATTGCTATCCTTTTGGAACAGCCTTGATGCGGATATGTTGTGTATTCAAAACAAGGTGTCCCTTCAATGGGTTTTTGGCTACCTGGGGATCATGGGGAATGAAAGGACTGACCTTTTAGCTAGGGCTGGCTCTGATTGTCCGTTTTTCGAACCGGAGCCAGCCGTAGGCGTTGCCATCTCGAGTATCAGGCCTCTCATCAAAGTGGATGTACATAGGAAGCATCAGCAGAGATGGGCGGGCCTGAGTACTTGCAGGTGCACAAAACTGTTTCTTGATGAACCGAACAGGAATATCTCTGATTTTCTCATGGGGCTCGGATGGAAACAATGTAGAGCTAAATTATGGTTGGTATCATCACTGGCCACAGTTTCGTTTCGCGCTTATCTACGAGGATGGGAGTTGCTGATAGCCCCGAGTGCCTAAAGGAGAGCCTGAGGCAACGTAACAACTTTTCTTTGCTTGTGTCGCCCAGAGCAGGTTGAAGACTCTAGGTTCTGCCCGCCTGTCTGTAGAGGAGTTGAAGAACCTTCCATCATAATCAGGTCTTTATTAAGAGGACTGGAAGGTTTTGGTGATAAGACTACTAGCAGGATAGCACAATGGCCAGCTCTGGTCCCGTACTTGGAATTTCTCGTCCCCTTGCCTTTAAAAAGAAGGTGCAAAATTTCAAGCAAAACTATTTCTGCAAGAAAAAAAAGCTAATGCCATTTTGTTCCACTCCCATCTCATTCGGCGTGGAGAACTGACAAACTATTATACTGTCCACGGCAGATTATATGAACGAGCACCACTTTATGGTCAAACAGCTGTTTAGTAATGGAACAATACATTTATAGTACGTTTTCTGAGATATGTACTTACATAGAACTAATACTTCTCCCAACCATTGTGGAACTATGTATCTACTGTTCGCCGATTCACTTCCGTGTCATACTTAAGAGGGAGCTATTATTTTGAGTTTTTTTTAAATTAAAATTGTAAAATTCACTTTTCTGTAGTTTTCTCTAAGCTATTCCACTGTATGGAGGTATAATTTGCTACTGGCGTCCATTTTACTAAGAAGATTGTTCCAAAATTTTGTACCTGCACGTCAGTTAGAATAAAAGAATATCAATCGATTCAAAAGTTGATGTACGAAGCTTTTGCTTTGTGGCAATACTGGGGCCATCATTTTGCAATTCAAAACGATCGAGTCGTTTAATTTTTCTTGTTCTTGTTTCTTTAACGTTTGCTGGTATCTCCATATCTGCAGCAAACTCTGTAGCACTGGTGAAAATGCTTTCCATGTCAGGATCACGAAAAAACCTCAGCCTTGTCAAGCGGGTAAATTCAAATCGAGAATAAAAACTTATTTAACAGTTATAACTTAAAAAGAATTTATATTTGTCAAATGTAAATGTTGTCAATATTATTTTTTTTTAAATAAAAAACCAATTTTATCTATCATTTATGATTACTGACTCAGTATTTAGCACGGAATCTAACATTCACAGAAAACATTGTCTTGCTCCCCTTGTGCTAGGTTCAGTAGGAAATGACCCTAGTAAATTGGGTTGTTTGACCTTAGTAAAACAAGTCATCTTTGAAAACACATTAGAGGCTGGTTGTTTCATCCTCATTTGCTCGGACTGATTTGATGACCGACGCTGGTGCCATCATTATCTAAGCAATTATATACAACCCACTCTTATATAGGTACAATGATTCAAAAACCTTTCCAATTGCGTTTGCATTATGTTTAGGAAAAAGCCAAAATTTTCAAATGTTGTTTGATTATGCGGTAGAAATTAAAGTAAGACTAGAGCCAAAATGTTTCATTACGGACAAAAGCTGCAATCAACAGCGTAAAGAGCTTTTTCTTGATAATATCTGCAAAGGTTGTTATTTTCATCTAGGTCAAATAATATATATTAAAAAATTTCATTTACTCCTTAGACACTCTTGTGGACTCCAGAGGGAATGCCGCATGCGTTAAACGAGACTGCATGATTAGATCATGGAATTGACAGTATCCTCGTTTAGGGCAAGGTGAATCTTGTCGAATTCAATGCATTTAAGACCCAAAGATGTCTCATCGCATTAAAACAAGATCAACACAACCACTCCCGTTTCTTTTGATGGAGCATTCATTTCATTTGAAAAACTTTTATGTTATCAAATCCAGAAGCATTTATGTGAAAATGAACTTTTGAGCAATCTCCAGTCAGTCTTTCGGCTCTCCTGAAAGTATCTTCTGATATTCGCTCTTCACTCGACAAGCGAGAGCTATCTTGTTGCTTCTGGACTTTTCTAAAGCATTCGATAGTGCTTGTCACAACAAGCTTCTGAATAAACTATCCAGCTATTATAATTTCTCGTATAGTGCTGTTAACTTAATGAAGAGTTTTCTTACACAGAGAGCTCAAAAGGTAATTCTTGAGATTGGTAACCATTCTGACCTCCTTTATCTCACCAGTGGAGTTCCGTAGGGATCTATCCTGGGTCCACTGTGTTTCAGTCTGTACGTTAACGACTTACCTTCGGTGATCCGTGATGCTAACATACACATGTATGCAGATGATGTGCAAATTTATCTTTCTCGTCCTATCGGACTCATCGAAGACTGTGTGGCCCGCGTTAATGATGACGTGAGTGAAATATGTAAATGGACTTTAAATAACAATCTCAATTCTTTCTCCCAAGTTGCGTTGTCATCTTGTCAAATCGCTGATCTTGCCATATTTTAGTCAAGGTTGTCTTGTATTTCCTAAGCTTGATTCTCGATGCTTTAAAAAATTGAATGTAGCACTTAATGACTGTATTAGGTTTATCTTTGGACTACGAAGGTATGATCACATATCTCATCTTAGTTTTTCGTTGCTAGGGTACTCGCTGAAGACTTACTTTGAGCGACGAATTTTAATGTTTCTGTACAAACTAGCTTTTTCTACACAGCCTTCTTATTTGTGCAATATGATTCGGCCTTTAAATACAAGTAGGGGATATAAATTTCGACTGCCCAAATTTTACACCACTGTGTTTGAAGGATCTTACATTGTTCAAGCCATTCGAATCTGGAACGCTTTGCCCAATAGTCTGCAGAGGGCGGGATCGTTCGGCGCATTCAGGAGACTGCTAATTTCTTACCAGACTCACTTCACCTAGTCAATGTTGTAGATTTGATTTTTGATTTTATGTATGCATATTCACCTTTTTACGTATCTCATAGATCTATTTAATTTTCTTACTTCTCTTGTCTACATTTTCTCTTTCTTTTTCAAATAATGGATCAATTATCTATATTAATTTCTAGAAGTCACTTGTTATACTCGGGATCACGTACTCTGCTTTTTATTTTTAGTCTTAGTTCTTAGATTAACTAGGTTTTTTATGTGTCCAATTTTTTCCCCTATTACATGAATACTTACTATAAGACTGTAAATCTTGAAGTGTTTTTTACATCTTAATAAATAATAATAATAATAATTTCTGATTTACCGTCACTAAACATTCTTGGCATTAATATTTCCAGTAAATTAAGCTGGATAGACCACATCGTCTCTGCTGCCAAAGAAGCATCGAAATGTCTTGGATTTCTGAAAAGGTGTAAAAATATTTCAGAAGAATGGAATACAGTTCCCATATATGGGCCAGGGCTGGCCGCAAAGCCTTAGCATCTTTAGATATTGTCCAGAAGAGAGCCTTCAAGCTCATTGGCGATGTGGCAATTACTTGGCAAGATCGACTCGTTCGACCACCGCCTCTATGGTGAATGACTTTCGCTCCTTCTTCGCTACATTCATGGTTAATGCTATGATGAAATATCTAGTCTGATCCCTTGTAATTCTGTGATGCTTTTTTATCCCAAACTGTGTGAATGTGGAACAGTCTACCATTTTTTTGTCTTTCCTCTGGCAAACAATCTGCTAAAGTTTAGCGGTGCCATCCATCCGTCCTTCCGCCACTCTCATCACATACCCTAGTCCTATCCCTATCCCCTTCCTTCCATGTTGTGCTTTGTATCATAGGGTATCCCCTGAGCTTGGCTTAATAATATAAAAAAAAACAAAGTTTGGGACTACAATCGAAATATGGTCGGGATGAAGAGTTTTTTATGTAAATGAGAGCAGTATTGGCCATAAGTGTTTTGCTATCCTATGATATTCCTAAACATTGCGAAAAAATTTTCGATGAAATTGTCGAAAAGTTGGAACATGATTTATATATTTATCGAATAGACCTGCTTTATTTCCTCCAAGTTTTTGGAATTGTTTGGAACTTAATCAAATAAATATTCTTCGCACTCAAAATTATGCAGAATCATGCCACAAAATTAGTGACGCTGAGCAAGCTGTTTTTATAGGCTACTTGATGTGCTAGAGCTTCAGTGTGTTGAAAGTGTAGTAATTTCGAATACAAAAGTGTAGTAAAAATGTATAGTAAATTATCAATCTTAGCTTGATGTGATCATTTCATAAACATGAGGCGGTAAGTACAAATTTCGGTAGAGATAACTCAATAAATTGTTAAAAAATTTAGTTGTTAAATCGTAGTTAACGACTAATGAGAAAACTGAACGAATTGTGAGGAAATTTTATTAGAATATTTATAGATATGTAAAACCATAGAGATTTTATTTACGAATTTCATTTCAAAACACAGTTTACATATAAAATTAGAAATCTTCATAAAAACAAAAAAATTATTTTTATCATACTTATAAGTTACGCGAACTTCACGTATCACTGCTAAATTAATTTTATGAAAATTGAATGAACAAAAAAACTCTTTTTACATCGAAAAATTTTTGAAAAAGAAATTTCTTTGCAAAAAAAGGGCGTTTCGTATCGGCAGGAGCCGTATATACTCATCAGTACGTGTTGGTTAATGCCTGCCGTATACGCCAAAGTGAACAGCAAAGCTGATCTCATATATGCACTAAAAATAAATTTTAAGTGTGAATTAAATGAGGCAAATTGCATACAATTTTTTCCTTATTAGAACTTTTAATATATTCCCACATATAATTGTCCATTATCGAGCTTTTGAAGAGCTCAGAATTTTTTTATGAAACATATATGTAAGGGAAGGTGGGTAGATACGAGACACGTTTTTTTCGAATTTATCTTTTAAAAAAGGTAGTAGCGTACCAACCTCTAAATGTAAATCAGTTGAAAGCTTTATACATTAGCTCCATAAATGCATAAAAGTCTCTTTTAAACGTTAAGTAATTTTCACTCCAGCTGTCGAAATACGAAACATGTAACTCTGTTTCAACTCTCCCCACCAGCGGCGAGGAGAAATAAAACATATGGATAGATTTGAAACATGTGAAATTAAAAGTGAAATGCTGCAGGTGTGCTTTACGAAATGTGTCATCAATTCTAGGAATAGATGTGAGTTCATCCAACCGGACTGATTTGCCAATTCCAACTGAAGCTCCTTTTACCATATGTGCTTTAAAGTGGGCCCTGGGGAAAATCATAACTGAGGGAATATACTGGCCGGAAGCACTTACAATGGCACATATGGTAACTAAGACCCTTTTATCTTAATCCTTCTTCTGCGAGAACCTGAGATAAATGAAAGCGGTTTCAAATCTAGGTGAGTTAATTCCCGGAGTAATGTTACCAATAACTTAACTTTTGTGGTTTTTAAACTGCTGTAGTTGCAGTTTCATCCAGATTAAAAATGCGTATTCCATCGCAAAACATTCCAGTCTTGAAAGCATATTCTCCATATTTTTTAAAAAAAGGTGTGCATATTGTGCCTGTTGAAAGAAGTCGCCCTATAGACAGACTACCGGCTTCGGGGGGGGGGGGGGGGGGGGGGGAACGAAGAAACAAACTCTCAGGTCGCTTTCGGAAGACTAGCACCCATTCTTTTCCAGCCATTTTCTTTTCGTGCCTCTTGTTGTCATTAGGAATTTTGTTTTTTATAGTCATTTCGAAACATTTTCGATTATCTGACTATATACCGCTCTAATGCCTGTTCCTGATCATCTATAAAAATTCGTCTGTTTTCCCTGTAATTGGGTGCATGCTTCCGTTAGGGTACCAATCTTTTCTTTTTTTTAGATATCGCGATAAAGTGCAAAATGATAGTTCGGACTCAGCGGCGGCTTGCCTAATGATTTTGCCATTTCGAACTATTTCCAAGGTGTTTTTATTACTTCCGGGGAAATCCGTCCATTAATGGTTTTTCTTATGTAAACTCTAGGCATTATAACTAGGAGAAAGGGGGAAAACAATAACTTGTAGTCGATGAAATTAAAAGGATAGCGTAAGTAGAAATGAAACAGTGTATCATTTCTACCAACCCCAGACTGTTTCATTTCTATCCAAAATCTATCTAAATTAATCAAGATATTCAAAATCGTGTACTCTCAACTGAAATTAGACTCTTTATTCTGTAGTTTAAGCTGAATAGATGATCTTCAGTTTTTAACTTACCAATCGACTGACAACAGAATTTTCAAAGCTTTAAAAAAACTTTTTATGTAAACATTAATAAACTCCTAACATGTGTATCACTTTGCGCAGTGTGTCAACGAATGAAATATTCTGTAGTTTAAGCTGAATAGATGATCTTCAGTTTTTAACTTACCAATCGACTGACAACAGAATTTTCAAAGCTTTAAAAAAACTTTTTATGTAAACATTAATAAACTCCTAACATGTGTATCACTTTGCGCAGTGTGTCAACGAATGAAATAAAAGAACCCTTGTGAAAAAGGGTTTCGTTCAGTTTCAATAATCTCGCTTGTTTTACCTAATTATAATGTTTTCAGAAATGACCGAAATGACCGCGTAGGCGGTGGCGTGGCCGTTTATGTGCATAAATCTCTAAATGAATCCATTATCAAATTGTCGACTAAAGGTAATGAATTGGAATTTCTCGGACTCAAATTGTGTTCTTCTTCTGAAAAATCTGCTCTCTTTGGCGTATACTGCCCTCCAAATTGTTTTGATTTAAACAATGCGGTAGAGTTCATTGATGCGGTGTCGAATGCTCAGCTGTAATTTCGGGATGTTGTAGTCTGCGGAGCTATGAATGTTAATGCACTATTCTACAGTCCTGCAGTAAATAATTTTCTGTATCTTTTACAGACCTTAGACTTGAAGTTAGTTAACAAGTTGCCGACATATTTTAATTGTTCTTCGCTTTCTCAGCTAGATTATGTCCTTACTACCAACATTAATAAAATTCTCTTTCATACTCAAAATTCACCATCAAGCAACTTTGATCACGATTTTCTGTTTTTAACATGCGAGATGAATCTGTCCGCTGTTCCACTTTCAGTCTCCTTCACTTATCGGGATTTTAAAAACATTGATATGCAGGCACTTTCAGACGATTTTAACGGAATTTCTTGGAATCACCTATATGATGAGGAGTCCCTGGATCTTAATCAACACCATTCTGCGTTTATATAATCAGTATGTACCTCTGAAAACTTGCAGTATTCGTAACAATAAATGTCCCTCGATTACAGATGAAATTCGTTAGGCGATGGCTGAGCATGATTTCTTGCTTAAGCGATTTAGAAGAACTCAAGACAGTGTAGTTCATGGTAGATATAAAAGTGTGCGCAATAAAGTTATTTCTCTGCTTCGATCATCTAAATGTGCCTATATTGGGACCAAGCTAGATCCAAAACTTCCTGCGAAAAAACTATGGAATAATGTTCGTAGTCTCGGTATTCATGGGAAGGACCCACCAGTTGCAAATTTCAATCCTGATGATCTAAACAACTACTTTGCTTCTAGCTCTGTGACTACAACTACGCCTGTTTACAACCTTCAGGAATACTTCTCTCATTAGGGTTTCTTATTTCATTGTGTGGATGGCTCCGAGGTTCTTTCGACCCTGTACTCCATTAAGTCTAATTCTATTGGACCTGATGCTTTACCACCCAAGTTCGTAAAGCTACTAGCGATCTACTTGTCATGTCCTTTAACGCATATTTATATTTTGTGTCTTACTACTCCGCAATTTCCCTTTCAATGGAAGCAAGCAATAGTTGTTCCCATTGCAAAGAAATCTCGTTCCTCCCTACATTGTGATCTCCGCCCTATTAGTGTACTCAATTTTCTTGCTAAAATACTCGAAAAAATTATGTACAAAAATTAATACAAATCATGGAGAATATATTGTTAGGCTGGCAATCAGGATTTCGTACAGTGTCACAGTTGTGAATCTGCTCTTTTAAAGCTCACATCTGATATTCATAAGGTTCTTGACAATGATCATTTAGCAGTACTGGTCCTTCTGGGGTCACGTCAAGTTAATGTGCAAACTTGGCACAAAATATGGCTTAACCGTTAGGTTAATTTCTGCTTTCCTTTCGAATCGTGTGCAAGTTGTAAAAGTGAGAATTTTATCTCCGCTCCATTGTCCTTTTACACTGATATTCCTCAAGGTTCGGTTCTAAGCCCTATTTTTTTCGCCCTCTATTTGAATGACCTCCCCTCTGTTGTGAATAGCGCTTTTTTGCATTTGTATGCCGATGACGTTCAGTTGTACCTTAGCAGACCCATAGGCCTGGTCGAGGACGGTATTGCTCGAATCAATGATGATCTACAGCACGTACACGAATGGGCAATGGGTAATGAGCTTGCCATTAACCCAAACAAGTTACACTGTCTACAGGTATATAGAACCGTTTTCCATATATCTGATTTGCCTTCAGTTCGGTTGAATAATTCCACGCTTGAATATGTTGAGTCAGTTAAGAATTTGGGCATTCAACTCAATTCGAAATTTAGTTGTTGTGACTACATCAGCGCTTTGTCAACTTTCTATTTCCTCCAGTTGCCTGTCTGTGGATTTTTGCAGGAAATTGGCGATGACTCTTATTCTCCCCCATTTTAACTATGGGAGCCTAAGTTTTAGCAGACTAGAATCAATTTGTCAAAGAAGAGTTACTGTAGCCTCTAAAGACGTCATCCGTTATATTTGTAAACTTCCTCGGAGCGATCTTGTATCTGCTCTTGCTACGTCCCTACTCGGTAGCTCAGTAGAGGCCTATTTGACTCTTCGGAGGCTTATCTTCCTTCGAAGGCTAATTTACACTAAATCCCCTGAATATCTCTCCGAAAGCCTACAGTTCTTGCACTCGAATAGAGGTCTTCAACTTCTTGTCCCCAGATGTACATCTAGGTACGGTGAGCGCTCTTATTCATCCAAGCTACCCGAAAATGGAACTCTCTTCCACATTTAATTCAGCGCACTGGTTCCGGCCTGAGCTTTGCTAAGCTAATCAAAGAGTTATTAGATTGTGATTGGTATTTATTCTCAGATCTTAAAATTCTTGTTGCTTTGTTTTAATTAATTCTTAATTTTACTTATTTAATTAGTTGTATTATTATTTATTTACTTAATTTTTATTTTTGTTCTTTTCTTTGGCTCTTTATCTTTAAGTTCTCTTTTTCTTTTTCTTGTTTGGATTTCATTTTTTTTCTATTTATTCATTTATTTATTTATTATTATATTTATTTTATTATTATCTTATTTTTGCCTTAATTTTAATGTTACTTTTGTTTTTTCCACCTACGTCATAAGGTTTTTTAATCTTCTGTACAAGGCCGAATAAATGTATTGTATTGTATTCGTCATAAGAAATTACTGGCCTATTTCATTTTACCCCACGTTTCATCTCTACTTACCTTCCCCAATATCGAACAATTTCTTGATTGATAATTGAATTAAATATTTATTGCTTATTTTCGATAATTCTCAAAAGTGTAGTAGAAATGAGAAAGGAGTGTAGTAAACAATTCTAAGAGCTAAATTGTAGTAAATCTGATTCACATGTAGTGGAAGTTCCAGCACTGCTACTGGAAGATCTGCGACAAAAAATCGTTAAATTTCAACATGGTGGAGCACCTGTAGTAAAAAGGACCAAGTAAAAAGATTTTAGAATTCAAAGAATTATGGCAAGAAAATGAAGAAACGGAACTGCTACTTACCTTGCTATAACACAAAACTTAAGTTCGAAATAAATTGCTTGAATTTTTTTTTTGTGTTTATTACCTATTTTCGCTTCGAAGCTACATAGCTAAGAAAATGTAATTCCTTATTACATATTAGCAATAAAAATATGCTAGTTATTCCTTTGCTAAATGTATTTTTGTCAAATGTCTGTTTGCCAAATGTCCTTTATGTAAAATTTTATTTTGGGATTCCTTTTTTTTTTTTGCTAATTAGGTTTTTGCAAAAAGTCTGTCTTGTTAAGTGTTATTATGCAAAATGTCTTTTTCAGAAATGTATTTCGGCTAACTGTAATTTACCCCAATATGTCCAAGGTAATTTATTTTCCGTTATACATACTACTGCCAGAATGAAAATTCGGTTGAATTGACACACTGTTCATACGTATGTGAAATCATAAAAATATTTATTTAAAAAAAAATGATGTTTACAGAATATTGGACAAATTGTATAAATTTTCATTAGACTAATTTGCTGAGGACAATTTGTTTAATGGATGAATTATTGTTGGATTTATAGAGAAATTTTCCAAATACGTAAAGAAATGACTGTTAAGTTGTTATGAAATGAATAAGTGAATATTTTTTTCGATATTCTTTGTTACACCAAAAAAAAATTTTTTTTTTAATGGTATCAACTTTCAGTTTTATTATATTTATCCATAAGACATTCGCAATCATTAGGAATATAAAAGCACAAAGAGTAAAATGTTCTATATTTTCTTATTCTATACCCAATAGTAACACACCTTAATCAAGTTTAAGGTAACAATAAAGAACTTTTATAATGAAACAAAATTCGAACTGTTTCCTAAAAAAGTTACCCTTCTGGCTTATATGGTTAGTACACATAGGCACTCGAATAACAATTTGTTTTCTTGTTTTTCCAGGATTTGTGGAATGGTGGTGTGTTCCATCTCTAGTAGAAAATTCTTAAAAACTAATCACAATGTTATAATTATTGTCGAAAAACATTTAACTCTCTTATGAGCGAAGATAGAAACTGTAGCTCATTTCCCGGTTGGTAGATTACTACAATTATGTGCGATTGCAGAACTAACTGAAGTTTTAATAGTTTTGATAGGAAATGTAGCTCATAGATGTAATCGAATACTGGCTTCTGCAATTCAATATTTAGATAACTGTAACGAAAGCATGTATATCTGCCCTGTACCCTAAGAAAATCTACATTAAATTTAGTTAGCTTATGCTACAAACAGCAGGGGCCCAGGGAATAAACTAAATATTGTAATATTCATGGATTTTTTTTCTTTAGTTTAATGCACAATTTTCTACGTTGCGCTACCTTTTTGTCCATTACCATTTAATTGGAGCAATTTACTGATGTAGCTGCACTACAGATCCAAGCGTCTAGTTAATTACAATGCATTTTTAGAGAAATATGTATGTAAATAAATTCCAGTTTTTCTACCCTCCTTTAATAATTCTTTTCTAGACAGAGGCTTTAAATGGTTACCTTGAACCGCAACTTCCACCCTTTCCGGTCCGTTGAATTCGGCATATGTTTCGCTTTGGTTAATATACTCGTTATACGAAATATTGTGGAATTCAATAAAAGCAACTCCATATGGCACAGAGACTAGTCTAATGAACCCTCTTTATTTAATATTTCGCTTTTTACGTTATACCAGTTAAATTTTATTTATTATATAATACGCGCGTATCTAGGTATATTTAAGTATACTTTTAGGAATTTCTTTGCAGGAGAAAATTATCCACCGGTGGTAGATAAATACCAGTAACCATGGTATGCACAACACCTGCTTCTTTGCAGTATCTGTCTACAGTTTATTGTAACCACTGACAGGTAAATTGTCCTCCATACTCTCCATAGCCGCACAATATATGTAATAAGTATACAAAAAAAAAAGCGGAAATTTCAGCTTCTGGTTACTCATCTTGTCCAAGTGCCAGAAGATCTTATTAAATATTAACCATCCATGGAATAACTGAAGGTTACGACGTTACGAGTTATGGCGACTAGGAGCTAAAGAAGGCAAGTATACAGTGTGCAGCAGGCGGCAGTTAAAGCGTCACACTCCTCCCTAATCGATAGTTGCACGCAATTGACTCTGACGTCACAATGTGCGTGTTTCTCGCGCTTATCAATGTAACGAGAGTCCATCAAAGGCGGATTCCGATGGATTGCATGCAACAAGGCCATTCATTCATGAATTCAAAGAGTTTTGACTTGCGCTGATAGTGACAAGATGCATGATGGGAAAAATGAAAAATACCGAAAGGTATTCTCCACATACATATATGTATGTACATCTAGACAGGTAATAGAAAAGAAAAAAGATGTTCGACGAATGGACTGCATCAACAAGGTTTATCTATTCGTTGTTTTGTTCTCTTATGGAGCCATTAACTGGACAACATCATATGCAATTTTTCCACTCTTACCCGAAGCTCTATCTGTTTGATTACAGCCTTCTTCAACCCTTTGATTATTTTAAATTGCAAATGATAAGTCGAGATCAGTTGTACATCAACTGTATAGCAAAAAAATTAAAAAAAAAATTAAATGAAATGAATGCAATTAAAATTCCATGAACTCATTTCCTCATATCAAAAGCTCTTTAAATTTTATGTCTTCATACGATGCAGGGCAAAACACTGGGCATAGCAATCAGAGATCATCACTGGCCCACCTTATGAACTCTGGGCGAAACCCGCCGGTCAAATGGCCTCAAACGAGGTCTTCGGTAATTGACGAAAACCAGGACACGCCGAATTGCCTGCATTAAATCAGAGAAACGCCTGAGCCATGGCTGTTATTGTCTTCACAGGCGTAAATTTGCTATAAAATCAGCGCTAGTAATCAAAGAGCGCAGTCACCATAATGCCATGTTATTACCGGGAACGAGTCAGGACAACTCACGATTTCTACGGAACCACAACCTGGTCATCATTGCTGGATGGGCACTGTGCATAAAGGATTTTTTACTATATAAATGCAGAGACCAGTAGCATCTTTCTTCCTAATTCTGGTCGATGTCAGACGTTTTGTGGATATTTGTTACAAGTGCTAGGCTGCGGGAAACGTGTAGCCTCAAGGGCTTTCTTTACTCGCACGTTTGTCATGGCCTTCTTGACATAATCTGATGCATAACGGTATCATTGCTTCAGGGATTCAAGACGGTAGGTAGATACATTAGTGCGAATTATGCACCTGAGCTTGGGGAACTCTTGGTGTAATTGAATCAAATTTGAAACCATAAGAAACACAGTCACACTTGATGTCGACTGCAATAATTGTAAATATGCCTTGTGGTATTGATAACCGGATCTCTTCAATTCATATGTATAGGCAGTGCACAGAACAAGCGCTCGGATATTAACTCTGAAACTGTGGAATTCATAAAATCGTTTGCCATTTTTTTGGTCTTATCAGTTCGAGACATTTTAACTATAGGAAAAACAGTCGGAAATTAACGTGTTAGTTTGGGTTTGATTTCAACTGCAATATTTTGACCCCCAAAACAGGTAATTTTCTCTGTGGTCCACTTATGCTGTCAATCAACGTAATCAGTTGTCGATCCTTTCGTAATTGTGAAGACCGATTAAAATTCGCTTTGTATCGGGCCATACTGGGGTATACTTCGTTTAAATTTAAATTGTGTTGGGCAATTTTCACGGCGATGATTGACTTCGAGGAACTGCATTGAATGGCTCATCATTTGGATAATTTCCTTCGATATTAAGATTTTAAGAGCCTCAGAGGTATGCCATCAGAAATTGCATATAAATACATAATTTGTAGAGAACGTAGTTTATTCTTATTGGTTAGTTGTTGGGTTGGTGGAGGAATAGAAGATGTCAGTCGGTATGTTTTTATAGTAGGTTGTGTATGGTGCGCTTTATGGATTTATGATGAATATTGAATTGTCCATCGTCGACCTGATTGTAAATGTGCGGTCAACTATAAGAATCCAAGTTGAATATTCTTACCGACCGACACCAATATCTACCGATGACTATCATGCACATTAGACCTCGGATAAAGAAAGCTCTAAATTTTTTTATAGTTTTTTAATGCCATTAGTATAAAAAATTTATTGTTGCTTTGTATATAAAATCTGTCAGGTTCACATCATGGAATATATGCAGCATACTTTGCTTTCTGTGTATCCATGTTTTCTTAACAAGTTCTGTGGGACAGAATCTGACTACACGGGTGGAACAAACCACTAGCAAGTGCAAGTTTAGTAGGTACCTGACGAACTTTATCAAGGAACTGTTTTTTATATCTTATCTCCCCAATTATACAATTTTAGGACTACTGCCTCATTCCGACAAAAATTTGAATCTCATCTTTGAACCTCACCATCAATAAAACATCATTATTTTACTATGAAAAAAGAGAAGGGATTCGCTTCGATCAATATTTTAGTAATATCGGCTTGCGGTGATCTGCTGTTAATCAAGGGATACTACTCTTTGCTCAAATACCAATACGACTCGCATTCCTCGCCTATAAATTTTGTTCTCGTCTAGAGTAAGAACAGATCTTCAAACAAACTTGTAACACCAGTAAGTCCACCATCCAAAGAGAAAAGTTCAAATAAAGTAGAAAGGGTGCTTACTCTCTTGTCGTTACCTAAAGGACTTTCCTGTTTTTATTTTAATTCGGGGCAGGGGAAGAATCCTGCTCAACAGAACATACGTCGGACCGTAACAAACATTTCTTTTGTCTTACTATATCTCGTCAGGAGGTCCAGATGAGGATAGCTTTTCAGCTTATACTATCCCGTTCCATACATGGTGTTTCCACCTAAGTGGTCCATAGAATGGGAGATAGTACTTAACTAGAGAAACAAAAAATTGTATGGTAGGGGGGTGGCATATCAACTGTTTCGCAGTTACTGGGTAATTTAGAAAACATCCTAATTTTTCACAAAATAACCTGCAGGTTAAAAAGTACTAGTGTGCAGACACCGTCAAGAGCTCATTGTATTTTAAAAATCACGACCTTTCCATTGACTGCTCAATCACAGCCCTATACTCATCTCAGCTCATAAGTTATGCTGGTCTAAACTAAAAATTTAGGATTTTCTTACCTTTTTTTACTTTGGCCTCTATTTTTTTTTGCAAAAAGATGGTTAACGTGATTTCTTTTATAAAACCTTTGGACTCTTCTCTTTAATTTGACCAATTACACCCTATGTGCTAACTGTAGACGTTAAGGAGTTATTAGCTCATAAATAAAATAAATAATTCCGAAATAAAAATAGATTTGTTTTTTAGATTTGTTGAGCCATAACTTCAAAACAGAGAAGAGGAGGAAAGAATTTGTAGATCATTGCAAAGGTCCAATAATTATCAATCTAACAAATTTTAAATCGTCATCACAGAGCCTAAAGTTCAGAAGTTACAGGGTGATCTGTAGAAGCATATCCAAATATCTTCAAGTTCTTCCGTTACCTCGGAAACCATTAGGATTTCACCTCCTCCACACAGTTGAAAATTTTGGTGTAAAATTAAATATTTTTTAATATTTATATATACATGTATTACTTCTCCTCATCTAAAGTTTCCTGTCAAAATTACAAATATCGAATAACTTTATGCGATAATAATGCACTTCTTTTATATTAGGATGTTATAAACTTCATTAATAAGACACCTTGTATTTGATTAATAATTTCAAAATATTTAAAAAATAATGGCTCGGTTTAAATTTCTTTTATATAAATATTTATATAAATTTCATCTCTTCGCGTATACCTAGTTTATTTTAAAATTTTATTAAAGTTATACCACATTCGCTGGAATAGATCTTATTGCTGTCAACTGAGTATACAAATTTGGAATAAAATTAATAGGAGAGATATTATAAGAATTCTAATACGATTTACGTATAAAAATAATACGAAAACTGCATTAAATTCTGAGAAATGGTTGAGTTTTTGAATAAGTCTTGATATTCTGTTCATTTAAGTCATAGATGTCGATGAGTACGGACAAATCAAAGTGAAAGTGCGCATACATAATATTATAAAAATGTTTGTTACTTATGAATACAATGGTGAGCATAAACAAGTTAAAGTGCACAATAGAGGTAGTGAATTAGCATACACGGATTTTGTTTGGTTAGGTGAGTACACAATTTTTGTCCAAACTGATAGGAACCATTTACATACGTATTTACTATTCTCATACCTACTTCTATTATTGTAATATAGCATTATTTTATTGTTTATAATGTATAATAGAGATTGTTCTTTCTTACACTCTGTAGGTTTAAATTGTTTCAACTTACCTTACGAGGATTTTGATTGCTTTTTAAATTATTATAACGCAATAATAGATGATGAGATTTTTATAGAATACATCAATCAAATATCGTCACATCCTCTCCTTATTTTAAAAAAAAAAGTTGAAGACATTATTGAACATAGGCGGTAATTTCCTTTCACTTAGTACAAAATAAATAGTTATTTAATTGTAAGTAATTTAGAGACTTCCTGTGCAGTGAGATACAGTTCAGACAGAGGTACTTGGAAAAGACTGAATTGTTCTATTGGAGAATCGGTGATAACTACTCTAGAGGTATATTCACTTTTGTCAATATTAATAAATTAAATTAATGTATGGTCTAAATCTACAGTTTTAAAACTTATATAAGTTCAAAATCTAGAGGATTACATATTTTAAAAAGTATTGACCAAAATGTTTCTTTAAGTGATATCTGCAGAGGAAGAGTTGTGTCAATGCTAGCAGCATCCGTTGTAGAAAAGTTTGGTTTTAAACCATCGAAAGCACAATTATTTGTTGCTACTACTACCTGCATTAACCCTTTTCCTTCCTTAAAAACTGATGGTGAAAATGAATTGGTACCTTAATTTATTATTATGAAGTGAAGTGATATAAAAATGAATCAATTTCAGGAATTATTAGTGAATAATTCTAATACAGGCTTATTTTCAAGTTAAGCTAAACAAGTAAAAAAGCTAGCATTGGTCTAAGACCACTTCTTATGATACCCTAGACTAGATGAATGCCCTTATGAAATTTCATATTGTCACCCTTCTGTGTAAGCTTGATTTTTAAAGTGCTTTTTCGCATATATTTCTAGAACGGTTGGTCAGAAAGAAAAAATATTATAACCAATTTTATAGAATTTCGTATTCTGAAGAAGTTTTTAGTACAATAAAAATGTCTTGGACTGATCGTTTTCACAGTATACGTAAAAAAACCTAAATTTTTATATGGCAACACCAAGAAGCAGTTTCCCGATTTAGTCCATTTTTGAAATTTTATTTGCTAGTACAATAAAATACCATGTACCAAATTTCAACACTCTATATACATGCGTTCTCAGGCAGCATTCAAATATATAGTGAAAAACGAAAGTTTTGTATGGCAACCCCACGAAGGAGTTGCCCGATTTGTTTCATTTTCGAATTTAATTTTACTTTTTTTTTTAAAGTCCGTGTACAAAATTTCAGCTCTCTAAGTATACGCGTTCTTGAGATTGATTTAATTAATGATACATCTCCAGAAAAAGAAGAAAATGTCGACTTACAAAAATTACACGATGCGCTAATGGAACTTATGTAAATGAGCAATACTGCCAGAAGAAATTGATCATGTAAAAAGCATACTACAATCGACCGTGAAATACAAAAGAAGCAATCCCAATATCTGGTCGAATTACCCATGTTTTTTAATTTACCCCGCTTGGTTAATAAGAGCTAGTGCTCTACATACATCTAACGTATCCCATTAGCTTGTGATCCTAAATATTGTCCTATTTTTTTTTTATAATTTTGCTGATATATATTTTGTAGACTATTGACTTTAAAATATTCGAATAACCTATACTCTTTTAATGTACCTATAGGAATATTCACTAAAAACATTTACTATATTCAAACAGATTAATTTTGATTTGAGTTAACACACCAAAAGGTAAACTTAGCTGCAGCGTGGGAAATAATACAACCTTTTATATTTCAAGCCGTCCGAAACTCTGGGAAAAAAATATTATACACGGAAGCTGAAAGAGGAAAAATGTACGATTTATGAAATTTATTTTTTTACACTGGGATACATGCACACTATCTCCAATCAATTTGATTCTGCTACTTCCTCCTCCACCAAACGGAATTAAAAAGTTGAAAAGACTTACCGATGAAAGCGCTGTAGACACGTTCATTAACTTCTATACGGTAATTTTAAATTTCCAAATTATTATTATTCTGGATACCGAAAATAATTTTAATTATTTCAGCCTGGATTGCCGATCGCGGAATATTTAAAAGATTCATCACGCACAGCACCGTTCATGTTCGCTATAGGCACTTCAAAGACTAGTATAAACCAATATTTGTTAGTATTGGATTTCAATATTATAAGCTTCAATTAAAATTAATAAAACTACAGACTTTCACTTTATGTAGTATAAGTGGTCAAAAATCTCTGCCTAATTATTCTATAATTTTCATGAATTACAAATTTTGTAAGGTTCTTTTATATGAGCAAGTATCTGAAGAGTTTCTAAAATGAATAAAAGTTGGTATAAATTTTATATAATATATTTTACATTTATTATTATTAAATCAATACTAATAAAGTTTGTAATTAAAACCAAATTTTTATTATTATAATGAATTTCGTATGGTTTTTTTTATAAATTTCACTTATACAGGAGATTATGAAATCCATATTTACGTGGTATTCATTTTCATATCAGGTTGGTATAAGGTTTACACTATCAAAATATACAAATTTATATTTTGTAAAAGTATTCATTCGATACCGTATTTTGAATGGATTTATATATATACTTTTGAAATACTAAATTTACTCCAAGATTTTCAACTGTGCACCAATACAATTGTTTGCTTGTTTAAGCAGCACCTATCCATAGCCATCGGGGTGCAAGAACACATGCGGGACACCCTATATACATATATAGTGAAAACAAATTCTGGATTTCCTTATGAAAGAAAATTTACTTGCTTAAAGCTTTGTTGAAAATTTAATATAGCCAATGATTGCCAATCATTTGTTTTTTCTGCTTCCTGCAAATTGCACGATTTCGGACACCGTTTTCACTCTCCTGTCTGTCCTTAGTTCCCCTTTTCTTCTAATTTTTTTGGAGCCAAAGCTGGAATACAATGTGGCGCTGTAGCTAGTAGCTGGCATGACAGCAGGCGCTGTCTTGCACTGACACTGGTTGCAATGATGTAGTTTGCAGCCAATGGCACGGGCCATTATTTACGTTTATTTTGATTTGTAGAATATGAAAATATTATTTATGTAATATGGAGCAATTAAAGGAAATAACTTTTTTAGCGTATGTAGTGCATAAAAACGCAGAGCCGGGTGGCTTAGGCCTCTATATCAACAGAGAAAGACTTCAGGATTTTATGAAAAAACATTTAAATATATAAATGAATCATTTTACTCATTTCACCGAAATGTCAGATATGGCGCGCGCTAAAACTTAAAAGTTGACTTTCCGTACTTTCAAATTTTGACAGGTCTGGCTACAGCGCCAGCTGCAAGCTACAGCGGAACATTGTGTTTCCCACTTTATTTCAAATCCTTTTATTCACTCACCTGTCATATACTTTAATTAATTAATTTCAAATGCACGTGTTTCAATTTAAGGTAATTTATTTTAGATTAAGAGTGCTTTTCTTTCTTGTTTTTCATTATATAAATTTCAACATTTTAAACGCGGTCCCTCGGTAGTAATGTCACAAAATTAAAAGGATGGTTGTTAAGGGTTAAGAAACAATTTATAAATATTATAAAGTTTTATTGGATGGAGAGAGCCGAATTTTAACTTGTTTTTATTTACATTTCGTTTAGTATGCAAAAAGTAAAACCCCATCCCTTCTTCTGGGCTAGGTCGTTCGTGCATTTTGGTGGTAATAGTTTCATTAATATTTCTAATTTATAAATCAAAGTGGTACTTAGCCCTTGAGGTTGGTGCTTCTCTATACATATAAGTTCCGTCGATAAGTTGGATAAGAAATAAGAATATTTTCTGATATTTTAAAACTATACAGTGTCAATAATGATTTAGAAACAAGCCTTAAGCTTACGGTAAGACTTATAAATGGTAATACGGTAAAAATTTTGTAAATCAAATCTGACAATATTGAAATATTTTGTACAAATATAAAATACAATTATGTCTGTGCATTTTTAGTAAAAAAATGTGTATTTAAACAAGTAAACAACCTAGAATTTGTCTAAGACCATCTGAATGCCTGTATTTTAATTTCGTATTGTCACCCAACTGTAAAAGATATATTTCTAGAACAGTTCGTTGGACAGTGAAAATGATTATACCCAATTTCATATGACTTTATATTCTGAAGGACTTTTTCAGTACAATAAAAACAACTAGACCTGACCGTTTTTACAGAATACGTAAGAAATATAAATTTTTATATGGCAACACCAAGAATGGATTTCCCGATTTACCACATTTCTGAAATTATATTTGCTATTTCTATGAGAATACCGTTGAAATTTCAGCTGACAACGTCGACGCGTTCTCAGGCAGTGTCCAAATATATAATGCAACCCAATGAAGGAGTTATTCGATTTGTCCCATTATCGAACTTAATTTCACTTTTTTTCTTTTAAAGTTAGTGTGCAAAATTTCAGCTCTCTATGTGTACGCGTTCTCGAGTTGTCGTGTGGACAGACAGACAGATAGATGGACGGACAGACAGGCAGGCAAAAATAAAAATAACTTTTAATATTATGCGTTGGTGTCCAACCCATTTTGCTCTACCACCATCTGTGTGTTACAAACAGAGTGACAAAGTTAGTATACCCTATGATTTCATCTAGGGTGTAAAAATGAAATTTTTGTATGGCAACGCTATGAAGGAGTTGCTTGATTTGTCCCATTTTCGAACTTAAATTTCTTTTTTATTAAAAGGCCGTGTACAGAATTTCAGTTCAGCTCTCCAAGTACATGCGTCCTCGAGTTATCGTGAGGAGAGACAAATGGACTGACGGTTGGACGAACGGAAAGACGGACATGCAAAATCAAAATAATTTTTAATATTATGCCTACAAATGTTTTTTTTTGTTTGGAATTGTCGTATGGACAATTCCAACTCTCGAAGTGAATAGACGGCAAGACAGACGGATAGACAAATAGATGGGTGAAAATCAAAATAACTTTTAATATAATGCGTGGGTGTCCAAATTCACATTCCTACCAATATTATTTCTATGCGTTACAAACGGAATGAAAACATAATCCAATATAATTTCATCTAGGGTATAAAAATGAATATTTCTGAAAATAAGCACTGAGAAATTTTACTTATCGACTTCGGTTAAAGCTAGTCAGATTGCAAGTTATGGAAAGTTTCTAAGTCTAACTGTGTAGTCTTGGGTTAATCGGTACGAACAAGCTAGAAATGCTCACCAGGGATTCTCCGAAAAGGCCTTATCAGCTAGCATTGAAGTACCAAAAAAAATTGAAGTTTGTGGCTACTTTTTCCAAAAAGGATTTGGAAAACTGTTTCTAGGACTCTGAGTCTATGTGCCACGTGTATGGACGATCAGTACTCTCCTATGCAAAAACCTTATTCAGATGGGAATTCGACAAATAGATTCTGTAAGAAGATAATGATCTCATGCATCGGAGAGAATTGGCCAAGAGCTTAGCCATTGCCGTCGTGATGTTCCAGGCCGTGACATCGAATTCTTTGAATGTATTAGAGTGGTACGATTTCGTACTTCTCTTAGCATTTGTTCTTATGAACAAATGCCTTACTTTCAACTTCAACCTTCTGCACAATGTAAATAAGCCTCCGTACGAAAAGTTTTATTCAGGAATTTTGTTATTTAATTCCTTGTGCATTTCCCAGCATAAAAATCTAAGTACTTTCTTTAAGCAAATTGTTTATATTTTATCACTCAAACATAACACTACACAAAAAAATGAGAAAATGCGTTGAATTCTGTTGCCTTCATACCACAAATCACACTAGAACGCAATCAGAGCTTTGTGCTTGCCTATTGAGTTATATGAAAAAAAAGGTCTTTCAATGTTTAACATACAGTAACTTCTTAAGTATAATAAAGACAAAAGGACAATGTTAACCATTTTTTTATATTATCCCGTAATGCTTCTATCAATTTAAAAATATTTCCAACATTCCTTATCAAATAATTCAGTTTTTTCATTTCAAACATGACTCAAAGTATTTTTTAATCAATGAATCAGCAGAGGTACACATTCGCCTCATATTTTCACAAGCTGCGCTTGTTCACTGCGCTGTGAATTGAATGGACGGTAACGGTTTTCTGTGATTAACTCTTCATAACTTTTAAATTATAAATCAAAGGTAATTCAAATATTTGCATATTTGATAGGCAAATTTGTTGCCTTTATGGTAGTATAATTTATACTTTAGGTTTTTATACATTTTCAAAAGAGAATCAGTTTCAAACAAAAGTAGATCTGAATTCAGAACTATTTGCTTCCACTTTGAAGTGAGCTTTCATTTCTCTGTGAGAAAACACAGAGAGAAATGAAAGCTGGTATGAAGGCAACAGAATTCAACACATTTTCTCATGTTTATGTGTAGTGTTATGTTTGAGTAATAAAATATAAACAATTTTCTTAAAGAAAGTAATTAGATTTTTATGCTGTGAAATGCACAAGGAATTAAATAACAAAATTTCTGAATAAAACTTTTCCTACGGAGGCTTATTTACATTGTGCAGAAGGTTGAAGTTGAAAGTAATGCATTTTTCCATAAGAACAAATGTTAAGAGAAGTACGAAATCGTACCACTCTAATACTTTTGCAAGTAGCAAAATCCTTTTGTGTCACGGCCTGGAACATAAAGACTGCAATGGCTTAGCACATAAGCTGGCATCTTCAATGGATCGCCATTTAGATGAGTTAATAACGTTAGAGGATAATGGTGATGGCCATTAGCCCATTCAAAATTAATACTGTAGGCCTACTTATCTCTATACAAATTCTATTAAATCATTTAATATCAACTTAGGTATGAACGAAATATGCAGTCCTCTTTTGATTTAAATTTCATTAATAATAATGACGTTGTTAAGGTCAGCTAACGTGATGGGTTCGTGTGAAACATTAAGAAAAACATTGTGATATTTCTATGGAAAAATTATAACAGTTGTTAACAACACAATTTATACACTCTCCAGGAGTTTTCCGGTAGCAATAGAGAAGTCTTCATTGTAGGCAACGTTTGATGGCTTTTACTGTTACCGGCATACTTACTCTCAATTTTGGAAGTAATTTTTCTACATTCCAGCAATAATTTAATCCACCAAGTGATTTATACAGTTGCTCTTTGCTGATGGTTTTACATGGCTGATCTAATCCGTTATAACCGTCATAACGATGAATAATACTTCCGTGTTGTGTGCCCAGCAAAACCTTTCCAGATAGAGCTCTATAGTACCTACCGACATTTACCTATAATTATATTAGATTTTTTTAATGCCTTGTTTTAAATCTACCAAATCTCTTACTAACGTGTCAAATTAAAAAAATTTTTGTATAAACGTTGTAGACATATTTTCAGTAAACTTTTCTTAAATTTTATATAAAATTATTTTAAAACATATCATTAGCGAAATGCTCAACTGTTTAACAGCATCCGGATTGAAAAGATGGTTGCAACTTGCGGGGAGTATTTCGTGTACCCTGTGGGCACGGGGCGCACTAATGACAGTGTTTACACGTTCATTACATTATGCGTCATAAAAATTTACGATATTTATCTGAAAATATTTATCATAACTGCGCATAAACACGTTGACAAATTGTTGTGATTAGGCACCACTCACAGGGTATGTGTATTATAGGCCGCGGTAGAATCCATCAGTAAATGCATCAAAAGTAGCAGGAACTGGGCGATTCGAAGCGCCTAAGTTCCTTATTATGCTGCTGCAGCAGTTCGCAGGTATCAATTCATTTGCGCACTGCCTTAGCTTACTGGAATGAATAGCCACCAGGTATATATGCTCATTACGTAAAGTGCAGTTAAAATTAATATTTTCCGCTACAAATTATACGTCCTTGGTCTTGCTCTATACACATGCAGCTCAAATATATTTAAATTGTTCATTTATGACAAGAAAGCCGGGATCCTAGTTGCAGCCAAACCCCTACTAGCCCCAGGGGGAGATTCGTAATTTTGGGGAGTTAAAGAGAAATTTTTCTTTTCCATGAAAAATTCCTATAACTCCAGGTATCTGTCATTTGCGTCGACAGTGCTTACATTGGCAAAAGGGACTTTCGGAAAATCATGCACTGGCGAGCTTTCCTATAATTTTGTATGCAAATTTTCTGCATTCGGAATGCAGTGGGCATACGGTAGCTCTCTATATGCTACATGAAGGCTAAATATAATATAGTTGCAGGTTTACCCTCTCGAACAGGTTTTCCAATTTCCAGCGACATACGGTTGAAAAACTGTCTGACAAGAGACGAGGGCATAACATGTAGTAAGTAAAAGCGGCTGCAATTTTGTGCTAATTAAATTGATGCTTTGCAGGGCATCTTTCTCATTTAAACTGCTGGCGCGGTTGTTTTGTCGGTTTTGTCTGAAATGCGGCTACAATTGAACTTGAAGTCGGAGGCGTCACTGATTGTAATGACATCGGGCAAAATGTATATGTAAGCGCGGACAGCTACTGTAACAGACGACAACAACTACGGAGAATGTGACCGTCAATTTAATTCGAAATTATTAAAGCGGCCACTTTGTAGGGCTTAAACAAAGATTAATTATGATATACTGTGGGAAGAGCCATAAATCATTCGTTGACAGCTCCGTGGAATTTGGTGGAAGATTGAAATGTTTTTGTGCAGCATTGAGTAAAATTCATTTTATTTGGCCGTTAGTGACGGCGTTCGCAAAGTTTGCATACAACGAAATTTGCTGATTAAAATATTCAATGGGAATATTGATTTTTTAGGAAATATGCAGTAGAGATGATTTTCGACTGTAGCTCCAAAATAGAGTTTTGTGAAGAATTTAAACCTGTTTTCATACACATACGTACTATATCTAATACTATAGAACAAACTTACGCTTATTCTGTCATTCCTGGCATATAACTGCAGTTCTCCTTACCTTTAGCGCATTTTTATTAACTTAGTTAACTTGTTACTTAACTTTTCTGCTCTTCCTATTACTTCTTTCGATGCCTAAGTACGTTACAATGATTAGTGGGCGGTGGTATCTTCCTATGAATACAACGCCTACTCACTTAGATCGATAACATTGTAGGGTAAACGTATCAATTTGCGTCCATTTAAGAAAATGTCATCCTAACCAGAAGAGTTTTTAGTAGAATTTTCTCGATGTCGGGGCTTGAAATTTTGTAGACAATGGATGGATTGAAAAGAGGTTGAGTCCCCCGGGGGGAGGACTCTGGAACTTAGGCCACACCAAAGCCCATTGTTCACACTTTAGACTCATGAGCAATAGCTCACAGGTTCCAGCCGGACGCTTTGACAGAATTCAGAATTGGGCCCCAACCCTCCCTGTCTGCCACGTGCAGTTCTATCACGAGGTGTGAGCCAAGGAATCTGTAACATTTTCCGGAAAGGGCCGGACAGTGACACAAGAAATGAATCACCGTATTGGGCTCCTCTCCGCATCCTCTACATAATGGATCATCAACAACTCTCATCTTGTGTAGGTGACCCCTGAGAATAAAATGCCAAGTGAGAATTGACACAAGTGTTCCCAGAGTTGGCTTGCTCAGTCCCAATATATTTTTCGTCAGATTTCGGTTAGATTTACCCCACAGTTCCTTAGTAGTTCTGCCCGATGGATCATCCAGCCAAAGGCGACTGTGTTGGAAGTCAGCCCAAGCCGAAATTCTAGATGCAAGAATGTTCGGTGTAGTCCCGATTGAAGAGGATGATTCCCCCGAGATTGCACAGCCTCTGAATCTTTTCCACTATCTTGCGATGGTTGGCGAAATCCACCACACCACAGAACCATAGGTTATCATGGGTCGGATGTTGCTAGTGTATATCCATAGGACCATCCGTGGTTTGAGTTCCCATTTTTTCCCTATAGCTCCGCGGCATATTGCAAAGCCTCTAAGGGCCTTATACGTTCTGTCCTCAAGGTGTGGTTTCCAGTTTTGCTTCTTATCTCGTATGATACCGAGGTATTTAACCCTATCCTTTAGCTTCAAAAGTGTAGAGCCAATGTAAGGGAGGTTCAGACTGGGGATATTCCCTTTCTTAGTAAAAAGGCATAGATCTGTTTTCAGTGGATTAATGGATAATGCAAAATCCATTGCCCAATGTATGACTAGTCGGATTGCGTTTTGCACCAGTCCACAGAGTACAGACTCATAACTACCAGTGACTAATATCACCAGGTCATCTTCATAACAAACCACCTTATACCCCATCCAGGCGAGTATTGACAGGAGGTTATCCATAATGAGCACCCTTAATAAAGGTGATAAAATACCACCTTGGGGAGTGCCCATGTGGATTCTTTTCACTGTGCTCACCCCGCTCAGACTGGCAAAGACAGTCCTGTTGTTCAACATGTGTGCGATCCAGTGTAGACAATAGGAAGCTGTAAAGTTATTATTTCTCTTATCTGCATAATAATTGAAAGCATCATTGAATTCGGAAATCATCAGTTTGCGTACAGTGTAGCCCAGTTTGCGTTCATCCAGAGGCCAATTTGCGTCCAGGCTAAAAAAGTTATAAAAATTACTTTTATATGTGTGTGTTAAATAAATATCGTTTTGAAAGATACGAAAATTTTTTCGTTATTCTTGATTTGAAAAGCCATTAAAAAATAAAAACTTGTGATAAAATTCACAGTAACATAACATTCTTCAGATTAAAACTAATTCAATTTAAATTGTGTTGTTTAAGATAACAGGATCTTTTAAATGTTATTAAATTAAAAGGAACAAATCAAGAAGGAATTATAGGATATAATGGAATTCAACGTTTTATAAATTAAAATAATATAGTCAATTTTAATTTTTAAAATTTGAGGAAATCGATTTATTATTTTGAGTCAAGTTAAATATTCTCTGAAATTATTTAAGCTCCCTGCTATATGCTATAATCGAGTACTGAAGTTAAAAAGTAGCTATAGGAAAATTTGTGTAAAACATGGAAAATTGGAATTCAGTTATTGCTTCGCATTGAAATTTATTACTTTAAGAAAGTTGTTTGCTGTACCTTTTCTTCACAATTAAATTTATCGTTCACGCATTCTGTTAAAGTATTACAGAAGCTATTATTTTCAAATTCAAATTAATTAAATTTACATATGATATGAGCTTTAGCTCTTTTGCATGTAATAACTCCAGGAATTTGGTTGTTCAAGATTATTTCATGCAGATATTTGCTTATTTTACCTGTAAACAAATAAGCCCCAGCCTGCATAAATAGCTTAAGCTCCAGAACATACATTTTTGAACACGGTCATGGATTCTAAATTTTCGCTATTTATGCTAATTTTAATTGAATTTTTCCCCATTAAATATTCCATTATATTTAAAACATTTTTAATAATGGAAACAATTATTATTTCAAGTATGTTTTCTATTAAAATATGGGGTAGTTAGGAAAGCTATGGAATATATAGACAAATTGTGATAGCTGTTCCTATTCATGTTATATATAACCATGTCACTAAATTTTGAACAATTTGTGTTATTTTACCTTATTTAATTCAATTATTAAAACGAGCACATTAACTGACTATAAGCAGCAAAAATATTTTTTTAGGGTGAAGAATGTTTAAAATATACAATTAATTCCGGGGAAATTTTTAATATCTTTTTCAGTGGGACAAAAAAATCAGTGTTTTGTTGCTAACATTGGGAAATGCTCAATTTTCAGTGGATGGGAGGGATAAAATATTATAGAACTGCACATTTCTGACGCAAACTATCTTTATTCCTTAAAAATGAAGGCCTCTTTAGCAGGTATAGTAATAAAAGAGTACATATAATGTATGGATATAGTTACGAGATGTATTTACATTAAATAATGAGCGGCAAGATAAATAGTTACTTTTCACAATTCTGTGGAGTTTTATAGTTACTTGGAACATTAAGCGAGAAAAAAAATGCGAAGGTCATCAGTGCTGCTAAATATCAAAACGGTTTGGCAGAAAACGGGGTAAAATTTGAAAAAAAAAAAAAAACAAAAGTGAAGTATTTATTGGAAAGCTTGGACAAATAGTGATCATTTCGCATTGTTCCTTTGAGGGTGTATAATAAGAGTGTTACAGGATGCTAAGGGGAAATATACCTCTCCTTCCTAAAAGACGTATTTTACTCTTTCATACCTCAACATCCTCTATCAGCTCCTGAAGTTTGAACCATTGAAGCTAAATCGTAATAGGCGCAGCAAGCATCATGATGCTCAGCTAAACTCCAAGGCTTCTTTTCGCCTAAAAGGCAGTATAGGAATCTTTGAAATGCTAACGTTGTTTATAGTTTAAATTTTTGAACGTAAACATAACATCATTAAAGATAGTTCTGTTTTTTCAATAATTTAAATTTAATCAATTTTCTTGAAAAAAAAAACAAAAAATGTATCCGGACAGAATGTGGGAGCTAGTTTATTAAATATGTTGTGTATATATCAATTTTGTACTCCAGTATGTTGGCAGAACTGTCGCAGCAAGCACCATGATTTGAACTTTTCCAAACTGAGCAGCAAATATCATGATACTTCCAAAAAGCCTTATACCATATGCTCGCCATTATATCCGCACAACTGAATAAATTATCTGAAGGTGTAATGATGGTCCAGATGGT
Organism: Dioctria linearis; assembly: GCA_963930735.1. NCBI lineage: Eukaryota > Metazoa > Arthropoda > Insecta > Diptera > Asilidae > Dioctria > Dioctria linearis. The sequence goes on along the minus strand of OZ005741.1, from coordinate 77,090,030 downwards.
CGGTACGGATATTGGAGGGATCTGCAGAGAGATCTACGGAATTTTCAAATATGAATTTTTTGAGGCATGTTATTGATTGCATGGATTTCTATTTTTACGCATGGTTCCAAGACAAGTGCGGACACAGGGGCTGGAATGTACTCCAGTGATCTACAGTGGCATGAGTCTTATGGACTGCCTGACAAATGCATTGTATTTCAGGCAGAACTCGCAGCGATTTATCAGGCGGAAGCATTGGTATCAATGTGCAGAGAGTCCTCACGGCATATATGCATATATACTGATAGCCAGGCAGCCATCAAGGCGCTGTGCTGGTAAAACCAAAAATGGTGCAGTTATGCAAGACTAGCCTTGAGGTATTGGCTATAACGGACAAGGTGACGCTATGCTGGATATCTGGCCATAAGGATATCTCAGGCAACGAGATGGCTGATGAGTTGGCCAAAAAGGGCTCTGAATATTACTTAGAGGTCAAAGGTCATATAGTTAAGACTCATCCAAAACACATAAAAAATCAGTCCACTACTATGCATCTAAAAACTTAGGTATGTAAGCAACTGTATTCATGGTTGCTTGTGAATATAATAGGTACTTAAGTATAGCTGCTAGTGACTATTATTTTTTTCATACATATGTACCTACATAGCAGACAATATTTGCACTTGCACCTCAGAATACATCAAACAATTCCTAGCATTACGTGGAAAGATGGATATAAACTTGTAAATAAAATTAGCTTAATTGTTTAATGCAAACAATTTTATTTAAATTTTGTAGTACATATTATGAAAAGAATCAGTTTTCCAGTTTTGATGACTTAATAAGGCTTTCAGCAGAAATAAATCTTTACAAAATATTTTATCATTTATCAATTAAGAAGCTACTGGTAACCATAATTAATAACTTCATTAAAATTCGTATGATAGTTTTTGTTTAATAGGAGTAAATAAAAAAATTTGGGTCTCTCATTACTGCTCTATATGGTGTAAATAATTCTTAGGAAAAAGAGAACAGCACCTCCTACAGCCTATAACAATTGAAGTACAGGAGTCTTTTTCAAAATAAGGTAAAAAAGTGTTCAATATTTAATTTAAAGATAAATTAAAAATGTTCGCATACTAAGTAGTCTAATTTTATTTGTAATCCGCACACTGACCACGAGAATTTTCAAAAAGTCCAAAGGAAAAAAATTCAATTCAACCAAAACTGATATTAAATGATTCTAAATTATATGTAACAATTGAAAAGAAATTATTATATCTCTTTAAAATAAAATACAAACTTTTTGAAAATATTTTTATAAATTAGAATATGCTCTAGCAGTTATATTTTTGCTTACCTAGTAATTAAAATATGTGAGTAATGAATATTTTTAATCACGAGGTAATTTTATAGTCATGATGTCTAAAATAAGAGATAATAATTATAATAATTAATAATAATTTATTTCTGGTCTGTATACACAAGATTATTATCTTTTATAAATGCATACTAAATAAAGAACTATAGCAAATCAAAATAAATTCACAAGAAAAATTAAAATAAATGAAAACAAAATTAAGTAAATTTAAGTAAAAGTAAAGAATTTAAAGTAAGAAACTATTTGAAAGAAAAAGAAAAACAACAGAATATATAGATATGTGAAGAATTTTCAATAGGTATACAACTTTTTTTCTAATTTGATTTGCAGTTATTCAATGTAGCCAAAATGCATCCTCAGAAAGGACGAGAAGAATCAAACCAAACATATCCTTTTTTCGTGTGGCTTTTGTTGTTCAATGTTGACCATACCAAAAGATAGCCCGGCTTATGATGGGTAGCTTTTGGTAGTTTTGGTACTAGCACTTCAATGATATCTGTGCGTATTTTTGAGAAAAATGGCAAAGGAACATGGTGCATAGAGTACAATTTGAGGCCTTATATCTCGATAATAAAGGATTAAACCGCAATTTTCAATGTAACACTTTCGTATTAGTTTTATTCGCGAAATTCAAAAATTTAATCTAAATGTATCCTTAATGAGGACGAAAAGGACATTTTTTAAATATATCCTTTTCCAAGTCCCTTTTCAAGGACTTTGGCTATGCCAGAGGATACCTTGACTAAGGATGCCTACATTTTATTATTAGGACTTTTTCGATATCTCCGCACATTTTCGAGAAAACTGCCCAGGGAACACGTTACGTGGGACACCCTGTATATGTAAATAAATAAGTATTTGACGAAAACGGTGTTCTTCATCGCATTACTCCACAACAGAAAAATGCCTCCACAGTGCAAGTCTAAATTCATGCGTCCCGCCAAGTCCCCCAATATGATTGGGAAGGGTATTCCATAATCGAACTATTGCAACAAAAAATGAACTCTGCCCCACAATGTATGAAGTTTTAGGTATATATGAGTGCTTAAATTCAAAAAGTTCTATCAAATAAGAAGGAGATCTTTCATTAACTATTTTATGTAAAAACACCAATGCCCTAATATTTAGATAAGTGCCTAATGAACAACCCAAGACAGTATCTTTGAATTTGGTAATATGATCATAACGTTTTAGGCCATATATAAACCATACAGAGTCATTAAAAGCAGTATTTATCTTGCGGTAACACTCATAATCCAAAACAGGGTAGACAGCACTACAATAAATGAAATGTGGCATCAACAGAGATTTTACAAGTCTCAGCTTTAGATTAATAGAGAATAGTTTAGCGGATAACCATAGTTACCTAAGGCCATAATACCTAAATCTTGCCAAGAGACTATTTTACATGGTCACAGCAACTCAGCTTACTATTTATACGTACTCCCAGGCCTTTGGCTTCTCTCGTATAGGGGAGAATCATTCTATTGAGGTATATGGGAGGAAGATCGGCAAAGGTAAGATCATATCTGTAACAAACAATACAGGTAGATTTTAAAGGATTTAGTGTCAATTGGTTTCTACACGTCCAAGCAGATATATTCAACATGTCAGAGTTTACTCTATCAATGCAGTCCTCTTCTATTAAACCTATTGGTCGAGACAAATAAATTTGAAGATCATCAGCGTAAAGATGAATGTTAACATCATGAAGTGCATCCGGTATATCATTAATGAACAGACAAAATAATAAAGGTCCAAGAATAGACCCTTGTGGCACTCCAGTATGTACTATTTTTCATGCGGATTTTTCATGCGGATTTTTCATTCCCTATCCTGACCTGCTAAAAGCGACCAGTTAGAAAAGCTCTGATTAATTTAAACGACGACGATGAAAAATTATAATTATTTTTAAGTTTAGCAAGAAGTCAAACGGCTTGCTAAAATCAAGCGGTACCAAAGCCGTAAAATAGTTACTATCCAATACTCTGCGTATATCCGACGTTACTTTTAAGAGTGCTGTTTCGCAGCTGCAACCCGATCGATAACCAGATTGCTACCGGGAGAACAACCCATTTTCGAGAACACTTTGAACTATTTGATTGTTTATAAGTTTCTCCAGAACTTTGCTGAGAAAACAAAGTAGATTTATATGGCGAAAATCTTTAGAGATGGTAGCAACTACAATAAATGAATGCGAGTATAAAAGTAGTTGGTAATGACTATACTTTAGACGCAATTAGCTAGGAGGTCGTACGTAGGGGAAAACAACTGTTTCTTCATATATGTCTTCTATATTAATCTCTTTTATATAATTTTGCACCTCTTCAGAAACCGTATCTCTATCTTCAGTTAGGCCTTTGGGAATTCGATGTGCAAGCATTGGATTGCATTTCAGGAAAAGGTTATACCATTTTCGCGATGGTGTATTTTTTTAGGAATATAGCCGTGCCATCGTCTTGTTCAATTTTTTGAACTGTGTTTAAAAGGCTATCAGGACTTAATGGAAACCCACATTTGGCTAACCACTCAGAACACTTAACTAGTTTTTTCTTCGGTTTCCTTTAAAACACTTTATGGTCGAGATTTTTCTACGCCTTTAAGATGTCTTTCAGATAATTTATCTTTGATATTTGATGCTAGCTACTCTAATAGAAAATTTTCTCTATCATATATGTCCGACAATGCTTCTTTCAATATTTCCTTATAGGCAATGCATTAAATCAGACTAATTATTACCTATAGTGCTGCTTGCAGGCCGCAATTTAGAATATTCCAAAGAATCAAAATATTTCAGAGTACCAAGTACCAAGCTTACCTGGAACTCCCACCTCAAAATGTTAACCAATAAAGCTATGTGAGCAATCAGCTAATGCCAAAGGCTTTTCGCGAAAAAGGGGATCTGAACCCTAGAATGATCTCATGGATTTTTGAGGATATACTCAGATCCATACTTTCTAACGCGACAAACGCCTGATGGCCAAAAGCCATTCAGACGAGCACTAAGAGGATCCTTTCTAAGGTACACCTGACACCTTCATATTGTGTCCTCAATGAACACTTTAAGCCATTCTTGATTTATAGCTCCTTTACCTCTTTATGCAGAGAAAAGCAGTAACTATAATACGCTTTGAAGGAAAATGTCATATGATAAGATTTTTTCTGGAGTGGGACATCTTAACGTCCTCAAGCAGGTCCAACGGATGTTGTGGGGAAAATATTTTCCACCAGAAAAGGTTGCCATCAGGTAACCACTATTGAGACATGCCAGATACATATGAAACAGAGGGTTACGGGCTCATGACAAATCCAGAAAGTCTGACAAAATAAATGCAGGCGATGTGGTTCTAGCAGTGGAGCTATCCTTTCCGTCTGGCGCTTCACGTTCAATCTTTCAGGCGGGAGTCTACGCTATAAAGGGTTGAGCTCAGGGTAACAGTATGGCTAAAACCGGAGCCAACAGTCCGTATACTGATCCCTACCCAACATTTGGTCTACCAAAAAGTCTCTTTAGAGGTATGATGAAAACGAATTTTTCACCGAATTTTTCACCTCTCTGCTTTCCATACACGCAAATTAATTTGACTTAGTAGGCAATCGCTCAATCTGTTTACACGCTAAGGTTACCTATGCGACCCAGCTTTAATGCTGTGGCTGGACATGGCCCCTTTCGTTACTTTCTAAAAAAAAGATAGGCAAATCAAACAGCGAACTGCGTCGACTCTGCGAAGAGAAAGATGTAACCTCCAACCTTATTCGAGTGTCTCGCATATGTAACTTTAAGGATGCAAAGCACTGGAGAAGCATTCATCAATCGCAATAGGGTTTGCAAGCTAGCCTCCAAGGCAAAAATAAAACTTGTAAAGAGTGTAAAGAGTCTAGATTTAGCCAAACCACTTTTAGGCACTACACTATCAATCAAAACATTTTTCACTCTCTTCAAATCAAACAGGATAAAGGGCTAATTGTAGGCCTACTTTAAAATAAAATTCAAACATTATTTATAGACCAACGCATTCGTATTTAAAAAAAACGAACTAAAAACAACAATTGTTTACCATCATTCTATCGCCAGGTAAAAGTTACGCAACCAATTGTGTACTTAGTTCCGGTGCTTCAGTTAGGCAATACGCATTCTTTTAAGGCCATAACCAAGCTAACTGATAATAGTGACAACGTTAATACATAACAATGTAATAAGCAGTTGATCATCTAAGGTCGCAGCTCCGCCCGTAATGAAACTACAAGTGCCTAGTTAGATTTATATATACGCACTGGAACCATATTCGTTACTAACATAGATAGAGAAAGCAATATCTGTATGAAGTCTTATAACTATCCGCGAGTTACATGTTACATGGCTTTGATATGACTCCCGCACTTAGCTTGTGAATAGGGAACTTAAGTACTAATGGTTTCCGTTTCGTATTTGTGAAGTGCTGCTATTTACGGCTGACCTGTAATTTTCAAAATGGGAAAAATTTTCCCATTGAAAGATTTTCTGTGTTAAGGCTATGGCTATGACATTGCGTTTGTCAAGAGCTCTAAAGAAAATTGTAAAAATATTTCTGACTGTCTTCCGATGACTTCATTTAAGTTTTCTTTCTGAAGTCTATTCTAAGCTCAGTTTTAAACTCAAAGGCCGGCACTGTATGATAAGCTTTCCTCGATTGTTCAAATACATTTTTACACATATCTCTCAACTATAATTTCCACAATTTAATTTGAAGATTTTTCCAAACTCTCATCAAAGGAATAATTTGAATTTTACGGCAGCCATATCAATCAATTCATAGCAGTTATCATGGCCACCATTTTGCCATCAGTTCAATCGCCTGAAGGATATCATCTCTGGAGGTAATTGCGGCAATTAGTTTCAATTTTTTACTTTTTTTTATCTTATTTTCTGAGTAGAAATTACAATGAAACGCGCGGATAGGTGCAATTTTATCCATTTCTGATTGCTTTGAATCTGTGGCAATCAGTCGTTTACATCAGAGTAGAACGAAATTGATCTGGGTAGTCTGTCTTGACCAGCGCTATACTTCTACAATACAAATCCAGTCGACGACAGGCATGTGGTCCTATTATCTTTCGCCTTCTGTATATGCTCCGATCAACTTCCAACTGACGCCATTTTTATTTTTTTATACATAAATAACAACTGAAATAATTGCGTCTTGGGTGAAAAATGGAAATTACTGAAAATTGGTTTTTGCTTTTTCTTCTTTTGTGGGAGAAAACGATCGAGTCAGCATGCAACCGAATTTCTGGATGTTGAAATCTCAATTTTTTTTTTTTTGAATATCGAAAATGGATGCTCATCATATAAAAATAAAAGTAGGGAGATAGGGCTGTCAATTAAAATCATTAAAACTCACATTTATCTTAATGGGAATATTCTCACTCTTAGAATTGACTAGGTTAGACCAGTAATACACAATGCTAGGTATGACAAGTGCACGATTATTCTACAACAAAAATTGAATGTAGATATTTCAAGTATGGAGTTGGTTCTTAAATATGATCACAAATACTTTAAAATGTGAAAACAAATTCAGAAATTAATTGGTGGACCAAAGAAAATGCACATCTTCTTTTCTTAAAGAGATCTATTCGTGTTATCAGGAATAACTTACGCAACTACAAGGATGTATGTTGTTACTGCAAGCAAGGAGATAGTGCAGACCTTATAGAGATAGAACGCGATTTTTCTTTACATAACGTCTACGATAGGTAGGCTTTTGCATGAGGGCCCAAAACTTCAGAAATACATTGATCAAAGCAGGGATTTTTTTAGTTCTTTGTAGTGATAATTTTTGTTGCCAACCATACAGCTTACCTGCGAACATTAACAATTTCTGGATGATTTAACTGAAATTCTAACTTTTCGGTCAATTTCAAGGAAATTTAGATTTGTTTTATGCATTTTGATAGCTTTCTACATCCGTTTTGGATGAATGGACTCATATAAGGTTGAGCCTCAATAAGTTTTTGAAATTGGCCATTTCTAGGCTAATTGTTTTGGATGAATGGACTCATATAAGGTTGAGCCTCAATAAGTTTTTGAAATTGGCCATTCCTAGGCTAATTGTTTTGGATGAATGGACTCATATAAGGTTGAGCCTCAATAAGTTTTTGAAATTGGCCATTCCTAGGCTAATTGTGCACCCTTAAGATTTACAAGTAAAATGATAAAAGGGCTCCCATCATAACCAGAGATTTTGCTTTAATGCGGCACATGAGTGAGAGGTTACAAAAGGTTTTTTCACTTGCTACACAAGAATTGAGGAAATAACTTTCTACTTCTAGCTAGTGTAGAAACTTGCGTAAAGGGGAACGCTAACTTTTCATACAACTTTAGGCCAGACACCTCCAGACATGAGAGATGTCTTAAACAATGCATTATGATAATTTGAACATATTTTATTAACAATGTTTATTTTTATCTAGTAGAGGAATGCATTGGCGATCGGATGGTGCATCGTGCTAAATGACTTCTTATTCATTTTCATAGCAAAGCACTTATGGCCGTGGAAGAAAGAACTGCAAAAATATATGCGAAATGGGGTAGCTGGGATGTATGTGACCAAGTGCATACAAATTGGGTTTCCGGCGGCAATAGGGTCCCGAGAAAGTTTTCTGGATCGGAAAAATATACACCACCTGATAGTTCTCCAGAAGACCTTTAATTCGATATACAATATGCGGTATTGATACCACCCCTCCTGCCGGGGGTTCGTACTTCTTCCCTTTAAAAAACGTATTGTGGCTGGTAATGACCTTAGGCGTACAGTGAAATCCGTTCTCCGATCGGACATAGCTCTACCGAGTTAGAGCCGATAAAATTGTGAAAAATCTAGTACTTCAGTTCGAATTAAAAAGAGGGAAATACTAAAGAAGTGAGTATTGGGATGGCTATAACTAGCTATTTAAACCTCCGAGTAAAGTAGTGTGGGTACTCAAACTTTTTCTAAGGAATTTGGTTCAGTACTAGATTTTCCAAAATGTACTAGATCAAACTTTGACCCCCTCCTTGCAGCTTTCCCCCGCTAGATAGAAATAAACATTGTTAATAAAAAATGTTCAGAGTATCATAGCGCATCAATTAAGACATCCATCATGCCTGGAGGTGTCGAGCCCAAAATGGGCATTCCCCTTTCACACTAAGGCTATCTTTCGATTTTCAGCAGTAAAGGACTAAAGTACAAAGTAGGTATAACTTTCATTCTGCTACTTTAAAGTTTACATTTTGGCGTCACTATATCCCTGTTGATGTCAGATGCGAGCGATTAAACAAATTCAAAGTTGGACGTAGGTATGTATTTGTTGATCTGTGCAGTAAAAGCAGAATGAAAGTTTAGTGGGGTACTGCTCAAGGTGGTATCTTGTTACTTTTATCAGGTGTTCATAATGGAAGATCCCTTGCTAAAACGTACTCGTACCTGCCAATTCTTGTAATAGATGGCTTGGTGATGGAGTTGTGTAATCTGATGAGTAACCTGTATCCGGTATCACAAACTTTAGTCCGAGTATTCACCCCCTAAAGACTGACCTCTACCTTTTCACATAGAAAAGAAATAATTTTTTTCTTCACCACAGAAATGCAGCTTTCTAGTTTTACTTCCAGCAAACAACGACGCATAGTTGCCACAGATACAGTTACATCATTTTGTTCACCGATTTCCATTTGAATTTCGAAAGGACTCAAAAAGGGATCAGCCTTACTCATTCTCCGAATTTGATACATTGATGCTTTTGAAATTCATGACTTTTATTCAAAAGACCTAAAAATAACTTTTTTATATTTTAAAAATCAGAAATAAATATCAAAAAATTACTTTCCTTTAACAAAAGTCTTATTCGCGTTAAAAATACTTTAGCGGGGTTGATACTGAATTGATTGTGCTTCGTTTTTGTTTTGTTTTTTTTTTTTGTAGGGAAATCTGTGTTTTAGGGAACATAATATTTTTAGTACACTGTAACTTTTATCCTGCACAACCTATGTATGAAGAATATTATATCACTAACTAAACTTGCTCGTCCTTAGAACGTGATTCTTTTTCATTTTTTCATTGTTTTTAATTTTCTTTTATTTTATTATTTTATTTTAATTTTTTTATTTTTATATTTATTTTTTACTTTTTTAATATTGTCTTATTTTTTAAATATATTTTTCATTAAAAAAAAGGGTGTCGTCTACGTTACAGACAGAGTCTGGAATTTCCTGTATATTTTACAGTTACCTAATTGAGGACCCTTTACCCGTTCCAAAGACTCTTGATTCTTGAAGCACCACTATGTCTTCCCCGTCAGGTATTAATTAAAAAATTTACAGGAATTTACAACATCGATAAAACGTTTAGGGTTCCGTGCAACAAAAGTAAAAACGGAACGCTTGTAAGATCGCTCGAACGACCGTCTGTCTGTCTTACAACAGACCTTTTTCTGTGTTGGGCTCTCTAACAAAATTTTTTTTCTATCATGTGGAGTATCACTTGAAATGGCTACCTTCAAGGATTCAAAAAACAAAAAATCAAAATATTTGGTGTATTAGTTATAAAGATACAGCTCAAAATGTGGGAAAAAATACCGTTCCCTCCCCTTGATCATCTAGGTTTTTAAAGTTAAAATTTTGATATTATCAGGGCTAGTAGGCTTTCGTTAGTCTAATATTTACTGCAAAAATTTCTTTTTTGTGTTAACTTAAAAGAAATTACTCTTACGCCTGTCTGTTTGAATACTTTTCAGTTATCTTAAGCGAATTTGAACAGTTCGTTGATAAAGTTATGGTACGGTACCTTCATTGCTTGGCCCCGACTCGCTCTTCACCGAGTTATTTCCATTTTATTAAATTTCTTACATTAATCTTGCATAAATCTAATACATTTCTCCATTGAAGATTCCATGAAATAAAATTATAACAGTTATGAAGCTACCACATATGTATGTCCTTTTCAACCGTACGATCTCCATATGACTACAACTGCGCATAACGCAATATAAGTGAACTAGAGTTTTAGGTGTTCAGCATACTGTGGACTGAGCGATTTGCTATTTCATGTGGCACCAAAAATATTGTATTTCTGCATATCAGAATTTGAGCACCCATTAAAACGATTACATAAAAAACATGTAGTACTCAACCAATCAGATGAAATTTTACACCCGAAAATCGAATTAAATTAAAAAATATCTTTCTTGTGTTCAAAAGATATTTTAATCGCTTATAAGAAATAAAACTCATTCCGACTTTAATTTTCAAAAGGTTCTTTTTTCCTGAATCCTGCGTATGGGCAAGAGAGACGGAGGTTGATAAACATTATCTTTACCGTATTCTTCCTGCGGTGTTTGCGTCTGCAGCCAACATAATAACATGAAATAGAATAAGAAAACGTTAAGTAAGCGATATTTTATGTTGGTAGCACCAACTCTGCCATAGCGCGAAAGAGAAAACTATAAAACTTGTGTCATTCTTTCCTGTAGGAAAATGATAATACGCTCAGTCCATTCTTATAAGTCAGTGGTCTACGCTCATTAAATATCTTAGTGGCCTAAGCACCCGTTGTCGGCCTCCAATAATGCCTCATAATTCCAAGAAAAGAATTTCTAAGAAAAAATTGCTGCCTTCCCTACATCAGGTCGAGGTACCGTTGATTTTATATTCTAGCGAGATGTTACTGGCTGTTCTACTTCCATTTGTATGTTTTTAGTTTGTCTATGCTCTTACGGCTTATCCCTTGAGCCCCTTGTCCATACTTCAGTTGCAGAACTTTGAGCAAAACAGTTCAAAATGATGCAAGTGGAGCCAGCTGACTTTATAACAAGGAATAATTTTCGCAATCACTGTATAGTTCCAACTCCTAGTCGGATTTTTTAGTTGTACTTCTTTTGAGAAGTGATTCTTTCATGACTGAAAATACTTCAAAGAACATTTTAATTGGCCTTCTCTTTCTACGACTTATTGAACCACTTATCTGAGTAGGGAGTAAGTAAGGTGTTCAGTTTATTAACAACTTGTTTTCCGCATTTAAAAATTAGTCATAGGTACATAAGGATTTTAGGATTTCACTTAGCATTTCGAATAAGTCATGTGAGTAATGAATTTCGGTGAAAGTGAAGAATTAGAAAACATAGAGAAGGAAATAGAAAATATTGATGAAGATAAAATGGTCGGTATTCACCAAAACAAAGTTTCTGTTATTGTAATGAAAAACAATTTTCCATATTTATGTATGTAACTTTGTTATCAAGAAGATTTTAAATTCGTAGGTTTCCACTATCAAGAAAATTATTAAAAATGGAGGGTTGCAGAAAATCCTAACCAATATTTTGAATAAGGAAATGATTCGAAGTTTCATCTACGACTGCATACATGGAAAGCAAGCATTTAAACGCTTCAAGGATGAACTTTTCAGTAAGTATAATAATAAATCAGTTTGTGATAATAAAGTTTTGCGCTAAGTTCATAGCGAAAGCCACTTTGCGAATTAGAAAAGGTGTTGGTAGTAGTCTGCGATTTTGAGTTAAAAGAAAATAAAAATAAAGAAATTTAGTGTTATGTCGAGTAAAAAAAACAAAAAAAAAAGCATTTCATTGGTAAAGGTTTTAAATAATTTACACTTTACGGATTACAACGTTTGGAGGATCAGTTAACTATAACACGAGAAGAGTCACATCTAGTTCGTTATAGACGTATCTAGCCTGCCTATCTGATATTCACACGTACTCCTGCTGGAGCACGGGGTTACGTGTTCGTGTGAATGACGTTTACCCGGTGCTGTCGAAAGGGGCGGCTTTGCAGGCTAATTCCGTCGAAGATATAAGCTCATCGAGGGACCTTAATTAGCGGTCTTCCATCCTCAAACTAGTTCCTGAATCTTACTTTAGCATCAACTTCGACTGTCATAGGGCTAGTACAAAGTTGTGCCAGGATCTTCATTGCTGCTACTCCCAAAAGATCACGCCGACACTAAGGGGGTGCAAGATTCCCTGTGTGGAGCACCCTCCATCTCACATTTTCGACGTTATATTGTTTGCTTGTTTTTCAGATACAATATTTTTGTGGCCAGTGTCACAGTTGATGTACCTAGCATCATAACCATATTGATACTAGGTACAGAACTCCATAAAGATCCGGAGTTACTCATCGCTCAGCACACGTTCTTGAGCGCTGATCCAGCCAATCCAACAATTGGTGTAACCCGAGGTATACACCCATTAGTTCTTTTTTTAATTATAGATTATAATTACGTTACATTTTTACAGAAGTTGATAGTGACGAGGTCATTACGAGAGAGAACTTCAAAAATCTAGTGGAACTCGTTTTTAGGCAGAACAAAAATAAAGGATATAAAAAAAATGTTTACAAAACAAAAATAATAAAGGGTAAAATGCACCAAAACAATAAATTTATAGCGTTAAGGCATTGATTTAAACATATATTTATGAATGTGTGTGTTCAAATTAAATTTTTTTAAATTTTGTTTTTTTTTCAGTTCTTACAAAACTAGTTCTTCTGTCATGCGTTCTGCAAGGAGATGCAAAAGCAAACTTTCCATAAAGCGATGTAAAATATGACTTCTTTAATTACATCTGCAAGAAACGAGCTGGGAAGTACATATATGCTTGACCTCCAGTCCCACCGTAATGTTAAATCTAATGCAGATTATAATTAAAACATGAACTAGAACCGGATCCCTTAGAAGGTATGAAAAAAGGAATTATTTTACCCGAAAATTCTGACTGGGTCGAAACTCTTAAAAAATTACTTCTCCTACCACGCATTCTATAAACATATATAAAAGCACCTCTTCCATAAGGCAATATAGAAGCATAGCTTCCATAATGCGTTATAAAGACATGCCTTCTTTTGAGGACATCTTCGAGAAGTGAGCTGGGAAGGGTTATAATTAAGACAAGAAATTCTACCGGCTCCCTAAGAAGATATGAAAGAAGGCATTATTATACCTCAAAATTACTGGGCGTATTACTAGGCTCAGGTAGTCATCGAAATAAAATCAATTAAGGTAGCAACAAGTGCTTTCTAATTTTATCTACCTTAAATTCCCTACCTATACTTACTGTGCTACAGAAATCCTACAACTTTTTATCCAAATTGTTCTGGTATTATTATTTTTTTCTTATGTAGATTAATTTTCTTTCGTTATCAACTTATTCTTATCTACCTACACACATTCCAATTTTATAAACAGAAATAATATTTAAACTAAGACGAATCCATCAGCTAAATGCATAAACAACACAGTAAACCAGAAATTTTATAATTTTTGTCCTCTTTTAATTCATACAGCAGCACAACATATTCCCAATAAAGCGAGATATTAATCAAAATAAAGAAAATCCTTTCAACTATAGCCGTACTTCCCACGTGTTTATTATAATTAACAACAAGCAAGCTTTCGCGAAGCGGTTGCACAACTCTCTTCTGCTTTTTCATTGACAACAACGGTATACCTACCTGGGTAGGTTAACTTGTGTCGAGATTGGTTAAACGATTACGTACTAGTGTCTATCTCTATCCAAACAAACTTTAGTTCCAGTTGTCCTCAATGCGGAGCTGTGGTGGTTTGGTGAATGTGAGCGGAGGTAAAGAAAATATATGTACATAATTGATAGCTTTCCCCTGCATAATCCATTGGAGCTCCGCCTTCTGCCAACCAGAGACGGGTAGAAATTGTTATCTCTGTCTACACTTCTCTCTATTCTTTCTAAACCAGTTTTCAAGTCAAGCCAAATGGTATCACAATGCTCGCCCACACTTTACCAGCCTCAAGCCAACTAACTGCAGTGAGACTATCTTTTTTCCTCTTCTTCTTATTCATCTGAAATATGTTCTCAATTCTCATATTAAGGTGAGACAAGGTGGTACCAAAATGTTAATGCTCCTGCTCATTTCCGTCTCCTGATTACCCTTCAAATTTTCGAATTTCGAAACCCCTTGACCAAGGAGCCCAGTTTCCAGTGGGTCCACTTCGACGATAGTGATTGGTATTAACAACTAACACATACATGTTTGGATAACTTAACTGGACGCCTGGGCCTGGAAGCAAATAAAAAATTCGTTCGTACCTTTCGGACGGGCTTGCCTTCTTTAGTTCTTGCTGAATTCTCCAAGAGGTCGTACACGGGTTCTAAGGTACAGCGATTTCCAAAATATAAAACGGCCGTCGCGATTTAGCTACAAAAAAAAAAAAGTTATTTCCCCTGATCGCAGCTTATTTTTTTTTTTTTGAAGCCCCCACCTTTGAATTTGAAAGGGTCCTAGAAGTGCGTTTTACACGACGTTTAATTCACAAATTCACCTGAAGGGGTCAGTGATCGTGCGTGCGTGTACAACTTTAAAGATTCATATGATAACGTGATCAAGTGGTGTTTGATGGCATGCCGCGTGTTGCCTAATCGCGGGTTAAGGGTGGTTTGAATTTGTTTGTTATACTTACATAAGAAAATGAAATAAAAAAATAAAGAAGAAGAAAAGAAAGTGATCTCGTGTTTATAGTGACAAATTAAATTAAAAAGTTTTCAGAGAAGTTGTAAAATATAAAACAAAATGTTAAAACAACAACTGAAACCGTTAGTGAATTTTCGTATAACTGTAATGTCCAACAGATCTAACACGTTCTAGTTTATCTAGTTATTTCTTTGTTGTTTTTGGCAGTGCAGTGCGTGAAAGCAGGTGATTTAGAGAAAAGCAAAAAAATTCTTTGTCACACTGTTCAAGGAAAATTATTAATGAGAAAAGTGTGTGTCTTCTTTAGATAACTATTTTTATTGGTTTTGTTGATTTGAGTATTGAAAATAGCTTAAAGCTCACTTTATGCAGTGCGTTTTTATCATTTGTGCTGATTATTTATGGATTATGGCAGTGGTATAAATCATGACAATTTTTTTTTTATTATATTTGATAATTTGATTCTGATTTTTTGTGTGCTTATACGTTTAGACTCTTAGAAAAGTGTAGGTACTTGGTGAATTATAATACTAATAATCCGAGATTCAAACCGTTAGTTCCCTTCCTCATAAGATAAATTAAGGAACAAGCTACACTAGCGTTGGTATACCTGATAAATTCTTCTTGCGAATATACAACAATTAATTTAATTTAACTTAGTTTTTTTAAAACGATTTTCGATAGGCAATTAAACTCATAATTTCTCTCAAAAGCGTGAGGGGGTAGGGAGGGAGACTATTGAGTATGATACGGAAGGAGATAGGCGAAAAGTGGACAGTTGCCGCTTTTAATGACTTATGTTTATCAGTTTCATGTTAGTACATCTCAAATGTTTATATTTAACTCAAAAATTCCATTAGAACGTTCCCAATAACAAATATAATTGTTTTGTAACTTTTGCACCCATTTCCTGCTAACGTTGCGCAAACGCAATATGACACAAAAGGCTCTTTTTTAAGAAAAATTTTGTAGGTTATGATGCCGCCGCAAGTTCTATGAAATGGGGATGAATGAGGTTACGGGAGACGGTAACAAACGAAAAAAAAATATATGGAGGGGGCCGGGGGGGGGGGGGGTGAGGTCTAATTTCAACCCCTAGGAGCTACTGGGGTTTGAAGTTTTTTCTCAGTGTTGAGTAAGTGCTTCAACATATTTCTTAATATCTCCTAGGTTTTTTTAAATATCGGAATGAATCTTTTTCTAATTGATGGTTATTTTTTTCGGCTCAGAGGAAAGCCCAATCGAAGCTCTACAGGTCAGTCTTCACAGCACAATGTTCAGTAGTCCAAGAACAGACAAAAGCGAGATACGAGCAGACAAGTACACATTTTGACACAGAAAATAAAGAAAAAACAATTTCGATTTGTTAGATACATTTTATTATTAACTGCTATTATTATTACATTATAATGCACATTTAAACAATTAGTACTTACAAAAATAACCTAAAACTAACTGACGCCAACTGTTCAAAATATTCTCGAAATGTTCGCCATTATTTTGGATGCATAGCAAACATCAGTATTTAATAGATCTTTTAAGATCTGTCGTCCTTAAATCCTCCCTAACTTTTAGGGCAGCTTCTTCGCTCCTCCTTTTTGAGTGATCTTCAGTTGATATTTGTACTGAATATACCATCTCTTTCATATATCCCCAAAGGTAAAATTCTAAAGGAGTCAAATCCGACGATCGTGGCGGAGAAAGTATGGGCGCATACCGTCCAATGAATTTCCCCGGGAGATTTGTTTGAAACCAGTTGAAAACTGGTTGAGCACTATGTGCTGGAGCGTTGACATGTTGATAAAATATTTGACTTCTTGTTGCTAAGGGTCCATCGTCCAATAATCCTGGTAGATCATCTTGGAGAAAATCCAAGTCCTGGAGGAAGTGAAATGTGGTCTAAAAATGTGTAGTCTTCCACGTTATGCTCAAGGATCCAGTTGCAGAACTCCCTGCGCTTCCCAAAATCCGTGGGTAAGAGCTCCTGAACAGGTGTATAATGGTATGGATGCATTCTGGAGTTGGTGGCGTGTATAATCCTAAAAACAGATGACCGTGGAGCTCCAGTCTGAAGAGAAATTCTTCTTATCTTTATTGCAAGGTCTCTTATTATAAGATCTCGAACTCATTCTTCCGCTTCGACCATATATTTCGATCGTCGGGTATCTTCTCTTCGTCTGCTGACTGTTCCACTCTCCCGCAATCTTTGCGAAGTTGCTTCAAACCCGGATCTGTGTGGTACTCTACGTTGAATAGATGTGGACTAATGGTTATATATTTAATAAAACTGAAATTTATATCCTAAGCGACACACCCCACCATGAAAATGTCTTTACAGTGAGTGGTATTTTTTACCACAAACCATAGAGGATAATAAAATTTATGGATCAAAATAATAAAAACAATCCTTTAGATTACCTGCAATTGGTCCAAAAACTAAAATTGATTAATGGTTTGCTTTAAATTTGAGGATGTGACTGATCAAGCGTACATGGGTTAGTGCAGTTGCAATACAATCACCAGATTGTCATCATTCCTTTTGAATACATTTGCTATTTTATTAGATTACTGGAAATTGTTGTAGTTATTTTTGAAAAAGGTTTTACTTTGTTTCACTTTGTTCTAGTGAAAACCTTAAATTCATAAAATGGGATTCAGGTAAGGCTTGTACATTTTACGTTATGATTTGAGAACGGTCAAATATTCTTGAGTGATGCGAAAACCGACTTGAAGAGCACCGATTCGGCTTTTTCCCAAGCCGAAAAAAAAGGTAAAGTGTTCAATCCGAATAATTTTTTAACTCAAAATTTGGACTTCGAAGGTCTATAACTTCGAAGACATTAACAGCAGGAAAAAGCATGTCACAACCCCTTAATGGGCAATTGATAAGCCATCGACTAGAAAAAGATTCATTCTGATATTTAAAAACACCTAAGACATATTGGGAAATATGTTGAGTAAGTCAACACTGGAAAAAAAAATTCAAACCCCCGTAACTCCCAGGGGGGTGAAGTTAGACCCGCCTCCCATATATCTCTTACCGAGATATTTCACTTCATTTCATATGATCATCTTAATTCGGGACACCCCACCTGTGGTATTAAAATTTTATAATTAATAGCATAAGAAGTGGTTTTTTCTTGGACCAACAATTTTAACAAGTTTTAATTAGTGTAGGATATTAGAACAAAGTCCGTGTTGCGTTTATGCAACGTCAGCAAGATAAGGTAAAATTTGGGATAAAAATTTTAATTAGACATAATATAACATAAAAAGTTCGTGTATTGGAAATGGCGAAAAAATTTTATCAATGAAGGAGGTAATGATTTTTTTTAGAGCATGAAACAGCACCAGAAACAGTAGCCTTACTTGGTGATTACGGAGATCCCTTATCTACTGAAACTATAATACAAGAGATGATGATTCTGAAGAGGCAAACTAGCTGAAAGATTGCAGCGACCCCATACTTAAGGCCAAGTGATAATGATTTTGAAAATGCAACTTGTGACATTCGATTTTTGAAGCAAGAAAAGGTAGAGCCTACGCTTTTATGAAGCAATGATCCCACGAAGAAGTCACAACTGTGGTCCAATTTTCTTTATTATATTTGTGAACGGTGTGTAACTTTGAATTGTTCATTTGCTCGTTGTCTTATTTATGCGGATGATTAGAAATTATTCTTTAAAATTTCGTGTATAAACTCTTATTCCCAACAACAAAATGATATTGATAAACTAAAAGTTGGTGCTCCAAGCAGCATTCATTTAAATTCACCTAAGTGCAAAGTTATGACCTTTTCTAGGTCGCTAACCCAATTTTCAATTAATAATGTTACAAGGTATGTCTGAAAAGTAGTGAGAGAGACTTCATAACAAAATTTGTTATCGTTATTAAATTCTTTAGACATTCACCTTTTAAATAAAACTAATTTTATTAAAATATCTAATTTTTATTTAAATACGGTTTTTTTGCGGGTAAAGAAAAATGAACATGGCCAACACTACAGGAGAGGAAAGGCATGTTGTCAAGATGCGCAGGCTGTTTATCGACAACATGAAACACTTTTGAAAGAATAATCACAGGGGTTGAAACCTGGATGATTGGATATGAATCTGAGATTAAGAGACAGGGCCTAGAGTGGCGCAATCCGGGTCACCTACGTAGAAGATTGTAAAGATGTTAAAGTCCAAGATTAAGACCATGCTAATCACTTTTTTTTTATGCCAAAGTTTTAATTTAACATGAATTCGTTCCAGAAGGGCAAACTGTCGATCAGTATTTTTTCATAGATGTTCTTGAACGTTTATTCCAAATGATGAGGAAAACAAGTTCAGATTTATGGAAATCAAAAGAGTTCCTTCCGCTCCACGAAAATGCGCGGCCACACACGACAATATCGGTAAACCAATTCCTATCCAAAAAGGGGGTTACAGTGATGTAAAACCCCCCAGATTTGTCACCGTGTGACTTCTTCTTGTGCAATAGAATCAAAAGGGTCATGAAAGGTCACATGTATAATAAATTAGGGGAGATCCACATGGCAACAAACACCGAACTCAAATTTGTCCAAGCATCTGAATTCAAAAAATGTTTTCTCATCCAGACAAAAAGATGGGAAATGCGTGTAAAAGCTTATTTTGGTTATTTTGAAGGAATGCATATATAAGAATTTAGTAAAATGTATTTTTGTTATATTTTGAGTTATGAAGTCATTCTAACTACTTTTCAGACATACCTTGTACACCTATCCTCCTATTTACACTGAAGATTTTATACATAAAAGGGTGTAAATCGAAAACAAAATGTGTATAATTCAGTCATTTATTTCAACGTAAAATAAAATTAAAATATCTTAAAAAACATAAAAATAACTTTCTATTCAAAAAATGACAAAAATGTAAAGGTACACTATATGTATGTATGTAATTCAGTTTACATATAGAAACAAGAAATTTGAATTAAAAAATGAATTAAAATTTTTTATTACTATTATCACTTTCGTAAGCTATTAATCTTTTCTTTCTGATTGGTATGATGTCACTTGCATCACTTGATTGTACTAAATGCGATTCCAGTTCGATGTCAGATGAATAAGAAACAATTTCAAATCGGCGAACGTTGGTAATGAAATCCGTAATTAATAGTTCTGTTTGCGTTTTGATCAAATCTTTATAGACCTCCTTATATTGAGTAGAGCATTTATTAATATCTTGGTGAAATAGGAGAGCTCGTTCAACATTTGCGTCATTTTGTAGAAAATGATTATACGTAATTTTAGCCTTAATTCGAGTCCTTCGCGGATGACTTTTGCTGTGAACGCAACCGCTTCAGGCTCCTTTTCATCAGGATCACTGTCACGATTATTTGTTTCATTAATGGAATTAAAAAATTACTACAACTATAAGAGCCAATGTTACCAAGTTAGTTTAGTTCGAGTCGATGAAATTACTGATTTAGGAGTAATTTTTGATTTGAAATTAACATTTGTTAGACATATTTAATATACATACTTGTCATAAAGCTTTTATTAAAAACAAAATAAATTTTATTTAAGATCAAATCAAGAAGATATAGATGCTCTATTTTTTGGTTAGGATTCAAGTGAGCCAACGAGCGCTGTAAAAAATAATAGGACTATTCCCTAAATTAATGACATGTTTTTGCCTAAAAATAAATGTAATTTTCTCAGATATAAAGGGAAAATCAGTTTCATTTCCCCAAATCAATGGAACATTCAATGAATTTAGGTATTTGGCACTAGAAACCCTATAAAGTACGTAAAATTCCAGCTCTCTTGGATATTAGGAAGAGAACATTCAATAAATTAGGTATAATGCTACATTTTTTACGGAAATATATTTTCGTTTATATAATTCACGCATTGTTTTTGAAAATAAGTAATGTATTGTTTTTCAATAAATTGTTTGAGCGTGCCCAGCGCACCAACATAATTCCCGTACTACTTAGTAGTATGGGCCATAAGAAATGAGCTATTTAGATCATTCTTATATTTTTTAAAGGAGAAGGTATTCTATCACGTATGGTGGAGTGTGGTGCTATCATCTACGCCCTACATTGTAGTGAATAGTCCCTAAATTTTAGAAAAAATAAAAAAAACAAATTTTTAAATTCCCTACATTTTAAGGAAATATTCCTACATTTTAGGGGGGGGGGGGGATTTAAAATTCCCTAGATTTTAGGGAATATTCCTTAAATTTCAAGGGGAAAAAACAAAAATTCCCTACATTTGAGGGAGAAAAACCTCCCTTCATTTTAGGGATAAAAACTTAATCTACTTTTGCCTAGGTGGAGCTTTCCCTAATCTTATCGACAAATACCTAACCTTTGTGGCACAAATTGTTGCCACACACTTTAGGGAATAATTTTTTTCTGTGAGGGCTCAAGTAAACCAATGTGGGCTCAACTGAGCTCAATGAGCTCTATTCAATTCAAATTGTGCATATTGCAACGACCAAAGGGGTCTTCATCATTCGTCGCTATGCAAAACATTGCGTTAAACTGTGCATCAGGAATACAAATTTTTAGTGTACTGTAAAGATAGCCGAAGAGTTGAAACCGGTCAAAATTAAGCGTTAAATTAAATTTTAACAAGTAAATTTGGCGGAGAATATTTTAATATCAATTATTTATAATGTCAGCTTCTAATAATTTCAATTTTCAATGACAGGATATTAGTTTTGATTTGGTTTTTAACAATTTTTATTTTATATGCTGGAAAGTTTGATTTGTAGCATTAAATAAAAGTTTCTATGAGATTTTTGCAAGTATGCTGCTGTCTTTCTATTATGTTGTTATGGATACAGCTTAAAACCCAAATGCATAACAATTACCCTAACAATACTGTTATAGCAATATTTTTTTTAATGAAATTTGAAACAAGTGACAAGTTTTAGTACACATGTAAATATCTTCTCAATTCAAATGTGTATTTGAGGCTTCATAGAAATATTTTTGAATGAAGGTACTGATTTTAGTCCAGGTACGTTTAAAATATCTCTGTACTTTGGAAACATAGAAATTATTAATAAAAAACGAGTGTTATATAAAATAGCATCATTAATTTAATGTAGAGTGCTAAAAATTATAATATTCAATATTGCATTAAGTTCATAAATAAATTTTTATATCTATGTAACACTTACAATTTTTCATGTACCAGCCAAAAATACCTTGGAAAATATGCAATTTGAAAGACATTTATTAAAATAAACTATATTTGCAGTTTTCTTTCAGTACTTTTCTTAAACTATATGTAATTTTACATAAAAACAAAAGAAAAACAATTTTTTTTCTTCCAATATATTGATTGAAGCTTTTTATTAACGTAACAAAAACAACAATTGTTTTCTTTAGAAAATAATTCACACAATTATTTTTCGCTTTTCGTTCAGGTAATTTTTGAACGCATTTTATTGAGCAACTGTTAATGGTTGAAGGATTAATATTTTTCAATTTTATCAAATTAACACCGAAGTCCTCAAGTATATTCACAGTAAGTTCATATCTGGTTAATTTTTTGTTGCATGGGTCTGCTTCCAGAAAAGGTATTGAAAGTAAACTTTGTCCAATATTTCAGAGTCCTGCGCTTATCTTAATAGGCGCAAAGCATCTGATTAGAACTGTCAATGCCACCCATATATTTGTTATACTAAGTAATAATACTAATAGGTTTCTCTACAGTTCTTTCTGATCCATTGTAAATTTTCGTGACTTTCTCGTTTCTAGCGGAAGCATGACTTGAAAGAAGTAGGAACTGGTTACTTTTATTTACATATGTAAAGGCTAAAATTTAAGCATATACGATACTTGAGATGTGATAAGACTAAATGACCATTGAGAATGGCATAAAAGCACGTACGACACTTAAGGTATCATATTAATTAAAGTATTAAAATTAATTCACTGATGCAATATTTATTTCAGTGCAATGGACATTGTATGCGATAGAAAATTTTATCTGGGTAGGTAAATATTTTCATTAAAATATGTTCCGTTATACCTATAACCTATTTTTGGACTTACATTTTTCTATTTTCCAATCAAATGAGCGATATGCCTAGTATGCAGGTAAAAAGATATTTTCTGCAAGTTAATCGTCATTGGAAGGTATATTTCTGGTAACTCTGAAGCTGCGTTTGTGCTAAAGTTTTGAAGACATGAATGCCTTACCCAGCATTCTTGAAACTTTATAACACATAAATTCTAATATTCTCTGAATTAATATGTGCTTGATGCGTTTGGCTGAATGGTCAGAAAAACTATACATACCCGCTTCTAGGGACTTTACATGGCGATACATGTTGCTCCCAAAAGATTATAAATATTTCTTCATTTAATCCACCTGAGGGAATTCTCAGGGCAAATTGATCATAATTTCATCATAAATTCTTTCAAGTGTACTCGTGCAAATTTATTTGCTTACTGCTAGTAGTGGAATTTATTACGGCAATTATAATAATATTAGAGCATCCTCCCTCAGATGTCTTCTTTTATCTCCAAAGATTCACAGTGCTAATTACAGTTACAATTCGCCACAATTGTAAAATTCCTTTTATTATTAAAAAGAAAAAAGAAAAAAAAGGTGTTTCTAAAACTGGTTGATCTTGATGAGTTAATAGATTCTGGTTTTTTAATGATAAGTCTGAATTACATACAAATTAGTGCAACAACGATTGTTTCTTTTTCTTTTGTTTATATCCTATTGTTGAGGATAAGATCGATCCGTTATTTATTTTAGTTTATTTAGAAACCAACCAATGTACTTCAGATAGTGAGAGAAAGACGATAATACAAACGGGATAATCCAGCAATGCTATAGTTTCTTTTCTGTGAGCAAAACCTTTTCCACATAATTAGTTTGCTACTACAAATAATTCTATTCATCCCCAGAGCGCTTATATCATTTTTTAAGAATCTAACTTTATGAAGTTATCCAGCTTTATTTTACTACAAATATTTTTTAATAATATTATTCACAGCTGCCTCGATGTTTGATTTTGCGAATTCTGTTTTTTTTTTATTTCTATCTTTACTACTAGCGGAATGTCGTCAGGGTTGACCTGTCGTCTAGGTTGGTCATCTGCAATTTTTTTAGTTTTGACCACTATCGCCACCAATGTTCGAGCGCGGAAAAGCTTCTCTCAGTGATAGCGAACTTTTTGTGACATTACAGCACTAATCCAAACCAAGTCCGTTAATGAAACACCCGCTAAAGGAAGATGCCCGCCAAAAAAGCGCAAAAAACCCTCTTAGGACAGTACAAGAGAGACGTGCATTTGAAGTGCGTCAATATAACAACATTTTCCGGTAAACGCGATTTTGAATAATGTGCTATTCAAAATTTGCTAGACAAACAGAAAAATGCAATAAATTCAGCTTTTTATTTCATTCAATTCATTTTTCCAGCTCATTTTCAATCATTTCAGTACATTTTTTCGGCCAACCTAGACAGCACTGGCCAACTTTGACAGCATTTCACTTTTTTGTTATTTTTTTCTATCTTTACTACTACATAAGTATTACTAGAAAATAAATATAATAGAAGAAAAGTTACGAGAAACTACGGGCTACGTGACGGCCGATACATGTTACAAAATCTAATGAAATCCAAAATGGTACCCTTTAGAATATTTGGCAAACAGAATTATTCCCAGTTTCCAAAATTTTGATTTCGAAATCTTGAATTAACTAGCTATTTAGTAAGATGTTTTGTTTTTATATTTTTAAGTCAAACTCGGAAAAAAAACCCTATGATGCAAAGCACAGCATGGCAGGTAAGAGGCATGGAACGAACAGAAGATGGTAGATTATTCCACATTCGCATTGGATTATTTTATCTTATTTAAGCAAAAATAGCTCTCATTCTAATTTTGTATTATCAAATTACTATTTAAATGTCATATAATAAGATTTTTGGGACCATTATATATATTTTGCAATTTGCAATCTGTTTTTTAAAAAAAAAAATTTCGTCGCTGTCCTTCATATGCCTTTAAAAATATTCTTTTGGATTCTCTTATTCTTCTACATTTCCTATTTCATTCGATCTCATATTGTATATATTTTTATCTATGTATAAGCTCCTACTACATCGTAGTTTTCTTATCCATACTTTACCCGATCTGTGTTTCTATATTCTAATTATCAAACTCGTGGTATAAAGATATGGTTCCCAAACTGTTAATGAGGATCTACGTCATATGGTGAGCATTTCACTTTCAATTCGGCTCCCATTAAAGTATGCAAAGAGCCGCAAACTTGATGCTCTTTCACAAGCACTATTTCCCAAGAGACTTACACTTAGGAAATCGGAAGAGCTAAATATTTTTAACTGGATGTTGGTTTTGCAGCTTTGCACAAATCACCATTTCATTTAAGCATACTCAAAACAAAATGTTTTATAAAATATGTATGTGCACCATAAGACGAGTCAGACAAGGAAAATGCTGTTGATACCTACTTTTGGGAAAATCATTCCTTGTTTAAATCAAAGTTAACTTAAGAACAAGCTAGGAAGCACAAGATATTGCCCACTGTTTTTCATTTAAATATTAACAACTAGAAAAGGATAGAAATTAGAAAAAAAGAAAATAGCAAAAAAATTAAACTCTCTTAAAAATTTTTTCGAATAAAGGCAAAAAATGTGAAAGCGCAGACTACATGCAACGAACAGAATGGCAAATGATTCATTTTTGTCAGACCTGTAAAATTCCAAGTACAAGTACCAGTACAGTACCAGTATCTGAGCTTGAAATATTTTAAGTACAAGTACAAGTACCGGTACTGGTATACTTAAAAAACTTTCAAGTACAAGTCCAGGTACTGGTACTTTAAAATTTTTCAAGTACAAGTCCAAGTATTGGTACTGTTACTAGTACTTAAGTACCAATATTTGTAAATTAATTAGAACGGGTGGAATTTAAAATTTTTACTCTCGTAGGTATAACGTTCCCGCGCCTTTGTGAAAGCATGTTTTTTTCCGAATTATTGAGAGATGCCACCAAAGTTGTTGCTGTAATCCAATTATATTTTTTGAACAGAAGGTGCTTTTTTTACATTCGCTGGGTGTAACTCATGCTGGATTCTCTGATGTTTTTGGGAAAAATGAGAATTTTATTTCACAGAAATTTTACATCTCCCTTCAGCAACTTGGCCAAAGCAACAAATTAAAAAGTATAAGGTAGTGTGACCCCATGTACGTAAAATTCATAATTATGAATAGATTGAAGTTTTGAAGATATATTCAAGAAGATTTTGTCATTCGGGTAATACTACGTTCTCTCAGTTTTTGTTTTTAATTCGTTGTCTCAGTCGCACTACAATAATGCATAGCCAAGTTCTTTTCCCCATTCATGAAAAAGGCTATAGCAAATGACATCTTAGTTGAAAATGAAAAAAATTTCGAATTTTATTCGGCTGTTTCCTATCTTCTTATTAGGTTTAGTTTGGCTTAAACGGATAAGAGAGGTATATCATAAATAGTTTCTAAAAAAACCTTTTCCAGACAGGTATTGAGTTTGTTTAATATTTCAATTATATTTAGTTACTTCAAAGTATAGCAAAGCATAAAACTGATTGTGTCATATTCCTTTAAAAAATTAACGCCTTCTTCTGTACTTAGCTGTATACCACCAAAGTGATGTGAATAATTTTACTTATTTAATTGTTGAATCAGTCGTACTTTTCAAGATTCCTTTTACACCATCCCTGCATTTATATATACTTATGCATTCATTACTACTACATATATTGCTAGCAAATCGAATCCAAGAATTTTCAATATTTATCTCTCGTCAAATCGATGCCATTGTTATTTAGAAAAATTTGTTATTAATCCCAATTTCCGCCAAAACACCTTGAAATGCGCCCTTCAGTTTTCATAAAATTTCTGACAGTTCAAATTCATGTAATTTTTACCATGCACCCAATGTTCATGCATGCGTGTTAGTAACCCAAAGCAGTTACGACGAATGCAGCTGTTTTAAAATCTTGGACAAAACAAATGACAAAGTTCAAAAAGAATAGAAACTTTTTGGTTACTTTTGATCCATAGAATCAGATTTAGATATCAAATCTAAGCTGAGATCAAGAGTTGCAAGCTTTTTTTTACTGAAAGGAGATTAAAACATGGAACCAAAAATTGCTCTCAAACTTTTTCCAATTCTACTTTGGTAGTATAGATATGTACTCTAGCAGTGCTCTGAAAACAAGTTAAATTTTATATTTAATATAGTTACGTTGGTCATGTTATAGGTACCTTAACCGTTTCCATATTCCATAGTAGAAATTTTCGAAGTATTTAAGATACACGCATTTGTTAATAAATATAAAAATTCTTATAAATAAATGTTAAAAATCACCACGTTATGCACAAATTATTCACTCCTAATGCAAGGTGGGGTAAAAGTAATGTCATAATGTGGATTGGCTGCAATTTGGTTAGAAATGAAAAAAATTGGACTCTGTTTTCACGGTTTATTTTAAGGTGTAAAATTGATGACATAAGTTGAAAAAATGATATCGGTCAAATGACCACCTCCTGATTTGATGCAGTTTTGTGCTCGTTTTACGGCATTTTGAATTGTTGCTTGCAAAAACATCTGGCTTCAAATTGGTGATTTCTTCTTCAATGTTGGTTTCAAAAGATTTGCAAGGTTTGTGGTTTGTTGTGCCAAAACGGTCACGGTGGTTACATGGTCCAGAAATTGGTGTTTTAAAATCTCCATCGTTGCCCGAACTGTGTGAGCGGTGGCTCCATCCTATTGGAACCAACAATGCTCGAGACGCAATTCATCATCTTGCGGTAAAAACAAGCTCGCTTAACATCTGTATGTAGTGCTCACCAGTTAGGTTACGGTGGTGGTGCCTTCGGGATTCTAAAAAATATAAGGGTTAATCACTTTCTTACTGCAAATGTCATACCGAACAGTCATTTTGAGGGATGCATTGGCTCTTCGAGCATTTCATGTGGATTCTCCGTGCCCCGTGGAAATGGGCTTCATCGCTCATTATGACTTTGGATACGAAATTATCCTCTTCATGCACCAGGTCTAACAGAGCATGGAAGTAAGTTAATCTCACTTGACGGTCAGCAGGCAGCAAATGCTGAATGGTTTGCAAAATCTTGAAGCCAAAACTCGATCCAACGTACGTCTGCTGATGCCAAATCGTGTGCATCGTTGTCTCATCGATGTTTGTAGACCCTCTCGGACGTCCTCGGTCACAGCAGCGATATTGTCGGTCGAACGAGCAATCCTGGGCCGGCCATTTCTTGCGACATCTCTAGTAGACGTAGTTTGTACGAGACCCTCAGCCAAACGCTTAATTGTTATGGTGCAGGACGACGAAATTCGCGCTGTATTAAAACAACAAATTATGATCAAATAAATCTAAATGTGATCAAAAAAGCAGTAAAAATAATTTCGCGTTCTTCTGGTGTGTATCGCTCCAGTGTTTGTTGTTAACTAATTCACTATCTTAAAAATCATATTATGACATTACTTTGGCCCCACCTTATACATTCATATATAATTTCTTACCAGGGTTATAGATGGAGGTTACCCTAAAAAAATATCACTTGAAAGTTGTACCAACACTTGCAAAAATTCCTCATCTTCACGAATCTAAAAACATTGCAACTAATAGTTAGCTGTCAAACTAATAATATGTTTTAAGAAAGTGGCAGCTACTTATAGTGGAAAGAATAATCAAGATGCACACATTTTCGAGGCAAAATTGGGCGTTGAATTTTAATAAAACGTGTAGATGCATGTTCCAAAATAAGCAACATTTTTACTTTTCGCGGTATGTTGAAAAAGAAGTCACAGACCCGGAGTTTCACCAACTTTTAATAATCTCCGTTCTCTACCCTTTTTTCGTTCTTTAAAAAGTCGTGCAATTGAAACATAGCGCTTTGGCTGTCACCTATAAAAAGGAATATCATCCATAATCAGAAGCATTTTTAATAAAAAAATAAATTCCATTTATAATTAGAAAAATAACAAAAAAAGAAATAAATAAAATCATAAGGTATTCCGTTGACATTTAAGCCACAATTTGTTTCATTTTAATTTTTCTTGTCTTAATGAAACGCATAGGATGGATTTTTGGTAGAAATAATAAAACAAGTTGATTTTTTGATTCTATTGTAATTTTCAATTTAGTCTAATTTTGAAGATCAATGAATATTTTAATTGATTTTCTTCAGTATAATCTTCAGAATATTTAACTAGAAAACGATTAATTAGTTGTTGAAAATTTTGAAAAATACATATCCAAACTATCGGCGTTATAATTTAATAAATCATAAAAAGTGCACTGCATTAACATTAATAGTTCTATCAGGGTGATTTTCTATAGATTTTACTATGACCAATTACTTAATTCTATTTTATTTTCGGGATTGCAGACGTCAGACAGACCACTTTCAATACCTCTTTTACATTATGACTATCATTTAATATTTTCATTGGGCGGCTAAAAATGTTTTTGTTTGCAATATGTGATTTTGTCATTCTAAAGTAAAACTTAAATTTGAAATAAAATAAAACTTAGCCTTTCCGGTTTTTGTAACAAAATTCTAAAAAATAGGAGAACATTCGGGAGCTTTCGTAGAAAAAATACAACAATAAATAAATTAAAGAGGATAACAAATTCAAATAAAATAACTAACAATCGGAATGACTCCCATCATGGGCTGGAACGCTACCTCTTTGTCGAGGTATAGAAGAAACTGCTGGAAAAGAAATTAAATTAAAATAAAAAAAAAACTCAAAATTCTGCCCATGACGCAATGTATGAAAAGTATGTAGTTGCCGAAATCAAACGTGAACTTAAAGTGTTTTGCCAAAATCCCCAGGAGACACTTCCCAAGATTTCAAATATAGGCTTCCACTATATTAGTAATAGTTCCAATCTTAAGTAATCCTAAGTTTTATGCCATGATCATTAGGTATAAAAAAAGATGAAATTCTTTGCAAAAAGTGTTGATCATAAATTTCCTATTACTTTAATTATTACTCCTGATAGAAGATTAATTTTTTGGTATGGCTTTCCTTAGCTTTCCAAAAATTGTCATATTTTTTAAAAAATGTGTAACAAAATTTTAGTTAAAGTTGAACGTCTGCATGCTTTGCTACAAGGTTCAGAGCAAAAACTCTTAGATCTACTACAGACAAGTCATAATCATGTTGTTGTCTTTTTTGCGAAGTTTTCTTAATTTGAACTGAACTTCTGTATTCATTTTCTTACTTAAACCACATAGAGGTGAACACCATTTGAAAATTAAGAAAGAAAATTTGACCATAAAAAAACAAAAAAAAAAAATAAGCGAAATTGCAGAAATAAGGACTAATACGAATACGTATGCAATTCTTTTTGAAAGCTTGGCAAGTATGGATATATAGTATTACCAGATCACTAACTTTAGATAAGAAATTCATGTAAAGATAGAATTAAAAATTTCTTTTTAGTGCGAAATTGCGCGAAATTGTACGTAAAAAAAATTGTTGTAATTCATTCTTGTAAATATTTAATTTTTAATTTAATCAATACATTACTTTCAAGTAATTACGTTTCGTGTGAATGGCATATTATTTTGAATACATGCAGTACTCTACTTTGCTGAGCTTACACAAAAGTATCGAAGTATCGCGGAAGAGTTTTGTTGTATTGTAATATGGGAAAATGAAAATTATGCGTTTAATTATCACAGGGCATTAACGAGAATATTGAAAAGGTAAAAGGAATTCTTTCTTCTTTTTTACCTATTATGTTGGCCACTGGTATAGATAATAATTGATGCAGTAGGTACTTTATGAGATACTTATAAAATGAAATTTAGCAAAGCATATGATACAATAGCTTTATTCTGACCCCGATTCAAGTTTTCGGTCGATTGACTTAGGCCTTTTATTCAACTTTTTATGATAAGTATACGTAGTCATTTTTTAGGCACTAAGGGATCGTCTAGACTGGTAATACTGAATTTGTTGATATATTTGTATTTATAGTATGATAACTTCAGTTGTGTCCTTGTTTTGCTTTTCAATATAGACATATTTGAACAATATTTGAGAAGCCAGCTAATTTTTCGTATATGCTTGTATAAAAAATAAAGTAAATGCAACATTGAATTTCAGAAAAACCAAACAACTACCTTGTAATGCTGCGGCCTTAGTAAAATTATTGAGTTTTGAATGCATATTTTAATTATGTTTGAGAATGCCTTGACTTAGGTATGTATAACCGGTTTAAACTTTGCTTACAGTAATTCGTTCTCAGGTGGAACATATTGGCATAACCTATAAACATATGCGGACGAAAATGCATATACATATATTTAGCTGCGAATATTTAAGTAAGCAGTCACGGAAAGTACATTTAAAAATATTTTTAACAAATTTGCTATTATTACTTATTACACTGACGATATCAACGATTTTATTAAGAGTATACGAGCAATATTATAACATTTGTTATTATTTTGTTTTCCCCAGATAGACTTGTATACATTTTACATAGGGGTGGGGGGGGGGGGGCATATTAACCTTTTGGGAGTGACAGGGAGATTAAGAAAAAAATGCTAGTTTTTCACAAAACACCCTGTATCTTAAAAAGTACAGAGTATACAGTTAAGAGCTGATTGCATGCAGAATTTCATGCCCTTTCCAATGACTACTCAACCAGCCCCGTACCCCTCTTCCCGCCGGAGTTATGGTTGTCTAAACTAATTTTTTTTTTACTTTGATATGTTTTATTTTATTTAAATAGGTAGTTAACATAACTTTTTTTTTTTTACCAAAACTGTGAACTGGAGACTCTCCTATTTGTATTACCTATAGCCGTTAAGGAGTTATTAGTATTAAATTACGATTTTCAGTCAAATTATCTTTGAAAAAAGGTTTGGCACTAGCTTTGAGAAAAGGTTATGAGGTAATAAATCTTTAACGGCTACATATAGCACATAGAGTATTATAGGTCAAACTAGAGAGGAGAGTCCATTGTTCATAAAAAAAAAATGTAATAAGATCCAAAAATTGTACTTTATACCACAATGAGTTGAGCTGGTTGAGCAATCATTGGAAAGGCTATGAAGTTCTTTATACAATGAGCTCTCGACTGTGAGCGTAAACACTGTACTTTTTAAGATACACGGTATTTTGTGAAAAGCTAGCATAGTTTCTTAATCAACCTATATCTCCCAAACGGTGCACATACAATTTTTTGTTCATCTAGGTGAGTATTATCTGCTCTATTGACGACCTAGATAGAAACACCTCAATCTCACTTAGGTTTGAAGAATGATAAATAACTATAAAGTGTATTGTATACAATACTGAGCGTCAATACACGAGATACTTTGAATCTGTTTTTTTAAATTGCTACTATTTCTTTACTTTTATCTTTCTAAATATGGTACAAATGTGGCAACATTATAATCCAAGGAACAACAATTTAAATGCCTTATAGTCTTCCCTCAGGTTTTAAATGAGTTTTATGAAGCTCCTTCAGATTTTTTAACTGTCGTATAGTGGATGTTGATCATATACCAATACATATTGTCTTGAAGACTAAATCCTTTGATTTACATGGTACACACAAAATACAGTAAGAGTTTCATCGTTGTCATCGACTCAATTTTGATAAAATCATTTTAAGCTACAAATATTAATTTAATAATAATATTAATGGCACATAGAGCTACTTCAACAAATCCAATTTAAGAGACTATTTGGTCTAGGGAATATTTGATTATGTAGACCTTTATAAAATGCATTATTCATAGAGGTTTTAAGAATGTTTTCCAAAATTTTTTTCTAAAATTACAAAGAGGAATTAAGAGGATCCTTTAAGCATTCAGTTATTTTGGTTAACGCTAGCTGGTTCTTACAAATAATCGTAATATAAACAGCTTAACTTGTATGCAAAGATCGTCAAGGCACAGCACGTGACCGTTAGAATTCTGAAAAAAAGTAGTTGGTAGAATATAAATAATAATACAAATATAAATGAATATTATGCACATACTATATGTAGGTATATGAGTTGAAAAGTGTAGACAGGCGATTAGTTGTAATTTAAATCCTGACGGAGAAATTACCTGTCCTTGGAAAAATAATACGGACTAAGGTCTTAAAAATAATAAATTTCGTTCTTATTCCCTGGCAAGTTTTAGTTGGTAATTTACTTTATTCCAGAAATTTCGTAGTAAAAAAGTAATTGATACTAGATACGCTTTGATTGATACATACTTATATGGCAAGAAATGGAGTTACGAAATTATATAATTTTTTAAATCCGAATTGCTATAACGTATAATTTTCTTTTCCCAAAAAAAAATTTGATTTGTACTTCTGTATTGAAGTAAATAGCCAACACTTTGAACAAGTACTGTGAATACCAAAAATTTATTTTATATATTTGTGAACATGAGTCTATATTACATCTATGTATGTATGTTTGTGTGAAAATATGTTCGTTGAAATTTTGGAAAATTCTGTTTATTATTAATTGTTGTTTTATGTAGTTGTAGATACTATCAAGAAGAAAATTATTAATTGTATTAAAAGTCATAAAAGTTTTGCGCTTACATAACTCCTATTTAAATGTAAATTTATTTACAGGATTATGTCATCTAGATCTAGATTACTCATTGTCTCTCTAGGTCCTTAGTCGACCTTAGTGCTCAATTACGAAAAATTTATGCTGCTTTAAGGTTGCTACGTAATGACTCTACTAATCTCGCACTTCATTTATGCTCTTATAATTTACAGTAGATTAAACTAGGTATGTATACTCGAAGAAAGGATGTGATTTCAATGACTTGCTTTTATGTATTTTATTTTTCAACTCAGTCATTTTCTTTATATAAAGGCTTTTTGTTGAGACATTTTGTGATCCATGCTATACACTTCTAGAAAGCACAAAGCTCTGATATTTCTTAATAGACTGCCTGATATTGACATCAGGTGGCTTAATTAACTGATCAGATACTACTACAGATCTAACAGTATTTCCTTTTGGAATTATTTCTTAATTCTGATATTTTCAACATCAGATATAGTTCAAACAAGAAATTTATTTTACACTTACTTTTTTACTATTAATTGAGTGAGAGCTTAAGTATTTTGCTCTTTTCTGAAGGACACTATAGTTGTTATCAGTTTTCAGCAAAACTTTTTGTTGGAAAATATTTTGCCAAAACATTAGGATTATCTCGAGCATCCCACAAATTGCTTTGGTGTTTAATGGTGTTTATCTTATTCAAGTCAAGTCATCCTGTTACTACCACTACCTTCCCTTCCACACTCCATAAAATCTCTCCGCACAGTTTTTTGTTCTGCTCGATTTGTGCAATTTCGTAGAGCAGTTAGTATATTCATAGTTTCCGCAGTGGTATCCACCATCAGCTACTATGCAATAACTTCCAAGCTTTCCCTGGTCGACACAA
This sequence comes from Dioctria linearis, assembly GCA_963930735.1. Classification (NCBI taxonomy): domain Eukaryota; kingdom Metazoa; phylum Arthropoda; class Insecta; order Diptera; family Asilidae; genus Dioctria; species Dioctria linearis. Next base: position 77,055,725 of record OZ005741.1, on the reverse strand, counting down.
AGCTAAATCCTGGAGCTGTTGAAAACAGCTCATTGTGTTCGATTTAACTTTAAGTCTTAGTTCTTCATACTCAGGATAGTTGAAGTGAAAAGAACTGAGTTTGACTTCGGGGCCGGGATCCTTAATTGATCCTTAATCCTTCATAATGAACCCGAAAACAGTACGTCCGAGACAACATTAAGGCTTCCCTTCCGGTATTCTATCGTGAGGTCAAAACTTTGAAGCTTCAGATTCGACCATTTTTATATTCAAGACAAACCTGGTAATACAGTCTATAGCAGTAATGATTCGAGGAAATTTAGCGGCGTTAAAGAATTCATTCAGTTTCAGGTAATTTAATATAAATGTGCCTTAATAATCCAATGTGATGTGAAATTTTCTTCGTAACATGGCATGCAGTTGTTTTGGAAACTCCGGCAAGGTCTCCAGCTTTCAGCGAAATCATGCACTAGCATAAAAGCTCAATAAGGAACATGCGCTTTGGAGTTATTCCTATATCGTAAAATATGTATTTTAATGAATATGATATCAACAATACGGAAATTCTTACCACGCTATGTTATTTAAATTTGTGAACGCATTCGCTTAATCACAATATAAACGCAATATTTGGACAAATCAAATTCTCAATAATCGAAACACTTTCTTGTACGGAATCTTTTGGTACTCGAACAAATCACTTCATACTACCCTTCATCACTATTCATTAAAACGAAGAAAAAAACATTCAAAATTCTCTATTTTACTTGTTACTAATGCTATTTCAAATCAAATCAAAAAAAAACATTTATCAATTACCCTGGTGCGGGCGGCCAGGTATTTATACCAACAACTTTGAATACATAGGAATAATACACATAGAATTATAAGTTACGATATAACACACATTTAGCAAAAAACAATTAAAAAAATTAAGTTCTGTTAAGAAACAGCTTTGATGGACTTACTATGTACACCGCCGTCAAAGAAGGCTTGCAATGTAAGGCTAAATTGAGACAGAGGATAAAATTAATTTACACACACACCGGTGTATTAAAATTAGTTTGATTCACTACACTAAATGAAATACATGTTGTGTTTATGAAAATAATTTTATACATCACTATTTCAAGAAATATCGGGTTATCCATTTTCTCTTTCGGAAAGTAAAACAAGAAACAAATATCATTCAAATATCCTCCACGGGCCTTTTTGAAGGACTCAATCCTTTTGAGCTAATTTTTGATGACCTTTTCACACAATTCAGGCAATAAGTTGGCCATAACTTGGCATATGTCATATGTCCTGGATTTTTCTAGCGCACTAAAGCCAAAAACGGTCGTATTGTGTGGCTTGTCGCGCCATCCTTCTTAAACCATATATCGTCCAGATCCATACCATCGATTTCAGGCCACAAAAAGTTATTTATCATTTCGCTATAGCGCTGAGAGTTGACGGCAATGGCCACACCTTCGTCATTTTCGAAAAATTACGAGCCAATGACACCTCCGGACCACAGCGTGCGCCAAACAGTCGCTTTTTGCGACTTGCAGGTTCTCACTACCCCAGATACGACAATTTTGATTATTTACGTACCCGCCGAGCGTGAAATGATCCTCATCGCTCAAGAAAATATTTTTTTTAAAAATCAGCATCCGCAGCCTGTTGTTCAAGCACCAAATCGGCGTACTTTCTGCGCAATCTGTGATCAGCTGGCTTCAATTCTTGTATGAGTTGCACTTAAACGGACGGAGGTGTAAGTCCTGATGTAAAATATGCCACAATGTCCCGTATGACAAGCCCAAGTCCCGAGAGCGCCGTGGAATCGATAAATTTTGGTCGACTTCAACACTATGACTCAGAGCGACAATATTTTCGGTAGAGCGTGCGGAACGATAATGCACAGGCCTTACAATCTCTTCAACCGACCCAGTTGCTTCGAATTTCTCCACTACGTTTAAAACTGTGTGCTCAGTAAGACACGTACGACGACTATAATCTTGTCGTAAAGCTCGAAATGCGGCCACAGCAGAATCACCATTTCTGTAGAATGATTTAACAAAGTTAACGCATTATTCGGGGGTAAAACGATCCATATCGTGAAATGCCAAACATTCAACTAAACAAATACCAGTTTGGATGGCACTGACATTTGACAGCTGTCAAATGGAAGGGCTTTACTTTCCGTAACTTGAAATCGATAACCCTTTTGGTACGTAAAACTGAATACTGATTTGTATATGCAAAGGGTAGTTGGTTTTGATTATTAATTTTAAATATGGAACATGTGTTTAAATTTTCTAGTTGAATGTTGATATATTGACGGAGAATTTATGATGAAAGTAAAGCAACGCACATTTGTGGACAACGTTGAAGTAGTCTACATCGGTTATTTTGTAAGCATGTGAGTAAAAGTAAAAGTTGCGTACCAGATGTTTGTTGATCGACTTCCCATGCCATTTCTAGCTCAATAATGTAGCACAAATCAATGGAATACATTTTGATTGATATGGTTTTATTACAAAAACAAACAAATTCTAAAATAGCTGGAAAATATTGTACCATTTCCTCTAGACCATTTTCTTAAGTTGAAAATCGACCAATACCTGTTGCTTCTTTTAGTTCTTTTCAATTAAGAACAGGAAATAATCCGTTATTTAGGGCTATCCGTTATTATTAACCATCACATAGATGACAAAAAAAAAAGCGAACATTTTTCAGCTTCATACTGTTTAGAGTGAAATTACCAAAAAGCCAAGCAAACCTTTTAGATTTAAGACTATGTACGAGAATGGAATATAATTTAATATAAAATTAGCCTTGACAAGAAGAAAATGCCGTATGGGGCAGAAAGATATAAAAAAAAACAATTCATTTGTAGATACCAAGAACATCCTTTTACACCAACTGAGTTTGACGAAGTTCGTAAAAAAACGACAGTTTTCACTATCTCAGAGAAACAAAATTTCCCGTGGCTGAGTGATGCTAAATTGAAGAAAGACATATTCATGGGTCCGCAAATAAGAAAATTGATCAATGAGTTCAGCTGCTTGAAAATCTGTAAAAGTTGTGATTCACATTTTTCCATATACCAAAAAATCTGAATTCCATCAAGAAATTATGAGCGATTTTCTTAAAATTTGCAAAAAATTCCGGAAGTCTTTTAAATTTAACATTCTACACTCAAACCTATAATTTAGCGGCCTCATCTAATGAGCAGGGTGAGAAATTTCACTAAGATCAGTGAAATTGAGAAACGATATAAAGAAAAATGACTCTAGTTATGTTAGGAGACTTTTGCTCGATCCTTCTGAAGGAAAATAAATATACCTACTCATACAAGGACAAAAATTAATTATTATTAATTAATTAAATAATTAATTATAAGTATAACCATTTCTTTTTCCACTGTAATAATAAGGTTGTAATGTTTGTAAATAGAAAGCCAAAATTCAATCTGTAGTTACAGTTCTAGACAATTTTAACAACGCCTACAAAGCAAATTTATAGAGAAAAATTCAAAGGCTTTCGCTTTAAATTCCAATCCAAACCATATCAATCATAAATAATTTAAGTTCGTATTTATTTTGAGTTAATTCAAGTGCAGATGACTGCAGTCCACATTAAAAATCAATTAAAATTTACATACACAATTAGCATAAATATTTAAATCAATCTATTAAAATCTTAGGATTAGGTTCATAGAATCCTCTCTCAATTAAATTGAAATGACTTTGGTATGTAAACGAAGTAATTTAAATTTCATTAATAATCAAAAATATAATTCTCAAAGCAAAGAAAAAATAAACGGGCACACGTCACTAGCAGTTTTATGCACAAAAACAGTGCGCGCGCAACTTAGAATTGATGTAATTAATCTGAACATTTTGCATTAACACTCTGTTTTTACAACGACCATCAAAGTCATAAGTAACTGCGCTCTATCAATAAATATAGCTAAGTATGCTGGCAGCAAGCTAGACAAGTAGGAATCGATTACAGATGTGAATTTATCTCCACATCAAATTAGATCGGTTGATAACACCACACGCATAATATATTATATAATTGGAGAATGCAAAGGTATGTTGCGAATCAGATACATCTTTTTGCATAGGTTAGACAAAAATTAAGTAAAATTATTTTGTTTTGAGAAAAATAAACAAAAAACATTTTTGAGTTTAATAGTTTTCCTGTTCATGACAGACCGTGTTAGAAGTCTCATTTTATCTTAATTAGATAAACACACACAAACGCACAAAAAGTGTGATGAAAATAAAAGAAAACAAAAAGCTTGAAAAAAAACCCTTCAATTAGTAGCAGTCCGCAATCACTTGTCGTGTAGTTGTCAAATTGGTATAAATGACAAAATAATTTCTTCAATAAAACAAAAATTAATTACCGCCGCATTTAATTACTGTTCTTATATAATACATATAAACATACCGTTTTCCTACATTTTATGGCAGGGAATGTTTGCTGAAGTCAACTTGTGATTTGAATGTTTTCTCCTCTTGTATAATTTCATGCTTTAAAAATCTATTTTTGGTGCTTTTAAATTATCCTCATCCCGAAAATGTCCTTGGAACTAAAGTGTGAAAATACCTGCCTCCTTCTAATACCATTTGTTGCCTGGTGTCTGATATGCTAACTAAGTATATGTTTTCTGGTATCCATTTAAGCGACTGGCATCGACAGTCTGGCGAACTATATAACTCCAACTCCATAACTATAAAGAAACTATAAGACCTAGGCAGGGCCCGTAAGGTAAATCGTATAGTACTAGTACGCCTTAGTCGTTGCTCTTGGTTCACATAGGTAAGTTTGCGTGTTTCGAAATTATTTCTCCACTTAAGTACAGTTCCAATGACTATTTCACATTTGTTTCTTACTATGGACTAGAGTTACGAGTAGTCTCGACTCGAGACTATAACGTACGAGCCTAGCAAGTATGGCAGACGCGTACACATGTCCGACTGCCGGCCCGGTACGATCATTAATAATTGCTAAATTTTTCCTTAGTTTCATTCTTCGATTCATTTTACGATTTTCATAAAATTCCTGAAAGTGGACAATGGCCATACACATCTCTGTCTCTATACATAATATGTATATGTGTGGTCACACAATCAATCATGATTAAACTATTCCTGGTATTGGATGCAAAGGTCACTTGGAATTTGAAACATATGCATTTCACATATCGGAAAATGTGAAGTTCTTGCAATGGTGTCATCTTGCGATATCAACCTGCACTACTTAATTATTTAGTTAAGACCTGTCCGAGTCCAAGCCTTCGTCTTTTTATAATAGCTAGTAACGTCAAACAACAAGCTTGGCTGTTTTAATTGTTAGACGAGAATGAAGGTAACTTGTCTGAATTCATTTGATATTTGACATTTGTTAAAAGTTTGTTATACACCGCGGAATTTTCAGTAAAAAATATTTTAAAAATTTATGAAAAGATTAGGAACGTGTGTTTTGGGTGATTTCTATAAAATATTTTTTTTTTAAATAAATAGATAAGAAAGGATATCGGACTTGGACGAAGAATAGAATTTTTTTCAAATTTAACGCTTATAAGACTAATGCTCCAAAAACTACCAAATTGAAAATTTTCAGATTTTATCAGTATAGTTGGGATAATAATTAAGTTCATATAAAAATGAGTTATAATTTTCATGGGATTTATAAAAAAATAAAACGAATAGGAAACTCCCAAACCCGTATGACACTTCTCATAAATTTATGATGTTACCTGCTTCAATTTATCGTATGATATACAAAGTTATATACCGTTGATAGACTGCGCCATTTGTAAAGAAATTTGTATTAATCATCAACAATTTGGTAATGTCGAAACCAATGGTGGGTTTTGGATTCCGCTGTGGGTGGAATGTTTTTCTTGAATTTAGATATGAATAAAAGTGACATCTAGTTGGAGTTAAGCTAAAATATTGAGGACATGGTCCAGCAGAGGTGTGAAAAATAATATAAAAGAGCTGATGGGAGGAATTTAACAGCACTACCAATAGCAGAATTCATGACATTTCAAAGAGATTACAGCAGGATCGGACATGAAGACTCAGGGTCACTAGGTGCTCAACAGAGTCTGGACCCACTTTTTTAAATAATTGAATATAACATAAATATTACCGTTATTTTTCATTTAGTTAACGTACAACAAACAGACTTAGAAATATCACAATTAAATATGACATTATATTATATATAAATAAATAAAAAGATTACTCTTTTGGACTTTTTACCGGGTTAAACTTAATTTTGTTCAAGAAAGAATTTTTTGGGATTCTCCGGTATATAGCAAAAGCTAAAAAATGTTCTAATTTGTTATTTCATCACACAACCCATTAATTTTTGGTGACAAGTTTCAAGTCTTGGTTTTACTCATCAACAGGTCCCAAATAGCGAAATTGGGTGATTTGAAAAACAAATGAAAAAATGAAAAAAAGGAAGAAAGAAATGAAAAGTTTGCGAAAAATAGAAAAAACAATTTTTTATTTATTAAAAAAATGTAAAAAATTTTTTTTTTAAAGAAGCAGATTCATTCGAAGCGAATCGAACCTGTATACGCCACGCAGTGGGCTGAAAAGTAAAGAAGAAAAAGGAAGAAGAAGAAGCGTTTCGTGTCAGCAGAAATAAATAATAAATTAATAATAAAAAATTGTTTTTTCTATTTTTCTCAAACTTTTCATTTCTTTCTTCTTTTTTACATTTTTTCATTTGTTTTTCAAATCACCCAATTTCGCTATTTGGGACCTGTTGATGAGTCAAACCAAGACTTGAAACTTGTCACCAAAAATTAATGGGTTGTGTGATGAAATAACAAATTAGAACATTTTTTAGCTTTTGCTATATACCGGAGAATCCCAAAAAATTCTTTCTTGAACAAGATTATACATAAATAAAAGAAAGTTCGTTGCGTGTAGGCATACGTTTAGATTGCCATGCGACGACTTTTCTTCTCTACAAAGGAACGCATTACCTCACTATAGTCCAAAGACTGCATAATTTCTGACTCTACATATGTGCAGCACAGAGAGTGAATTGAATGTGATCTCCTATGTGGTTGATCTTAAATAGTTCTTCACTCGTTTTACTGCTAAAAATAACCGTTCTGCCGATCAGTTTGCCCTGATGTACAAAACAACATCCGGAGTGCTATTTCCATATTTGGATAATCCAAAAATCCTTTTCCAGGATGTACTTGTATAATTTCAGGGCCGATAATTGTTTTTCCCCGTGTAGCCTCAACGGATGACATAAGAGCTCGCAGGTTCAGTCACATGTTTTCCAAAATCACGTCTGAATCTCCTCGATAGAAGGCTTTCAAGTTCCATGCGCCCTCGCAAATACCTTGAGATTTCAAGTGATGGCTCAACTGCAATAGTCGTAAAGACGTTACGGATTTCAACGACACTGAGATTTAATTACGAAAAATTGTCATTTTTATCACATTTTCATATCAAATTCCGTAAGGGTTATTATTTTCACATTTAATGTTTTCAATTTTTCGTCAGTAAACCTCAGTCTCGTTGAAATCCGTAACGTTTTTACGGCTATTGTAGTTGAGCCTTTATGCAGCCTCATGAGAAAGTCAAACTTTTTTCTCAAGTTCTCATAAGCGGAACCATGTCTTTGTAGTTTTGCAATCAACCTGTCGATAATGACATTGAAAACGGTAACTCCCGTTTCCTTTTACTTCATCCAAATGGACGTTTCACTTACGTTTCCTCTTCATATCCCACAGCTTTCGACTAATCAAAGGTACCGACTATACTTATATCGTCTGAGAATGTTATCAATGACGACTGATAAATCTTGATATAAGGTTCGATGATCACAGATTGCAAACATTTGCTAATTTTCTTGAACCTCTCTAAGATGTCATTCCACAGCATGTTCAGGAAACCCATTTCCAAAGAGTCAAGTGCTTTACAAAGACACGAAGCCGCAGAACGCGTAGATGGTTTTTGACTTGTAGCACTGATCAAGTTGAGGCATCGTTGATTTAATATTGGAGCGAGGCATTGCTGGTTTTTATTCTACTTGTCCAATCTCTGATTGTTATTAGTTTGTCTATGACGACATCATACCATGAATTACTCAACAAAAGTATATTGTGTACCAAACAGGGAGAGTAGGAATTTAACACCGCGCGAACATCGACATTCACTAAAACGCCTACTTCACTTATCCCCATGAATCGTAAGTATTTCCTCTTATGTGAAAAGTTTCAAGTTATTTCAAACAGCCGATACTTTTCGCAAATGTTTTTGAGTAAATTGTTCCAAGTTCCAATACTGTTTTATAGACTGATATATTGTATAGGTATATACCGCCGCCATTACGAAAAATATCAATGTAATATTTGCCTGCACAAAGTGAACTTTTAGATGATTTTTTTAATGTAATATTAATAAAAAAAAAGCAAACCCCACTGAATAAAGAAAATTTTACTTTTCATACAGAAATACTCCTTAACTCTTAAGGAATTAAATAATGCATCACTGGTTGAAGAAATTAATGTTGAAGTAAATCTGGATCCAATAATAGTAGAAAATCGATATCTATATGCCCACCACGAAGATCAGTCGAACATTCAAGTTCTTCCAGAGGAGCAACATCAGCAGCAACAACAACAGCAACAACAGCAGCAACAACAACAACAACAACAGCAGCAACAACAACAGCAACAACAACGAGAACAATCATCGGCGCCACCTGTTGATCAAAATACAGAAATTACTCCACAAAGCTATTATTACGTGGAACAACCGTATCACAGCCATTCGTCAACATTCGTTTCATATCAAACGTCACCTGGAAATTATTCTTCCGTTCCATGTACGATAACGGATGAAACCAGTCCGGTACTAGACACAAATTTGCTTTTAAGGTGTAGTGGTCCTACTGTTGTTGGGAAGGTGAAGACTGCAACTGCTTCGGCTGTTGCTGTCAATTCTTCTGGAGGCAGTACGGCATCTACCTCTAATCCTGGAAATTCTTTAGCCATGAGTCAACTGGGCACAGTTTATGCAACAAAAAGAAGACGGCGAAATGGAAAAAGGTATGTTTTGCTTCTTCTTTTTTTACGATTTAATTTATTAACAATTCGTCTGCATAGTTTTTTACTAGTAGAGCAAAAAATTTAAAACAGAACACAAAATTTAAAAATGTTCATTAAAATATAAGAAAAAAAACTTCTGAATAATAACTAAAAAGTTCAGAGTTCTGTGAAATATTTCTAAATATTTAATAGCTAAGTTTTTCATTTAGTTAATTAAATCTCTTTATAAATTGAGGCATTCAATTACCCAAATCATAGAATACAAATATGACCTACTCAGGATTTTCACTTCATATTTTAGTAACAATGTTACGAAATATTTCAGAATTTCCCTCTCCTAGTGGATTTTGAAATGGATTTTATCGGAAGCAATCAATTTTTTTTTTTTAACTTTTGGTAGTATTAGCTGGGTAGGTACATATGTCTGCTCGTAACTCCATCATATTTTAGACACTTTCACGTGCGCATTAAACCTCCGGAACGAAAATTGTTAAAAAAATATTTGAGTTATGTTTACGACCAATTTGGTAAATCACAACGAAGTTTGTTACTCTTCCAGAAAAGTAGTCCGACTAAAACTGGTATCAAATAGCAAATGACCAATTTAATCCATGCAAAATATTCGCAGCCATTCTGACAAATTGAAATAAAAAAGGAACCCGTGAAAGTAAAAAATTCGTAAATTTAGGATCAGAATGTAATAAGTCAGATTAATAGGAAGAATTCGGACTTTTTAAATAAATGTTGATGATTTTTTTAATATACATACTTACAACAAACTAGTTGAAAATTTGAATTTTCGCTTTTAAACCATTTTCACTTAGTGCTTACGCAGGTATTTCTGAGAACTTTCAAAGCCCTTTCAAATCGACGGCCACGATTTTGTTCGTAGCCTGTATTTCCAAGAAGACAGACCTGCATTCGTCTACTAGTGTTTAAATAGAAATAAATGTTTTCTAGTGTGGTGTCTTTAAAATACGGTTTCGGTTTAGTAAATTACAAAACATTCTTTGAATTAAAAACATGACAATAATTTCAAAATAATTAATAATTAATTCGACACTTGCTACCATAAAATGATGTCTTACCTTTGCGTCCAAATTTTAATAATAATTGGTAATTAATAGACGACAGATATAATATATGTATTACGAAAATAATAAGGAATGAATGTTCCCATTTTGGTCGCTGTTACGTAACAAAAAGCGATCAAAACGAAAATAGTTACATCTCATTTCAAACACTTGCAAAGAAATTATTTTCTGGTGATCCAGATAGGGTGGCAGGATTATTGCAAAGCAGCTTACGGTGCGGTCAATATAAACCATGTAAGTGGGTGAGCACATAGCTCAAAATATACAGGATGTTGCATAATTGGTGCACCTAGCTCAAGGGTTTGATAGCTGAGGTGGAGACTAGCAAAAAATTATAAGGTGAAGTGGGGGGGGGGGGGGGCGTGTGATACGCGTCGTTTTGGGGGGTTTGAGATTTTTAGTACTTCTTCCACTTTACACCCTGTAACTTTCTTGATATAAACCATATTGAGGTGGGATTCATCTCAAATTATAGCAAACTGTCTCAGCTTTCCAATGAATGTTCAATCAATGTTCCTGTCACCTTATATCGGACATTGTAGGACGTCTAAATCAAAAAATCGGAAAAAAATTCCTAATTTTTTCAAATTTTAACGATTTTTCTGCCAAAATGCATAATAACTATACAGTGTTATTAGAAGATTTGGAAACCTAGGAATGTTACCTTTTATTTGACTGAGCACATGTATCTACCTAAATGCACCCGTTATTGAGATATTCCCGAATGTTCAATCAATGTTCCTGTCACCTTATATCGGACATTGTAGGACGTCTAAATCAAAAAATCGGAAAAATATTCCTAATTTTTTCAAATTTTAATGATTTTTCTGCCAAAATTTTATTAGAAGATTTGGAAACCTAGGAATGTTACCTTTTATTTGACCGAGCACATGTATCTACCTAAATGCACCCGTTATTGAGATATTCCCGTTTCTATGCTTCATAATTTCATGAATTTTGCTAATTTGCAGAGAATTGCATAAAATTAGGCGCGATTTCTATTGTTATTAGCAAAATTAAGGAAATTATGCATCATAAAAATAGGAATATCTCAAAAATGGTAGTATATTGGTAGTTACATTTTAATTTAAAGGTAACGTTCCGGATTTTTTAAATCTTGTAATAAAACTGTATAGTTATTATGCGGGAAAATCGTTAAAATTTGAAAAATTTAGGATCTTTTTTTCCAATTTTTTTACCTTGACGTCCTACAACTTCCGACGGCAGGTGGCAGGATTGGCTGATTGGGCTGATTGGGCATTCATTAGAAAAGTGAGACGGTTTTGCTATCATCTGAGATGAATCCCACCATAATAGGGTATATATAATGAAAGTTACAGGGTGTAACGTGGAAGAAGTACTAAAAATGTTAAGCCCCCCTACCACCGAAATGGACGCCACCTCACCCCTCCTTTCACCTTATAATTTTTTGGTTGTCTCCACCTCAGCTATCAAAAGCATGTACTAGGTGCACCAACTATGAAACACCCCTGTAACAAATGGGCAATAAAGGCTTTAAGCTATACAGGGTGTCCCGTAATTGGTATGAGACCCCACGGATATGGATAGGTCATACTTAGTCGAGCAAAGAATTGTATGGGTGGGGGAATCCTTACGGTTTCCGAGATAACGGGACTTAACGATATTTGTGTATGTTTTTATAGACTACCCTGTAACTTCTGAACCTTACAGCCTATTATGATCAGACCTGTAAAATTCCAAGTACAAGTACCAGTACAGTACCAGTACCTGGACTTGAAATACTTTAAGTACAAGTACAAGTCCCGGTACTGGTACTTAAAAAAAATTTCAAGTACAAGTCCCGGTACTGGTACTTAAAAAAATTTCAAGTACAAGTCCCGGTACTGGTACTTTAAAATTTTTCAAATACAATGCGTCATCAATACCAATTTTACATATTGAATTTAAGAAGTCCAACAGCTTAGCTTTAAAATTATCTATCACACTCGGTACCGAAAATGTAACTCTTTCTGCGTTTTTTTCCACTTTTTCTTAAGCAAATCCAGCGAAAATGGCTCAAAAATGTCATTTCCAAAAGATAATTGCACTTGCACTTATTGAACTTTTTCATCCATTTTCACTGGAATGCTTAAGAAAAAGTGCAAAACACGCAGAAAGAGTTACATTTTCGGTACAGAGTGTGATAGGTCATTTTAAAGCTAAGGTTTTGGGCTTCTTAAATCCTATATTCGAAATTGGTATTGATAACGGTTTTTTTTTTATAAAAATAGTAGAAATGGGTAAAAATTCCGAAATTTTAACTTTGTTGAAGCATAACTTCAAAACGGAGATGAGGAGGAACATACCATCCTAAGGTCCAACGGTTATCTATCTACCAATGTTTAAATCATCATCATAGGGTATAACGTTCAGAAATTATAGGGTGATTTATAAAAACATACCCAAATATTTTTAGGTCCCGTTATCTCGGAAACTGGAAATCGTTTTATTTATTTTACCTGTCATTATTAGTAGCCAGTATGTCCGCTCTTATTTTAAAGTAGGTATTTGTTCTATTCTTCTCAGTATGAAGGAAATAGATTTACGGCATCGTTCCATGGATATCTCGTATCACAATAGTTGGGCAGAGTTTCCGCAATTGTTTCTTGTTGGTATGTAAATGGTTGTCTTCTAGCCCGGAGTAAGATATGAATTCTTTTGTAAACCCTCGACTTCAAATTTTTTTTCGCAGTAAAGGATATCCCTCCGCCTTCCAGGTATGTGGTATCCACTAGCATAGATGGCACAAGTACTAGATGTCGCATTGCATACCAGACCAGATTATACAGATTGCGAAATGGGTATAGTGCAATCTGGAATGGACCATAACATATTTTAGAGTATGCCGAAAGCAAATGTTTTTATAATAGAAGTTTTGTATACATTTGATCAACTTCCTCAACACTTCAGATACAAAAAAATATGACCACCCAGCCATATAAATCGTGTATACTTTTTTGTTACTGCATGCGACATCTAGTTCTTGTGCCATCTATGCCAATAGTCTTCAGCGCACAATGCGGAAACTCATAATGTATAATATTGCGTTCGTTTACACTAACATAAACCTAATATAGTTAACAAATTAGTAATTAGTAATTACTCTCTAATAAATACCTGACTTTTTGCTACGAACAAAAACACTTTGTACCCCTTTTTCTGTCCTTAATGAAGTTGAACTGCTAACAGTGAAATCAATATTGCCCTCAAAGGATAGGCGTGAGTTGAGAATTATTCGCATAGCCTATGAACTATTCCTTTCAATGAACGAAACTGTGTGCACTTCTTTGCTCTTTGAACCTATGCCTAATAATGCTTAAATACCTAGTACAAATTTGAAAAAGCAATTGAGTCCTCGCAACAATTCATTCCATTTTCCAACTAGATAATGTCACCAAATCCATTAAATTAATGTTTCCTGGGTGCACTTGTGTAGGTCGTACTGTCACAGCAACACAAAAACGCATTGGCCGAGAGTCGATAAAATCTCTTTCGCATATTCTCATGTATTTTAGAATTTTTCTCCTTTTATTGGGAGTTCGCGCGTATCCATTTATTGTGGCGTATTCAGTTCGCGCTTTTCCCCACTCACTACACACAAGCAAATGAAGTGATAAATTTGTACAGCCACCATATAGGATAGGCATAATAGCATCGCCCTGCGGATACTTCTATCCTAGGCGGACACCACGGCTATAATATAGTTTCCATCGTTTCTATAGTGAAGCACTGTGGAGCGATGTGCAACACATTTTTCCTACTTATTTCTACCTGGGCGACTAAATGCGGCAAGAGAAGCAGTAGCGAAATACAAAGCAGAATGCGTAGGTAACCAAAGTCGTTAATCGATACTTTTGCATTCATTGAAAAATGACGGTGAATCATTAGCCAATGTTTGGTAGCAAATAAATTGACACGCGAAGTAGATTTTCATAAAAATGTCTGATTGCTTTAATTTAAAACAAAAACTATTGAAGAAAAACTCATGGCTTTTAGCAGAGAGTTTGGTTTGATGATAAATTTCACGATTTAATCAGTCATTTTGCTGCTATTTCAGGGAAATTGTGTTATCATCGTAATAGCACTAAATCGTTTTACACTAGTAACATGATTTGCAATTTAGTATACTATAGAATTACTACGGCAAACCTTTATATACTGGAGTCGTGATAGAGTACAAATTTCGAGAAAAACCGATTACTAATTCAACTTGACGATACAAGGCGAGGCGAAAATGTTAATCATAGAATTTGTACTTAATGATCTCTCATAGATGGCGCTGCGTTCATTGAAAATCAACTTGCTGGTTTTTGTATTACCACCATTGTGTCATTTTATACCAAAATTCCAAGCACAATTTCGCCGTTTCGATTCGATTTAATCCAGCCCATTTAGCTCCAGCGCGATGCATGAGCACGATTGCTCTGTTTGATTTCAAAGACTTGACTCTGAAATGTTGCCAGATTTTTCTTTCCGCTTTACAATTCATCCAGAACGTTTCTGTGGAAGCTTTCAAAGCAGTAAGTTTTTCTCCCTAAAATGTAGGAAATTCTTGTTTTCCTTCCCTAAAATTTAGGGAAATTCCCTGAAATGTGAGGAATTCTTACCCCCCCCCCCCCTAAAATGTAGGGAATATTCCCTAAAATGAAGGGGATTTTAATTTTTTTTGCTTTTTCCTCTAAAATGTAGGGACTATTCCTTAAAACCTAGGGAATATTCCCCAAAATATAGGAAATAGGTGATAGCATCACACCCCACCATAGGTGATAGAACACCACCCCTTTAAATAGTTCATTTCTTATGGTCCATACTACTAAGTTGTACGGAGGTTATGGGCGTCTTTAGCCAAGTGAGGGCCCTGGGCACTTTATTATAAGGGGGCCGCCTAATACAAATTTTTTTTAAAGTGCTTTGGGTTATCAACAGGAGTAATAACGTTAAGGCCTATTACGCACTGGAGACTTTTTGTCACGGAACTGTTTTGTCACCAACGTGAATTCCATAGAGTCTAATGTAAATGCGCAAATGAAGTAATGTGACAGCTAGGTGGCTTTTTGGTGCCTACGGCTAGCAGCATTTGGGTGACAAAACTATCACCGCTTTATGTTTCTATGAATGTGCACGCGCTGGTAACATTTTTGTCGCCTTTTGACTGCCTGTCTTTGGGAAACAGTGTAGAGCTAGAAAAAACTTTTTTTTTTTTCAAATGTCTGCTACAACGAGAGAGTGAGAGGAAGATGTTAATAATGAAGCAATAATACAAGAAGTACAAATGAGACCACCACTATACAACAAAAATTTGAAGGAATACTCTGAAAGCAATTTGAAAATAAAAATGTGGGGAGAAGTATCCATGAAAGTGTTTAAAGACACAGCTAGTCTCTCTTCGGGTTCAATTGATGATCATATATTGGAACTTTGTTAATTGTTAGCAGGTCTCAAAATCTGCAGAAATATTAAAGGATATTTTCAGGAATTTTCCTTTAAGCAGCCTTTCGCTCCAAATTGGAAAGACCCAATAGCGTTTCTTTCGGTGATATTTTCTATATCATTATGACAAATATCAGAGCTGCCTCCTCGAAATTTATCTTGATGAATGGCGGCAGAAAACATGAATTTTTGAGGCAAAAGTTATTCACTATGTGCGTATTAATCTAACCCGCAGTGATAGGACGGCGACAATGACCAAAAAGTTGAGTGACAAAAAGTCTACAGTGACCGTTAGGCCTAATATGAACTAGCAGTATAAAAATTTTCGCTGATTATCAAATACTTACATTCAGTTTGGCTACTGAAGGTATACCATGAAAAAAGGACGGAACTTTTAAAAAAATACTGGGGCTGCAAACAAAGTCACTATACGTAACTTTATCTGAAGATTTGTTGCCTTATACTGCAGTTCGAATAAATCCCACGATCTACTTTCAACAGCAAAATTTTAACAAGCTAAACTAACTTGTAATAGGTTATCTTACTGGTTGAAGAATTGGTCAGCTGTTGGTCTACTATCGCAGGCACTGACTTATAACAATGGACTAAGCGATTTGCTATTTCATGTGGCACAAAAAATATTGTGTCTCTGCATATCAGAGTTTGGGCACCGTTTAAAACGTTTACTACGTAAAAACATGTAAAACTCAACCAATCAGATGAAATTTTACACCCGAAAATGGAATTAAATTAAAAAATATTTTTCTTGTGTCCAAGTGATATTTTAATCGCTTATATGAAATTAAACTCATTCGGACTTTGATTTTCAAAAGGTTATTTTTACCTGAATCCTGCGTATGGGCAAGAAAGACGGATCATGGTAAACAATATCTTTGCCTTATTCTTCCTGCGGTGATTACATCTGCAACCAATATAAAAACATCAAAAGGCATAAGAAAACGTTAAGTTAGCGATATTTTGTGTTGGTAGCTCCAACTCTGCCATAGCGCGAAAGAAAAAACAATAAAACTTGTGCCATTCTTTCCTATAGGAAAATGACAACTCGCTCAGTCTATGTATTGTTATAAGTCAGTGATTGCAGGGGACAGAAGGCTTCAAGGATCGCGTGGCCCTGGGCCAGGGCCCAGCGGACTCATGCGTATAGATGGCACTTTTTATTTATTTTTTATTAATTACCGAAAGTCTGAAATTATGCTTGTGCGGTTTCCGTTATGGTTTTGTGGCCGAAAACCGGCGGATTCGGTTTAAACCGTTTCAGAAACCCTACTTGTATTCCTTGTATACACGGTAAAAATAATTCACTAAAGTTAGTGGCAACAATTTGAGTCACAAAGATTAGGTATTTGTCGATAAGACTAGGGAAAGCTCCACCTGGAAAACGTAGATTAGGGTTTTATCCCTAAAATGTAGAGAACTTTTGTTTTTTCCTCCAAAAAAAGAGAGAGTATTCCCTAAAATGTAGGAAATTTAAAATGTTTGTTTTGTTTGTTTTTTTCTAAAATGTAGGGATTATTCCCTAAAATGTAGGGAATATGTGATAGCACCGCCCCCTTTAAAAAACATAAGAATGAGCTGAATAGCTCATATCTTATGGCCCATACTACTAATGTCGGTTTCGATGAGACCATTTTAGTGTTGCATTTTCTGGCAGCGGAGATCTGGGAGCACTGAAGTCCATCGAACATATTTCTGTCATATTCCTTGTATTTGTGGGCACACGTATTATATACACGGGACTGTCAAACGTAATAAATATTCTATATTGATATATAGAAACAAATTTCTTCTTAACTTTATGCCAATTACCCAAATAAAATGTTTTAATTCATTTAACTCCAAAATTTCACAAATAATCGCGACAGTATACTTTGACAGAGCAGATGACAATTTAACTTGAATATGTATTTGTAACGCCGACAAAATATCCAGTGCAAAGTAGGGGAAGTCAGTGCAAACCTCATGTTGCAATTCTCCTATAAAAGTTGTCCCATCGAACATTTTCAGCGGTTCACTGCTGGAAAAAGTGCAATACTGGTGTTGCACTGAAGTCCCATCGAAATCGACATTAGTAGTACAGAAATTATGTTGATGGACTGGAGATGCTCAAACAAAATATTGAAAAACAACATATGAGTTGTTTTCAAAAAAATGTGTGAATTATATATACAAAAATATATTTCCATAAAAAATGTATCATTATACCTAATTAATTGAATGTTCTCTTCCTAATATCCAAGAGAGCTGGTATTTTACGTACTTTATGTCAGAGAAAGTTACATTGATTTTTAGGGAAAACGTGTCTTAAATTTAGGGAATAGTCCTATTATTTTCCACAGTGTAGAAACGCTTATAGGGCTCTGATGCGCTCCGTTTGATTGTAGACCTGTATGAATTGCAAGAAAGTATTACTAAAGACAAAGGAAAATAATAATATTGTTAACAATTTATCAATTTATTAATTAAACGAAACTACACACTGCAACTGACTTCTCAAGAACGAAAGTTCTTCTGCGCTTTCAGATGTATGAGTCAAATCTTTTCATATAGTTGATGAATAAGCCTAAAGTCAGAGAAGCCAACTGCTCCCAGAAAGATTCTTTTATGTATGTTAAGAGAGCGCTTCGAAAAAGATATTTTCTACATAGCTATGGTGTAGAAGCGCTTCCTTGTGGAAGCGCTTGTCACATTTCCCGCTGGGATAATTAATGTTTTTTTTTTATTCCTCAACAAAGGCCCTTGCATCCATCCTTCAGAATAAACAAATCTTTACAGATGCTCAACTTCTCTTTTTCGACTCGATTCATTTCGGTGTAATTTACGTGCCATTGCATGTATATCTCATATTAAAAAATATGACATTTATACGAATCGGAACGAAACGATGGAATTGTGTTTGCTCCTTAAGGAGGTTTTCTCAACTTTCTTACACATAGGGGTATACAGGATGTCCCCTGTGTGGTGTTTCCTTGACATTTTCACTTTTTTTTTTTAATGCTCAGATATATCATTTAAGTTCTAATAACAGAAGTTTGGACTTTTTATCATAAGAATCGGTCTAAGACCAATTCTAACTTTTTTACTTGTTTTATTTAATGTAGACACCTATCTAGAAAACTCCGCAAACTGTAGAATATGGATTGAATGATCATGTTTTACAATTATAAGTAAAAATGTCATTATATTGCAGTTGAACTTCCGTAGTTTTGACCTGAGTGAAATATTTCTTTTAAATTTTACATTCGAGCTAGCTGAGTAGATCACGTTTATGCTGAATGAAAATTGTTAGGTACTATGCTATGAAGAATATCGTTCCTATTTGAATATCCGGATTAGCTCTGTGCTATATCTATTTTTTGGTTTATGTAGAAGCTGGCTTAGTTACCTACACTTTAAATAGACGTGTTAAATTACTGTTTCAAACTTATTACAATTTTCTGAGGACTTTTCTCAATTTCGTCACAGATCTCTTTCTCAGTTCTTCTCTTAAAAGTTTTAGGTATTTTTTAATGATATTTCTTGAATTCACTCCATTTGTAAAGTTTTGTTCCAAGGCTGACTGCCCACCTAGAAGAATTTACCAAATATAATTCTTGTTTAACTACCCACTTTTGACATGCTGTCTTTTTTATCTAGATGTTACGAGTTGTATTAGTCAGTTGACTATCTCCACTTCCAACGTGAAGTATTCCTGAGAGTATATTGAATCTATATATGCAATTGTTGCATTCTAATCGAACCTTATCTCTCTCTGGTCCAATAAGGAACCTTTTTTGCTTTGTTCATAGCTTATAATAACCGGAATGAAGACGAAGTATCGGCGCCAGTTAATAAGGCTTATTTAAGCTTATCAACGCATGCTTAGCCAATCGAAAAAGTTAATTTTGTGAGCAGGATTACGTATGTTCTTTAAATTTTCCTCTTGGATCATTTCCTTGCTTTGAGTTAGGATGTGTTCAAAATTTTGTCATTAAGATAAGTCCCAGAGTCAGATAAGGAAACTTTTAGTGGAAAAATTTCGTACCCCTCCACTATCTTTACTGCTTCTCCTTCTCTGTGTAAGAATTCTTTGAGGCTCTTATTGGCGTCGAGCAGAAGGACTTCTGTTACAATTTATATCATAAAATATTACAAATGATTTACTCAAAAAAGAAAACCAATCTACACCTCTCTCGGTATAAAACTGAGACTAATCTTACTAAATGATCTCTTCTGGTTTCAATGCTCCCCATATTTTTTGCAATGCTACTTCATTTTGCTTAGTTGGGTTTCAGTATCGGGTCATCAAATACCGTGCGATTCAAACTAGGGCCTTAAGCCTTAAATATTATAATGAGCGTTACGCGCGTTGTTTCTTTCTACGTTTATTTCCTGTATCATTTTATGAAAGCAAATGAAATTATTGACAGGCTTGAAATAAAAAATTTACACTTTTTTGTCGATATTAGATTTTCATAAACCTTTAGGGCAAAAATACTTGCTTCAATTATCATACCTAGTTATTTTTTTTGTATTCATTTTTGAACACTTTCACAATTTCACAAAAATAATCAACACACATCGAACACTTCGAATTATCAAGTGTAAAAAAACGCTCGTGGCTGCTAACAAGTTCAGTAGGAGGACATACACTGGTCATGTCATCCTTGCTTCGGGTCATTATTTTTAACTCTTTGATAGCAGGTTCTAAAGTAGCCATCAATCTCCCTCGTCAAGTTTGCTTCTCTAACCCACCATCGTCTAGAGGTTTTATTTGTGCGTTGTATTACAATATAACACAAAATTAACATCATGATACAAACATCGTCAATACTCCCTTTAAAAAAAAAAATAATTATGCGTTTTCATACCGATTCCAGGATTCCCTAGCGCAAGTGTGAATTGTGCCTCATCTGAGAGAAAAGTCTTTCTATGTGTGTGATGCTTGTGGTCGGCTTTTGATAGGAACTAAGCTGTATCAGTTCATCCTAACTCTCATTTTAATTGTCGGAATTCGTCGTGATTATGTAAAATCCTCTTTATTTTATTTTTTTTTTAGATTATAACTCTCTGTTCAGGACTAAGCTCTACTTACATAAATATTTAGTAAATGGATTGCTTCTCTTAAGGCCTACACACGCGCAAGCCAAGTCGTACGATATGCATGAGCGTGTATAGCGAAAGTCGGAACTTGAGTTGAGACTGAGGTCTGGCATGAATGAAGTCGACCAAAACTATTGTGTACAAGCAACGACTTACGACTTTGCTATGGAATTGATCTAGACAAAATCGAATACTAACTTTTGCCTTCACAACGCAATAGTTTCGGACGATTTCATTCATGTCAGACTTCAGTCACAACTCAAGCTCCGATATTCGCTATACACGGTCATGCAAATCATACGACTTGGCTTGTGAATGCCAAGTCATATGATTTGCTTGAGCGTGGGTAGCCACCTTAAGGGTGAGCACTTGAGCTAGCACCAAGTTATTCGACTTCATTCGTCTTTTGGTTCCCGAGATGTTACTCTGACTAGCTAACCAAAGTACATCATTGCACTGCGTTTATGCTTCACTACTAGTTTGGAAGTGGTGAAAGGTGCGTTTGAATTCGGTTTCCAGAATAGATTTGAAAGAGAATGACAATATTTTCAAAACGCATATTCATTTTCATACCAAAGCCCTCACAGAAAACATCCCCTCCATGGATGAAGAAGCACAGAATGTTAGTCAGAAGATGATAGAGAATCATACGAGGCCCCATTTCTTCCCTAATACTCTCCGAGATATGGCGAGGCCTTTCGAACATTCCTTGGCTGCTTTTCAGGTGTGGTTTTCAGCTCAGGTTTTTTTCCCAGTATCATACATCCGCCAACTAATGTTCAAACGAAATTCGAAGTTGTATTTCGTCCATATTAGGAAAAAAAAAATTCTATTGTTGAACATGTGTGTGACTAAACCAAAATTCTCTATATGTTTGGGTTTTTATACAGAAGGACATTATTGAGGCATCATATACAACAATAAATTAAGCCAGTTTAAATTGCTTAAAAAAGAAACCTCTTCCGTCGGGGAATAAAGCTTTTCAGATAGCGAAGAAATAAAATGAATTAATCGACCTCCATGTAATTGCAATTGATAAAAAGACGTTGACAGTAAGCAGTGGGCATTCCTTCGAAGGATATCATACTACTAGTTGGTCTTATTTCTGGATAAAACAATTTCTCAGTTGTCTATATTGACATAGCTGTGAGCATAACTAACCTATTTTGTTTGGAGCAATATTATCAAACTACAATACATGCCTACCAAATAATGACCGGATCCCAATTTCCAAAACGGAAGAATGCTAGGTTATTTTAAAGTTATCAAGAAATTAGCGCCTTATGCTCTCGCAGTTACCGAGATGCTTTACTACATCTCATCTCGTTCTCTCTCGCCCTCTTGTTCTCCCCCTTTCTCTCTCTATTTCTCTCTCTTGTTGTCCCCTTTCTCTCGCTATTTCTCTCTCTCTTTCTCTATTTCTCTCTCCCTATCGTCCTTCCCTTACCCTTCTCTCTATCGCTCTCTCCCACTACAACTTTCATCCCTATCCCTTTCCCTCTCGCTATCCCACTGTCTCTCTTTCTCTCTCTCTCCTCCCCTACTCTCTCTCTATCTCTCTCCCTCTCTTACTCAGACCCAATAAATTTCCAAGAATTTAGGTATGTATTCAACCTGCCAATGGCTGCGGGCAAGGCTGAGCACTGTTACTCTTTATTTATCTGTGGAATTTGTGAAAGCTTCTTGGGCAATGTGAATTAGAGATTAGAACTATTTTTGAAATAATAACCCACAAGAATTTCCTCATTTAGTTTTTCTGACATGCAAAACTTCCAATCACCACCACACCAATACATTTATTGTTAAGCTTACTTCTTTTATCATCAGCTTCTAGTTTCTTCTCTACAGAACCACTGATCAACAGAAGTCTTAACATCTTTCCAATTATCAAGCTTAATAACTTCTTTTATTTTGACGAAATAATCATGCCTGATAATTACTGAACTTCTACTGCATCCTCCACATTCACACTTCCTGGAATATCCAACTTTCTAATTTCTTTCATTCTTTGGAATAAACTCCCAGTCGCATTCTATTCTTTTCACAATTCTTTTTTGTTTCTTTTTCGTTATCGTTATCGACCTTGCAGCCAGAGATAATTCTTTCCACTTAGTGTTATTAAGGAAAAATGGCATTTTATTAACCGCTTGAAAGACAAACTTCTGAGAAACGAAATCGTCCTCGCCATTACGTCTTCTGTGACATGTAATTTCCGAGCTATTCAAAGTTGTTGCCGGAGCCCACAACCGTGCATTTAATACACAGCGTTTAAGCGAAATAATACGAAAATTATACACATTACATTCAGCGGAGGCCAAATGCGGGGCCGACCAAACCACATAAGTAATAGTATAAAAGCAGGGCTAAGGGGCCAATATTAGAAAAGAATTTCAGCAATTCTTGCTGGGGCCAGGTATGGGGACGGCGGCGGGCCCAACTCATTTGAAAAATGAAATGAGGGAAAGCAGCACACAACTGGGGAGTTGGCTGCGAAGATTGATCGATTTTAGGACAGAATTAAGGCGCAGTAGAAGGTAAAGTAAGAGGAGAGCTGAAGAAGAGGATCGAAGAATATTGTTGGCCATAGTCAAAATTAAAGGAACCAGAACTGTTTAATTTTGTTGAGGACGCCGTTATGTTATAGCGATAGTCGTCCTTCCTCCACACAAAATCGACTCTCGAATTATTTGCTCTTCCCCTCTGATTAGGCAATTATTTTGCCCGTTAGACAATAAAAAGAACTGCATAAAATCTGTGTATATACGTTAATTTCATATATCAGATAACAGTTAGGATGGGAATTTAAAATGCTTGGGCTTAAAAATAATAGCCAAGAGGAGTTTATCATCTTTGTGAAAAGTTAAGAAAAAGTTGGATGTAATTTGCATGTTCATACGATGGAATTAGGGACGCAACGATTCTTTCTTCATGCTTTAGAATTTATATGATGAAATCATAGGGTGTAGGCTTGCAACGCATAGAAAAAATGAAAGAAAAAGCCAAAATAATAGTTAATTAGATACGCGAAATATTGAATAATTTGATTTATGCATGTCTGGTTTCTCCGTTCGTCTTCTTCGTAGTATTGCCATAAAAATATTTAAATTTTACATATTTTTTTGCAAATTTTTTTTTATAACGCATTAACTTAGCGAGATAAACTCTTGGATACGATAATATTATAATCAGCTTGGAATATTGGCAAATTCCAGCAACTCCATCGTATGTTGTCATTGTCTCTACTAATTTTTCCACATCATAAAAAGGGAAAAAAAAACTGACATAACTAATAACAGACCTGTTGCCAATCTCTCAACTATTCCTAAAATTTTTGAGGCTATTGTTTGTGAGAAACTCTATTTCCACTCTAATCCGTTTATAGGTAGCTTCCAGACTGGTTTTACTAGGGGTAAGTCTACAACTACCAATTTATTAGAGTATATCTACCATCGATGCAGAAAAACAAGCTGACTGTATCTATACTGACTTTAGTAAGGCAGTCGACAGGATTAACCATAAGTTACTTTTACATAAGCTTTCTTTGATGGGCTTTTCTCATCGGTTACTACTTTGGTTAACCTATTATCTGTCTAACCATACCCAGCAAGTCTGTTTTCATTGTATACTATCCAGAAACATCCTTAATACTTATGGAGTACCCCAGGGTAGCCATCTAGGACATCTATTGTTTATTATTTATATCAATGACATTCACTTATTACTACCTCATACCAATATTCTCTGTTATGCTGACTGTTTGGAATGACGATGACTGTGCTCTGAATAACTCTGACTTGAAGACCTTCTATACTCCTGCTGCTCTAAGAGTTTTCTTCCTTTGAATGACGGTTAGTGTTTTGTTATGTCTTATTGTTGTGAGCGTAGTCCTTCATATTTGAATTACTTCATCAATGGAAGTTTATTGTCCAGACTTAATAGCACTAAGGATCTGGGCGTTATTTTCGATTTCAGACTTTCATTTGAAAACCATACTTTAAATATTGTCTGCTTTGGGCTTTGTTAAGAGGTGGTCTCGTGAGTTTAATGATCCTTTTGTGACCAACACCCTATATTGCGCTTCTGTTACACCGACCTTGGACTATCCTAGTCCTGTTTGGACTCCATTTTATTCCGTCCATATTAATCGGATTGAGGCAGTCTAGCGCAGATTTCTTAAATTATTTCTTCGTGGCCTTCCTTGGAGTGATCCTTTGGTTTTGCCACCTTACGCTGATAGATTCGAATTGCTCTCTATCGACACCCTTAAGAGAAGGCGTGACATTTCTAGGATCCTCCTTGTATTCGATTGCTTGCGTGGTAAAATTAATTCCCCTGAGCTGCTTGGCCTCCTAAAAATCTCTGCTCCTTGTCGCTCCTTGAGAAAGCATGACCATTTTATTTGCCATTTTGTGATACAAATTATAGTTTTAATGAGCCTATTACGTCGATGTCTCGTTTGTTTAATACTCACTGGTATAAACTCGATTTATATATGACTAAAGCTCAATTAAAGCGTGTTTTGAATGGTCTACCTACTTGATCAAGCTTTTTTTCTATCCATTTTCTTTTTAGTTGTTGCTTACTCTTATAATCTAATATGTTATCCTCCCGTATTTGAGTTCCTTTTTCTTTTTTCTTTTAATTTAAATTTTATTTAAATCGGATTGTATTAGTAGTAATCGGCCATTGATGAAATTTGTAGAATAAATAAAAAATCTTGGTTGTTAATTCCTATTTTATGTACTGTTGGAAACGCTTTCAATTATAGCGGTCTGAAGTTTTAGATATGGCAATTTGTTAGCAAGATTAAACTCTAGATCGATTTTGGGGAAAACCGTTAATTTCGTATTAGTGTTGCCATACAAACTTTTTAGTTTTACTTCTGAGAAATTTTTATGGTACCTACCTAAGTACATTCGATTCACATAAAAAGAATCTTGAAAAATTTTAATTCTTTCATGCCCAACCATCTATATTTAGACAAAAGCTGTAGAATTTAGAATTTTCATTTCCATTAGAATATTTGGACACTAATAGAGATGAAAGATGTTGAGTTTGGGAGCTGAAAGAACTTTCAGTTCAATTCATTTTTCATGTACAGAAGAGTTCTTTGGAATATAAAAACCTATAAATTTGGTGACATACATTTTTACTGTCCGACAAACCGATCCATATAGAAAAAATATCGAAAACAATCTAAGTTATATATTAAACCTACTAAGTAGCCTTAGTAGTCTTAACAGTGTTGCCAACTGTGAACAAAGGTACCTAATAAAAGTAATGACCTCAAGTTTATTTTTTTTTATGTGCTCATTTTAGCGATGTTTTCTTAGAGATTTCATAGTCACGGTCATAGGCCTTTCAATGCAATATATTTTCTGATAATTACACAGCAGAATTATCAGAAAATTATATGTAGTAAAGAAAAAAAATCGAATCGATTGCTAATTTATTTCCAAGGACAAATCGTTCATTTCAGAGTTAGTATAAATTCAACTTGTGGTGTGTACCGCACCAGGTAGTGAAACCTTCCCCTTTCTAATCTGATTAACAAGCCGGTGTAAGTCATACCTTTCTATAAACTCGCACAAACACATAGTGCATAGTTTTCCTTCCTCCTTGTGTAATCCCTCAAATCCATCTTGTCAAATTATTGAACCGAAAAATTCGACAGAAATTAACTCGTTATCCTGTCAGGGAACAATAAATCGAGTGGGTACATTAGCTCAGAGTATTTGCACGGCTTTGTCTACGATCTTAAGCCAAACTTTAAGTTAAAAAGGGTTAAACGTTTTCTATATCAGTAGTAATTTGCAAGGGCATGAAACAACAAATGTACATAAATCTTTCCTCCAACTAATTGGATTACGAGAATCGAGTTGGTATTCGTATTGATGTAAGCACTTTCGGATTTGTATTTCTATAGGTATCGAGTTGCGGCAATTGGGTGGGGCATGTCTTGTATATGAGCGAAATTTTTTTGTGGCATTTTCAATTATGTAAGTAAAAGCTTAACCAATTACGTTGATACAAGTATCAATTATCAACTTAAAAGTTCTTATTTTGTTGATATCTGAAATAGCCACTATTGAAATGATTAGAAATCAGTGGGTTAAATATCGTAGCTACTGTAAGAACTATTTTGTCAAAAAGTCATATTCTATAATCATACTAGACACATAATGGGCAAAGTTTATGAATATAGGCCCCTCTGCAAAGGACGCACATCCTTTTACCCTTCATTCGCCCGTACAGTAAAATTCCGTGATGCGTTTTTATGCCGGACTGTGCGAATGTGGAACAGTCTACCATCTTCTGTCTTTCCTCTGGCATACAATCGGCAAAAGTTTAAGAGCGACCTAAATTAGTATCTCCGCCGGTCTCCTCATGTCCCTAATTCTTTCCCTTTCTCCTTACTGCCATCATAGGATATCACTTAGCTTTGTTTAGTAATATAAAAAAAAATGTTCGCAATTTTATTCGAATGCACAACGTACTATATTTCAAAATACAGGAACTGTAAATTTCCGGAGTGTTATATTCGATACAAAAAAAAAATGGAAGTATCCTTGAAGATTCGCGAGAGTGAGTAAAAGTGCCAATATGATTAACTATAGTTTGGATTCAAGTTCACTCAGAGAAAATTGTAAAACTAGGCACACTACTGTCTTCCATGCTGACATTTTCGCGATCTCAATGGCAGCGAAGGAAGTCCTCTATATGGAATTCAGGACAAAGAACATTGCTATTCTTTCAGACAATCAGGCTGTCTTGATGGCATGAAAACATGTAAGTTACTGGGAAACTGTAACATGAAGTCTCTACTGTGGTTACCTGGGCACATGGAGATCATATGAAATGAGAGGGCGGACCCGCTCATCAAAGCAGATGTTTTCATGTAACATCAGCAGCGATGGACAAACCTTAGTACAGACTAGCAGCCGTACAAAACGTTTTTTTTTTTATAGGCCTAATAAGAGTCACGCTGACTTTCTTCTGGAGGTTGGAGGTAAATAATGCAAAACTGTGGTTGGCATCATCACTGGCCAAATCTCTACTTCATACACATCTAAACAAGAAGGGAGTTGTTTAAAATCCGTTAATGTCTGTCCTGTTTGGAAAGCCGAGAGAGGCAACTGAATACTTTCTGTTCACTCTGGACTGAATACACTTGTGCCAGCACTCCTATTTGCGGATGAGCTGAAAAATTTACGCCACCTAGACTTGATGCATTTCATTAAGAGGACAGAAAGGTTTCGGTGAAAGGTCTTTTATTTGTTTAGCAGGTTAACACAGTGCGTCGCCTGGGTCTCCGTGCTTGGGATCTTTGTCCTCCTCCCTGTCTGAAAAAAAAACTTTAAGAACTCTGGTATTATTGATGCTCAGCGTATAGACCTCAATCCATTTTCCAGCGATACTGTTGGAATAAAAATTTTATCAGTAGCTTTTCAAGCCCATCTATATAGTAGAACTTTCAAATCTCAGTCTTGGAGCGGATCTTGACATAAAAGCACAAAGTTTTAGGTGTATGAACTCAATTGAAGTCTATGAATCACTGTTCGCTATCACAATGGGAAGCTCTAGATAATATTTTTTTATATATTCTCAATACTTGTCTCTTATTTTATATTAATACCAGTAAAAACTAGATTATTAGCTCTAATCTTACCTCCTACAACTTTCCAATTTCTTGGAAGAAGGTCAGGATATTGCCAAAATACCAGGCCAACAAATAAAACTTTATTTGTTTTTTAATTGTAAGATGCTGGAAAAGCTGATGGCTTGGCAAAGTCAAGACACCTTTAAAGATTTGATCTACTGATCTGATTCTCCTGGTCTTTCGACAGTAATATTATTATGCATAAACAAGTTAAATTTCGTACCGGTTGCTAAGGAATGACATCTAAAAAATGGAATTTTGCAACTTTCTGAAGCAGTAAACCGGATTTTGATTAATATAAATGAATCAAAAGTAAATATCAGAATATGAAATTCTGTAACCCTTTACGACCGGAGAAATTTCTGGTCGCAAAAGTTATTAAAATGGAAATTTTGTAATAATTGTGGATCCAAACCAAGGGAAAAATTAGTAAGAAAAATGTTTGATGTATGTCTGTTAGAGTTTTGAGCTCACCCGCACGATCGTGTGGGTCCGGTTTTATTGAATACAAAATCCGCCTTATGTGTACTAAAAACAGAATGAATTAAAACACAGAAATATTACCTTTTTTATAACATTGGAATGAATTTTGTTTTATTTTTTAAATATACATCTTATAATTAATTATTACATGTATGTATGTGAAAGTCTTTGAAACAGGTCTTAGTTTTAAGAACGCATAAATATACGTCACATTTCTCACGATGCACCTTAGAACGACTTGTACAGGTCTCCATTCTCCACATACGAGGATTTTTAATATTATCCACAATTGGAAAGTGTTCGTAGCCGTCGTATCTTTTTACAATGCTGGGACGTTTCGCAGGAGGATTATAAAATTTCGAGGGTTTTACTGCTGCTCACTGCTTTCACTATCGCTCAATACTCTTCTTCTGTGGCGTCGAGTAGCAATTATAGCCTCGGAAAGCTCTAGACTAAATTTGAGCAGATCCATTCGGTGCTTATTTGGAATTTTGTTGGCTTTAATAGCTCGATTATATTGCATCCATGAATTCACTACTACCAAATCAAGAAAATGAAGAATACATTTCCATGCCCACTTTCGCGTCTTGAACCATGTACGGTAGCACTCTTTTAATTGATCGCATACATTGGTTATATTTGGGAACCGCAGATGCGACTTCTATATATCTAAACTGCTTCTCTGCAAATGATCTCTCTATATCTGGTAGTCTTTTCCATTTTGTTGGTTTAACTGGGGCCATCCCACACGAGTTCCTACTCTTGATACAGTATGCAAACCGGCTTTCTAGGGAAGAGGTATAAGAAGTAAGGAAATATTTCTTCAAAATTAACAGATATTATTTTGCCCTCTTCCCTAGAAAACCTGTCTGCATACTGCATGAAGAATACTCGTGTAAGATGGCCCATTACAAGTCAATATCTCACCTTGAAGCTCTACCTGTGTGAGTTGCCGGCAAGTAGATGACAAAATAATTAGATAACGAAATTAGTTTCCCAATGCTTACTGGAATATTCGTGTAAAACTTTTCTCTTACCCTCAATTATACTTCAATGCATCAAACCACTAAATAAGAGGATCTGAGCTTCGTGAAAGGTTATTCAGGTAGTAAGGTAAAAATCATATATTCAAAAAAATTTAGCATCCTATCCTCTTTTTTTAAATATTTCTATGATGTCTTCTGCAGCCATAAATTTTATTATCATTTTGGTACAATCCAATTGAATTGTGAAAGAAAATTTTATCTTTGTTGTAAATAAAACCGAACCCGCACATGCGAGATTTCATGCGGGCAATCTAGGGTATCACAGGAATTGGTCTTAGACCAATTCTAGCTTTTTTACTTGTTTTACTTATTTTCATTTGGACTGTAGAAACTGTGTTCCTTTTACAGAATTCATTGTGTTATTGTGTCGGCAAAACCTGAAAACAAAAGCAGAGTTATAACGTTTTTTTTAAGGCAACAGAAAAAACCATTATTTTGTAAGAAGCTTTTATCATACACTTTTTAAAAGCAACCATAAAGAGGCCGGAGAGCAGTGCCAATAGAAAATTTTCCGGTAGGCCAACGTGAAAGTTCATTACCTGGATCACCAGTGAAAAATCAGGATTGAGTTTGGACATTTTTGAATCCACCACTAATTTTTTATTGGAGGAATTTTTAACTGCATCATTTGAAGGATATACCTACCGATATGAATCCTGTTGCAGAGGAAGTTCACTAATACTTGCGGGACTATTATGCTGCCATCTAAAGTTTTCAAGTTTCAAGACGATATTCCATCTCCACGAGTGTTCTATTTTTTTTTGTTAGTGCACGTATTAAGTTAATACACAATAGCTAAGCTAATTTATGAGCGTATTATACGGAACGTTACAATATGTGTAAATAAAGACAAAAATATGTACAGGTAATTCTACAAATTTTTCAAATAAAGGAATGAAAGTGTTGAAAGATCGAATCTATTTGTTCTTTTGAGAAACTAAATCTCTAAGGAGCAATTCAATAGTTGTTTGCAAAGTAAAGTTTCGAGGAGAACTTTTCACTCGGAACGACCCGACACAAACAATGGAACATTTACAATTGGAGCTTTTCATTTTTTTTTTCGTTTCTTTCCGGACCCCTGGAAAAGAATTCTCAACACTTAAGCGAATAAAAATTTCGGATCGTCGAACTAATGTATCCAAAACCACGTCATATGCTTCAGTAAATTCCATAGAGTATCCTCGAGCTGCTGTTTTTTGCTATTGGCTATTATCCTTTTTCTTAATATGTACATAAATAAATAAATTATATCGCAGGACATAACGGCTTCAATGTCACACTGTTATCAAATTTCTTAGAAAATTCACAAGCACTCAATCTACGACATATGGAGCAATGAGCCCCTTTTAAACGCGCCCATTTTAATTTTTTTCCAGTTTATTGCTCATTTTTTATGTCCGCCTTGGTTATTCAGTTTAAAAGCTCTGGAGCCTGCAAAATTTTGACTGTAATTCCTAATTTTTCCTTGTCCGATATTTAAACTGCAGTAAAGTAATAAACTTACTTCTATCATCATCATAAAAAAAAAGAAAACAATCCAAATTAAGTTTGAACCGATTATTTTAATTCATTGTCCAATTTCGAAAAAGGATAAGGTTTTTTAATGATTTTATTACATCAAATATATTTCCTTCCCGCCACAACTATAAAACTCTGTAAAATTTCATGAGAAAATCCAGTAGAACCCGTAGAATGTCAATTAGAGTCCTGAGAAAATTCATTTATGACTTAATATAATCACTGGATTTGATAAAATGCCCCAAAGTTTCCACATTGCTCCAAAACGAATGACATAATTGCTCGTATGGTCCCATAAAATCACTATGTTGCCTATAGCTGAGAAGTTTTAGGACCACATCAAGGAATTTGGCTTGTTTTATTGCAGCGGCAACGAAACTAATCTGAATGTGAAGATCTCTTGGAAATGCGAATGAATGGACCAGTCACCAGTAGTAGCAGCAGTGCCAACCAACCGTTCAGCATCAAAAATGCTTGTGGAAAAATAAGAATGAGTCTGCCAGAAGCCAATTAATTCGTTTTGTTTTCTCTCTGTCTTGATATACCTGGATAGGTAAGGTGTATGTAGGTATGACCATATCTTCTTGACCAGTAGCTTTACCTGCGTTGGGAAATGCGCGAGGAAATGTTTACTCAAAATCTTTTGAGCTCAATCGACTTTTGAGGACCCCAAGTGAAGGTGCTATAGCTACGCTGTACTCTGACGGGAACTCTTGATTTCGATCGTGTTAACCTGTTGTTTGGAAGATTTGTCCAATGAATAGAGTGCAACATAAATCTTCGTCCTCTCCTTATTTCGTACACTCGGCGAAGCCGTTGAAAACACTTTTTAAACTCAACTACTGCAAGATTTTTACAATTGATACAGTGAAACCTTTTTTAATTAGGTGTGTTCACTAAGGGTCTCTTTATGATAGCAAGCTCTCCGAGTGTGAAGTGTGATTGTTCTTTGAACGTTTTTTTTCAGTTTTCTTCATTTTGGGGACACTTTTAAGGTTGGGGGAATCCCTGTTTTTTTTTTTGTTTAATATATGTGTTAAATAACGGCTAAACACTCTTTAGCAAGCTGATTGTAATAACATTTACATACCTATGCATGCCTTGCATATGGGAAAGCTACACTGACAATAATTTCACAATTTGAATAAAATTAGATTAATCAAAGACAGTCAATACAGTCAGAACCAGGGACCGAAAATAACTGGTATTTTGAAAATTTTAAACAAGAATAGTTGGAAAAAATCATGATCGTCAAATGTAGTGGAATATACCAAAAGATTTCTCGTGAAACCCGTTTTGATTCCTGTAAAGCTTTTGAAAACTTAACTTTTTTTACAAAAAAAAAAAGATAAAAAACTAAGCTGGAAAGGCTTTTTATATTTTCTGATAAAAATCAAAAACCAGCTTGGCTTTTTATTTTTTCGAGCTGGAAGTAACAGGTTTTGAAGCCGGAAGTATAAAAAGCTAAGTAGGCTTCTTATTTTCAGGAACCGAACCAGTTATGATTTTTTACGAAACAGGCTTAATTTACTTGTTATTCCTAGCCGGTAATAGTTTTGAAGCTAGAAAAGCAAGCGCAACGGCTTGATACTTTTTTTCGGTAAAAATATAAAAATTATTTTTTCTAGCCAAGCTGGCTTTTTATATTTTTCAGAAAAATAAAAAGCCTTACCAGCTTAGTTATTTTAGCTTCAAATTATTATCGGTCAGGAATAACAAGTAAAGTTGGCTTTTTTCGTAAAAAGTCATTACTGATTCGATCCCTGGTCAGAAAAAATATATTTCAGACTGAGGATACTTCAGGCGACATTCATGTTTGACGATGTTGTAAAAAGGTCGTGGTTTTTTGTCTTGTTTCTCAATCTTAGAAAACTCAAGCTTGCAAAACTGTCTCTCCTGTTTCCTATGTACGTTTGATGACATGCACAGGAATTTATATTAGTAAATTATCAACAAAAACTACGTAGTAATACTTAATAAGTATAGAAAAAACAAATGCGAATTTAACACAAAATAGCTGTCACCATTCATTACCCCAATCTCGCTTACTTACGGAGGCTGTTTGATAAGGTAATGACTTTGATAAAGTTTAAAGTAGTTTACATAGAAAATGTTTAATAATGTTTAAAAGTGGATAAGGCTGTGTTTGTTTGATATAATGGAAAAAACTGAATTTCATAATATGTTCTAATAAAGAACAATGTTTTTAAAAATTTACTAAGAGAGCTCAAAGCTCCCTGTCGCATCGAATGGTTCACAAGTGGTTCATTGAATTTTGTACTTGAATAAGCAGGAATGCTGCTGAACACCTAGGACGTGATAGTTAATAAAATCCACGACATGGTAAACATCTCAGACGAATATCCATTTCATATAATGTATAAGAATTTGCTCATGAGAAAGATATGGGCAAAATGGGTGCTACTGCAGCCAAGCACCTAGCAGAGAATGATTCTGTGGTTAACACCAAGTTTCCCAAGCTCATTGCGACAATGTTGGATTAGGATCGATCTAATGGTATTCGGATCCAGAGCTTTGATTGCAGCTGGGCTGTCAATAAAAATTCCGTTACATCAATCATTAGATAAGTTATAAAAGTCGTATCTAGCAGCCTCACTGCGTTACATATAGCGAGAACCTCCGCTTGGAAGGAAGTTCTTATATTTGAAGGGACTCTGAGTATACCCCGGCCGCCAATTCCATATCCATTTTTAAACCATCTGTAAAGACACGTATATCAGAGTTACTTGCATTTACCATGAATATCAAGAGGCAGGAGCCAGAGCATAGTATCCATTGCTACCGTTGACAGAGTTGCCAGGTCTAGAGGAAATTCTGCGCCAATTTTTTTCTAAAATTGCTCCAAGAAGAGCCAGCTAATTGATGCCACTTTACGAGGATAAAACTGAAACTTTTGTTCATAAAAAAAAAGTAACAATGCAGCCTTAAAATAACAAATATAAAAATGAATAGCGCACCAATTAATAATTAACAATTACATTTACACCAGTGCTTGGTGCTAATCAAAAGAATTTTTAAATCTACGGTGTTTCATGACTGTGCCTATTATACACTGACATACAAGGTGTTTGCCACTAGGACGTCAATAGAGCAGGAGGTGATATTGCTCACCTAGATGAACCAACAATTGTATGGCAGTGGGGGGGGGGGCATATCAACCGTTTAGGAGTTACAGGGTGATTAAGAAAAAAACTAGTTTTTTCACAAAACACCCTGTATCTTAAAAAATACAGGGTGTACGGTCACAGTTAAACACTCACTGTATGCAGAGCCTCATGGCCTTTCGAACGTCTCCTCAACGAGCCCCATCGCTCTCTCTCATCAAGAATTATGATTGTCTAAACTAAAAATTTCGGATTTTCTTACCTTATTTCTTAATTTAACCTCTATTATTG
This sequence comes from Dioctria linearis, assembly GCA_963930735.1. Classification (NCBI taxonomy): domain Eukaryota; kingdom Metazoa; phylum Arthropoda; class Insecta; order Diptera; family Asilidae; genus Dioctria; species Dioctria linearis. The sequence continues at coordinate 77,020,887 of OZ005741.1, read as the reverse complement.
TTGCAAAATTCTTGATGAGAGCGAGGTATGGGAGTGGTTGAGCAGTCATTGGAAAGGTCATGAAGCTCTGCACACAATGAGCCTTTAACTGTGACCGTTTACCCTGTAGTTTTTAATACACAGGGTTTTTGTGAGAAACTAGCTTTTTTCTAAATTACCCTATAAATCCTAAACGGTTGATATGCCTACCCCCCCCCCCCCTCCCCCCGCCCCTCGCTGCCAATCGATTTTTGGTTAATTTAGATGAGTACTATCACCTCCTGTTCTATTGACCTCCTAGTGGAAAACACCCTGCATATAATCTGGACTGCTTGATATTAAATTTTATGTGGGCACAATTTTATGTGTTAAAAATAGTGCTTACGTTTCCGTGGCAACATTGAAAAAAAATCATTAGCGGAAGTTAAAAAGTGAGCGCGCAGTGGTTTTTGTAAAACCTTTCGAATTTCTGCTGCATATCTAATGAATATATTGCCTTTGGGTAAAACATTTTTTATCAGTATTACCCTAAATAATTAATTTAAAAATATCATAATAATTATTTTAATATTATGCTTTTCAGTGGCCTGGTGAGATACATATATCTTAATGTGGTATGGATAGTGTGCATGTCCATTGGTTAGAAAATTGAATACGGCAATCGGCATTGAATAAAAACTTTAGCTTTTAATATACAAGAAAACGCTTGGAACTTATTGAAAATCTACTAATTTGGCACTAAGTCGCCAAACCTCATAACTCTGAGTCCGTTGATGTTGTTCGAAGAGCTCGCGCAATACCTAAATAGATAGATCTCTACACTGCACTGCAATACACCCAGATCTCATAGGAGCAGATAGGTGATACAAGTATGGATGCCCCATTTCTTCCCAAAAATTTTCTTGTGGACATGCATAAAGCGCAATGGTCTCCATTTTGATGCGTTCATATGCATGCAATTTAATTTGAAATATAGTATCTATCACTCCTCGGTATTTTGCTTCAGACTTCAATTTGATTGTATCATTACCCAGTTTTGGGGGAACAGAAGTCGGGATAACTCTTCTCTGTGTGAAGATGAAGACTGTTTGCGGACTTAAGCCCCAGACTGCAGCTTATAGCTCAATCAAGAAGTTTTTGCAATGCACCAATGCGCTTCATACGTAGACGCATCCCTCGGTAAACAAAGTAAAATTTCAAAAATAATAATAAAAAAAGCTTAATAATAAAAATTGTCATTGTTATTTTTGTTGTCTTATGTACATATATCTTCATAAATTTTGACTTAAGTCCATAATACATTCAAAACACTATTCCATATACGTTTACTTGTATAAAAAGTAGCAGCGACGCGTAGAATTAGCTCAGACTTGTGCTACCTCACCCATAAATATTATTAATTTAATTCTTATCAGAAAATGCAGAATGTCAGAATCACACTTCTGTGTGACTTTATTATATAAAAGTGAAAGATGGCAACCAGACCAACCCATTCCGGGAAATAAATAAACAATGGATGGGTAGTTAGCAACCCAACAATTTCCACATACTCGGTTGCTCCATGGAGGTAGGAACACTGCGCCGTCGCCGCCAAAATGCATTAAGTTTTATTTTTTCCAGAGTTTTTACAAGACCTGAAAAATTGTACTTTTCCACACGTCAAAAGTTGTTTTTCCTTGTTCTGTTTTTTTTTTCATTCCGCTCAAGTTTTAAACACACTGGGAGAAGACATCTGATAGGCAGACATCTTGATAAATTCCTAGGGAGCAAGATACTATAGTTTCACAGATTTATCTACTTAAGAATTATGGTTCTTCGGACAGACTGCTTGGATGCATTGACCTGATTACGTACAAAATTAGAACTACATCACGCCTCTTCGAGCAACAACAATTACGGGAACTCTGGGACTCAGGAGTGCAAATATAGGTATGTATGCAGGTTCTATGTGCACAATCAGAAAACTGGCAGCCGTCATCGCACACCATAAATAAGTCCAGGGAATTATTAAGGAAGGACATCGAGCGTAAAATTCGAAATTTTTCATTCATTATTAGTGTAGACATGTTCACCCCCTTTTGCTCTGCCAACTTTCCGTCAACTCATATAAGGTACGCTGATAAAATATCATGTGCTGCTGGGCACTAATTTGCTTAAAAAAATTAAAGTAAATTAGTAATTAAAACAAAAGGGAAAGAAGAAGCTTACTCATTTTAGTTTATGGTTATGGGTTAAATGCAGACGAGATTGGGGTATGCGATGTGTAAAAAATTGCGAGTGGATTGTTGCAAAATTAAAAAGGATGGAGAGAATAGAGGAAGCACGAAAATGCCCCAACCGATTTGCATAATTCCGGTCCTGAACGTTGTCTGTTTGGGTGACAAAATTAATTACAGGTGTGTATTGTCAGTTGGGTGTGTCCCCATTGTAATAAGAGTATACCATGCATCGGGTGGTTATATTCTTTTCTGGTCGAAGTCGAAATTTTTTTTTTGTACGTATATAGACATCTGCACCGCATCGAGTAATCATACGCGACATTTCAAAGGTAGTTACAGAGTCCTTCTTAGCAATTATTAATTAATTAATGTCGACATAATAATGGCAGCAGTACTATTTGAGTATTATTTGAAGTAACCACCCTATCCTATTTTTATAATAATGTATTAAGTAGCCGGAAATGAAAAGTACTTTTGTATTATATCATACATCATTTACAAGTTTGCTGTTAACCTTTTACTGATCGCAATATTCGTAGGGTAGTATTTAAATTGAGTATGAGGTGGAATTGTTAATTATTGAGTTTCATCATTGAAATAATTCGTATAAAATGATTATTACTGACCCGAATAAATAGTAGTACAAATCTCTGCTTAATAATTTCTTATTAAATTTCGTATTTCCGATCAATAATTTTATTTATCATAGCTGGATTTTTATTACTTTGACTGAAATATAATTTTTATTTAAATACCTTTAGGCCCGGTTTCAAAATAAAATTTATAAATATACAAGAATTTCCTGCTAGTTTAAAATATACTGAATACTTAAAATAGCACCTAAATACCCTCTAAATAAGGCTTTCATCACTATAAATACTTCTCAAATAAGTTTTTATTTGTTAAAAACACATAAAATACTAGGAAAATACTAGATTTACTGCATTTACTTAAAATTCAGTATTCCAAATTAGAGTTTTACCTATAAGTGTTACTAATTGTTACATATACAGGGTGATTCAGATCATTGAGGTAAGCTGATCAAAAAATTGTTCCACAAATGGACTCGCACCACTTTATAAAAACAGCTCATCTTAATGTATAAAAATACAGTCTTACTGTGTTTGTACACGCTAATATCCGAAAGCGCCCAGCTGACTTCAATGATATTTTGTGAATGTGTTTGGTTGGTTGAGAGATAGGACAGTTTTGGACACGATAGATGTCACTGTTGTCCAGATCTAAAAAACTGCCTGAGAACGCGTCGTAGTGGAAAGCTGAAATTTTGTATATGGTGTTGTCATAAAAATTTGAAACACAATTTCAAAAGTGGACTAAATCGGGCACCCCCTTCTTGGTATTTCCATACAAAATTTCGGATTTTCACTATATATTTGGACACTGCCTCATGCGACGATGTAGAGTGCTGAAATTTTGTTTACTGGCCTATATAAAAAAAATTAAATTAAGTTCAGAAATGGGACCAATCGGCCAACTCTTTATAGGTTTGTTATACAAAAATTTCGTTTTAACTATATATTTGGGCACTGCCTGAAATCGCGTCGACGCAACGAGGAGAATTAAGATTTGGTACATGGTGGTTTCATACCAATAGTAAATAAAATTACAGAAATGGTCTGAATCAGGCAACCCCTTGTTGATGTTGCCATACAAGACTTTCGTTTATCACTATATAAGTATTTGGAAACTGTCACAACGTTTTCATGAAAATTGCAAATACGAGTTCAAAAATGGACCAGATCGGGTGATAAATTTTTGTTGTTCCTATATAAAACTTTAGGATTTCAATATATATTTGGACACAGCTTCGGGCGTCGACGTAGAGTGCTGAAATTTTGCACACGGGACCTTTTAAAAAAAAATGTAAATCTAGGTCAAAAATTGGACCAATCGGGCAACTCCTATGTAGGGTTTCCATACAAAAATTTGTTACGTGGTGTTTTGATAGCAATGGTAAATAAAATTTCAAAAATGAACTAAATCGGGCTACCCCTTCTTGCTGTTGCCATAGAAAACTTTTGCTCTTTACTATATAGTTGGGAGCTGCCTGAGAAGGCATCGAGCTCGACACCTCATATTTTGTACATGGCGTTTTCATAAGAATCGAAAATACAGATCGAAAATGAAACTAATCCTAAAACTCCTTCGTAGAGTTGCCATTCAAAAATTTCGTGTTATACTGTATATTTGGGCACTGACTGAGAACGTGTCGACAGATAGAGCTACACTTTTCCACACATATGAATATATGCAGTAACACTCACACATGCACACACACACACACACACACATAGACCCGGAGTGAAATATTAGTGTACGGAATCGCTCGATCCAGTTAGCTAATAGCTTGGATATTATGCATTTCTGAACACACCCCCCCCCCCCCCCCCCCACCCATCTAAATATTTATAGTATCGCCGGCCAACGCCGAAGGGCTCACCCTAGTATACATATATATATATCCCCAATGAGTTTTTATCTCCTAAATAAAGTCAAAATCTAGCTAAATAGCTTTCTCGCATCCGAAAATTGGAGAGTGACCCTATTTCCTCAACATCCATAATTGAGTTATTTAATAGACAATGTAGTGAATAAAAAATTTGCTTGCGATTACTGCAAAGTCTGCAGTTCGAGAATCGAATGACAAAAACTCTTAAAAAAAGAAAGAGAAATCTTTTTAAAATGAAATTTCTTTAACTTTTAGTCAATGCATTCTAATTTGCGGTGCGTTTTCAAAAACATTATTATACCAGTGCTATTAACTTTGGTTGCGATTTTGAGGGACGCAACTATTATCACTCCACAAAGTTAATTTTGAAAATATTGGAAAATATTGCGTAGCTTATTCCAGTATCCGAAGTAAAGTGCTCGTAATACCGTTTCCAGGACGCCCAGAATGACCATGTCCATATACAGCTATATATGATTTGTTTTTTGCTTTGATAGAATTAAGTTCCCAGTTAAATTAAAGTAATTAGTGATCCCCTATAATAGAGAATTGAAGCATTTCCCTTTGGTAAGCCAAGAACCTTTTGAATACTGCAGCATATGCCTTACAGGTGTTACTGCAAGAATCGTAGGATTACATTAAGCCCCTTATCACAAAGATATATATATCGATATATCCCCAAGGCATGGAGACTAACCAAGGTTGTTTTTATCCCGAAGTCTGGTAAAAAGCCAAGGTTGTTTTTATCCCGAAATCTGGTAAAAATCCAAGGTTGTTTTTATCCCGATATCGGGTAAAAAACTATCCAGGGAGGCAAAATCATACAGGCCTGACATCATTTGTCCTGAAAACTCTAGAGAAAATAATAGACAAAACCAGTCCACTCAATGCCAATCAATACGCCTACCAATCCGGAAAATCCACCGGAGACGCTTTTAGCAGTCTGGTAGCGACTATCGAGAAAGCCTCACATGAAAAGGAGCTCCTTATATGTTCCTTCATAGACATACAAGGCGCATTCGACAATACTCTCTTTGACTGGATCTGAGATAGAGGCATAGAAACCTGCATCATCAGATGGATTGGCAATATCCATGAGAAACGCTGCATGACAGCTACCATAAATGGCGAATCCATAACAATTATGGTCACTAGAGGCTGCCCACAAAGTGAGGTTTTATCACCACTTCTATGGCTCTTAGTTGTGGATGAGCTATTAAATTTACTCCAAGAGGCCAGCTTTAAGGCCCAAGGATACGCTGATGACATTTTCATTTGTGTTAAAGGAAAGTTTGAATCAGCCTTACCCGCCATAACATAGATCTATCAATAAACCCAGGTAAAACTGTGCTAGTTACTTTTACTATGAAAATAAATCTCCAGATCCCATTTCCTAAGTTAAATGGAATTGCTATAGAATATTCCAAAGAAGCAAAATATCTAGGAGTAATCCTAGACAACAAGCTCATCTGGAATACCCACATTGAAATGATAACTAACATAGCCATGTGGGCATTCAGCTCATGCCACGGGATTTTCGGGAAAAAGTAGGGTATGGACCCCAAAATGACCTTATGGATCTTCCAGGGCATAGTCAGACCCATAATTTCTTACAAGGCAAACGTCTGGTGGCCTCAAAAATTGCAGGTAACCACCAGGAGAACCCTTGAAAAGGTGCAATTGATGGCATTTTTAGGGGCCACTTGCGCCTTCACATCATTTTATTTGGAGTGATGCAGCGGCTAGTATGCTACGATAGGAAAGGCGAGATGATCGCACTTCCCCCAGATTTGGTCATCACAATATCTTCGAACAGGTCAACATTAATGATCTAAATGCTCCAACTGATACTATGGCCAAAAGAGTTTCGTTTGAAAGAGGTTAGCAGCTAGCCATTAATGAAAGAAGCCAGATACTAGGCGGGCCCAATTCTCGTTAAAAGATTCGATTTTGAATAATTACCTTAGGGAAACGCACAATAGATCAACTATGGTCGCGGTGTCCGCAAGGTCCTGAGGCCTAGTCACCCCTACTCTTAACATTAACATTATTACAGGCCATCTTTTTTTTGTGTTTTATACACTATATCGCCCAATCCTGTCGGATTTACTTTAAACAAGTAACATTTATCACAAATGTCCGGTTTATGGAAAGCGATGTTGTACCCTGCATTAAATATTTTTCAATATATATCTTCCGTTTGGCATTGCTATTATTTTTATTAATATTTTATGTTACATTTTTATACATAATTCAGGCGTGAGTGAATACATTTTATCGCAGCGATGTTCTTCCTTTGACTGCTTAATATCGACTGAATTTCTGATGATATGTATGGTGTTTTTAGCTATTTTTTACATTAAAACTCAAAACAAGGACTGATACGGCCGCAAATAAAATAGAAAAAAACTCAGATTTGAGCACATCCATATGATTTTTTACATACTCCAATTACAAACCTATGAATATGGACTAAACAAGTATGGAGAAAAAGAAAAATCTATTCGTACATATCCATAATAATTACACATAATATGGTTAAAACGTGTGAGCACATGGGCAAAACATGAAAAAAGCAATTAATGCTTAATCGTGCATATACATATGTAGGTTTGATATTTCGTTAAAACGTTACCGTATGGATATGGACGACACAATAAATTAGATCCCTATTACGTTTTCGTTTATATCCTTAAACATCAATATAGACTTAATAATTTTAGGTATTGATGTGGACTAGATATAATAAAAAATATATATCAGTCCAAGTTCGTTGTGCATGGGAATGACCGAAACAAGAAAATAAAATAAAATATTTTGGACATGCGCCAAAAAAGCTTTCGAAAAAGTGGATATGGACGAAAGTTGGTACTGAATATATCACGAAGTAATAAAGATAGGTAAAAACCGATTATAGATTCTGAAAGATCGTATCGGAATACTATATAATGCAATCTTAACTCAAAAAATGTAAAAGCGATGTATGGCCGAAACAAGAATTCACGACACGATATATGGTTCCTTTTTGAACAAATTTCGGTTTTAAATGATTTTTTCATTTCAAAGAGTTTTTGTCGTTGAGTTACTTACCACCACATGAATACTCCCTTAATAAGTTTTCACACTTTATGGCAAGTGAAATCATTAGATTCATCCCAGTTCATCAAAATTATCCCAATGCCAGCTCGTCTGACGAGACTGAAGTCCTGAAGAAATTTCCTTAAAATGGAGTAGTGGGTCTCCTGCTGTAAACAGCGGTCATAGATTTCATAAACATCTTACAATTTTTAAATACCTATACGAAAATTTTATCAATGATCATTCTTGTAGAATTATTGCAATTGTCCCATCAAGTAAGTTTATTTGCTACATACACAATGCAGTGTAGCTAACATTACTAGCTTTGAATGAAACTTAAATATTTTATGAAAATTATATTTTTTGTAATACTGAAAAATCTCCTTATTCGGAGCTAGTTGGAGGTGGGATTTTTTTTTCAGTCGTTTCTTAAGTGCCCTTGTGAGCATTGGTCCTGCACATATCTCCATATTTCTGCACAGATCGTTCCACTCTTATTTATTTTTTTTTTGTCTTCTCACCCTTCGGTTCTCCCACGCATTCCATTTGAATGTTTTGGTGGAGGGGAGGATTTTTGAAATATATACTAATTTTAACCAAATGTGGTATGTCCATATAGATACAAGGTACTCAGAAGGGAGAGAGCAATTTAAAAACAGATTGGTGAAGATTCTAATTACCAAACCATATGTGGAGTGTGATTCACATGACAACGTACGCTGTCATTCTTTCAAAAAATACGTCACCAACCTCAGTTTTCCATATTAAACCTAAGAGAAGCACCCACTCATAAACAACTTGCCGAATCTTCTAATACCGGCAAATTTCAAATACCTGTCACCCTTGCTCTTGGCTCAACCGGATACTAGAAACATCTACCTCCACGAAGGTAGAATAAGTTTCTATGATACTAAAGGAGATTACTACAGGGGGTAATCCCAAATAACCCACTCAAGAGCCCTAGAATGTCTCTGATAAAGCCTGCAAGTATAGAAACTTTCCAGTCCTTAACTTCCTAAAGATCCCAAAACATATCCAATCCTTTTTCCCTCCCAGTCCCTCCCAAATTTAATAAAAAACTCTTGCGAGAAATTCTTTAACTACAGCTGATGTGACGCAGCAGCTGTAAGAAAAAGAACAAACAATAACCCGAGAGGTGATCAAAAACCAAATCAAGGATCAAGCAAGAAAATCCAAAGGATGTGAAAAATCATCTAATAAAATCCAAAGAAGGAAGACAATGACGATTTTTGAAAGTGCAAAAGCACTTGACTTGACTTGGTCAGGACCACTCTTGTCTCAGACAGTGAAGTGAGCGTAGTAAACTAACTATTTTGGATTGCGATACAGTTGGTACTAGAGATAATTAAAGTAGAGTGATCTCTCATTATTTGTGATTGTTTGTGAACAGTGGAGTATAATAAAACGATCTCGTGAATTATATTTTAAATATTGTATTTTGTAAGGTCTGCGCTAAGCTATATTTTGTGGCGAAAATTTATCCAGAATCTCAGCGAGAGCAGTACTAAGGTTAACGCGCTAAATGTGGGTTTTGGAGTTTGATTAGAGATGGCGCCACCAGTATGTCTCCAAAAAATTTAGCTTCAATTTATCCGCCCGGGCCGTTCTTTAGCGCGCTAAAAATATTTATTGTCAGAGTTCTGAGATTTGATAAATTTATTGACTGGATTTTTGTAGTTAACGTAGTTTTGTACATCTTTGCTGTAGGCACGGATGAATTGGATTTCTTCTCGTGGCTGTATTTTCAATATCATTGTTTTTTTTATTGTATACATTATACATATTATTTTTATATTTTTAATATTTCCAAATAATTTTAACTAGTTGTTTTAGAAATATGCGCGTTGTATTTCCGTAAGAGAATTGCAAAATTCTTCTTCTTCTTATTTTTACTATATCTTTTCTCTGAGTCTCCGCTGTCATATTTTAGCTGCTAAAGATATTGGAGACTCGCTAATATTTAGTTTAGCGCGGGCTTTAGTACTAGGCTTAACGAACGAAAGACACGCGCGCAACAATATATCTGGGAGTATTTTTTATGTTATTATTTCTTTTATAACTTTAAAATTCAGACCGTTATAATATAAAAAAGATTGGTAATTGAAAACTCGAACGAAAATAATAAATCAATAAAAAAATTAAGGCATAATTAATTTATTTTTCATTTACCTATAAAAATCCCTTGCAAAAAAATTCAACTGCACAAAGATAGCAGAGCACCACATCTTACAGCAGACAGGACTACTAGTTTCCTTCAATGTATATGTCGCTTTTTCCACTTCATGACTTGTAATACATATATAGAAGGTTGTGCTTAATTGCGATGAATAGAGCGGCCGACGCTCGACGGCACTACGGATTCCTATGTAATACACGCTCCACAAAAACGTTCCTAGAGAAAATTATTCCTATGACTGCAATAACTGTCGGCCGTCAGAACTGTTATGGCATACCGTAGAAAACACGGTACAGAGAATAGAAGATATTTTCATTACGAGCTACGTTCCCCATTAGGTGACGAAATATCGTGAAATGTATAGAACAGTGCGGTACAAAAAACACAATACTTTCTCTCCTCTCTCTGTCTTTCCTATTAAAATCTATATACATTAGTCACGAAAATACGTCACAGCATATCAGCTGCAATATGTCAAAATTTTAATGAGAATAACTTGTATTCTCTGCTACATAAAGAACTTCAAGCTACATGGTGTAGCTAGCTACATGAACTGACTATGTTCATAGAAATAAACTGAAATAGCTCTTGATGTAGATTGGGCCTATTGATGGATTATTTTTCGTCTACAGCAGACCAAATCTCATTGAAAATAATTCCAATGAATATCTAAAATGCGTTAAGAATGCAGAGAAATCTAGCTTTTCGACCCAGCGATTAGAGAGGTCTCATCAGTATATTTATCTCTGATCGTCTACCATCATACCTCATCATCGAACTTCTATTAGAGGCGATCAAAGATAACGATACTGATGAGACATCTGTGATCGCTGCGTTGACAAGTTCGATTTTTTCTGCATTGGGCCTAGGGCATTATTAAACCTTAAAGATGAAATCTGGAAAAATTCGTGAAAAAAATACTTAAAAGTTCCACGAAAAGGGTATGAAGGCTAAAGATTGACGGAAGAAAATAATTTCCAGGTAGGACAGATTATAAGAAGGACTGAGGGGAAGAAAAAAAATAGTTTTCATATTCTGCGCTAATAGTAATATCGCGCTTAGAACGTGGTACAACCTATATATAATCACATTAATGTAGACTGCGACATACATATTCATATACATATATAAGTAACATTCTCACACGCAGCTGGTTTAGATACTGTTCAACAGACGGTCTGGGTTAAGTTCCTCGTACAGAGTTAACTTACGAAGTTCCTTAGTTACCCAGATAATATTTGGCTGGCATTACAATTTGAATTTAAAAATAGATTTTTTTCACATAAGGTGCCATACTTTTTTTATCTTACATTTAATTTCCCAATAATAATTTTATCATCACTAAAATACCGGAGTAGAAAACAATTCAACATTGGCCTAACTAGTTGTCGAGGAGAAAGCCACCGGCCACCAAGCAAGTACGTCTGTTTTTCCTATATACTTATGGATAAAATTGTCTATAAGAGTACTAAGGTACCTTCATCATCAGACCCATTCCGGACAGTATAGAGGAGCGCATTATTCAGTTAAATCGTTGTCGGCACGCAATTGCAACTTGAATTCCGGCTGTGACATCACACAGTCTGCTTGCTTCAGAATATGTAAGAACCCAGAATAGGCAAAAGTCAGTCAATTGTCGGTGCAAATCGAGATTTTTCCTTCAGCGAGGAGATGGGGCTCCACCAAAACAGTGATTACGGCTGAATTCTTACCTGTTTAAATGCCTTCCAGGTGAATTGAGGAAATCGCACGACAGGGCTTTATATCGTTCTTGTTCGTTTGGAAAATCATGAACTTACTGTTCATATATAGCTTAATGTACTGGGAGGGGGTCAGTAGGAGCTATACTACGCCTCCCAAATGTCCGTCCAGTTCATTCACTGGAAGGGTCTCTGATTGTATTGCCGCGTACGACGATGCACTTCGTAAAAGATGCATGATGACCGGCCATTAATAGCTCGTCAGTCGTTGTTTATGGATACTACTACCATAGTTCCAGTGTGATGTGGTGCTATTAAGTTATGTGAGCCTGTTGCTAAAACGTGCATATTATGGATCAGGTGGTTGTTTGGAAAAACTTTGCGCGGCACGCTACATAGCTACTGTTCAGTGTCCTGGTTGGTTACCCTTGAAATTGCCAGAGGTCTAGGAAAACCGCGGGTCACCGTAAAATATTTCAATTCAGTCTAGTTGTTGTCGGTATTCTTCTGCCGTGCCGGCCTCATTACTTTTGTTTTGATTCGACTTTTTCCATCATTGAACTTGTCGTTTTTTTCCTCTCATTCGTGATTTGCGTGCTGTAAAACGCAACAGAGTAGGTAAGTGTATATTTGAAGCCGTCACATACTATAATAAGCGCAGATATACTTGAGGAGTAGATAGCGTGTGTGACGTCATAAATGAAACAGAAAACGGTTGCGTTTTTAACGTACATTTCGTAAATGAACAAGACTCATGCACGCGCGGCCACAGATTATCATGGGGACACAACGAGGTAAATCAGTCACCAGAACCAGCCCGCTACTTTCTACTATACCTACTACATGTATGCCCATCCGCCAGAAGTTCAAGTTTGGTTTGGGGTTGGTGGAGCACTGTAACAATTGATTGCGTTGCGTTTTTGGGTCAGAAATCGAGATGACATGCTATCGGCAATGATGAAGCTTTTTTTTCACTTTATGCTGCTATAATATAATGATAGTGGTGCGAAAAGGAGCAGATGGTTCAATACATAGCAGGTTCAGTGCTCCAATGTATTTAAGAGGATCTGATCACGAACGCCGTGACCTTGGGGTAGGTTACGATTGTGAAATAATTAGACCAAAATCGTGTACGATTGCATGCCTGGGCAATGCCTCTTGGTCGGGTGTAAACACGAAATGGTGATGTTTGTGGAGGCTTTTACCGATTTCTTTTTTATTTTTTTAAATTCCAATCTCGGATTGACATTGATTGTTGTTAGCATGGATGTTTATTTTTCTCTCTATTTTTTTTTTTTTATATTCACTATCTTAGATGGCAATTGGTTTCATAGTTGGGATAAAAGGATAAAAATTAGCCATAGAGCTTCAATTAAAAGCGTTTTTACGAATTTGAATTTGAATTTAACTTCATTTCATTTATTCGCATATTTTTATTCAAGGAAAGTGAAACACTAACGATTTCTTATCGTTCTAATTTTTATTTCAGGATTTAATATCATTTTGAGTTTAGGAAAAGTTTAAAAACCTCTTTTTCAAAACTTAAACATAAAACATTATCTCTGCGCAACGATCCTGCGTCTGGTATATTAAGTACCCGCTGGATTTATTCATTATTTGACTACTAAGCTTAGTATTTTTGTATGGTTGTGTACTAGGATGTTTCATTTTTCGAAAGATGTGATTTTCATATTACTTTGCTTACGCCCCGAGTCTCAGTGATGTAAAAGATATACATACATGCCAAATTTCAAGAATATTTGATAATATTTAGGGTTTTTATCTCAAACTAGTCAAAGTTCTAAGATTGGAATGCTTTGTACACGGAGGATTGCCTATACATATATCTGTTTTTCATATGAAGTATAGGAATCAGCGTTATAGGTATCGCATCGATTACTATTGGAAGAGAGAGTTGCAGTTCTAGTGACTGGCAAAGATTTTGAGCATTAGCTTGGCATACCTGTAGCCCTGAAAGGCACGGGTGAGCAAATGGCTGAAGTAATTATTCGGGAAGTGGCCCGATTTAAGCTACATGACAATATTATCGGTATATCGTTTGATATTACAGCATCTAATGCAGGACTGATCCAAGAGGCATGTACCAGAATTGAAAGGGAATTCGGATGAACATTGTTGTGGTTGGCTCGCCGTCATATCAACCATGAACTAATATTGAAAGGTGTGTATGCAAAGTGTTGTGGCATACCATCAAATGGTCCTGACATCTAGATTTTTCGGAAGTTCCAAAATCTGTGGGTTTCATATACGACAATGCTATATGAAGTCCCGTTCAAGGAATTCTAGAAAAACAATGAATGAAAATGATTAATTACATCCAAAATGTCCTAAAAGACGGAAGTCATCCGAAAGAAGACTACAAAGAGTTATTACAACTCTCACTCAGTGTACCTAGGAGGTTGGTCTGGTTGGTCTAAAAACGAATTTAGTTTCAGGATCCCAGGGGCTCTGCATCAAGCAAGGTGGATGACAAAGCACTCAAAACTGTTCTCTACACCAAACAGTTGAGCATTCCTCAACGAGAATGGAAAGGAATGAAACGGCTTGCACATTTTGACAGCCTCATATATGTTCGCTTTTGGCACGAGCCAATTGTAAGTCAGATGACCTTTCGACAATATGTAAAACACAAGAATATTCTAAAACAAGTAAAAAGCTAGAATTGGTTTAAAACCAATTCTTATTATACCCTAGATGAATACCCGTATAAAATTTCGTTTGGTCACCGATCTATGCAAGTTTGATTTCTGAAGTGTTTTTTCGCATATATTTCTAGAACGGTTCATCGGATAGGATTTCGTATTCTGAGGAAGTTTTTAGTACAATAAAGATGTCTAAAACTGATCGTTTTCACAGTACATATACTAGCCTAAATTTTTATATGGCAGCACCAAGAAGGGGTTGCCTGATTTAGTCCAGTTTTGAAGTTTTATTTGTTATTACTATGAAAACACCATGTACCAAATTTCAGCTCTCTCGACGCATTCCCAGGCAGTGTCCAAATATATAGTGGAAAACGAAATTTTTGTATAGCAACCCCACGAAGGAGTTGCCCGATTTATTTCATTTTCGAACTTAATTTTACTTTTTGTTTTGAAGTCCGTGTACAAAATTTCAGCTTTCTAAGTGAACGCGCTCTCGAGTTATCGCGCGCACAGACGGACGGACGGACATGCAAAAATCAAAATAACTTTTAATATTATGCGTGGGTGCCCAATCCATTTGGCTCTACCGGAATGACAAACTTAGTATACCCTTTAGATTTCATTTAGGGTATAAAAATCGTACACGTCTCAAAGACGAAGAGCTACCCACTCCAGACTCCACTATTACTACTGAAAAGAAGTCAAACAAACGTCCAACCCAGCGCTAGCTATCGTCGCAGATTGGAAAAGTGCGTCACAGCACCAGCATTAATCGCCGGCGACAACTACACATTGTGTCCATACCATCCGAAAATCGTCCTGTTAAACTTTTGCAACTCACTTTACAATCCAGCGCTACATTCAGTTCACCGCGAAGGTGTGGTGGCGCTTTGAAGGGAAGGGAGGCATTACCCCGGGACCCACCCCCTGTATACGCGCCTGCTTTGGAAACGCCCGTTTCAATTTGTAACGGGTTAGTCTTAATCTTTATATTTCCTAGTGAAACGTGGACAAATCTATCTGCAAGAAGGCTTTGAATGATTTTAACTACTCCTGGTGTGGAGTTTAGTTTCATCATTTTGTATACTAATCTCTAACGGCACACGGTGTCAAAAGTTTTTTCAGTATCCAGAGTAACTGTTCCAGTTGAAATACCTAGCTGCAGGTTATCTTTAATATAGTTTGACACTTTTTTTAATTGATGATATGCATTTAGGTCTGAAACCGAGTTTTTGAGGTAAGATGTTTCATAATCCATATGTTTTCTGTAGACTTTTCAAGCAATTTGGAACATACGTTTAATGTACTAATTGGTTTATATGTATAGCTATAGACAACATGCGACAATTTAAGATGAGAAATGAAAATTTGCAGTTCAAAGAAATTGAAATTTTTTAACGAGAAGTAACTCTCCTAAATTTTTTTTGCACATAATTTTTAAACGTACCATTTTGCTTTGTATTTCAACCACTTTCGACGAAATATTACAATTTCTCGTCGGTGAAATATCGAGAGAAAAAACAAGTACTATTAGAGCCAAATAATTAATAAAAACGCGACTCAAAATGAAAAACTCGACGTTATTCACTAGATCTAGGCCTTATCTTTCTAAAATAGTCACAATCTAAAGAAATGAGAATACCTACTGACAGGAATTTAATCTAAAAAAACTTCAATTTTTACAATTTTTTGGAAGCTTCCAGGCTAATATCTCCATTCCAATATTTTTTTTTATTTTTCCTGACGATATTCACTAGACATCTCCGTTATCTTTGATTTAAGGTATAAATCATTATTCTGCTGCGAATAGTTTGCCATAAATTAGCATTGAAATATGTATGAAACTTGCAAATCTTGGTACTGACTCCTCTTAAGGACGGGGATTATTTTTGCAATTTTCTATTGTCTTGGAAAACAGGAAATTTTCATATAGGTATTGAAAATATAGGCTATGAATATAATTGCCTGCTTAGGAAGTTGCTTATATAGTATTCTTTTGATATTATCCTAACTGGCTGCTTTCTTGTTGTTCAATGAAACTATGAGAGATTTGACTTCTCTGGGAGTTAAATATATTTTTATAGTAGTCGTGGGATTTATTGAAATTAGTTCTTGAATTTTGTGCTTCGCAGCCCCTTTAATTTAATGTTAACTTATGCGTGTTGACAAAGCTATCTTTGCACTAGCTTTATCATATGAGGTGACTAAAATCATATTATTATAGGATAACGGAGGCATGTGTTGACATTTTTTTTTTAAAAGCTCTCGTCAGATGCAGGAAAGTTTTATTATTTTTTGCACAGTAGATAGCTCATTTTTGCGAGATTCGTTACAAAGACAAGTGATTTTGAAGTGAAATTATCCTGCCACTCTTTCCGAACCATGTTTTTGATTTTAATGAGATGTCGTATGTTTTCAGGCAATGCCTAGTTTTAAGGACTGCTGAGGCTTTCTTAGGAATCGAATTTGGTAGTGCTTCGTGTAGATTGGTATAGAAAGATTTAATAAGATCATCAATTTGCTGTTCTGTATGTGTATGGTATTAAGTGAAACGTTTTTGTCGTTAACTTCATTTTTAACAGTTTTTGAAAGAGTTTCCAGTTAGCTTTATTCTAGATATATCTTTTGTTATCAAACCAATAGGTACCATTTAGGGTTAAGGTAGTTAATACCGGCAAATGGTCAGAGGACATTTGTATAGTTTAACATTTTGTAAATTAAATCAAGCAGAAATATGTTAGGCTAGTTTTGTATGACATTATAAAAATAACTCTATCTTGTATTGCTTTATTATAATAATTGTTTTTATTTACTTAATTACGTGTAAGAAAAGGATCCGTTAAGCCCAGGGGCAACAGGTCTGCTGATAATGTAACCAGATTGTAAATTTTAGGAAGTTCTGGTACAAACGTTCAATCAGTTCAGTTGTAAATTGTAGATTTAAGTTCAAAGATGGAAAAACCAATAACTCCTTCGTAGGGTTGCCTGAGAACTCATAGGCGTAAAGAGCTGATAATTTGTACACGTCGTTTTTATAAAAATACTAAATTTAATTAAAAAATGGGATAAATCGGGCTACCCTTCTTGGTGTTGCCATATAAATATTAATGATTTTTACGTATACTATGTGTACAGAATTCTTTTATTCTGCCTTGCAGTGTCAAAGCACATAAACCTTGACCAATGCAAATTGAAATATAAGGCCAAGGCACCTAAACCTTGACTTCTTGTAGGAGGTGTAAACGGTCCAATGTACCGCTACACTACGATGATACGTTAGGCGGAATGACTAGCAACAGATATGCAAAGATTGTAATGGAACTTTGTTAAAATGAATACGCGATGAGCTTTAATATACAACTGAATGAATTTATTTCTTCAATCTTACTCTATATATACAAACAGCTAACTGTAAGTCAATTCATAAAATACAAAATGCTTACAATGCTGAATTGACATTAATTTTCTTGCAAAAATCGCTCGTAAGCCAGTGACCCCAGTGAGAATGTTTTTTATTGGATTGCAATAGTTACCAATTTTGTGCATTATTGCAATGTAAGTATTATTGGGTCACCGCATTCCTGAGCAATGCGGTTTTACATATGTAGCAATTATGTACAATTGTTTTTCTTGTTTTATGCGTACATTGACCTGAGGTAATTCGGTATGTACATACATAGTCAGCTTTATAATTTTGAAGTTACAAAATATTTTACGATTTCAACACTATGAATGATCAGTCCTAGACGTTTTTGTACTGAAACGTTTTCAGGTTTTGACGGAATGATGTTATTTTATTTTTGATCTGTACATCGAACTGAATAACAAAGCATTTAGTATCTTCTATTGAAGAAATAACTTTCTGATCTCACATAACCTCTGCCATTTGCAAAAATTGCTGGTATAACCAATTTCTTGCCATTAGTATATGGTTTCTTATTTCAGGCAATCAAACAGGCTATTTCAAAGCTAACTTTTGATGTTGAAGATTCATCAAATCTATGTACCTGTAAGCTTGCTGCTCAGTCTTTGCCTTTATGTGTATAGACATTTCCAAATTTACAAGGTATTCCCACATTTTGGAAGACAGATTATGCAAGTGTTTCTGCAGGATGTTTTCTCGTTAAATTTTAAATTACGGCTTTTGCTTTTATTTATAGTAAAGTCTTGTGAACAAAACACCTTATTATCTTGAACTTTGAAGTTTTTGTTTGGTGGTTTCTCTATTGACGTGAGTAGTGATGATGATACTACCAGACACAGCATTTCCAGAAATAAATGAACGCGCTTATAATGCGGTATATAATTTTATTTATGTCTATATTGAGTGCTCAGTGATCCAAATATTTTATTTTTACCCCACTTGAGGTAATTTACCACGTTTCGTCGAGCTAGGTCTAGGGTAAGCATTGGTCTTAGTTCAATTATATCTATTTTACTTGTTGTAATTATATATATGAATTTTGTATGTAGTTTTTCTTTTTACATATCGCATAGAAATCAAGCAAATATTCAATTATCATGATCATTCATTCAAATCAATTTCTTGGAGCTGAAATTGATAGGAGCATTTAATTTGACAAATCTACTTTAACTTATTATGGTAATTATAAAAACGGATTTTTAAATTGATAAGACCTACCCTAGCTAACACTACAATTAGAGATCCAAACGATTCGTTTAATCGAAGTTTGATATCGAGTTCTCGAAATCGTTCTCGACTCGATTCGTCTTCTCTGGACGAATTTTCGTTTATTTTGTGATATACATAAGAGTCCATATGTGTTCGGAGTTTCTTCGTGAAAGCTACTTAATTTCGAATTGGATAAATAAATAAACTAGTAAACTGCGAGAGACATTTACCAAATGCAAATTTTCTTAGAATTTACTATTTACCGTATTTTTCGGTCGAATACTTGAAAAAGTATACCCCTGGAACGCTTGTCTTTTCATGCACAATCTGAAAAATAAATTGAAATACTTCGCCATATTTCGAGAAAAAATCGTAAAAACGAAGATCTGAAGATCTGGGCCATATGTCGACAAAAATTCGTAAACCGACAAAAACTCGGATTGTTGCTTTTCGAAAACTACTCGCAAATGCGAGCAAATCCTTGCTGAAACGTCGTAGTGCTACCAATTTAGTGTGTCACTTAAGCTTGTGATTCTAAGGATCAAAATATTGTTTAGTGACTGGTGGCAAATCTGTTTATTCTACAAATCCAATCTAGAGACTTCAAGTGAGAAATAAAAGTAAAAAAATTGGAAATAAATATTTTTTGTTTGACTAGGTTACTACTATCACTTCCTATTATATGGACCACCATGGACGAAACACCCTGTATAAATGGTATTATATGTATAAATATTTTCGAAAGAATGTTCACGTTTCCGCCTCTGTAACTCGTTACATATCAGACTTACATAAATTTAGTCTTCTTCAAATTTATATTTCTACATTTTTGTCGTAGGATCAACCGTTGAGGAATTATTTTGAAAAAAAAACAATTTTTGGACCTTTAACCCAAGATGGTGGTCTGCGCGGTCCCCCCTCAAGGGTCTAAGCTTGGATTTTTTATCGGGCCCCGGAACTGAATAACATATATAAAAATCACAACTACCTCACCTTTTGTAGGGTTGACTGGACTACGGTAACACAAATTTGCTGTGAGAAATAAAACAAACTTGCACTACGTATGTAAGACATATTGATTGAAACTGTACTGTTTGTTGGCAGCAGGTTGTAGATTTCTCATCCATTCCATGTTTTTTGTTTTTTACAGTTCGTCAGGCAAGTTGGTATATCTATTGATTTTGTCATTTCATCCAACAATTATAACAAAATTGCCAGCAAATATCGTTACCTATATTAAGAAGAAGAAAATTTCTGTTGATTGGGCCAAGAATAAATTGTTCCCTTGTCCTTTTATGTAAAATCAGATATAAAATTGAAACTAAATACAAAAATCTAAAGGTTGTTTCTTGGAAAGAAACTAAAGACATTAAACATTTTTGGCTGGAAGATACTATAAAAACAGTGGGAATGAAAACTCTTTTATAGATGTAGGAAATTTTTCATTCATATTATTTATCATTATCTATATCCAATAGTTTACACTGAACGAGTTTTTAGTACGATTGTAAATCCTAAGTTAAAAGATAAAATGAAGTCAAAACTTTTAAATTCAATGGCCGTAAACCTTAAACGGCATATCCGTCCAAACATTTTTTTAGCAATAGTGAAACAAAGCTAAACAATCTCAGCTATCATTTAGTTATTGTTTCATTCTCGATGGATTCAAGAAGAAGTGCGAAAATTAATTTTGTACGCGGTAGTGGAATATCCTGGAGTATTGCAAGGAAAATTAGCAAAAAAAAACCTTTTGTAAAATTTTAAAAATCGATGGTAGTACGAAAAGGAAATTTTATTATTATATGATGGATCTTAGACAGCGTCTGGGACAGGAGTACTACTTGTCGATGATTCAAGGAGGGCAAAATTTAAGGTTTGCAGAACATCAAAATTTGTGATATATTTGGTATGGCAAATCATATACATCTTTGGCACAAGAAGCCTACACCTTTCTTCACCAAAGGTTCTATAAATAGTCAAATCTATAGTATAGAATGCACGAAGAAATGACTAAAGATTTTTTTTAAATCACACACACACGCGTACTCTTCTGGCCTGACTTAGCAACAAATCACTACAGTAAAGTCGCCTTGAAGATTTATCCCGACAATTATATAACCGCCTTGCCTAAATAAGGGAAGGGAGCCTACCCAATTGTTCGGAACTGGGCCTAATTGGAAAATAACTGGGCTCATATGAAACGAAAATTGAAGAAAACGAAGAGACAAGCAGTCAATATTAAAATATTCCTAGCCAGCACGGATTCAGGAAGTGAAACTAACTGCGTGTAAGGCTTTTGACAATATTTCCCATAAGATTCTGATTTATAAGCTACGTGCTATTGGCTTTCTTAACTGGTTGCTTAACTGGTTATCATCCTACCGAAAGGATCGCAAGGTAATGGTTGACTTAGACAGAAGAAATTTTGCATGCGGGCTTTTTACAAAGAAAAAAAATAACAGTTTTGAAAATGAGACCAATCGGACATCTCCTTCGCATGGTTGCCATACGAAAATTTCGACTTTTTCTATATATTTGGATACTGCCTAAGAACGCATAGACATAGAGAGCTAAAATTTGTTACATGGTGTTTTCATAGCAATAGTAAGAGAAATTTCAAAAATAGACTAGCTCCGGCAAACCCTTCTTGGTGCTGCCATATAAATTTTTTAGTTTTTTGCGTATACTGCGAAAATGATCGTGTAGGACTGTACTAAAAGCTGCTTCAGAATATGAAATCCTATGAAATTAGTTATAATCAGTTTTGCTGTCTGACGAACTGTTCTAGAAATATTAGCCAAAAATCACTCCAAAATGCAAGCTTCCACAGATAGGTCACCATACAAAATTACATACGGGCATTCATCTAGAAGGCCATACATTGATAAATGTAGGATCTCCTTTTTCTCGCACAAAGTGGTCCTTCGACTTTTTGACTATCGTAATTTTTTCTAAGAGTACTAAAATACTTGACTTGTGTTGATTTTTTGAATCCACATTTACCTTTTGTGGCCATATTGAGCATTTTTTAATAGGCAAAACTCTATTCTGGGTTTTATAAAACTCTGGGATAAGGAATTGGGTGACGCCTTTACAATGAAAGCTTTATTGTCAACCCTTGTTCGACCGATCTTGGCCATATGCCAGTCCTATTTGGTCTTCATTTTACAAACGTCACCCTGAGTGCATTGAAAGCGTGCTAAGGGAATTCCTGGTTTTGCTTTAAGCGGTCTCGTATAGTGAGATGCTTTTCATCTTCCACCATATATTGAGATAGATAGATAGACAGAGCTTTTATTTAAGACCAGTATAAGTATGATACAATTCCGCATACACAATTAAAAAATTTGACTTTGAAAAAACCTATATTCGAATAAAAATATCTAACTCCACTGCTTTTGAAGGGTTTTAATGTAAACTCGACCTGAGTAACAGCTGTAATATTTTCCGTAACTTACTTTTATGCTACAACATCCAATTAGGAATCTGCCTAACTCCAGAGATCGAAAATTTCTGACATTTTCGTGATATAGACTTGGACGCACTTTAGCTGAAATGACCCCCGATGTTTTGAATAATCATTTTAGTTCAGATGATGGATCTCAACCCAGCTTTATGAGCAGTTTCTTATTAGGTGGGTGGTTTCAATTTTCGCTATATTAGCCTTAATGAAGAACAAGCTATTAGGTCTGATACATTTAGATCTGACATCTAACCGCTAAGACATATAAAACTTATTTTACCCTATATACAGGGTGCGGCAAAATGATCTGACGGTCTTCGCCGCCATATTGTTGAGCAAGTAGGTAGTGGGGGTCGTGGGGATAAGTGTTTTACAGAGCCCACACCTGGATATTTTTTGTAGCCATGGAGCAGTAGTTGGGTGAGCACCGTGCATTTGTTGTCGAGGCGTTTTTTAAAAGTGACGATTCCTGCGTTGCTGCTCAGCGGCAGTTCCGTAGGCGTTTTAATGTGAGTCCAAGAGGAAGAGTCCCAACTCGTAACACAATTCTGATATAGTGTGGTTCCAGAATGATGTGGCAATTGCCCATACAGCCAATGAGGTGATGGAATTTTTGAGATGTATGTTTCGTGGCCGAGTCACTTCGCGTTTTGGGGACATTGTATGGCCAATTCGCTCCCCAGACCTTAGGATTTGTAATTTTTTCTTGTGGGGGTTCCTTAAAGCAAGAGGTTACACAAACAAACCCCGCACACTGGACGAACTGAAAGAAGCCATAAGCCAAGAAATCGCCAACCTATCTCCTGCAATGTTAGAGAAGGTGTTCGACAGCTTCAGTGCAAGACTCGAAGAATGCTTGGTCAAATAAGGAAATTATTTAAAGGACGTTATCTTCAGATCTTAAACGGATGAAATCGGTTATTCTGATGTTACTTTCATTAATTTACATGAACACCATTCTGTAATAAGCAATAAAACAATATGTATCACTTTTAATTTTTGTGTTGTTTTTATTTTAAAACCGTCCGATATTTTTGCCGCACCCTGTATATACTTCCTACTAACTCATATTTTTACGACTTGCTTCACCCGATCTTGAAAATATGCTTTAGCCCTGGGTATCGCTAGAAATACTTCTTCCAGGTCAGCAGCTAATTTTCGTTCAATAAGCATTCTTTGCTCTGTCGCTGTGTCATTGAAAAAATTAATGTGCAACCAACTACTCCTTTGCCTTGATTTTCGTTCACTCTTCACATTTTCTTTGACCAATCCACATGAGCTTTATTTTATACTGCCATCAAATTGTGTGGTATGCATCAAAATTAAAGCTTTTTCACACCCAACAAGTAACCAGGTACCAATATCTAGTCTTTATCCCTATTTCCAAACATGCACAATATGGCGGTAGGTCATTCGATTGTTATCCGTTATTAGATAACGCAAAGCATTATTTGCATTGCCGATGTCCGTGGAAAGGCGGCTCATACCAAACTCATCACTGAGAGAAGTATGACTGCCACAAAATTTTCAAACCTTCATATAAACAGTACCTACATGTGTTGCTTAATTCTCTGAGGTTGGCGCGTCTTTCGTGTATCCCATGACAAGTTGAAATTGAAAAGCTATGCCCCGAAAATGCTCTCTGCTTAGTTCCATTTTTTAGAGAAATCCATTTCTTCAACTACGGGACAAAACTAAATAATAATTACTCCGAGCTGTGAACGTCTCCTAAAAGGTGACATCTTACAAAAATAAAATGAAATGTAGTTCGCACTCCCAAAGTCTTTGAGATATATTAATTATTCCTTCCAAAAAAAAATTCAAAGGATTTCGATAGTCTAAATCTCTAAATCATTAAAATCCTCTGGATAAACCAATTCGATATTGCGAGCATTACCATGAGCTTCTATGCAGCAGTTGGAGTATATAAAATAGTGTTCTGTTAATTTTCGTTTGCCACGGTTACAGGTATTAGGTCGAGAGTTCAGCAATGATCAATATTGAAACATATGCTTTTTTATATAAAAAAAATACTATAATTATCTTTATCGTTGATCATGTTCATACATCGTACTTGTGATGGTGTTGCTGCTGTTTTGAATAAGGCGCACTATATGGCATCTTAAAACTTTGACGACCAGACCGTTGAGAATAAACTTTGCACTTGTCGCCGATATATTGATGAAAACTACTGGCTGACACCAGGAAGGTAGGCTGGAGTGCAAAGGGTTAAGACTGAAGTCACATAAAGGTGACTCCAAAAAATTACAAGTCACATAAATGTGACTTCGGTCGACAACCACCAGAAAAATTAGGTCACATAAATGTGACTCCAACCGACAGCCGCCAACAAATTGAAGGTCAAATAAATGTGAATCCGGTCGACAACAGCCAGAAAAATTAAGTCACATAGATGTAACTCCGACCGACAACCGCCAGAAAAGTTATGTCACATAAATGCGACTCCAGCCGACAACCGCCAGCAAATTGAAGTCACATAAATGTGACTCCGGCCGACAGCCGCCAGAAAAACTATGTCACATAAATGTATTAATATGTCTAGGGTTCTTGCGTCACTATCCCTAGTCTCAACCATTTTCACCTAAGCTCCATTTCTTATTCACGGCTTTTGCTTATTAAATTCTTTTACCTCGGATATTCAGTGCGTAGGCTCGGTTGGAGTTATCAAGAGGCATTTATATCAAAATCTATCGCTTATGAGATTTCGTGAGTACCTTTAAATTTTATCTTGTAATATTTAACATGTAATCATTTATTATATTTTATTGTATCTAACTTTGACGGTGACAATTCGTGAAGGTCTTCAAAATAATTTTAAACTGTGTTAAAAATTAAATTCTACGTCTTCTTTTACAAAAAATTCCTTTAGACTCACTAAATATTATTTGTTTTTTTTTTCATCTCACGTGTCATTGGACGTGTCTGAAAATGCTTGAAGTCATTCGAAATATATCAAAACACTCAGCTTTGCAGAACGTCATTTCTCTGCATACAATCACTAATTCAACCCTTTGCGGAACTGCACTGCACGTACAATAAATCGTACGGATTTGTGTATTCTTGGAAATATTGTATGCAAAAATATTTAACCGATCTTGGTGTATGTTCGGCGGTTAAATTGATGTTGCACAAAAACTGCAAACAAACTTAATACTTTTCTACCTATAATATAAACCTCCCTATACCTTCCTTATTACGCCCGCAATAATTCAAACTACAGCTGAACATTGACCTAACAAAATCTTACTATCAAATGAGGAGCAACGTCAGCAGGAGCCTGGTTCCCATAAATATGACAACTGCATAAATTCAAGCGAAGCTTCCTTGCCCTCGTTAAACATATATTTTGTCTCCTGCCTGTCATTGTTGACTTTACAACCAACCAGAGATAGCAGCAACTCGAATCATTTCGTTATTTTTCAATTTTATTTCGTTTACCATAAAACTTGCGATGGAAATCGTACAGTCAACCGCACCGTTAGTTTCTCAAGGTAAAATATGAAACATCAAACGATATTGCTTGAAAATAGAAAGTCCTTCCCGCCGCTAAGGGATGTAGATGGATTGCTCCCTCCATTCCTCGGAGGGAAACTTGCGGTATCGATTAAACATTCGCGATTTTATGATCGCTTGTGCATAGAACAGAGAGGCAGGAGGTCTCATAATGGGGTTCGGCTCCATAAACTACAAAGTAACGAGAACTATCTAGGGTGGTTATAGGTAGGTAGAGGAGCATGAATCACTGAAGGTTTACAGAGAAAGGGCTGACATCAGCACCTGCCCTGCACGGTACGCACCCACCTCAGTATAATTAATCTGTCCATGATGGTGCTCCAAGAGATAGTAGCGGGAAGGCATGTCACTTCTTTGAAATATATTTTTACTTGTCAAATGTATAAAAAGCTTGAGAGGCAACATGAGAATGTTGAACAGAAAAATTAAATTAAAATTCGAAATTGAAAATTCTGAGGTGAAACAAACAGATAGAGACTTTCGAGCTGCAGCCGTAACCGAGTACAGTGGTACGAAACGGTTTTCTTTTCTTTTCAGTTGCGCTGATTATCAAACGCGGTCAAATCCAGACACTACCTACTTTAACCTGACTTCGACGACACATGGATGTAACCAAACTGCTACTGTCCACCGCAAGCTCTCTATGGATGCTGCAAAAGGAGAATCTTATTGCAAATCTTCTCAACAAGGTCTTAATAAAGTTGTCACTAGGCATGTTGCAGCCGCTGTTCCGCAGACGACAAATGTCCGATTTTAATGTTTTACCAACATGTCGCTTATCGCGGTATTCAACGCTTAAAAGCAATTTGAACTGTCACGAAGAAGATAAAAATAAAAGAGCCACAGAGGAGCAGATACCTTCGAAGCTAAGAAAACAGAGGACTGGGAATTGATTAGCATAAAAGTGATCGCAGGTGAAAATGTTTAATGGCTCTGAAGAGGGATCATCTCTTCGGAGTTAATTTATGGACTTTTCGATGGTTTTATGGATCTGAATAGTTTTAAGTTAACAACGTGTCGTAATTCGAGGTATCCTTTAGTGATATGTTTGCAAAAAAATTAACTAAAATTATTTATATTTCGTGCGTGCAGGACAATAACGTTCCTTTCACGAACAAAAAAAAAAAAACTTGAAGGAATCAAAATCAAATGGACCAGATCCCCTCAGTATTTACATTAGAACACGCAAGCTACCACTGAATTCACTTTTAATGCAGCAAAGTGACTTTAACTTAAGAAAAAACGCAAGGTGGCGTGCTGATTACGTTTTCTATTCGAATTGTCGATTTTCAGTTCACTGGGTCATGTCATGAATTAAAGTCAACCTCGGGTGTCGGTTACCATTTAAATGTCGCGCTGTTTTTATGAAATCCTTGAAGGTGAGACTATGTTTTAACTTTATTTTCCTTTTTCTGTAATTGAGTTTTATCCTCTGTTCTCTAATTGTGATATCAAACAGATCACCAAGTTCACACTTCGCTTGCTGCAAACGGGTATGGCATATGGTATCGTGGCAACTATTAGAGAAAAACAGGACACTTTTGGACGTTATTTTTCCATATGCTACCAGAAATGCTAATGAATTTTTGAACAGAATTTCCACCCTTTGTAATTTTTTGTTTTAAAACGGTGGAGATCATTATCGCCCAACTAATGGAGACTTTGAGTTTATACGCTACAATATAGGGTTGCAGTGTATATTGAATACACATACATCTACACGATACATATAGTGCTAGAGAGGTGCTGTCAAAAGTACAAGAGAGATAGAGAATTAAACTCTCATCTTGCCACTGTGAAAGATTAAATCTATTGCGATGTTGAGTCCCAATTTATAAACCTCATTCTGGTCTTGTGATCTCTTATGAAACATACAATGTTCTGTGCCAGTACTCTTTTACACCATTATGTTGCCAAAACTTCACAGACACAAAGTCATGTTCGGTTTTTTATATTCAAAACTGTGAAGTTTCTTTCCCAACTAGGACCACCAATGCTCAAAGAATTGCCTAATTATGAGCCTTAGTTCAAGCTTGATGAGCGAAAGAGATTTTTTTATCTTTGGTCGCGATTACGCAATGACTCTCTTCTTTTGCCTCACTTGAGGATTTGAGACCTTTTTCAAAACGCAATTTGAGTTCTTGAATCATCGAAGCAATGTTCACAGTCGAAAATCTCAGATTTGGCCCCTTCCTTTCCAAGACGTTGCTATCAATACTTTCCTGTCTTAGCAATTATTGCCAGTGAGATTGCGCCAAATCTACTAATGCCTTAGACACACAGCACTCTTAATGAAGAAATAACTAACGACTCATTAGTCTATAATGATTCATTATAAACTGCGGACACACAGCCATTTCTTTAATTAAGTTGAGCTGTCAAACTGGCTTTGATGAACTTATCACATTAAAGAAGCAATATGAATCGAATTAACGCGATAAACTTTGTTTTCATTTGTTTATTTTTCGAATTTAACAATTAACAAATGAGAAAAACATTATATTTAAAAAAATATTAATAATATAATTTGTGATTTGCATTTCTTTGCATTTCTTCTTATTATTTTTCAAATCGGCAGATGCACAGCGGAGCTCCAGATTTACATTATATGCCAAATCTAGCACATTTTTCCTCATTATAGCTATAATGAAGGAGGAAAACACTTCATTAGTGTACTTCATTATCATCTGATTTTCGAGCTATAATGACATATACTATTTGACACACAGCATTTTAATGAATAGTTAGTGCAAATGATTCATTAGTTCGTGCTGTGTGTCTAGGGTATAAGGCTTTTATATAAGTAATCCGTATACAATTTTTGAAAGCTAGTTTGAGCTGTCCTTTGTTTACTTTTTGGCCAACACATGAGTGGAGTCATCGATAAGTAAGTACGACCACAGAATCATTTTTGGTTTGGGCCTCGAAGCCTGCCTAAAAGCACAACGACTATCTTGATTATCTTAGCAGGAACTGGTTAGTGGATCAATAACTGAGAACCATTGCAGAGGGGCTAAAAACACTCTTAAAGGCCAATATTATTGCCAATTTTTTCTCCGAAATTGGTTGTGTTTTTCTGGCTGCTAAGCATAGCTTTTATCCATTGATTTTTTTATTACATGTCAAGGTTCAGCGAATATGCTATTAGCACACCTTTGACCCTGGCCAAGAGGGAAGAGTGTCAGGTGATTATGGTTTAGGAAAAGAGTGAAGAAATTTCATGCGGAAGAAAATGCTGTAAATTATTCTTTATTCGCATCGTTCGAGTTAGGAAAGAAACAGGATATTTTACAGTATGTCCGAAATCGGTTTGTAGGGTTGATGGGCACTGTTTGTGCGAATATTTTATAGCGGATGCTATCTATTCGTAATCAAGCAAGATATTGCTTCTTTTCGAAACGAAATCCATAGAAATGTGAAAATAACCTAAAATTACGTTGGTGTTGCAAATAGCGAACTAGGCAAAATTTCTTCGGCACAGTAATTATCTACAGGAATAGCGGTGGAAACATCAGGCTAATCCAACCTTGCGGTCGATGCTTCAGAATTTTAGATGACAGAATCTATCGTCACATCCACTATTAATCTAAGGTCTTCGTTTGAAATTTACTTAGCGCGCTAATGTAGTACGTACGGAAGGAAGCCTTAGTTTTTCATAACTGAAAGAACGTGCCGTGAGTTCTTTTTCAGAATAGAATAGATGTGGTCATCCAGTTAAGATTGCTCGAAATGCAAGTGAAATATTTGTTGCAGCAGGATAATTTGAGATAGGTAAACTATGAAAAATAGGTTGTATGAGGCTGTGAGAGTAGCAAATAACTCATGATTTTAAAAGAATTCAATCTGATGTGATTCCTTAGGGACAATCGAAGATTTTAATGAGCAGAATGAAAAGATTACCGTAGTCAAGGGTGCATTCATCTCTAGATTGTATCTCACTCAATAATTTTCATTAGAGTTTGCAGGAATTCTCTATCCTTAGAGTTAGGAAAATGCTATCAGTTCAGACAATTTGAATAGCATTCATGAGTTATTATTATTATTGATGATTTATTTAACCTTATTCAAGCTAAAGATTCTGTCAGAGAAGATTCCCCCTAAGCTGTATTTTTATAAAGGTCGCCAGTGGTCGCAGTAATTATATTACACCGAAGCTCCTACACATCATACTTGTGTCTTCTGTTAGATACTGTGGCGAGTTCTATTATTGTATTTCTATGCCTTAATGGAAAAAGTCGTCAATCACTCAGAACAAGCTGTACAGCTATTATAACCCAAGATCCAGTTCTCCTCAACTGTTTATGGACATATTTCAATTAGTAGTTTAAGGTAGATTCCTAAATGTATGAAAAATTTTACGTATTTGGAATTTCTCAGTTTAAATCGATTACATTGCTTTTTATTCTCGCCTAAATAGTTAGTTAACTTAACTCCCACTATTGATTTCTTGAAGGCTGTAGTACCAGATCGCTACCTCTTCATATGACTTTTTTTTGTGGGGAAGTTTTTCACTTCATTAGTCAAAAAAGTTTTCAGTAACTCTGTTCCACCTTTAACGAAATATTCCTCCGGGATTCAGACTAGGTTTAGCTTACAATGTAGCTCACACCGAATCAAATCCAAAACTCGCCGTATCCAAGTTCTTCGAGTAAACGTAAAAATTTTAGGGGTCTGCGTTAACTTTTATTTTGTCCTTTTATTCCTTGCAGTTGCATAAATCCAGAGCTGGGCAATACTTAAGTAAGAAAAGAGTTAAGTACTACTTAAAGTACATTTACGTTACTTAAGACTTATTACTCAATACTTTTGAAATGCCCTAATTAATACCTGAACATAAGTACTTACTTCTATTTACTTATACTTAAGACTTAGTTTTATACTTAAGTACCAAGAATTTTACTTCTAACTCTTCTAGCGCAACTCCTTTTCTGTTGAGTTTTAAGGCGCTGTCGAAGCATGTGCCGCTCTCACGCGTCAAGGCAGAGCCTTACACAAACTAATAACATACAAACAAGACTGGGCAAGTAGAACAAAAACCAGTAACGTCTCGCTCGAATATAAAATCGACGATGCCTCGACTTGACAACATAACCAAGGGTATGCAATGCAAGCAATGCCTCGCTCCAATATAAAATCAACTATGCTTCGACCTGATGTAGGGAAGGCCTCAATTTTCTCTTATAAATTTAGTGGAAATTTTTTCCTTAGAATTTATTTTTATGCATTATTGGATGCGACAATGGCGGCTTGGGCGGACCTCTAATAGTTTTTATGAGTATTGTAGTGAGGAGTGAAAGTTTTACTCTACGTGCAGCACCGAAAACTTTAAATACTAGCCACTGGTTACTATACATATTATAGTTTTCGAAAGGTATTTATTTTTTAATATCTTTTAACTCAACTCTATAAACTTCATTATATTACTGCCAACGTACAAAGATTCTAAAAAAGTACTTTAAAAAGTACTTCAAAGAGTACTCAGTACTTTTTATAGACTTAGTACTTCGTTACAAGTACTTTTCATACATGCGGTACTTTTACTTACGCTGAAGTATTCAGGCCTTCGGTACTTGAACTTGTACTTAATTACTTTTTGTTTGGTACTTGCACAGCTCTGTATAAATCAATGCTTTTTTCTATATACGAAATCTTACTGGAGTTCCATATCCGTCATAACTGCGAAAACGTACTCTGTGACTAGTTTATACGAGAATTTGTGTCTTAGTCGACGGTTATATACTGGTATTCCTCGGTTATTGAATTAGTTGAAGGAGAAGTTTTTTGAAAAAAAAGAGATTCGACTTCTGCCTGCAAGATTTGTAGTATTTCGCATTGTTCTGATCTTGAAATTCTTCTTTAGACAGTCGACATAGCGTTTTCACATTTGAGGTAGTCACTTAAGTGCCAGATGACAAAATAATCTCAGAATTATTTTATTATGTTTACTGTTTTTTCGAAATATTACCTTTGCATTCCTTGAGCCCACCATTGCAACGTTGGCACCTCAGAAACAATACTAGGCTTCTACTGCCACTATAGAGCTTTTAAATATCGAACATTGATTTTGCCTCGTCTTAATTGAAATTCCTTGAGTATTTATTACTTTGTTTTAGTCAACTTGCGTATCCTTTTTTTTTTGCGTTATCTAAAGAGCATGGATGTGCTCAGAAGTGACTCGATATTCGGATAGGTATATACCGTTTGTCCTCAAGTAATATGGTCCATTCAACTTGGATGGTGTATGGGAACTACGAACTCCGCTAACATTGAAACTCATTGAACTACCTATCAACAGCGGCTAAGATAGTACTTCAGTGTCAAGTAATAACCATTTCAACTTTTTCGAGTCAATCCGTCATTACAAAACATATCTCCAAAATTTTCGTGTGTGAATTTTCGTTTTATTTTTTTATGAAATGACTTATTTCTTTCTTTTTTTGTTTGGCATTATATCAAATGTCAAATAATCAGAAAAAAATTCCAATATTAGCATATCTTGTAAGTAATAGCTCAACCGCAAAAGTTGAGTAGCAACCCTCATATGGAACTGTTTCGATTGCATGAAGCGCGATCATTAAGAAAGTGTT
Source organism: Dioctria linearis (assembly GCA_963930735.1). Lineage (NCBI taxonomy): Eukaryota > Metazoa > Arthropoda > Insecta > Diptera > Asilidae > Dioctria > Dioctria linearis. The sequence goes on along the minus strand of OZ005741.1, from coordinate 76,988,361 downwards.
GATATGATTCTACATGGAAGCGTTATCTTTTTTTTTACCACCACATTGACCAATATACAATTTTTGCGTACTCTGGTTGGTATAGGGAATCTTAAAAAAGCGCAAAGATAACTTGGATACGTTTTGAAGATGAATAACTGAATTAATCTCAGAGTAGTCTCTGCGAAATTTTCATTTCATCAGGATGCCGAAAGCGGTGGCGGAATGAAGATGTGAAAGAGATCTTTAGATTAGATATTGGTGACTGATGGAAGAGTTCGGATAAAGATCTTGTGAGGATATAGCCAATGCAATGCTGAGGAAGATAAATTAACTGCTTTATTGATAGTCTCAACTGCTTTTGTTTTAAGCTAGATTTGTTCTAGTTTTACATCGAATGTGTGATGATTTTAATTTTTTAAATTTCTGCAGATCTGAAAGCTGTGTGTTCATTTTTCATTAGGTCTTATATTACATTAGTTAGTTAGTTTAAAGAGGGGTTGTGACCCGCTGGGTCCGTTGAACGTCGGCCAAAACAAAGCCCATTGTTTATCATCCAGACTTATCAGAAATTGCTCTTACAAAGCTAAGTATAGACCTGCAGCCCTCTTTGCCGGATTCGTGCAGCTCGGCTAGGAGGTGCGAGCCAAGAATTCTGTATCGCTTTCTAAAAAGCCGGCAGTGACAAAGACAGTGAGTCATTGTAATCAACACGTCTCGTCCTCTGTAAAAGTGACTCCTGAGAAAAAAGTGCCCAGTGAGAATAGACACTAGAGTTCTCAGGGTTGGCTTGTTAGGTCCCAAGAGTTTACTCGTTAGTTTTGGGTTAGATTTACCCCTGAGTTCCTTTGTAGTTCTACTCGAAGGGTCGTCTAACCAAAGACGACTGTGTTGGCGGTCAGCCAAATCCGAAATAATAGGGACAAACTGTTTTGGTGCAATCCTGATTATGAAGGAAGATTCCTCAGAGGCTGCACCATCTGCCATTTCGTTCCTGCTGATATTGCTGTTCCCTGGTACCCCCTGAACAAGTACCCTGTTATTCGGAGATAGGGTATTCAGGGTGGTCTTACACTCCAGTACTAGTTTTGAAGTTGTAAAACGTTTAAATAAAGCTTTTACAGCTGCTTGGCTATCTGGGCAGATGGCAAAAGTGGCCTTGACTTCTACCTGGAAAACCGTGACATGGCTTTCAAGGAGTATGGCAATTTTCATTTGGCGCTCCTCGCAGAAAACCCTTGCTCCGGTGTTTTGTTCAGATTTGGAGCCATCAGTGTAGATAAGAATAGGGTTTGTCAATGGTTGAAGTACAAATGGCATTCGCTATCTGCCTTCGATGGAATTCTAGATCTAAATTGCTTTTCAGCATAGTCTCGAGGAGGTGATTGCTTCCCCTGTCTAGAAATCATGAGATTCATGACCAATTATCCGTTGGATGTACTAGTGATTTTGTTAAGAAAATCTAGATAATAGTCCATATTTAATATATCCTTAAATAATCCGCACTATTCCCCTCAACAAAATGTTTTGCGTAATACATACCTACTAGAACAAAAAAGCCCTTCATTACATTTTAAGAAATTTATCTACATAGTACATAAGGAACAGTTCTCACAGCAATAAACATAAAATAAGACAGAAAGCCTGTCAAAAACTAATCACTCTTTGCCAAACCCCGACCACTGCTATAAATTACTCTCTAAATTGCTGCGCATCAATTCCAAGGGGAGCCTCTATAATTACCTAAGGTAAACCAGAAAAAAAGAATTCCCATTCTGAGGTAATACAAGTGCTATATAACAATAACAACAACAACTAACATAAACTGAAATTCAATTATTCACTGAAACTCACCCCCGCCGGCCGGTGCTACGGTATTAGCCTATCTGCTGTAAGCAAAAATTGCACCCTCTATACTCCAAGAATGATTAAAGTTCCGAAAAATACTTCCCAGCTATCGAGGAATAAGCACAAGGAAAGGGGCGTCATTAACATTAGTCACAAGGTTCTAACCCCTGTGGACTCCTCTGCCAAATTATGAGATCAAGTGGGCATGGCTAATCGATTTTACTTGGCAGAAGAGCAAAAAATCGCCGCATGTAACTCTCTCTAGGGGTCAAATCGATTTCTGTACGAAATTAATGAATTTCAGATGACTTTCAATTTTTCCCCCCGACAATGCTCTCCGTAACACGGCGGCGCTGTTTAAACAAAACAATATTGTTTCGCGTACAAATACTAGAGAATTATTCACAGAATTTTTTTTTTTTGATAACCTTTTATTTACTCAATTTAATGGCTATTAACCAATATTTTTCTACGATTATACTTTTTTCTTTTAGCTTAAAACCACCACCCAAGGATGGCGTTACAAAGAGCAATCCTTCAAAGCGACATCGAGAAAGGCTGAACGCTGAACTAGATTTACTAGCATCATTACTGCCATTTGAGCAAAATATCCTTAGTAAATTGGATCGACTGAGTATTCTTAGGCTATCGGTTAGTTATTTAAGGACAAAAAGTTATTTCCAAGGTAAGTGCATCTTTTATTTATGAAAATTTTAAGAAACCACATTCTAGATATATTCTTACACGTATATAAAAGGGTTCTCCAAGTACATTACTTCTTTTTGGGGCGTAATTATCCTGTCATGACGTCGTATCGTGGAGTTTGTAGTGCTGCTTTTCTACTTAAAGAAGTTACTCAAGGGGGGCTTCTGAATTTTTTATAATTTTATATAACTTTAATGAATGACGATAAGGTTGTGCAGGGCTATTAATAAAACGACATGACCTAGAAAATTACTTTGGAAATTTAAAAAGTCAAAAATAATTTTTATTGGCTTGTTTTATTTAGGGGTTACTGCTGCCACAGTAAGTTCATATTTATCTGGAGACTCTGTACTACTACATTAATTTTTTATAAAAAGGAACATATCGTTGGTGAGGTGCATTATCTCGTAGTTATACATTAAGTATGTTACCAACTTTCTCTTGTATTTGATTTTGATGAAAATCTATGGAAGTTTTACCAAAAATTTCCCTAAAGTCATTTCCGTAGGAATTGTTTTTTTCAACATGGTATCGTGGAGTGGGGGTAGGGGGAAATTAAAAACATTGTTTTACCATAATTTTTCGACATGATCGAATATTATTGAAATCTATGTGTATTTACAGGGTCTTTCAGATAAGGATGTTATCCTTGCAGGAGGTAATCGGGGAGCTTGAGAAACGAAAAAAAAATGGATGGAAAAATTTTAATCCCTCAAAACAGTATTCGAGGAACTCGACTTAAAAGGATACTCCACCTTCGAATTGAAAAATTGCATTTTTGCATATATCTTTAAAACTACGCAACGTAGGATAGAGATATAACACACATTTTAAAGCAAACAAATAATTTTTGAGGTAGTTTTGAAGATTTTACAGAAGATAATTATCGAGTTATGAAAAGTTAATTTTAGACTTTTACCACGAAAAATAAAATTTTTTGTACTGAACATATCCCGAAAAAATCTCTTAGATTTTTTTTTATTTTATTACCTTAAATAAAGCCCAATTTGATCTTCTTTTAACTGCTCTTTGTTTCATCCGCTTATTTTTGTCTAACAAAAGTTACCTAATGTGTTAGATCTCTGTCCTATGTTGCGTAGTTTTAAAGATAAATACAGCAAAAATGCAATACCCTGCACTTTGAAGATGGAATATCCTATTAAGTCGAATTCTTCGAATACAGTTTGGAGAATTGAAATCTTTCAATAATTTTTTTTCCTTGAGCTCATGCAAGGATGACATCCTAATCTGACAAACTGTGTATACATGAAAATATATTTTTATTTAATATATTTGTCCACAAAAATTAAGTTTGTGAGACTCTTTCTACTTTCCTATGTATTTCTGTGACATAAAATTATTCAATTATTCATATTTATAAAAAAAAAAAAAAAAAAAAATCTATCTTTACACAACTTTCAGTCAAAGCTGGCTACTTAGCACGACATTGGCTAATCGATAAATGGCGAATCCAAAAATGTACGACGATAAAGTACTTAAATAGTTCAAAATAGAAGATCCGAATTGGCGGAGGCTACGCTTTCTCTAATTTGGCAAAAATTAATAAAGAGCCTTGTTTCTAAGAACGAAAAAGGGAATCCTTCAAAGTGCTCGCATGGCTAGATGGTATTTCGCCCCTAGTACGGAAGTGCTCTTCTTTAGCTGAGCCGCTACGCAAACTATTTCACTAGTCCTATTCGACAGGAGTCTATCCTTCGGCATAGAAACTTGCAAATGTTCAGCTAATATCCAAAAAAGGAACGCTTGATATCGCAAATTATACACCAATTGCCCTTACTTGGACTCTGTTGAAGGTTTTCGAACCACTCATCAATACCCAATTGATGCAATATTTAGAAATTAAACAAAACACCTTATTATCGTGCTAGTCGCTCTACTGGAGATTTACTAACATTCCTTACCCAGCGTTGGAATCAATGTCTCTATAATTTTGTTGAATGTGAGATTATCGCATTATATATCCTAAAGGCTTTCGATAGAGTCTGGCATTCTGCTCTTTTAGATACACTTCAGGCATTTAGTGTAGACTGTCTTTTCTGAAAATATATTGAAAGTTTTCTCTCCCACCGTTCACTTCCAGTTATATTGGACTGAGTCACTTCTGACCGTTTTATATTCCATGCCGGTGTACTGCAAGGTTCTGTACTCTCTCCTGTTCTCTTTCTCATTTTTATTAATGGTCTGCTAGCTCTCACTTTCAATCCTATTCATAGTTTTGCTGACGACAGCACCGTTAATTTCGTGTACGCGCTCGACTCTATAGCTGATTCCCGTGGGAATGTTATAGCTGACAAACGAAGCCACATGTTCAGTTCACTAAACTATGACCTCACAACAATACTCGTTTTGGGAAGAGAGAATCGGGTCTTGTTTAATGCTTCGAAAACGCAATGTTGTCTGTTATCACTCAAACGTACTCCAACTCCCACTCAACTCATTTCCGTCGATGGAGAAGATACCTCAAACTCACCATTTCTTAACATCTTAGGCATAGAAATATCCAACAATCTTAGTTGGCCCGATCATATTTTTGGTATTACCAAATCCGCGATGAAATGCCTAGGCCGCTTGCAAAGATGTAAGAAATATTTTATTCCATCAGACTTGGCGGAAGTCTACAAGTCTAATATCAAGCCTAGATTAGAATATAACTCCCATATTTGAGCAGGTATTGGACGCCCTGCATTGTCCAAATTAGATAAAGTCCAAAAGAAGGACTTCCGGCTAATTAGTGATGACATATCAATAGCAACTATTGATTCCCTACAGAAACGACGTAATGTCAGATCTGTCTCTTTGTTATTGCTACTTCTAAGGTCATTGCTCTGACGGACTTTCTAGCCTGATTTCTTGTAGAATTCATCCTATGTGCACCACACCAACAGTAGCCCGAGCTCACCTTCACAACCTTGAAGTGAAATTCGGCCGTACCGTGAAATTCCGTGAATCCTTCATAAGCACAGCAGAGCGAATGTGGAACAGTTTGCCGTGCTCTATTTTACACCCCCCTTCCCCTTTTCCGTACAATAAAAACGTAAATTTTTGTATGGCAACACCAAGAAGGGTAGTGAAATTAAATCATTCTTGAAGTTCTATTTACCATCATTTTATAAAGGATCTATGCAAAATTTCAACGTTCTCGAATTATCGTGAGGACGGACATGCAAAAATCCAAGTAAATTTTAATACTAGGCATGGATGTCCAATCCATTTTGCTCTGCCAGCATTGTTTCTATGCGTTACAAACAGAAGCTAAATCTACTAAGTACTACCAGCCTAACAGAATTCTCCAATTTCTGCATATCTTGTCATTGAGACTGGTAAGCAGGTTGACTGTGTCTATACCGATTTCAGAAAAGCATTTGACAAAATTAATCACAATCTTCTGAATATCAAGCTCAGCAATCTTCGCTTTCTTCCTCTCTTCGTTACAGGTCATATATGTCTGACCGTACGCCACGTGTTCTCTTTCCTCGGGCTTTCCGCAAGGTAGCCTTCCCGGTCTGCTATTACTCATTATTAATATTAATGATATGGGCTCAATTTCGACCAATTCTAACAACATTCTCTGTTATGCTGATGATGCCAATTTTTTTTTGTATAATTTCGGATAAAAATTACTGTGTTCTTTTAAATTCCGATTCAGCTATTTTGCACGATTGATCTTCTACTAATCTTCTACCTTTGAATATTAGTAAGTGTTTTCTAGAAGAAAAAAAGTGTCGCCTGTATTTAGAGTATTCTGTAGATAGAAATTTATTGTTCGGACTTGACAAAACTAATGATTTGGGAGTCGTTTTTAATATTGACTCCATTATGAACAAGGCTAACGCTATTTTAGGTTTTGTGAGAAGATAGTCTAAGGAAGTCGATGAACCTTATGTCGGTAAATCTCTACTACTGTGATTTTGTCAAACCTATCTTGGAGTACGCCTGTCCTGTCTGTACTCATTTTTATCCGGTGCATATTACTCGGATTGATACCGTTTGACGAAGATTCTCTAGATTTGCTTCTTCCTACTCTTCCTTGGAGAGATAACATTGTCTGCCTCGATACTCGCAAAGACTTAATCTGCTTTCTTTAGATACCCTAGAAAATAGTCGTAACTGTTTCAGAGTCACATTAACTTTAGATATTTTAGGGGACGCTATTAACTCCCTTCATATTCCAGCCGCTCTAAGCATTTCAACTTCTCCTCAAATATCATTTGATTTCGTCATCAGCATCGAACCTATACCATCATTGTGTCTGACAACATTGCCATACTCATAGCTTGATTTTTCAACCGATGTCTTACCAGCATTATATTTCAACCTTAAATTCCGTAATAGGACTGTAAAGTAATAGCCTCGCTTTTGTCAGCGAATTCTTGTTCATCTTCTTCATCGCCATCTTCTATTCACTTGCTGATAACGTTTAAATGAAAGATATATTTTTGAAGGAAATTCAATTCTTAACTTCTTAAACAATTTTATATTTATGAAATATTGCATGGCAGAAAAGTATATTTTTGAAATAAAAAAAAATAAATAAAAAATAAAAGTATGGAACTAATCAATGTCCAAAAGAGGACGGCTGGTCGCACTAGCTAAAGAATTCATATATGTAAGGAAAAATATAATTTGATTTGTCTAAGCTTGTGTAAATGCTGAAGCACTTTAACACGCGGAAAGACGTGCTACTTTCCAGATTAATCAGTAAAATAATACTTCAGAGTTAATTCTAAATTCCGTTCTACAGTCTAGCATAAATCTTAGCGAAAACAACGCCTGTCCACTTATGCTGTGTGCCAACAAAAGATCTCATCGTCACACAATTTCTTTTTCATTTATCATTTTCTGGAGATTGCTCGTAATTAGTAGAAGTTTTTAAGTTATTTATGAATAAATTCACAGTTCCTTCTTAAAATTAGAAAGTTTAGCTATCTGCCGCTAATTGCAAAAACAGAAAATCTGCACACCCAAATCAGATCAAATTTATTCTTGTGCTTTTGCACCAACACTATCCTCACCAAACCAGGTCTTATTACTATGGCTTAAGGGACTGCATTTCAATTACTTACATTGTTATATAGACAACATTAGCGTCAGAAGCAGTGCAACACCCACCTGATAGACTCTTCAGGTGCAACAGTTTTTAACCTTCAGATAGGTATGCGTTTTGCGTTAGGTTTGTGTATAGGTGAACCAGAATTGCACTCGGGTGGCTCTTCCCACAACAACAGTATAATCTTTGCATGATTGGGGGCAATAAAAATTATTCAAGACTTGAAGCTTACTTAGAGGCCTCGAGCTCCACTCCCCTCGGGTGATTGCACTGTGCCCCTAACGAAGTTTTTCATAATTTCTTATTAAAACTGAAGAAATGAACAGCGAAGCAACAAGAAAATAAATTTTAATTGAATTTTCCTGTCCTTCCCATTTCGTGCTCTAATTTCGTTAGCAAAATTAAAATGCAAATAATTCGACCGCGAGAAAAGGGATATTAATTCCGGTTGAGAAATTCTGCTAAGTCAAGTTATCTTCAATATTATAGGATATGCCTAAATCATAATGCTTAAGAGTGCTGCGGCTAAAGGCTATAGAACAATTATTTTCTCTCCGAAACTATTTTCAGACTAAAACACTTCCGCAGGAAGTAATAAGCTGGAAACTACTTTTAAATTTCCTGCAAAAAGCCGATTTAGATAAGAATATTGTTCCTTAATTGTCGATATCTGTGCAATACAATCGCTGACCAATGCACATAGTACAGATGTCAGTAAGAGCCAAACCAATCTAAACAAACTCATGAAAATAGTCGGCACGTGCCGTGGGAAAATATTGGACATCCGGATATAAAGGGGCCCGTTGTCGTTACCTTCTTTGTTGCAATTGAATTCCCCTTAAATGGCCCACTAGGGTTGTTACTCACTCCGCGATTTGTTTACTTGCTACCGCAAGTGACCGGCAGAAGTATCCTGAAAAGAGTTAATGGACCGGAACATGGTATACTTTTCACAAGAGAAGGTCATTCAGTTTCGATTTAATTAATACCGGCAGACCAAGGATTCGTTGGAGGATTAACAGACCGTAATCCTGTATAAAAGTCAATTTCTTAAGTAATCCCGATGGACATACATACATATAATAGGGATTCTATTCAGAGGAATTTCTACGCCTGTCAAAGCACCCATCAGGGAGTTCTTAATGGCTTCGACCATAAGGTAAGAGCTCGATGCTGTGATCACAATCCAGGTACAATACCAGTCTATGCGAGGGTGCTTTGTGTCATTTCAGGTCTTTTTACTTTCCCATCAGGGGTCGGGGCAACATATGTCATTGGAAATCAACCAAATTGCGCTGAAGGGCTCTTGTCGAACCCTGTTGTGTAAGGCAATACAACTCACCACCGGACAACCGGCTAACAAGATAAATGACTTTTTAATTTGGTAGATTGGTCGATTTGTTCGCTGTTCAAGATCCCAGCCAACGGTCTATTTGAGGGATGGATCCGTCATAATGAGTTTTCACTTTTTTGATGGGCTCATCTGCTTATTTTAGCTCAGAGTAAATTCGAATAATTTATTCAGGCGCGGTGGTGCCTTGAAATTTCATTCCAAATCGTTTAAATGCCCATTTTGAATTATTTATTTTGGGGTGTATGGCACGTGGATGATTTTGAGCTAATAATATTTGAGGTGAGGGATCGACATGCAAGAAACATACAAATCCGGTCATTTTGAACATTTTAAAGCATTTGTAAAATAAATTTAAGACCATAATTTTAAAATATTTGGAGTAAGAATTTCGATTGGCTGTTAATGTTTTTACACAATTACAAATGCACACGTTTATAGGATTTAAGTCCAGTGATAGGGCCATCCCAAACGAGTATTCTTGATGCATACCAGTTTTCTAGGGAAGAGGTGAGAAGAGGCAAAGAGATATCTCTACACTTTGGAAATTCGGTAAATCAGTTAACTCCTTCGTAGGGTTGCCATATAACAATTTCGTCTTTCACTATATATTTGCATACTACCTGAGAAGGCGTCGACATAGAGAGCTGAAATTTTGTACGTGGCTTTTTTTTTAAAAAATAGTAAATATAATTTCAAAAATAGACTAAATCTGGCAGCCTGTTTTTGGTGTTGCCATACAATTTTGGTTTTTCATTGCTTTGATAATGAGTTTTTGTAATTAACACATTCTTTTGGACTGCGACACTCAGCTGGCTTTGAATCATTTTCCTATAGAGATTACAAGAACATTGGTATGGGCCTGCTATGTGCAGTCTGTCTTAAGTTGCCTAGGCTGGATATTTTTTCAATGGAGTCAGTTGATGACAGAGTCAGTACCCTAAGCAACCTACTACTACAGCTTTTCAACCAGCATGTACCATTGCGAAGGCGAAAGCTTCTATATCAGCGTTGTCCATGGTTAACTAGAGAGTTGCATTCAATAATCGCTGCAAGGAATCTACTACTGCGGCAATATAAAGCCACACGTAACCCTCTAATTCAAAAACGTTACACGAAAGTTCGAAACCTCGTGACCCTTAAACTTCGATCTGCCAAGAAGTCGTTCTATAGCACTAAATTGAATCCTGATCTTTCAGTAAAAAAAATTTGGAGCGTCTTCTACTATAGTCTCTAATAGTCATCATGTGGTGGAAGATAGGCGTTTTGAGGGGTTTGCGTTTAATTGCATTGATGATACTGACATTCTCTTTGCCATGCCTTGTGTACATTCTACTACACTTGGGCATGATCTGCTTCCGTCGAGATTCATCAATATGGTTGCTCCCACTATTGCTGATATTCTATTACATATTTATAATTATAGTCTTGCAACTTCTCAATTCCGGTCTCTATGGAAAAAAGGCTTTATTGTCCCTATTTCCAAAAAGCCTCATCCTAGTGGAATTAATGATTATAGGCCTATTAGTTTGCCGTGTATCTTCAGCAAAGTCCTGGAAAAATTCATATACAATCAGATCACCAAATATCTTGACATGAATCAACTTCTTTCATTTTACCAATCAGGTTTTCGAAGCGGACATAGCTGCGAAACAGCCTTTATGAAGGTTTCAACGGATATTATCGAATCCTTAGATCTAGACGATTTTATTATTCTTGTCTTATTGGATTTTAGTAAGACTTTTGACTCAGTACATCATAATTGGCTCCTTTATAAACTTTCGAATTACTTCAATTTTTCTTCCTAAGCCATTAAGCTGATCAGAAGTTTTCTTACAACATGCAGTCAAAGTTTATGAACCTATATCGAACTTTCGAGACTCCACCTGTGGATTACCCCAAGGATCAATCCTAGGTCCTCTACTATTTAGTCTCTATATCAATGATATGAATATATCAGTTTATCAAAATAAAGTATTATTGTTATTGTTATTTCATTTCCTTTGTATTTTCATATAATATATTTATGTTTAATATTATTGGTCTTAAACTAATTATAGATACCATTTTCCTTTGTTACTATAATTTTTTCATGAAGTGGGAACAGGTCATAATTTCTCACATTTGTTCTTTGCTTATTTTTTCCATTCTTGGGCGAATTCATCATCACAGAAAATTGAAACTACTTTTATTTTTTAAATTTATAAGATAACAAAAGTCTCCGTAATACATACTAATTTCTTCGAACGTAAATGTTATATATTCGGGTCTTATAAAATTAAAATTATTTTCTCTAATGATCCCATGTAATAATAATTTATGAAAGTTGGTAGGTACTTGCCAATTGATCGTTTCACGCTTATCTTTGGTTATTTGTCGCTTACCTTTAATACGATTAATATCTTGTCGTTTTTCTAGTACCAAGTCTTTTTGATTTTCATATTTTCTTACTTTCCTTTTCATATGTATATTAATTCGTTGCTAAATAATAATAAAAATAATACGTAGTTTTTATATTAATTTTTTACGGTTGTATAACTATTCCATTCATGCAATTTATCAAACACCTTTCTCATTGTTACTTTCTATTTAAAATGTATAAACTTTCATTAAACAACATATATTCATTATTACTGTATTTTTAGACTTTGACACGAAAAAATTTCATAGCTTCCTACCACAAAATTCAAAGCCCCGGGCAAAAACACGAATTTAACGTTCAATTCGAATTTACACAGCTGACATTAGCAAGTTAAATTCTTCTTGATTTTGCGTCCCTTCGCCTAAAAGCCGAGTTTTCCTCACACCGATAGAGTTTTTACTAGAGCGGAAAGTATCCGGATAATTTGCTATCCGCATTACCCGGAATAATTAGTTTCCGATTCCTCAAATCCGGTTACCCGGATAATCTAGATCCTAGTCTCTGGATTCGAACTATCCAGATCTGGATCCGAACTATCTGGATCCAAACAATCCGCATCTGGATCCAAACTATCCGGATCGGGATCCAAACTAACCGGATCTGGATCTAAACTATGCTAATCTGGATCCAAACTATCCGGATCTGGATCCAAACTATCCGGATCTGGATCCAAACTATCCGGATCTGGATCCAAACTATCCGGATCTGGATCCTAACTATCCGGATCTGGATCCAAACTATCCGGATCTGGATCCAAACTATCCGGATCTGGATCCAAACTATCCGGATCTGGATCCAAACTATCCGGATCTGGATCCAAACTATCCGAATCTGGATCTGAGGTATCCGGATCTAGTCTAAGCAAAAAGGTTCAACATTTCCTCCAGATTGCATTGTTTCATTGGGAAAAAGGAAATTTATATTTTCTCAATGAAGCAATGCAATTTGAATGAAATTTTGAACCTATTTTGCTTAGTTTGGATCCGGATAGTTCGGATCAAGATCCGGATCCGGATAGTTCGGATCCGGAAACGGTAAGTTCGGATCCGGAAACGGTAAGTTCGGATCCGGAACCGGTAAGTTCGGATAGTTCAGATCCGGATAGTTCTGAACCGGTTTTCAGGAATAGGATGATTTGTAGATCCGGGTATCCGAACATCCGGATATTAGAAAATCCGGATATCAGGATATTAGAAAATACGGATCCAATTTTAAGCTCTAGTTTTTAGACGATATTTCGTTCCCTTTAGTTATATGTTCTAAGTATAAAAAGAAAAGGGCACAACATTTGTTTTCCTTACGTTCGCCTTCATACTAAAAATTGTGTATGTATAAGTGAAAAAGCTATTGAAATAAAATAATATCGATCGAAAATGGGTTTAAAATAAATTTGCAGAAAGTTTTCAGAATTACCCCCTTCTTTTAAATACTTATGCGTCATCGCCTAAAGATGTTCTCTTTCAAGGGTGCGAACTAGAGCTGAAAATTGGATCCGGATTTGCTAATATCCGGATATCCGGATACCCGGATCTGCGAACTATCCGACTCCTGAGATCCGGATCCGAACTATCCGGATCCAGATCCGAACTATCCGGATCCGGACTAAGCAAAAAAGCTTCAGAATTGTGTTGTTTCATTGAGAAAATGAGAATATCAGGAAATTTATATTTTCCCAATGAAACAATGCAATCTGAGGGAAATTTTGACCTTTTTTTACTTAGTCTGGATCCGGATAGTTCGGATCCGTATCCGGATAGTTTGGATCCGGATTTGGATAGTTGGGATCCGAATAATAGGATCCGGATTATCCGGATACCCGGATTTGAGGAATCGGATCCTAATTATCTCGGATAATCCGGATAGTAAATTATCCGGATACATTCAGCTCTAGTGCGAACCCATGTACCGTAAAGTTGTTTCTGATATTTTTCTTCGGCTTGCCTTACTTTTCTTGTTGATTCGTCATGAAAAAAATCAAAATGTCTCTGGTTTTGAATTAGAAAGGTACAAGGTACAACTTTGAGCATGTTCTGAAGTTAGCAAGACTGTCGGACACTTATGTTTTAGTACGCCGCCATAGCAAATAGGATATACAAGTAGATATGTATCATGTTTATGCCTAAAACAAAATCTCCAAAAAAATTAGAGTTAAAGGCTTGAGAAAATCTTAATATTTCATAATGTCATTACTAATTGTCAGTTGTAGTCCTTCAAATCCAAGCTTTTGCAAAACCCTAACAAAAGGACGAATAAACAGATCATTTCCATATCTCTTTTGCTCCTTGGCTTTAAAGTAGTCTCCTACAAAAATGAAATCCAATTTCGGTTGGTTTAAGCACGGAGCTAAGCTGCGTTATCATACAATATTTAGAATCTTAAAAAAAACATATATAATGTTTAAAATTGTAATTTTATTCCTTAAGTTATAAAAGAACTTACCGCATACAACTGAACTGAAGATATATAATCGCGCTTGACTAATAACGTTTTGCAGTCGTACGAAAGTGACATTTTGTCGTATCAAATTAATAATATTCACAATATGTTGATATTTTACTTATGAAGTATACCTTTTTTTATAAAAATTATATTAGACACATTACTTTTTTTAAATTGCTTCGCTTAACTTACCCGGGGATTACACGAGGAAGTAGGTACAGCTTGCATACAATCTGTACTTCCTCGTGTAATCCCCAGGTTATATATTTCAAGATAAAATATGTATCAAAATAATACGAAATAATTAATTTTTTTTTTAATATGTCAATAAATTTCATTTAATTGTTAAATTGAAATTTTTATTATTAAACTTGAGGTTTTCATATAGATATAATAATAAAATTATTGTTTTGATTGATACTTCTCTTATTTAATGAATAGAGATTTATTGAAATACATATATTACTAATACGGGGAAAATAATAATATAATATGGCGTTTTTTTCTGTGTACCTATTTTTACGACTATGTTGTTGAGAGATCTAGGTGGCGGATCACTCTATAACTGTGTATTATAAAGATTGTAAACTGTTTCTGCATATTTTATTACAAATAAAATGTTTTCCTGATACTCAATTGCTGCACATCCTCTTTAGATTCTTTAGATAAACTTTTACGTAAAATATTCTACCTGTCCGTATTCTACAGGAGTTTTCCCACCGTTACACTAATTGCACTTACTTCGATTCTTATGCTTTTGAAATAGGTACTAAGCGATCGATAGTAGGACTGGCTTAAAATAACTAACATTTTTTTATGGAACGTTTGAACTAATATTTCCATAATGTTAGTAAGCATGAAATTGTTGCATTCGATATTTCGACGGCATTTAACAGATTTTGCTAAAAGTTTAACATTAGGTCTCGATCCCAACCATATATAAATCGTTCGATAGTTATCTTTCTGGTTATTCCATCCAAGTAATATATGACCAAGCTATATCTGATTTATATAGAATCAAAGCTGGTGTATCGCAAGGTTCAGGTATTTCTCCTACACTTTTTATCATTTTATGAATGTTCTTTGCAATTTTGTTTTCTTCCCCGTTTTGCAGATGGATGAAAACCAAAATTCTCAAACATGTATACGTAATTTTAATTGACAAACGCAATATGCCGATATCTTTACATTCTATCTTTTTTTGCCAAAGAAAACATCATACAGCTGCTCTATATTTTAGTGTGATTTTTTATCGCAATGCAGCTTTCGTCTCCATCCACCAAAAAATTACAATATTTGCTGTTAGAATGCGCAAAAACGATAACGTAAGTTTTAAATGTACCTATCACGCTATAAAAACGCAGGGCGTGAGCAAAATATCAGCCTATGTCGTATCTCAATCCTGAGAAAATCAAATCTAAATTTGTTTATAAAATAGCTACACGCTACCTGCACATATTTTCGCATTATCTTGCCAGCAGCCAGACAAACAGACACGGTCGGACAAAACCAAACTTAGTACACCTACCTTATATGATAACATATGTATACATAGGCATAACAACATATTACATATAACATCAGCTCGATTATCTAAGAAATCTTAAATTAACAATTCCGCACTAACTGCTTAATTAACGTTGACGATTTGGAGATAATGCTACCTACTCATCTAAGTATTATGGGATAAAAATTTAAAAATGCTTGTGCGTGATTCATTTAAAGTCATCGGCTTATGTAATTTGAAATAATTATTTCAAATTTTCCATTACTTCATTTAGTGCAAACTACACTCTACTTCTGGCAAAATGCAACAGTTCTAAGTGAAAACACAAACTCTTCCATCAAAGTAAAAAACAAAAAAGCCATTAAAACAACCATTAGTTCACCCTGTATCAATTCAGCCCCATTTCTATTCCATACTTCTAGCAAGGCAAATAGCTTGCTCATCCCAGAACCACCCCATAGCATAGATATAGAAAAACCAGTTCGGTTCGTTTCAAACAAACACGTGCAAAAGAATTCTTGAAATTTTCGCGCATGCTTTTCCCATTCCAGATATTCCCATCGGGTAAAGGTCGACCGGCATCTCTTGCAGACATCTATAGAACACCAGGACGATGTGCATAACCAATGGCAACAATTCATGAAGGGTAGACAATCCGGGAATACGGGCCCGGGGTTGATTCAGAGGTTTTCCCTTTGCTATATTTGTTGTACACATACTTTAAGCGTTTTCCGTGAGGTCAAATAGAACTGTAGCAGGGAAATGGAAACGGCCATGATAAAGAAAATGGCTGAAGATTTTGGTTTGCTTTCAGTTCACCCGATACATCAATAAAATGGGGTCGAAGGGAAGGGTATTATATATTCTCAAAGAATTTTCTACTTATTAAGAATTATTATGGACATGGGGGTTAAAGGAATTATAATGTCCGCACCCATAGTGTTCTTCTTTTCAACTGAGAAAAAAATATATATATATATTTTTTTCAATTTCTTCAGGGAAAATGTAATAAAATGGCGGAACTAGAAGAGGGTGTGGCGAAATTGGCTTTTCCGTGTTCTTTTACCTGTTAAATTATTATGAAAATTGCTCGATTTATGCGATTTATGGCACTTTCTTTTACACTTATTGCTGATAAAATTCAATCCCTGATAGCGACTTCTTCCCATATTCAACATATCCAACATGGGCCTCCGGTTGTTGTTTGTATATTGCGGTCTCTATACACACCATCAAGATCGTGTCACGCAATAGCGTGACCACAAGCCCTGCTAACCGACTGACCTTCGTTGCTGCCTTATTTAAATTGCAAGAGATGTGATTTTCAAAACCAGGTCCTTAATAAATTATAAAAGGAAACTTACGTTTAATTTATTGCAAGCGATAGGTGATTCCCGGCCAGAGCATTTATGAATACCTAAACAGGCCCATTCACTATATACATATACTTTCACTTTCGCCAGAGTCTTAGAACTGGCAGGTTTTATGATTTTTCTTTCTTTGAAATATTCTAATTGATTCAGTATGAATTATTACATCTGATTCTAGAGCTTGGCTGTAGGTATGTAGTAACTCGAATCGTTAAAAAATGAACGCAAAAAAAAACGTACACAGGGCAAAGGGTAGCAGATTTCACACGATTTTTTTTTTTTTACTAAGAATTCAAATTATTATTTTTTGTTCACTCAAAAATAGTACTCACGTCTGATTTGTTTAGGCTTAAAATTTATATAAAAATGAGTACGTCAAGAGTTCGCTACCATTTCAACTTCAATCCTTCGAAAATAAAGTTTCTCATTTTTATGGAGTTTTAAATTGTTTAATTTCATTCTGAATTCTTAAAAAAAAATGTTTACCTTTGCTTCGTTTTGCACGTTAGTTACATGGATAAATTTTAAGAAAATTATCAAAGAATAAATTAATAATAGAAAGTAACACAAGTTATACCTGTAATATTGTTTTAGGTGTAGTGTTAAGTGAAAACAGTCAAATCCAATAATTACATTGGGGAACAAATTTCTTTTCTCTACAGTATGTCTCGTATGTGGTCTGAAACCCGAAGGCTATGGATAGGTCGTGCTTAGATAATAAGAAAATTGTGTCGGAGAGGGTGGGGGTAATCCTAAAGTATTTCGAGGGGGGGGGATTCCTAACGGTTTCCCAGATAACTGAACTTAACCCTTAATTAGGCGCACTAGCAAAATCACACAAGTGGGCGCATGGGGTCAGCAGTGACTCCAATTTCTTTCCAGAAATTCAAGTAAACCACAAAATATTCAAAAACAAAAACAAATGCGGTTCTATAACTAAATCTTATTGCTTTAACAAAAATTTAAAAACAAATAACTTCTTTTTAAGTTAACACAAAAATAACATAACAAGTATTTTATATTACATACTGAGGGACTTCTAGAAAACTTTATAGAAAAGTTATAAAATAAGAACCACTATTCGGAGTAGAGTAGAAAAGCTACACTATTCCCTCAAAACTACAATCTCAAGATACGTTTTATTTACTTTCGCTAGAACTCAGCCGAAAATATTATAAAATGTCGAAATTTCGAAAGTTAAGGGAGAATGCAATCCACATTTTTTTCGCGGTTAAAATTGTCTTGACCCCATGCGCTTACTTAAGGGTTAAAAATATTTGGGTAGGATTTTATAGATCAACTTGTTTTTTCTAAACTTTAAACTTTGTTAGATAGATAATCCTTGGACCATTCCCGCGCACCTCCATGTTTTGAGGTTATAACTCAATAGCTCGGTTATTTTGTTTTTTATATTTAACTACTATGTTTGTCAAAAAATAGGTCGGCAACATTAATTTTTGATATTGAATTTAAGAAGCCCAAAAGCTTAGCTTTAAAATTACCTATCTCACATTGTACCCAAAATATAACTCTTTCTGCGTTTCTCTTTTCACTTTTTCTGGTCATATCTAGCGAAAATAGCTTAAAAAGTTCATTTCCTAAAGATAATTACTAGACATCTAATTATATGCAGTATCAAAGTGCTAAAATATGCTCGAAAAAAAATCAAAATATGCGCAAACTATGCTTTATCAAAAAAGAAACAACTTTGCTAGTGATAATTTTTTACTGTTTAAATCAACATACGAGTTAACCAACAGTAGTAGTAGTAGCTATTTTTCTAAATTTTCAGTTCAAAATTTATGACGCTTGTCACATAATAATAATTTGTGCACCGAAAATTAACATTCTACGACTACTGACATAAGACAGCAAAATTTAAAATTTAGCGCCATATCTGCAGAAATCATCTGGCACGCTTTGACCTGTACTATTAATGTAAGCATTTATTTGCTTAACTGTTAAAAACCAGGTCTAGCTTATTTTAGAGTTTTACCGAAAATTAGTCCGGAATGGCATGGATTAGATCCACAATTTTTTTTATGATTGCAGCAATTGAATTATAAAATGGAAGGTTTTTTTCTTCTAGCTTTTCAAAGACGTCGGGTATTTCACATCTTTCTTGCCTACTCTCTATCGTATTTGAAAGTGATAAACTCAAATTTTTTTGCCGAATTATGCACTATAAACGAAAAGGTACTATAATATGCAATAACGTTGCAAAAATGCGATTTCATGCAAATGCATATAATACGATGTAACCTACCTTCTGGTATTTTTTTAATTTTTTGCTGAATATGCTTGAAAAAAAGTGCAAAAAATGCGGAAAAGGTTACCTACATTTTGGGTACAGAATGTGATAGGTAATTTTAAAGCTAAGCTTTTGGGCTTCGTAAATCCAATAACAAAAATTAATGTTGCCGACGTGTTTTTTAATAAAAAAAAAACGAGTTAAAATTCCGAAATTTTAGCTTTGTTGAGCGACTTATAACTTCAAAACGGACAGCAGTAGAACAAAAAAATAAATGACTGGAAAGGACCGACGGGTATATATGTAACATAGTTTAAATCATCATCATAGGGTGTAAAGTGTATACCTTTAAGTCCCATTATCTCGTAAACCGTTAGGAATCCTCCCACCCCCCATCCCCCCGCTAACCATATAATATTTTTATCTATGCTTGAATTATCCATAGCTTTCGGATTCAAGACCATATACGGGACAGCCTGAATAAATAATACGAAATTTATTATATACCTTACTTTTTCTTAATTCTGTAAGATCTTTACAAATGTTAAAAAAAAAGACTTAAATTGAGAATATCCTTAGAGCCTTTTCTTTATATTTTTCCTCCAAATTCTACATTTTAATAATAAATTATGGAGCTAGCTCATCAGCGACCAGTGCGCATGAGGCATACGTTTTTACGGAATGAAGAATTGCAATCGTATTTGGCACTTGACTAGCAGGTAATATGAAAAGCGACATACTGCAGTATAAACACTTCGTAAAGCACTCTAGCAAGAGCTGTTCTAAACTGCCCTAACTAGATTATGTTACATAGAGCTAGAGTCTAATTTTTTATCAAGTGTTAACATCATACGCTAGAGCGCACTAAATATGTAAATGTACCTTAAGAGGGTATAATTTTCATTAAGTTGGACTTTGCAGCCATTTGACGTGGTACTAAAAAGCCAATGAGTATAACGGTCGAGCAAACCATCTTATGAAACAAGATCAATGTTCTGATACGCAGCTGTATCAAAAATAAACTGTGTAGGTTAAGTGAGTGTATATGTTCCAAAATGTCGCAATTTAAAAGCTCTAAGATCTACTCCAACCGCATTCCAAACAGAAGTACTGTACTGGCTATAGAAGAATGCACCAACGTCTGTTTTAAAAGAACTTATAAAAGCACAACTATCACTATACTATCTTCATGAATAGCCAAGACTTCAAGGCACTTAAGTCCTTCACTATTAAGTGAAAAAGATTCCTCAAAACCCACGTAAAATGGCTAGCGACCTACCTATAAGAGTACCAAATGCTATGCACCTCTGAGCTGTTTCAATAACAAAAAGCTTTATTTTCACGGATTGCAACGACTATGAAACACACAAAAATTCATTAACACCTCTGGAGAAAAAAAAAAGAACTTTAACAAAAATAGGACCTATATAAAATTGACTTGATGTTGACTCCATCCCTCTACTTCTGCCAGGATATTTACGAGATATTGAAGTACTTGGTATAGAGCGAGGCAGAGTTTGCATCAACACTTCAACGGACGATTAACTACCGACATAAAAGAGTCTTTTTCCTTTTCTTTTTCTTTTTGCTGTACTGATCCTGTTGCGATATTTCTTGTCATCTGGTTAAGGTCCTAGGGTTTGTTGCCTTTTTGAAAATTAGTTGAAGGACGTTTATTGATATGTTTAAATCGATCTGATCTCAGCAACTCAAAAACAAAAATGTTATCTAAAACTGCAGCTATACAGCAGCGTAGTAACACTAACGGGTTCTTATTGAGCTATTTGGCGTTGTAGACCAGTAATGTGCCATCCTGGTACTTCATTACATATCTCTTCGGGATTCACAATCCAGCATTATTGCCAATTTTCGGCGATCCTTCCGCTTTTGACACATGTTGACGGTGCTGCCATCTTTTGCCGTCTTGTGAGTACTATAACTTCAACTATCCTGTAATATCAAAAATATTCAATAATAAATTTTTACAATCATTCATTCATTGCTGATATAGTTAGTAGTTATAGCCCACGATTGTTTGACTCTTTTGCTAAGCTAGTAATCTAAGCTTTCCTCTGTTTAAAATATTTCTGACACTTTTATCATAATCTAAACTTGATCCAGGTAACAAAACTGACGAGAGTCTAAAATTCTGTATGAAGAAATTATAATTGGGATTTCGGCTCATGATGGTGTGTTCTTTTTAGATAACATAATGGTTGGTGTTATCTGAACGGATGTTAATAGATTTATCTTCCACAGCAATAAAATGAGTTTCACCTAAAAATCGTTATTATTGTCTGCTTTTCTGTTTGTACTTACTAGGAACTTGGTAACAGTTCTTTCAGAAACCGATGCTCAACTAAAACTAACTGGATTTGATTTCTTTTATGAGGATCATAAATTCCATATCTATGTTGTTCAGTTTGGCTCTCACTAGAGCGCACCAAACTTTATGGACTTGGGACAGTATTTTCTCCCGTATCTCGCAATATAATTCTGCAGTTGAGTTACCGCGACGTTGCATGGGCAAATTTTTTGAAAGCTTGATCAAATTCCTATTCCTCGAGCGGTCTCACATTCCATTGTGCACAACCCGTTGTTATGAAGAAAAAATTCAAACTCGTTAACACTAAAGTGGTCATCTAAGACATTATTTCTTGCTTTATATGGTTGCACTTCATACTAAGAATGGTCGCTCCAGTAGTGCAAACCGCTAGAAACTTTGTAGATTCCATAATTCAGACCAGCTATTTGAGCTAGTGACAACCCTGACTGCCAAAAGAAGGCATTTCATACGCTTTTGTCTGCGCATCGAATGAATCTCTGGAATATGCCAATGCTTTCTATGTCGTCTTCTACTTTAGCCTCCAAAAGAACCATATCTGCCGTCAATTTGGTTAAGGATTTTAAGGATTAGATTTTATAAATAAATGAATGAAGCAACGAGGTTTCCGAATATAATGCATATTCTAAATACCATATATCCAAAGATTGAGTAATCCTCCCGCAGGTCACGTCATAGAATAGGGGAATAAATCAGAAGGAATGTAGTGAAATATTTGAATCTGCTGAAATTTGCTGTCGTAACAATTCCATTATTATTAGCCAAAAATATTTCACCAAAAGTTTGAATTTCTTTCTTCAGATTATTGAAAACCTAAGCAACTTCCAGTTGGAGATTAACTACATTCTCTATCTGTTTCTAGTTCAGGCGAAATTACTTCATTACTCATAGTCGTAAATTAATCTATTGCTCTACAGCTAGTCTACATCACACCTACGTACTTTGTGTTACTCTCCTATTGTTGATGATTAAAGCGTCAATCAAGCTACCACTTAAAATTTGAATGGGAGAATAAAAGCAGGCCTAAAGGACGATTACCAGCAGCACGTTATAGAAACAGCTGACCATAAACTTATTTTTTCGTAATTAACTTTTATTCTCTGTAGTGTTCGTCTGGAGAAGCTCTCGTATTCATATTTAAGCTGCCATCACCTTTCCTCTTCGCGATGATGTTAATTAACAGGAGACCACCCTCTGAAATGAAAAGGACAAGGAATCTAGAACCACCGTAGCTCAGGGCCAAGGGGAGAGGCTATAAAATGAAGCTAAAAATATTTTTCTGGGATTACGATTTTTATCGCAAATAATAAATTCGGGTTGAAATTTATTAACATACCACTCCACTGCCATTCGCTGAGTGTTATTATTTTTACTCCCCATACCACCAGGAGTTGGTCGTTTATAGCAACCCTGGTACAATATGTTTTCTTTTATGTTTGAGACCTTTTCTACTATCCCATTTCGGGGTCGGTTCCACCCTCTCGAACCGTAATCATTTTTACTCTGCATAGTTGGAAAAGGTTTTTCGGCTGCTTTTCGCCCATTTATTAATGTCTGCCACTTTTTTTATTACGACAGTTTCTCCGGTTAACTTTAAGTAGACGAACTCAACGGCGACAGCGAGCGAACCGAAACTCGATGAGGTTAAATGAACTTTAGGCAACGACAACTCTACGACTCTGATCTAGAAATTTTTTCTCTCTATAGGAGGGAACGATTCCTCTTTTTTGCTATAAATTATGATTTTTATCAAAATATTGCGCACCCCTATAAAATGGTCTTTGCTTTTTTACTATCTCAAATTTATTCCACCTTCCTATAGTGTTTCTTTCTTTGTAGAATAGGAAAATGCTTGTGGGTGTTTTGGTAAAAACGAAGTTTGTCTTGAATAAATCACTTTAACGTGCCACTCACTGATTTAATATCAGTACATTGCGTCTCTAGCTAGTTGTTTTTCTGCAAATCCTTGTACATACTAAATTAAACAAAAACATTATGCTACCATTTTTTATGCGATAATAAACTACAAAAAAGAAAAAAAAAACAATAGCTGCGGCTTGTATTTTTTTTTTTTTTTTTGGTAATTTAGAAAACAAATATGGAGACCTATGAATTACTATTAAATGGCGGTAAAGAACCAACATTAGGTATAGCTTGAAATCGGGTAAATACTGAATATAGCTTTATAAAATTTCTGAGCCTTTGTGTTGAACTACGTTAAGCAAACTAATTTAGAATAGGATCCACGCTCTAACAAACGTAATGCCATAATACGGGATATATTTGATTAGGATCGACGGGTTTGTCAAAATAGGTTATAATATTATTTTGGTTGACACAAATTAAAGATGCTGCTCAGAGGCGAAGTATTTACAAAAGTAATTTTTTACAATATTTCTTGCTAATTTAGCATTTTTTCACTGTCGCAAGTCGTTCTTGAAAATATGGAATTTGCTGGCGGTGTGAATATACATACATATGGAGCTATGGAGCAATGAACTTAGCGCATATCGGACAAATTTGTTCAATAGAATGTCATAAACTGTAAGTAAGTGCTGACAATAAATTTGTTGGACTTGTACATAAACTGACCTTAAGGGGTTACATGGGTTTCAAAGGTAAAAAAGAAACATATTTTTTAAATTTTTTTATCTAATAGTAAAATACGTCTGGAATATTTTCCCAAAGTTTCACGTCAATCGGAATAAAAGTCCTGACGAGAGAAACTTTGGAAGTTATCCTCAGCAACGCAAATATATTAAGGCAGTTGCTTAGCTATTGTATGCCTGCCTCTCTCGCTCGATTCTCTCACTTTCTAAAGGTCACATATTTTAAATATATTATTTTAATATGCCCTGGACATTGCAACTGGACCATAATCTTTGCTTTATTGAGCCGAAATTGATGATAACATGTAAGTTTAAAAAAAAAAAAAATTTTTATTCCTACTTGAAACTTTAATCGGTCTTTTCTAAAAACACTATTTTTGAACCCGATGGATACGATTTCTCAAAAACTAATCCCACCCAACACTTTACGAAGCAAGAAACCTCACGCTTTAATATTGTGTGCTCAGGGCCAAAAGTCTCGTTTATATTGGATTCACCCTCGTAAAATATAAGATTTAAAATACTTCCCTTCATTTAATAACAGAAATTATCATACTTAGGCAAAACATACATTTACCAATAATCGTCATATGTGTTTCACAGCAACATCTGTGGCTTAAGCCTACGAGATGACGGGCTTAAGTTAAGCTTGGTTTAAAACAGTGATGTCACTTAAGTCTTGACTGTGAAACTGGAATATATATTAAGCCTTGGCTTAAGCCATCTATGTGGCTTAAGCTTGGACTGTGAAACCGGCCATTATAGATAGATCAAGATTGAATTTCTCACAATCTCCTTGCAAGAAGATGGGTTGACTTAGACAGAGTTGAACATCTTCGGCATAAAGATGAAGCTTGGCATCCTGAATCTAATGCATCAGATCATTAATAAATAGTTTGAAAAGCAATGGCCTTGTCCTGATCCTTGAGGAGTTCCGTGAATGTGATATATGTTTGTAACATATATATGTGTATTTATACATAAATAAGCGCCTACTTTTATGGGATGCTTAAATGAGATTTTACCTTGTTGCATGGTCAATTATCTACCAATACAATATTTTTCCAAGGCCGTAGAAAGGAAACACAAAATTCTAATTAAGTGGAAGGGCAATATTAGCAGTAGAAGGATACTAGCAATCTTCCAGGATAAGTGGAAGGTGAAAAATAGCTTAAGTATGAATTAAAGATATGCAGTGAAATATATGCATGTAAAATATCATCGACACCAACATTATAACACCTGAAAGAATAAGCTACAGTAACTATAAATATCAGCCAGATAACATGAAAACTGAAAATATTGTTAGTAAGTGCAGGGACTGGGTTTGCTCTATAGGTAGAACTGATGACATTGCCTAATAGTCTGATTGGATCTGTGCTATGGTTGTTCAAACCATTTGTGTTAAATTTACAATTAGGTTGGTCTATGTCGACATAGTGTCAGCAGTTAAAGCAGTCAGTATTTAGAGAAGTTTCTATATGAAAAACTAGCTTTAATCGGACTAGGATTGACATTTAATTCTGTGGTTACAGATTAACTACGGATAAGCCCAAAATTCAAATTTTTCATTGTAGTCATTTAATAATGATATGGGCGAAAATTAAGTTAAAACACCGGAGATATTACTAGCATACCATAGTCATTATAACTTTTCTATTGAGGATGGAACATTAAAAAATTTTAATACTAGAATAGAAAATAAGAAAGAAATCGTTTACTTATAGCGACAGCTTACATCTATAGAATCATGAGCACATTGTTAATAATGTTATATTATACATAGAGTGGTAAACTGGTAAACTGATTGAATTTGAGACAATACACAATTTGATATAGGTATGTATCTGTTGATAATTTTAAACAATACGGAACTTAATTATGTGTATCACATAAAATAGTATTGGACAAAAACTAAGCCACACTTAATAATAAGAAATAAGTTGGAGAAAACTAAATTAATTCATATACTAAAAAAAAAATCGTTATGTATTACCAAAGCTGTTGTAAAATTTTGATATGAAAGATTTTCGTAGTTTTAAAATCTATAGAATTTTTGTAGATTTTATAACGCAATATAAAAATCTATAACACGTTTCATAAAAAGAACGCACGTACGCTTATGATTGTAGAAGCTTGCTTCGTAATTTCAATGAAACATGAGATTCCTTGGGTAATATAAAATGTAAAAATTACGAATATTGCGTTCATGTGTATTCTATAGAGAGAGATTTTTTTGCATTACACTCAGTTTCGTAGAATGAATCGTAAAATTTATAAAAATACCTCCAAAGCCCAATAATGAAGTAAAGTTACCTACTCTCTGCATCAGTCAGCTTGCTACTAATTGCGTGCATTTCAAAGTAGAACATGATTGCTGACTTTTCTAATATTCCAAAGTTAAAGTAACAATTCTACATACTGCACAATTAACGAAAAGTATAACATAAGATCAAATTTTTCATGTTGAAAAAATTTAAAATTTCCTCTAGTTGCCAATCTCACGACACGACCCGCCATATAGAACACTTTTCGATATGGGAGATGGTCTTTGAAAAACACATAGTGAAGGCATTGCCAATCAGGAAAAAATTAGATGAAAGCGATTATTAAGAAAATTTTCATCAAAATGATACCAAAAGCATTTCCTATTTACATATTACATATTGGAATAACTACTCACCTTGCATTTTTTCCCATTCTTTCATTTACATTCATTCCTTTAACAATCCTTACAGTAAAATAAGAAGCATAAATTTCTTTTCAAAAAACATAGATCTGGTAATGCTACAATATAAAGGTGTGTTCTTACTTTTTACTTATGGGACAACTTAAATATGAGTTCCAAATTTTCGCTATTCATGAAAATTTCAATACAATTTTTCCTCCATTATATTTCTAACCTTTCTTATGAACGAAGCAATATTTTTGAAGTTAATTTTCTCTTAAAATATCGCGTGGTTAGGAGATATATATAATACATAGAAAACAAAGTCTAATTTCCTCAAATGGGTGAATAGTGATAGCTGCTGCTATACATACATGTAATCTGTAACCATGACACTAAATTTCACAAATTATTTTTTTATTATTTTATCTTATTCAACTATCAAAAATAACGCATTTTCTCTTTCATAACTCTTGCTCCTGAAGCTAGACCATCAGTTGTGAACCGTTTTCTCTGTCCATTTCTGCAGGAACATTTCATTACTATCCAGATAGCGCAGGAGTTCTTTTATCAATATAATCGATAAGTTTTTAATCCCGTAATCATAGTAAAAGTAGGTACCACAAAAAATAGAAAATCGTTCAGTCGTAACCCCGGACCCGGAATATATAAGCCATGAAGCTCTACTTGAATGCGAGGATACCGGACCGGTTAGCGACCAGCACTGTACACTTCTTGCTTTATCTGGTTGCTGATGTTTTGCAAATAAAAGTAGTTTGGATTTCGTTCAAATTTCATATTTTCCTAAATTTGTTGTACACGCTATTTTTTTTAATACTATTAGAAAGAAAACATATGGGCTGGACTACAATTTGTTGCAAATTAAAGGCGATGTTTTTTTTTCAAATCGACACTTTATTAGAGAAATTTTCGAGGAGTGCTAATTTGGTAGGGTTAAAATATAACCCTATTTGATCTAAATTAAATATTTGCCGCAAAACTGAATCTGATATTTATTACCCCGTCTATGATGATTTTCCCAACATACAACCTTTCATCAAATAGCCCGGTTTTTGTAAGCTATCGATCACAAAAAATTCAAACTTTTTTCTTAAACTGAAAATTCCTTAATGATATAATTTTTAATTTTTTAAAAAGAATATACTTGATAAATATAAAAAAAAAATAAAAAAAAGTTTGCTTCAAAATTCGCACTAAATAAATAGACAATAATTTTCACTTTACTTCATGAATACTTTCTTTTCATTTTGCATTTAATTAAATTTTGAAATTATATTAAATTTGTTTAAAAATTTAAAAATTTTCAATATACTTACACAGACAAAAGAAAATCTGGGAATTAAGCTGTAATTTTGTAAGAATTTTGATAAACATTAGAAGCTCCAAATTTCGGGAAATTGTTATTTACTTTAGTGTTAAAATTTGAACTGCCCAGATCTTGCTTTCTTTGTATATCTTGAAAATTTTAAAATTTATACACAAACGTAATTTAATTTCAAAATTTAATTAAATGAAAATTGAAGGGAAGCTCTATACAACTTTAGTGAACATAAGTAAAGGGCATAATTATTTTCTATTTTTAGTGCGGATTTTGAACCGGTCTTTTTTAAAACGATGTTTTTTTTAATATATTTTTAATTTAATTTAATCAGAGCGAATAATTTTAGAGTATAAATTTTGATTTTATTAGAGCTCTAGATATATAGAGATCAGGGCGACCCCCCCCCGCCTTGAGTGGAAGCCGAAACAATTGCAACCAGATTTATAATAGAATATCATTAGTTGACCAGTGGTCACAGAATTACATATTTATAAAAAATTCATGATCATGGTTACTAAAGTGATCAACTTGATTATAAAATAAGATACAGTTACGGTCAGATACAAGGAAATATCTAGGAGAGACAGAGTTAGTCAATTATGGTACCGTGGAGATGTACCTACATTATGTCCATACATTCATATATATACGATGTTTAAATAAGAAGACTGCGTGAAAAATGAGACACCGTAAGATCGAGCATTTTCGGATAAGAGAATAACACTAAAGGTCCCTTCAATTACAACATTTTCATACTTTTGAAATATCTCAGATATTATTCGTTAAAATGTAATTTTTGCAAGTTTTTGTAGGAGAAGTAAGGTCGACTTGAAGAGCATATGTAGCTAAGATGTTACATGTATTAATGAGCTCGAAGCCAGACTGCTCAGACTTCGAGATAATTCGAACTCTGACTATATGTGAAACATCAACTGCAAAACTGCCTCTACCCTATTCGATAAGAAGTGATACTGTTAACTTTGATTATCCTTATATATTTTATCTTCCGCGGTGCAATCCAAACTTGTGTGGAAATACGAAAGCGTTCCTGGCCAGGTGAGTAGATTCAATCGGGTGAACTTGATTTGGATCCAAAACATCAAGATTTTGCTAGCAACGGAAAAGCTGATGAACTCGCTAGACAAGACTCAACGACATCTCTGATCATCCCAGAGCCGATGTGTGGGTTGCATCTGTAGGCACAGTAAGGTTGATCATCCGCAAACGTGCAAGAGAATTGCCAAACAGAACCCTGCCAAGCATTTCATGACGATTTCGTCTACGGAAGGGATTTTTTTTTTTTTTTGGATAATAAGACTGTTTTACATATTTTGTGTGAATACCCGACAATAGCTAAGCGCAAAATGTCATCCTTTGGTAAACCACAGCTAGACACTAGTGAGTTCGTGTGAACAGACCATTCTGCTAGTTATTAAGGTATTAAGCCCCGCCGCACATTGAACATAGCACAGCAGAGGTAAATGGACACCAGCAAAGCTTTACAATGTCCCTATTTAACCAACCAACCAACCAAATAATAAGATAACATGCACTTTGAACTTATTATAAATTATTTCTATAATTGTTGTATAATTATGAGCTGAAATAGGTGTTTTTTGTTTAAAAAAGGACTTTTTGGCAAAAATATAAACGAAATAAAGATTAAAATGTTGTGACCTTACGACGATTAAAAGGAATGCCTTTATTTTGACGTATATACTATCCCTAAATATAAGAAAAATTATATTTGCTACAACATATGTTCTGTCGCAATTGGTTTCTTATGTTCCATTCCAGATTAGACATAAATGAGAATCCCTGTTCGGGACGGCCGTACTCCAGATATTTATGATTATAAACCCAAACCCCAGGAGATCCATATCAGATGGGGGAAAAAAATCAAGAAGTAGCTTGCAGTTATTTATCGAGCAGCAGCTCTAAGAAGCATTCTTGCAATTATAATGCCATATGAATTTTTACAACAAGTGTCGGAAAAAGACTAGAGCCTTTACCGTAACAATACCTGTATAACTAGCACTAACCGCTATGTATTAAAAGTTTAATTTATTTGGATTCTAGGCTTGGTATATCTCTCGTCTAAAATAATAGCCTCAAATAACAATAATTCAGTATTATTAAAAAAAAGTAATGCCAATTAATTTCCAAATAAAGAAAAATTCATGAGAAGATAAAATAATGTGAGGTACTAAAGCTTTTAATTCCCTTTCCGGCCGCACAAAGTCCCTTGCTAGCGCGGTTAGAAGAATATTTTTACTATTTTTTTTTTTGCGAAAAACTACCTATAATAATCGCGACCGGAAACGTGAGAAAAGAATGCACGTGTGTTTCCAAGAAAAGAAAAAAAAAGGAAAAGAAATCTATCCGTACCTTGAGTATGAAGCTCTTGAGGAGGTTATTTGGGGCCAAGGAGGTAACATGTTATCACTTTAGTGTTTTATAGACCTTATTTTATCATTTCCTCCAACTCCCCATTTATTGTTCCTAAAGAGTGAACAGTTGTATTTTCCCATTTGGCTCGGAGGCAAATAGCGGAGCTCGTATATCGCCCTTAAAATATAAACTGTAAGGAAGCGGCTCCTGGCCCCGTCTACCCACTCTTGGTTTTGTTAGTTGGAAAAATAAAAAAAAATCCATAAAATATATATGAGACTGGAAGCACCTGGTTTTTGGATATAATGTCCTACAACTACAGCTGTAACCGCATAGATCAAAGCCAAAGCTTCTTCTTCTATAGAAGCAATCTGGCAGGTAAAAGTTTTGCAAGTAGGTAACTGTCTGTCTGTGGTAATACCAAATGCTGCGCAAAATTTTTCTTCAAAAAGTAGAGTAAAATCTTTTGTTTTTTTTTTTTGGTAAAATATCCATCACAGCAGTGGGTAGATAAAAGCATTCAAATGGAAACGTTGTAGTACATTCGGCTCATGAAAGAGCATAAAAAAAGGGAACAAGAAAAAGTGCTTTACCGTTCTCCACTGGTAATGTCCGTCTGTCTGGCTGGCTTTGATGGTGAGGTGCCTGCTATTATAATGCTAAAGGTTTTGGGTAGTGCACCCCATAGTACGGGCAAAAGGAATTTCTTTCAGTTCCTCCATCTGCTCACCTTCCAAAATAACACCGTCCGGGCCTCAACTGTTCTATGCAGTTCTTTAATTAACGGTTTTAAGTTTTTCTGGTTTTTCCACCACGTTTATCGCGCACCCCTTCGTCTCATTTCATCCCCCAGTATTGCACACCCTGGTTGCTGTTTTTGATGTTTTTAGAGTTTAATTAGGGTCAGTCTGACGCCGCAAAGGGTCAATATTTTATCTATCAGCGGGGAGTAATTAATTCCCTACTTTTTTTTCCTTTTACCCTGTCTCACTAGAGTTATTTAGTTATGCATATGGATGGAGGGTACGTAGGTATATTTACAGGCTAATTTTGCAGTTACACTATGATAGTTGTTATTACTTTTTTTGTTCTTAATAGGGTTCATTCAGTAAATGAATGGCTCATGGTAAGTTATAACGAATGCTGTTTATAGGTCAACATTCTAAATTCAAATTGGCCATTTTGTCGTGAGATTTGGATGTTGGAATATCTCTCTCAACAAAAATCAAACATGACCTAGTTCTGCTTGATTTCTTTGAAGTGCTTCTAATTAATTTTGTAAAAAATTATACATGTTTTATATTTATTGTTAAATGATCACTATGTATGTATTTATTTGTAGTAGTGAACAGAAAAAGTCGAATTACACACTACCGAACAGATTAAACAATAAAGATCAAATAAAAAAAGTAAGAAGAAGAAATAGTTGGTGTTAATAATAATAAAAAAAAGACATAATTCATATTGAGGTTAGAAAGGTATCAATCTACAAGAACAAAAATAAGTCACTCTGAAAAAAGTCCTATAAATTATAAAGGAATGTAATCATTTTAGTCGTAATTTAATATTATTTTTGGTCAATCGGTTAGGTACCATTACAATAATAATATTCTTCCCTATTAAATTAATGTGTTATACCAATTAGAATAACAATGCCTCATATAAATAATTAATGGTTTGTCCTGTTATTTTCAATATTGAATCCTATATTTTCATAATGACATAGGTCATAATCATAAACTCCCTTTAAAAGTAAAAGTAGGGAAAACAGTTGTACCTCGGCCACTTTTCAGTTATACTCGTTACTTGATATGCAGGGTTTCCCGAAAGTGGTGTTATATCCGAAGGCTACAGATATGTCATTTTTAGTATATGGGTAGAGCGGGGCGGGGGATAATAACGGTTTCCAAGAGAACGGAACTTTAAGATATTTCGGTAACTTCTGAACTTTACACCCTACTCTCCACTTCTCCGTTTTGAAGTTAAGGCTCAACAAAGTTAAGCCTTTTTTTAACTACTATTTTTATTAAAAAACATGTCATCACTACCAATTTTTCATATTAGAGGCCCAAAGGCTTAGCTTTAAAATGATCTATCACACTCTGTACCAAAAATGTAACTCTTTTTGCGTTTTTTGCACTTTTTCTTAAGCATGTCCAGTGAAAAGAACTGAAAAAGGTCATTTCCAAAAGATATTGCCTACTTTCTGGCACTTATTGAGTATGATTTCAGCCATTTCAGCTGGAGATGCTTGAGAACAAGTGTAAAAAATACAGAAAGGGTTACATTTTCGATACGGAGTGTGACAGGTCATTTTAAAGCTAAGATTTTGGACTTCTTAAATCCAATATGAAAAATTAGTAGTCATGACGTATTTTTTGATAAAAATAGTAGTTAAATAAAAAAACGAGTAAAAATTCCGAAATTTTAGCTTTTTTGAGTCATAACTTCAAAATAGAGGAGATGATGGAAAAGCTCCAACGATTGTCTATCTACCAAAGTTTAAACCATCATCATAGGGTGTAACGTTCAAAAGTTACAGGATAATCTATAAAAACATATCCAAATATCTTTAAGTCACGTTATCTCGGAAACCGTCAAAATTCGCCCCCCCCCCCCCACCCTCAGCATACAATTTTTTTCTCGTCTAAGCATAGCCTTTGGATATGACACCACTTACGGGACACCCTGTATATACCGTTAAAACTTATACTATCCCGTAATACCTTTCTTTTCAAAAGCTCAGTGTACAGTATAGATTTTTTTTTATGCTTTGATATAAAAAGTGGACTTTTGTCCAAGTTACAACCTACATGATTTAAACTCTTTGGACACATCCTGTTGTACCTCGAACAGTAGAGTAATTAAAAAAATATTGAGATAAATAAGGCATTTTTAGTATTATTCGAGGAGATTTTATTAAAGTAGATGAAGTGAAGGGATGTTTAGGCGTTAGTCATATACTCCCACAGCAGACCACTTCCGGTTTTTTTTAGAGAATATTGCATGAAATATATTGAGGTACCCTGTTCATTAGTCAACGATATGCATCCGGGAAAATGTATGCCTTAATAAGTAAATATCACAAAATCTCCAATTCCCTAACTGTCGTCACTATGATGCGAGTTTGTTGTAGGATCTACATGGTTAAAAAGATCAGTTGAAAGTCTGGAAGGCCCCTTAGTGTCCGAAGAGTCTTGAAGAGAAAGCGCATTCATTACATTCGTCTGAAGAGATGCTGGTGTTACTGTTCGAAAAGACCCTCTTTATGGCACGACTTTTGACGTTTTTTGCTTTTCTATTCTTTAATTTAAACTTTAACATATTTCTTTTTCCAATTTAACCTTGTTTTAATTCCTCAAATCTTTTCTTCACAGGTATATGTCAGTCAATATACGATATTTTTTCTTTTTCTCTTCCCTTACAAATATTTTTTCTAGGGCCAGCTTTTGCTTGTGGTCTGATCATAACAAGGATAGCAATATTGGAAGTTGAAGTTGAAGTTGAAGATTGATCATGTATGACTTGTAATTGTGAGGGAGTAAGACATCTAAATGCATAACATCATAGTTCGTGATAATTGGAAAATCATCATCGTGGACAATTTGAATGGGAAGAATCAGTAACATCAGATGTTAAGAATTCGTGATCACGAAATAATTGCATTAATATGCTGCTTACTTTAAATCCTTGCACTATATTTGACCGCGTCAATGCTAAGAAAAATGTATTCCCAAATTAAGCGGCTAACATCGTAAATGGTAACGGGTTTACCGACATGTCTCGGAGTAATCCTTCATCGCAGTATTATTGTATGTTTTGAAAGGTCCAAATATTTTCCGTTCAAGCGACTGCATATTATGGCTAGTATGTAGGTGGAAGGTGACTAAAATCGTACAATTTTCTTAAGCCTTATCGATGAGAGGAACAAATAAGTGATTTTTATAGTTGTCGAACATTACATGCATATTGTAAGAAATGCTTGAAAAAATAATTAAATAATTCTTGATTTGACCATTCGCGAGTCCTTTCTCTAAAATGTTCTATATTGATACTTCTGTAAAACTGCCAAACATTGAGTTTATATATGCTATAGAGCCTAAACTACTATCCATACAGGATTATAGTCTTCTAGTAATTTACAGCTTGGTTTCTTACTTCCCCAAAAGCTACATTGACTATATACTTTACTTAACAAAATTATAAAATAGTTTTCAATACAAAGTGACCCAGCGGAAAAAATGCGCTTCGATTGTGCTTCAGTTTCATTTAAATTTTAACACTAAATGTCTGCAGAAACCGGCCCTTCATTTTAGCTTCGTTTTAATCGCTTTTGAACCAAAATGGAAGCTCTGCACGATTGCAGCTGCTATGCTACAGCCTCGGCACAAATAGTTACCATTGATTCTCTTTTAATTACAGAAAATTTAGAGTTTGACGATTATAATTGTGGGAAGTAAATGAAAATCACATATGACTAATCGTAAGGCCTCAGCATGAGAAACTTGCATGATCACGTTCGCATTCGATATTTGCTTCAAAATTCCTTAAGATTGCTTCCAGAGAAGCACTTTTTGGAAGCAACCTAGCTACAAGCGCTTCAAATCTGCCTTTTTTTCGAAGCGCTTGGAATTTTAAGCTCACTAACTCTCATCTGAGAAGTAATTGCATGTGTGTATGTGCAGCCGGTGTCCGAATCTGTACGCAGCTACATCCGATATCATTAGCCCACGGTATGCCATGACGGCTCAGCGGCATATACACAATTATTACTCAGCTGAGAGTTTTTGTTTGAGGAATCGTAGTCTGGGGCAAGATCACTGACTTATAACAATGGACTGAGCGTATTGCCATTTTCCTATAAGAAAACATGGCACAAGTTTTATAGTTCTCTCTTTCGCCCTATGGCAGACTTGGAGCTACCAACACAAAATATTGCGTTCTGGAACATTTGCTTATGCCATTTCATGTTTTTATGTTGGCTACAGATGCAATCACTGCAGAAGGAATAAGGTAAAGATAGTGTTTACCATGCTCCGTCTCTCTTGCCCATAAGCAGGATTCAGTTAAGAATAACTTTTGAAAATTAAAGTCGGAATGAGTTTAATTCTTTATAAGCGATTAAAATATCACTTGGGCACCAAAAAATATAATTTTTTAATTAAATTCGATTTACGGGTGTAAAATTTCATCTGATTGGTTGAGTTTTACATGTTTTTTATGTAATCGTTTTAAAGGGTGCTCTAACGGTGATATCCAGAAACACAATATTTTTTGTGCCACATGAAATAGCATATCGCTCAGTTCATTGTTATAAGTCAGTGGGCAAGATGTTATAACTTCGAAATATTCGACGTTCGACAATTTATCGATAGTCGGTATGTTGTAACACTTTCGACAGGCGATAATTTCGATAGAATATCACTGAGTTTTGCTGAGAGTGATAGTACAAGCGAAGATTAAAAGATGTATGTAAATATAGGAAATTAGATTTATATGTTCCATTTTTTTAAAATTTATTCAATATAAATGATTTTAGATATTAATTATATAGATTCTGCAAACTTGAAGTTATAAAACTTGTAAGAATATTTCTTAAATTCAAAAATCAATAAGGCAGTACATTTGTTTAGGCATATCCATAACATAATACCGCTGCCTTAAATATATTCTTTTGTCCCCGTAATTAATTATTTCTTCGTCATTTTCGTTATCCTCCACAAATAAAGCCACTGCGCTTGAAAAATTCATAAATTCAAATTTTATTATTATTAAAATTTATCAACAACTAGAAAAAGAATCTATAAATGTCATTTTTGCTAGGGGAAAAAATTCGGAAATAGTTTCGAAACAAGAAAACTCGCCTGTCGAACGAAAATCTTATAACATACCGCCAGATCGAAATCTTCGCTTCGATGATCGCTTTCGATGCGAAGTTATAACATGTCGCCACTGGTTCATCAGATAGGAACGGTATAACAACTTTATTTCGGTTCGGAAGATAAGAAAGCAAGCTTAAGATTATCACCACACCATTTTTCTGTATGAATAGTAGTTTAGGGCGGAGGAGCTATTCAAATCAAACTTTTGCCAGTTTTACATAAGAGCACTGCAAATATTTTAGAATGGCAGGACTCCGTTGGGGCTCTCATGTGGTAGTGAGGGAGTCTGTTTCATGGCTTGTGAAGTATTCTCGAGGGTTTTGATTTGACGCACCAATTGTACCTGAATTTAACGCGCGGAAATATTGACATTGGCGTTAATTGCTGCTATGATTTTAGTACGTATTTGTGACTCTTTCTGCACTTCTCATAGACCCAATATGGAGCAACTCCAAGGGCTAGAATTTTTGGTGGAATGCACACAGTTGATAAACTGGTTTCATCGACGTTCCATATATTTACAGTCAATATGTTTAGCGGGCATTTTTCTAATGCTGTTTTGATGTTATAAATTGTGTTGGCAACATTAGTTCTATTAAAAGTGGTCGACAGTGCCAGACTTGTAGCTTCTAGCTTGCGTAGTAATATTTCTTTGCTGATGGCCATGATGGCGGCTAAATTTTACTATTTTGTTTAGCAAATTGATAAACTAATTCTCCTACAGTTGTAATACATTTGTAAGGGTTAAACCGTATTGTAATATAACAGCTGCTTTTATATAGTTAAGGAGAGGTAGCTATTCTGCTTCTGTGAACACTTTCTTAGTGGAATTGTTTTCTCGTAGACGTACTTTGTTCGTTCGCGGTCTTCAAGATATGATCTCGGTGTCTCCTAAGTGTGCTCTTTAAATTTCAATAAGTTTTGATACCCACAGCAGAGTTGAAGAATTATTTTTTAATAATAGAAGAGCTTTTATCAATTTCTCATTATCTATTGGTACCCTCTTATCTCCACTCTTGCTACGCGAAATATTTTCAGCTATAAAATATAACGTTATATATAAATCAAATATGTATTAAAATAATGAGTAGGTACACATGTTGTACGTTTTACAACTGTTGTACACTACCTTGGACATCTCGTTGTACCTTGGACATGTCCGAGGTACCACATGCTCATTGTATCCAAGGTTTGAGAGTTTTTGCTACTGGTTTCAAAAGATTCATATAAATATAATAAAAAACTTCGGTATTTTTGCAATTATAACATATTATAGATAATTATGGCAATACATACCCGAAAAAATTTACTTTTTGAGTGAAAAACTTTTAAACACGACCAGCCCTTGTAAAAAAAACTTGATGAAACTTAGTGAACATATACAGCATGGGTTCACCTGCCAGCGGACGTATTGATCACGACGGGGTTTTTTTTTAAATTCAAATGCGGGATTATTTGAAAACTGTCAACTAACTGTGGTTCAAACATGTCCGAGGTACAACACTTCCCCCTTCTTCTCCTCCTTCTACTCATATTAGTTAAATAGTTTGTCTTATCAAATTAACAAGACGCTTATTATTGATTTTATGATGAAGAATTAATAGGAGACAATTGAACCATTTATAGTAAAATAAGTTGATAGGTAGGTACTATTAAAAATTTCATGTATCATATATCTACAGGCTTTAGAGAAAAGTAACATTTTTAAGCATATACAATGTTGTTTAAAGTACCTACGCATAATGATTCACACAAAAAAACATTCTGATCCTATAAAAATCCTTATAATCTGTAATATATAGAGCTTGTTGAATGGCAAAAAAAAACACTTGTATTACTGCTTCATATCCAAAATACAAAAATAATATGTTTTGATCCTAATGACTTTCTATCCAACACTCAATTAATGTAAATACATATATGAAACTTTTGAAATTAAATTATAGAAAAAGTTTTCAAAAAAAAAAATATTTAAAATTCACTACTTGAAAAAATTCAAATAAAATATCGAAAGATTTTAAAAATTAGTTAAATTTGTACTTAACGCCATCAAATGTCACTATAAATTCGGTAAATGTTGTTTTTATATATGGCTACAATATCAGGTTGAAAAAATACACGCTGTACTGATATTAACAAGGTATTACGCCCAATAGATTTTTGATAGGTTATACGGTGACGTCACGGCATCAATTTTTATAAAGAATTCCGATTTTTTTTATGTAGGTATGTATAATGTGTTAAGTACAATCGTGTGATACCGTAATGCTCAAGATACCCGACCGAGGTTCATAGCAGTCATATGTTGCTACTGTCACTATACCGTGGGAAAGATACTAATTTTTCAAAATCGAGACAAGTTGAAATTGATATTGTTACGAGCGTGGCCTTGGTTCGTTATTTAAAAACACAATATTTCAGATATCTTACAAAAGTTCTTCCTTTATTTAACTTTACTGTTTACTTTTATAATATTCACAACAATTATCAAATCAATTCTTTATAGTTATCGCTAGTACTGTACTTCTAATGATCGCAATCCAAATAGTGTCTGAAATATAACTCCGCCTCCTGGATGTGAGAAGCGCCGTATTTATACTCTAAAATTTATCCTAGAACCTTCCCGTAAAATTCTATTCTCCGAACCCAAAGTTTACTAAGATGTCACTAACCTAAAGTTGTTTCCATTTCCAATAGATATCGCTTGTGTCACTTTGTTGCGCGTACCAATATTATGGACTCCTGACTATAATATATGGACGGCTTCATTTGTATTTCCTTCGTGGAAGAGTCGTCAATTCCTGAGGATACTGATGGCCTGAATATGGAATTGAGTAGCAAGACAATTACATTGTCAAGAGAAGCTAGAGGGTCCACTAAATTTGAACAATCTGACTTTTTTAAAAGCGTTTTTACTTACAACAACTAATGATTTTATCCAGTTCCATTAAAAGCTGTAAGGAGTGTAATATCTTTTGTCCTTTTGTCATTTTACCATTTTGCTCTGCGAAAATTGATGATGCTACTAATGAACATTTACATGAATGGGATTCAATTTAACTTTGACAAAAGCTACTATTCGCTTCCGTCTATTTACAATAGCACTTAAGTAAATAAAAGGTTTAATAATAAATTCTGTGATTAAGACATTGCTGTGTATGTTTGCCCCTCTCCATATATATAATCGATGTTTAAAAAGAATTTCAATTATACTAGCCCACTGCGGGCGTATACAGGTTCGATTCGTTTCGAATGAATCTGGTTTTTTAATTTTTTAAATTTTTTTTCTATTTTTCTCAATCTCTTTCATTTTCTCATATCGTTTCTTTATTCTATTTTTCATTTATTTTTCAAGTCACCCAATTTCGCTATTTGGGACCTGTTGAAAAGTCACACCAAGCCTTGAAACTTGCCACCAAAAATATAATGGGTTGTGTGATAGAATAACAAATTAAAAATATTTTTTAGCTTTTGCTATATACCGGATAATCTAAAAAAATTCCTTCTTGAACAAATATTTATACCAGCGTCTATGAAAACTTTTATGCTTTCAACATCCATCTTCTACCCTAGAAAAACAAAAAAAGAAGAAAGAAATTATCAAGTCAGTACGGTACTACATCCTACCTATATTTTTTACTACAATTTTCCAAAACATAAATGCACAATAGATGATTATGTTAAATAATTATCTAGCATTAGACAGAACACGACTAAAGGAAGCGACAAAACAAAATAATTAAGTGAATATAAATAAAAATGGGTTTTCACTTGATATTTATAGTTGAAAATGTCATATCGTTGTGCTAATTCGAAAATATCGTAAACTCGCATTTTAGTAAATAAAAGTAAAATTTTTATTTAGTCTTCAAGCCAAATCGTTATTCTAAAATATCTAACAACAGCAATAACGAGATTTTCCGGAACATTACTATAATCAACTCTGAACGCTTATTAAGCCAGAATGAACAAACTTAAGTTTTCAGGTAACACATCTTCCATAATTAAAAATAAATATAAACTGAATTTGCATCAATGTATTCTTCAAGCGAAACTAAGAAGAAAAGTTCGTCTCTTGGTTATCGTCCTCTTTTCGTCTGGAGGAAAAACACATAATTCCTTTTGCTATTTTATTGCCATTTTGTCATTCAGGTAAAACTGGAATTGTAAGCAACCCAACTCATATTATCTAATAATTGCATAACCCTTGTGTCAATGAATAAAATTAATGATGTAAAGGAACCCATAACATACCCGGGTATGTAACCATATTTACGTATATTTCTGTGGAACTGTTTCATATTTGTGCTTTTTATATAAGGAGAATATTTAGTCAAACAGTTCCTAAGAATTAATTTTTATGATTAGGCCTGTTTCGAAAGGTGGGTATACTGCATATGGCCTACAAATCTTGGAGATAGGGTAATAATTGTTGATGTCAGAAATGCAGTGTTTCGAGTATTTCAAGGAGAATTTGTTTGTATTAAGTGTAAATTTCATTTTTGAAACCGACTTTTACTTTTTCTACTGACTGGCAAGGGAGATTAGATCATAAATCGCATTTTGAGAGTAGTAGAGTATCGTAGAAACTCGGACCGGTCGGAACGTTGAAAAAAAATAAACCATACAATGCTACAGAATTTCAAGCTATACGTTCGCGTAAACTGCTTTCTACCAAGTTCGGATTTTGTGACAAAACCACGATTTGCTCTTATGTACCAAAAAGAGAAAATCTGTAAGTTTAGAAAATCTGTTAGTTGTGTCCTCCAAAAGACTGAAATCATATCGTTTTACAATAAATGCAAGATTGGCCGTAGACAATATGGATAAGATGATAGGACATTATACTTCAAAGAGATGTACGTTGCGGTGGACTCTAGCATTTTTTTATAATATTTTGGATGTGGCTGCTCTAGCAGCCTTCATTATATACGATACGCACAATTCTAACCAAAAGGAAAATAAGAGACGTACGTTTCTGCAAGATCTTGGTGAAGCCTTCACCATGCCAGCTGTACAAATTAGAGCAGCGAACTCACAACTTCGGAACCAGATATGCTATCGAATGTATAATGAGACACCAAATACCAATCCAATCTACATCCACGTTAAGTGGACCAGCAACACGGGATCAAACAGGCAGACTGAAAGTCAAAGGTAACTCAGGTATTTGTAAAGAGGAGGTTAAGCGGCGATCCGCGTGAAAATGTTACACAACATGCTGTAACCCTGTATGTGCAGAGCATTCTACAGAATTGCCCCGATGTAAAAAATATTTGTCATAATAAATTCTATCAATTTTTTTAAGAATTAACTATATTTTTTTTTATTGCTTTCAATCCCCATTCGTAAAAAATATATTACATACCTGGGTATGCTTTGAGCTTGGTAACATATATTTATAATTCAGGTCTATTTTCTGACAAACCAAAGAATGCTTTTGAAAGCTTTATAGCATATATTAGCTATAAATAGAGCCCTTGAGGATAACTAAAGTGATGGATGAAAAATATCAAAGATTAGTTTTTTTCATTCTCAAAATTGCAAACATACCCACTTTTTTTAATTTTCATTGTTTTGTTTCATTTTTCTTCAATTTTTGTTTGTGTATGTATTAACAACAATAATAAAGGATGGCGTTTATCAATACCAGTATTAACAATATTCATTTTCATTCACAGTCATTTTGTCTGATAAAATGTCATCGCTTTCGCGATTTTTCTTGTTTTTCAATAAACCGCATAAGTGAACTCCGGTAGCGATTACTGATTTCAAATAAATATTCATCTTCAATTGAGTCGTTAATTCGCACACAGTATATCGAAAAAGTGTTAT
The DNA here is from genome assembly GCA_963930735.1 of Dioctria linearis. Lineage (NCBI taxonomy): Eukaryota > Metazoa > Arthropoda > Insecta > Diptera > Asilidae > Dioctria > Dioctria linearis. The sequence goes on along the minus strand of OZ005741.1, from coordinate 76,946,350 downwards.
AATTGAGAGCTGAAAACATTGTATGTGCAACTTTTTCGCTATGTTTAACATTTTTTCAAAAATAGTATCAGTACTGTTAATAAGATTTATTTCTAAACGTCCTGTGAGAAAAAGAAAAAAAAATTCCACAAATTGGTGATTTCCCTAAACTTTTTCTCACTTTTTTCGACTTTTCCCTCCCTTTCTCAAAACTAGCTTTTTGCAGATAACGAGTTCTTTGAAAAAACCACAGATTTATATCTATTCATTTTAATGTATTACAAATGTCTATACTAAATCCAAATTGATTGCACATTAAATCTCGCAATTCCTCTCATGTTCCAGAGTTTCATCATCATTCTTCACAAAGATAATATTTTCGAATCAAGATTTGTACTGTTCTGTTTTATTTATTCCAAAAAAATTTCTACATCACCTTCACTTAAATTTGCAATTGCACTTAATGAAACATTCAACACTGTTTGATTTATTTCACTCATGGCTTCCTTTTACTATTACTTCAAGCTCTGAGCTGATACTCACAAGCTCAACAAAAGTACTGACGCTTTGAAAACCGAAATATATATGTCGTTCCTTTATTTTTATAATAAACACATATAATTAATATGGAATACCATTGAATCTATGGTTTGTATAATTGTAACTATGCGACACAAAAATGCTAATAATAATTAATTACATGGCGCCATTAATTCCAATATGATACATTATTGAAAATATGTGTCTTTATATTTAACGTTTTATGGGATTTCCTATTAACATAATGGTTTATGTATTTGAAGAATAACAGTTTCGATAAAGTGATAAATATTTTTTAAAAATCCAAGATTCTTATTAATTTAATAAGATTTCTGATTATTTCATACGTTATTAAAACTAAGAGACGCAAATTATTATGTTCATAGTAGCGATTTTTCTGAGTATAATGAATGCAAAAATGTAAAAAAGAAAATAGTAAAATAATAAAAATTAAACTAACTAAAAAAGAAAAAAAATGGAATATGTATACAATATTGAATCGATGTTAAAAATAACAACTAAATAGAAAATGACCAAATGAAAAAGGATATAATATATATAAACAAAAACAAAAACCGAGAAGAAGTCTAAATGAAACCAGACTAGTTAGGATGTGTGATCTCATTGATTGTCAGTCTGAAGATAGGCGACTTTTCTTTGATGTTGAACCTACTAAAGACCAGTCTGAAGCAAGGTATATTCCTTTACATGCGAGTGAGAAGGTTAAGGGCAATTCTGAACTGTATGATTAGACAATCAAATAAACAGTATACCGTTTTAAAAAGAAAAATATTATTTAGGTAGGCTCTACAATTAACCAAGGATAACAAATTAAAATGACTGAGCCTTTTGTGATATTATTCAAATATTATTGAGCTAGCTGAAGAATAGACAGCTTAGAACGGCATCTACTCTTTTTTTTATTGTTTTTTTTTAATTTATATTAATATTTTTAGTTTTATTTTATTTTATTTTTTTTTTATTTTTATATTTTAACTTTTTTCTTAAATTTTTTCTATTTATTTTTTTTATTTTTTTATTTCTTTAATATATTTTTCATTAAAAAAAAGCGCGCGGGATTCAAATTCTTTGCAGACAGTCTGCGGTTTTCTTAAATATCTCTCAAATATTTTTTTTCATTGAAAACCAAGCACCCACGTTAACGCATTCTCAGGCAGTGTCAAAATATACAGTGAAAAAAGAAATTTTTGTGTGGCAACCCTACGAAGAAGTTACCCGATTGGTCCCATTTTCGACCTTATGTAACTTTACTTTGAAAAAAAAGCTCATGTGAATAATTACAGCACTCTAAGTGAATGCGCTCTCGACTTATCGTACGGACGGACAGACAGAAGGACGGATGGAAAATCATGACAAACTTAGTATGCTCGATTATTTCATTCAGGGTATAAAAGTAAGAATATGGATCAGAGCATACCCAAAATTGAACTGGTTTGTTTTGACCGATACCGTTCTTTGAAAAGTAAAGACAAGAAGAAAAAGTTGCTCTAATTTTATAAATTTTAATGTGAGATAGCGGGAGCAACGCCTACTCCTACAGGATATGTCGTTTATTTATTCCTAATTGCTGAATTGTTTCTTACATAATTGTTGTTACTCATTCTATGTGCAATTTCTGTAATTTCTCCAGACGTATGCAATCTCAACGATCCTGATAAAAATTGTTCCTGGCTCAATATCTTCACAGTCGATGAAGAAAGGCCGTAGAGCTTTCAAATCCAGTTGTGCAGAGCGCATCTTTATAAAACTGTCGAAAATTTTAATACGATTGATTTTTTTCTAAAATGCAAGACTTTATCACCAGTAAGCCAAGTGTGCTCCACTATAGATAAGAAGTGCATGAAGCGAACATACCCAGCAAATATGGCGAGATTCAGAAGATTCACTTACTTATTACCTGGACGATAAAATATCTCGTGGATGATAATCATATTCGTTTCATATCGTGTATTAGAAACGCATTTGTTTCTTCAAGATGATTCGCTTTCTTATCGTTACAGCAAATCGTTCAAGAATCGTCCAAATAAATCCTTTGGAAATTCTAGGCGGTAATGGAATAAAGAAGACATTTCTTTACATTTATATTTTATCTTTTTTTTAAATGGAATTGGTGGAATTAAAATCTAACGAGGCGTTCTTCCAAATGATAGATTCGTCATAGAGATGACAAATAAGCGAAACTATTTTCCTCTTGTCTCCACATTTGAAATCAGAAAACGGAAATGTTTGTAATTTCATCTTCTTTTCATCTACGCAAGACAAGGAAGAAATCATTTCACCGTATTCGCTTTAATGTCACGTGGAAGATACTTTGGATATATCATCTATATATCGCCCTGAAGATTTTTCATCCAAATATTTGCTGGGCAGCTTGATTATATTTTAGTGAGCGGAACGACATAATTTGCAACAAAAGCCATATTAGCTGAAATATTTAATGAACTCTTATCCACAGCAAATTATTGAGTCTGTAAAGGATTTCTCCCTCCATATGCAAGAAGCAATAGTCGCTGTCCAGTTCTGCAAGGAGCACTATGCTGTAATCTCTTTTGAAATTATAGAATTCGTTTCCAAAGTTGGGCGAACATAAAATTTGCATGTGTTAATCCACTAAATAAATTTTATTTATGGCAAATCAATTAATGAAAATTTGAAAACTTATTTTTCTACTTTTATTTATATAAATAAGAATGTCAAATTCACAAAATAATAGGAATATAAAAACTTTAATCTAAAATATTTGGAGGTTTTCCCCCATTTATGCAAAATAATGGCTTTCTGGGGTAATTAGTATTCTACGTCAAGATTTAATCTTGTAGTCTAGGCTATAGCCTTACCCTGGGAGTACTTTAGCACATTTTTGTAATATTATTCTTAAAACAAATGTCTGACCTATGCAAATTAGGGGTAGTTTGCTCATAATTTTATGAAGATATCATCTTACTTAATGAATTAAAAACTATATTATCATAATCCGCGCTGTCTAAAAACAAAACAGCTAGGCGAACATAAACTAAAACCAAACTATTAAAATCTGTGCCAAGTTCTTACCCCCGTTACAGTCTTAAATGCATACATATCGCAAAAAAATCTCCCTTCAGTATTTTCATAAATTTTGTGTTTTAATTAAATGAAAAATTACCAAGGTAAAATTAATTATATTAACCAGTAAGCCCTGGTGCCACGACATTCATGTAGAAAGATTGCACCGCATGATAAACAATTTAATTAAACCAAAGCTCTTTCATGGGACAAAGAATGGGCCATTTGCTTATTTTGATAAAATTTTCTATGCAGCTTTTTCCGGACAAAATGTATTTAAAATATTTTTAAGAAGAGTCCTGTCAAAGTGGAAAAATCACGCGACAATTTATTAGCGTAATTTATGATATAGTTTTGTTTTTATTTTGCAAATTATATTACGCGTTTGCTGAAAAATAGACCACAAAACTCTTGGAAAAGCAGAGGAAGAACGATTTTGACCTACCATACATACATATATATCTTGACCTATGAGAGTTAAATTATTGAGAGATTCGTGACTGAAGCGTAAAATACACGTGGCACTCCCCTCCAAAAACATTGTATTCCGTAATATTATTAACATTTCTGATATTTATCATTATTCTTTTTAATGGTTCGAAATATTGAAATCCGACTCTATCAACACTGCAATCAATTAGATATTTGATGATATTGACCTAAATTCAAACCATTCAAGTTTAAGACTCTTAATGAAGCCCATAGTTTTCTTAACACTAGAACTACGCAATGAGCTCACTTCAATATAAACTTCCCTTTTAAAAGAAAAATATTCAGTAAATGTAGTGTTAAAAGCCACCTACCACATCGCTTGGCGATCAAAACTGAAAACACGTTTGGTTATGAAAGTCACAAAAAATTATAAGAAACCGCCATGGTCTAGTGAACAATACTATTGATTTACGATGTAAGCAAAATTTTTGTTTTTACTTCGCCTAAATAAGATTGGCTGTGACCACATTAAATAAAAAATAAATTAAATATTACGATGGAATGAAATGTTGATGTGATATCTAAACGCATAACATTTCCAACCAACACTTTCAAAATTGTTGTATGCAGTAGAAGAGAACAATTTTACTATAAGAATCGTGATCTTCTGTCTTTTACTTCATATAAATTATTATAATTCATTATAAATTAATATAACTATCAACGAATAATGAGTCACCGTAAACCTAAATATACATTTTGCAAGATTCAACCGAAAAATTGAAATATCGATAAAGGGCCCATCTAAGCCTAGTATCCCTAGGCTATGGTCTGCCGTGCCTAATGGATAGTTAGACTTTGCTCCCGAAGAACTTATATTAGCGTCCCTCCTACTATCTCCCGAACAACCTATTTTAGCCCCCGCCCTCACCCACTATTCAATTATTTTGCTTCTTTCAATATTCCCTATCACCTCCTGCAATAATATTGTTATATATATATATATTGCTCGTCCACGGAGGCTTAACAGAATTTCGACAGCTGTAAAATGACAAAAAAAGCAACTGTTTTACTAGTAGAAGAACCTAAAGTCTAGGATAAGATAACTGCTGCTCCAAGTTGTTTTTAAAACTGCTCTAGTTTTCTTAATGTATTCCTCATAATATACCTTCACTAACTAATAGTGGTGTAGTAGTTGTTGACTGCCTAGATAAACTCCTGTGCAGGTCCTGATGGTTTCTCGTCCATGTTAATTAAAAACTGCGCCTCATCATTGGCTAAGCCTCTTCCACACTATTCTGCTTGTCGTATCCGACAGGAAAATTCCCAACTGATTGGAAACTAGCTCACGTTAGGCCTATTCCCAAGAAAAGGAAAGGGCAGCGATCCCTTAAATTATCAACTAGTTGCAATCACATCGATTCTTCCAAAGATTATTGAATATATCATTAACTGTAAATCAATGAAGTATCTAAGAACCAAACAACCAATCAACGAACGCCAATAAGGCTTCGCACTGGACGCTCATCTGGAGACCTGCGGACTTTTCTTACGGAATGTTGGAACTGTAGTCTTTACAATTTTGGTGAGTCTAAAAATATTGCCCTAGATATTTCAAAGCCCTTTGGTAAAGTCTGTCATGCAGCCCTTTTAGCAAAACTTAAAGCACTTGATCTCTGTTCTCCTCTTCAATTATCGAAAGTTTTTATCCGATCGCCAAACTCGGGTTGACCTAGATGTCGTTTCATCAGATCGTCACCCTATAAATACCGGTGTGCCCCAGAACTCTGTTATCTGTCCATCTTTCCTCTTAATTTTCATTAATGATTTTGCTTACTCTTTTAACACTCTTGCAGACTTCAGCGATTGCCAAATCTGCCAAACGAGATTGCATGATTAGAACATTGAATATCGATCTTGCCAATATCGTTTCTTTTGATGGAGCACTAATTTACGATACACCGACTTTATGCATTCTTGGCAAAATGTTAGTAAACAGTAAGTTAGTCTAGATAAGTCACACATTCTCTGCTGCCAAGGAAGCATCGAAAAGTTTTGGATTTCAAAGGCCCTTCAGAAAACAATTTATTCCCAAATAAATGAAAATTTGGTAAACAATAATCTCCTACCTCGCTGACAGTCGGGCTTCCGTGTTGTTCATAGTTGTGAAACCTCTCTCTTAAAAGTCACCAGTGATCTTCGTAAGTTTTTAGATAGCAATGACCTTGCAGTGTTGAGCCTTCTGGACTTTTCATTAGATTTGGACTGTATCAAGCATCCCAATTTACTGACAAAATTAGCTTCACGATTAATTTAAATCGTCGTAATTTCACGTCAGCCATTTCTCTAATAGCTGATTTTTTAGCAAATAGACCCCAACAAGTCAATGCTGATGAGCGTTTCTCGGAAGTACTACCTTTAAATTCCGGAGTACTCCAAGGATCTGTAGGCTCCTAATGCATGTGATATTAGAAAAAAATATTTTTTATCATACCCAAATCTGAAATATGCATGACCGCTAGTCGATGCTATCTCGATTTTTGCATTTGCCCTGATCGGGTACCGTTGCATTCCATTTGAACTTGCTTGAGTGCATTAAAGATATTGAGAGTTTTTGGATGAACAGTCAGTTCCCTTGAGTCGTCGTGTCGGTACTATTTTCATATAGAGAAGTTGAGCGTTTTGTTAAACAAATGTGTTTTTCATTTAACGCCAGTGTTTTAATAATTTCAAAATAATAAAATAAAATAAAACTAAATTTTTGACTGCTTGGCGCGTCCTACAGATCTATTCTTAGACCACTACTGTTTAGTCTGTATATTAACTATGTTCATAATGTCATCCAGGACTGAAACATCTATCTGTACGCAGACGATGTACAACTCTACCTGAATAGGCGGATTTGTCTAAAGGACGACTGAGTGGACCGCCTCATCTCTGACTTGGTGCGAGTATCAAGCTGGGCGTCCGAAAATCAGCTTATATTTAATCCCACTAAATCCCAATCAATGGTCTTTTATTAACAACATCTCGATATAAGCGAGTTGCCTCTGGTCATTCTTGATGGAACTACCTTCACTTTTGTGAATAAAGTTAAAATTCTCGGCTTTTCTCTGAACACCTCAATGAGAATGCTGTGACCATGTAAACAGAATAAGTCGAAAGGTCTATGGTGGCCTTCGGAGGCTGTAGTTATCAGCTAGTATACTTATAAAACCCTTACGTTTAAAACTAGTTTTTAACGCTTTTATTGCCATATCTTATTGGGTCTTGTCTGGTTTTACCTCGTTTAGATTCTTCTTGCGCTAGGAAATTGGAGGTTGATTTTAATGATTGCACGCGATTTGTCTTTGGGCTGAAACGATTTGATCACATTTCTCCGTTTATACACTTTTCTTGTTCGAAGGCAGTTAATTTTTCTTCATAGAACTATATATCAAAACTGTGTACCTTCTTAGTTACATGACGAGTTAGTTTTCCTGAGTTCATCTAGAATTTTTAACATTTTAATTCCGCAATACAGACATTCCATAATGGAGAGCTCCTACTTTGATCGAGTAATAGGTTTGTGGAATTCACTTCCTTTCAGGGCTTTCAGGGGACTTTTATGTCAATACTCACCAACAACATGATCACAAAATTTATTTATCTTTGCACTCACTCAAAACACTTCATTTCGATATTTTTTTCTTTCTCTTTAGTCAATACAATTCTGTTCCATTAAATGCTATTTATGAGTTTATATGTTAATGTTAAGAGTAGGGGACTCCACGACCTTGTGGACACCGCGACCATAGCTGATATTGTGCCTTCCTCTAAAGTGTTAGGCAAAATCGAGTCTTTTAACCAGCTCGATTATTGCTTTTGGAGTTAGATTGCAGACATTTTCAGGAGAAATAATAGTTCTTCCAGTCATTTGAAGCCTTTGATCTGCAAGTGCTGGGCACTCACATATAACGCGCATCGAGGTTTCATCCTCTCCGCAAAATCGACACAGTTCACTGTCGCATTTGCCTATCATCTTCAGGAAATGACGGAAGAGGCCATGATCAGTGACTGCATTAGCAAATAGTCTGAGCAACTGTCTGCTAAGTCCAATAAGTTGACCCGTCTGCCTCGTACCGGGCACGCTACGCTAAAAGAAATCCAGTTGACTGTTTTCCCACTTAAGCAGTTCCTCCTTAAAGTGGGGTAGCGACCAGTATACGGACACTCGGCTCCGGTTTTAGCCAGTTCGTCCGCTTTTTCATTACCGTCCACTCCTTTGTGTCCAGGAACCCAAAACAAGCTTACATGGTTTTCCCTAGACAGTAGCTGGGGTTCCAAGTAGCAGTTCCAGTCTAGTTTCGGCTCAAAGACCTGAGAGGAAAGTGCTCAGAGCACAGCTTGGCTGTCTGAACAAATGTATATGTTGGAGCTCTTAGAGCCCTTGTTTACGCTTTCCTGAGCTCCAACCTCTATAGCATCGACTTCCGCCTGAAAAATGGAAGGTGTGCCACCAAGCGGAATGGATAGTTTCACTTCTGGACCAACCAACCTTGCGCCTATTTTCCCGTCCTTCCGGGATCCATCGGTATACCAGACTTGGCCTGTTGCGGAAGCTGGAGTCCTCTGCCTAGTATCTGGCTCCTTTCATTAATGGTTACCTTGTAACCTCTTTCAAAAGAAAGTTTCTTGGCCATAGTATCTGTTGGAGCTTCTAGTTCGTTAATGTTGACCTGCTCGGAGATACTGAAATAACCCACCCTGGAGGAAGTGCGCCATCTGTCCTTTCCTTTCTATGCATACTAGCCGATGCTTCCCTTTGAATAAAATGGTAGACAGGCTGTAGGCCAAGTTTACATACATTCCGAATTCTGCAAAAATAATGTTTATTTTTTATAATATTATTATTCTCATATTAATGTTTCTTTCTTTTAACTTTATAGGTTTATTTAATTTTGTTTTTCTCTAAGTTTAGTCATTAGCTTTTAATTCTATATTTTTATATATTCAGTAAGAGTAGGTGCAGGTAAAATATTTTTCAAGTCTTATTGCACTATTAGCCTGGAAATAAAGAATTGAATTGAATTAAATTGAATTGAATTTCTGAACAGGTGTAAGAAATATTTCAGCCCATCGGATATTACGATCTCCAACAAGTCCTACATCAGACCTAGAGTAGAATACAAATCCCATATCTGAGCTGGGGCTGGTCGCACAGCCTTAGCTTCATTGGATATTGACCAAAAAGAACAATTGGCGATTTGGCGATTTTGCAATAACTTGTCATATCTACTCACTCGAGCACCGCCGCAATGTTGGATACCTTTCGCTCCTTTATCGGTCCATGTATGGTTAATGTTCTGATAAAACATTTAGTATAATCCTTTGTAGAATGACGCAATACTCGCGCTACAAACCGCGCACATCCTTTTACTATTCAAACCACATACTTTCGGTTGTATACTGTAAAAATCCGTTATACTTTTCTATCCCGAACTGTGCGAATGTTGAATAATCTACCATCTTCCGTCTTTTCTCAGGCGTACAACCTGCGAATGCTTAGGAGTGATAAATTTCAGCACCTCCGCCACTCTGCTCAAGTTCCCTAATTCCTTTCCCTATGTCCTTCCTACCACACTGTGCTTTGCATCATTGAGTAGCCTTGAGCTTGAGCTTGAGCTAACAATATATATATAAAACAAATTATTTCATCTCTCCTTTAGCATTAATTTAAAATTAATTCTTTATTAATCTTATAATAAATTCCTTTCTGCGACTCGGTGTAATCACCGCCACCCAGTCTGTCATTTCCCGGCTCTTTTCTTCCCACCACACCAGTCGGGAAGATAGGAGCACCAGAATGGCAAATTCGGTGGTAGTCTTAACACCCAGTCGCAGAAAAGAAATCACTATTAGAACCTTCCTACTAAGCCATATTCGTAATAAAGTCTTTATTATACTTAACCAATGATTTTTTACATAACTAAGTACATTGTCTGAACCTCCACCTGTCGTATGAGTATTTGAATATAAAACTCTGTGATAAATGCATAAGTAAAACTGCAATAAAGTAAAAATTCATTTCTAAAATTCCACAGTAGCCATCGTAAAAATCAATACTTCACAGAACATTGCCAGAACATTTCAAGATGGCTTCCTTCAAAAAATTGCACCGTCCCCACCTGATATGCTTATTCCGTATCCTTGCCACCACCAACACAACTTTTCATTTACATCTAATAAATGACTACATAAAGTGAAAGGAAGAAGGGCTTTCTTCAGTTTTCGTATAATTTTATTTCTTGTAACAACTTAGACACCTTCATACCATTGAAGATTAGATAGCCGTGTATATACGTTTATAGTAAACTATGTTCCAAAGATGGGCTCATTTTGGCAAAAGCTATAGCAATGGCCCACACATATGTCTTCGATGGGGTCGTATTAAAGTTTTACGAACGGAAATGGAGCAACGGAAATGAAACCGATTATACAAAAAAAAATAAAAGAGTTTAGCTTCGTAGGTAGGTATGTACATCTCTTTCAATATACAAACAGTCAAACACACATACTGACACTTAAATTAGAGTAGAACATTTCTAGAATAGCGCACTCACCCTTCGATGCGATAATAGTGAAGGGAAACTTAAGATGGGTATAGAAGAACAAAAAGGAACACCCCATCTTTTCTGCTATGGCCCCCGAAATTAAACGGAAGACGTATAAAATAAGGGAAACCAATTGTACATTAGAAGGAAAAGTTTGGAAGGTGGGTTGATGCGGAAATAACCGAAAGAAAGTATGTAGGTGAAAAATGTAGGGAAAGTCTGCTTTTCAGATGTTTTGTAGATTTTAAGGCTCTGATATCTAAGGAAATAATGACCTCTATGTATTCTCGATATAAATACTACTTTCCAATTTGTTTTATTTGTTTAACAGTTTTTAAAATTATTAAAATATTATTGTATGAGCTTTTATAATATATTTTTTTTTTGTATAATTTCTTTTTCTTTCAGTTGTCATGCACAAGGATAAGGAAGAAAATGGTATGTTGACACATATTCACCCGCATGATGGATATCGGACGAGAGAATTAGGAGCTTTTGAGCATGGACTGCTCGATGGTGATATGTTCCTGCAGGTAAGTTGAAAATAAAATTAATCTTAGTTTATGATAAGGCTATCAATTTATTCTCTTGAATTTCATAGTCTGAAATATATATAATATTATATGAATCATGTGACCAAACCGGTACAACACTAATCTGCAATGAATAATAAGTAAATATAAAGTTCATTAATGTAAAATAACATCTCGAAAATTGCCCTAAGATAACAATTTAACTTAACATATCCGAATGCTCTCAAGAGACAGTTGGAAAAAATCTAAGGGACATTTTTACCAGTCTTACACAATCCTGCTAGGCGAAAAATCATATTTACGTTCGGGGAAGGATATGTACCAAAACTATAAACTACAACAGTTTCTAATAAATTATCCTTATCTAGTCGTATCCTCCCGATGTTCTTCAAGGTATATCGTGAGGATACGATAGCTATAAATAAGTATGTAGGTACATCGCGCACCCTGACTCCTACGCGATATTTTTCTATTATTCGATGATCTTCAGATTACATATCAATAGCTGTATTCCATTGGGCTGTGTAAAGTACTCGCGAGCACTTCCGAATGGAACGTAAGTTTGTGTTGTCAAGAGTAAAACATAACCTTCAATTTCAGACATTTCTGTTATGTTTCTGTTATATCAAATTTCTTATGAAAATAGTTTAGGATTATTAACTATATAAATCAAATTAATTTTATTAAAGGCTACTGGAAATAAAATTATGAAAAACTGGGCCTATATCCGAGTTAATTTCCTCGATCAGAATGTACCTACTACTTGGAAAATTTAAGGATAAAAACTAGTGTCTGTTCGATATTTATTACATTAAAAATTCTTACCGTGTTTATTTTCATAACGATGATATATAAATATGAATAATTCTCTTGTTCTCGATGCGTTAAAAAATTTTATTTGTTTTTTTTTTTTATAAACATTTTCTCTCAAATTTCATCTTTGTAACATTTCAATAACCACTTATGGCCAGTTTCACAGTCGAGTTTTAACCATCCTCCAAGTTTAAACGTAGTTTAAACCAAATCGGGTTTCACAGTGCATTCTTTTAGTAACGTTGGTAGTACAGATTAAATTTTGAATTAAATTCGTTATCGCCACCATTGTGAAGCAATTTTATAATATATATATATAATATATATAATAGAGCACAAGAAAACGGACAAGAATAGATTCGAAGACAAAGTGACAAAGTTCTTTACTTAAACGGAACCTAGCATAAAAATCAACGCCTTCCCACTCATTAAAATATTTTGGCCGATTTCTAATTATTCTCAGTCGTCGACAGAGTTGTAAATTTAACTCTTCTTCATCGCTAGAAATGTCTAAATCTAACTCCATGATGAAATTATTTTCTTCATACAAACAAACAATGCTACTATCAAAGAAACATAAAGACTTTATGTTTCTTTGCTACTATCAAAATAAAATTATCTTGAGTTTAAACCGAGGGATGGCACGGTTTAAACTCTAGTTTAAACGGGGGTTTAAACCAAACTGTGAAACTCATTCGTCGAGTTTAAACTAAATATTTGGTTTAAACTCAGACTGTGAAACTGGCCATTAACATCCAAATCAACCTAGCGGAAACATTTTTCGAAACTACTCAGCAAGTGTAGTTGCGAGTAGGTAGAAGTAGAAGTACTTGGGAGTACCCAGTGGAACACAGCTAACATATTTGTTGAAGTGATTCGGGGTCCTTCCGTCTATAGAATGCTGAACCCAACCACAATTAGGACCCGGCTTGTACTGTTATTATTAATTTATAGTAGCGTAATACAAATCCAAGGTGGATGTCTACCTTATCTTATTATTTATTTCGGTAAATGGTTGTTACACTTACTTTTGAGCTGTTGATACTGCGGGAAAATTTTTATTTCAGGGAAAACATGATTGAAAACTTTGATTGCGAAGTTAAAGCGTTTTTTTTTTATAAATAACCAACGCACTACTGTTTCGCCACATTCTTCTCCATCATTCTCCGCTGCAATCAATCTTATTGTTAAGATAGAATATAAGAGGAAATTACCGCTCTATTGTAATTATCTTGTAAGCCCTGGGTGATCATTAATATTTTATAAAATCAATTGATTTTTTCGAAATTTTGCTAGTAAGCCACTCAGCTACAGAACTCTCGTTTCTATACCCTTCCCACGATTGATTCGTCTAGATTTCGTACCAATAAGACGTTCCGTTTATTTTATTAAAATTGCAAAGGAGGTAAAGTTAGATTACAAAATTATTAAGTTAATAAAACAATAAAAAAAAAAAAAAAAAATAAAAAAATAAAAAAAAAAAAATAAAAAAAAAAAAAAAAGAAATAAAATATAGAGAGAACAACAATCTTGAAAGTGATTTAAAGGTCGTCCAGTTAAATTATATCTTTCGGAACTGGCCAGAATAACGTGGGCGATTTTCGATAAAGAAGATCAAAAGTAGACCTGACACTCTTTTTTTTTTTGAGGTTCTGGTGTTGCTCGGTAGTTGTGGAAAAGTTGCAATCGCAAAACAAAAGTGAAAGTAAAGAAGTAATTCAAAATACAGGGAAATAAACAGGAAAAAGACCCGAAAAGTTGGTTTGCATGGATCCTGGAAGTATAGCTAAGTATTTTTCTTTTATTTACTGTAGTCTCCATATTATTTTACTTGTTAATTTTGTGGCTGTTTGGCGCATGATGATGCAGAAATACATTCCTAAAACTCGTAACGTTAGGCAAGTGCTATACCAGGTCACTGATAAGCTGATGTACTGATAATCAGCAAGTGATTTACATGTTGTTGATTTTTACTGACATCAGTCGATATTTTATTTTCAAACTAATTAAGTAGGATTAGTTTAAAATATTAAAAATGAATGAAACAAATTTTATTTTAAAATTAATGCAAAGTGTTGAAAAATGAAGGTGCCTCTGGGAATCACCTACTACAAAATGGATAAATTGGAAAAACTTTGAAGAGAAATCTTAACGTAAATTGCAAAATTTAGTATGTTTACTTGCATAATTTCTTATTAAATTTTACTCCGTACTGCTATCACTGGACGAAGAACTACAGAAGCTTGATAGTTATTTAGTTTTTATCTCATTGCGTTTCTACTGGATAGAGTTCATCAACATTTTTTTCGTTAATCTGTTCCTCTATCTACCTGTTTTTCTATTTTCTTTTTCTTTTTATTAAATTATGCTACACTATAAAAAATATTTCCCTATATTCGGTGGCAACAATTTGTACCACAAGGTTTAGGCATATTTCGCTAACTTGGAGGAAAAGTACACTTTGGGATTTGGAGACTGGTAAGTTTCACCTATCTATAGGGAATTTAAATTCAATAGTCTTTAATTAAAGGGAATATGTTTACATATAAGTTGGGTGATATTCAATGAATTAACTAAATGCACCATTGAATTAACGTAAATTTTTCGACAAATATTGTGGAATTATCCGTAAAATTTAGAGAATTTTTTGAATAAATTAAGGGTAAACAAGTGTTTGAACTAAACATATTTCCACAGGTATTATGGAATAGTGCAAAGTTCAAATCTTTTACCTTGAATACGAAGACTTTTGCATAGTTAGTATAAAAAATTACCTTTGATAAAGGGGCATAAGTAGATTGAGTAATTTTCTACCGAATGTAGAAATTCTTTCCAAAGGAGCAAGGGAACATTCAATGCACTATGTTTGATGAACTATTAAACAAATGTAAATAATACATTATTATAGATGGAAATAAACATAAAGTAGGTATAGTGAATTGATATTTTGCACAATTGGTGTGTAGAAATATCTCTTTAATATGGACACAAATACCTCCATTAGTGGTACTTTTCCCTCAAATTAAGTTGCCTTAAAATAATTAATTTCTTTATTAAGGAATAGGTGAAAGAAAAAAATTAATATATAAAACAAAACTCTTTAAATAAGTTTATTTCAAAGAAAAAAACAAAATATAGACATAGAATGCTTCACAAAATAGGTTGTACCTACTAAATCAAAATAAACATATTATTATTTTCGAAACAGAAATTAACTTCAAAAAATTATTAATTCGCGCTCGTCTTAACCACGCAAAGGTCGGAATAAAGCTGTACACAGTGCACACATGCGTATTTCATCGGGATATAATAAGATAATGTATGCCTTGTATTTGGGGAATTTTGACTAAAGTGAACGGTTTCGTTTTTCCATAACATTATGGAATTGATATTATTTTTCCACATTTACTAAATGAGAGTATATTTTTATTCGATTTAGTTTTAAGATTTCAGAACTTATTGGTCACAAAATAATAAAATATATGGACAATAACACAGCATATGTAAAAGAACATACTTTTCATCTAAAAATTCCTTTTATAAAGGGTCCTATACACCATTTGAAAAGAATTTTACCCAGGATATGTTTTTCTACGTACTATTTGATTAACTTTAGGTAGCAAAAAGGTATATTGCCAAATTTTAAGGGAACACTAGACCTATTTTATGGAAATTCCTTGTACTGAATATAGGGAACCGTACAGTATTATTTTGCAGTGTAGTTCTGTGCTTTTATTTTCGTACAATTTACTTTTTTAAAATCAAAAGCTTGATTATAGTACCCAAGATGTGCGTTGTAATTGTTGTATGTTCATTTCCTTATTTCGAATTCTGTTGGTTCCTGTGTTCAAAAAATCGCAAGATATAACATCTCGCCCTTGGACCGAGTGAGAGCGCTTCTCAATTTTTATGCAACTCATTTGGCTGGGTTTAATGTATGTTACTAGATGCAAAATAGGCCTATTGCAGGATATTTTCGTTGGTTCCAGAATGCATGCATTGCTGATATGTGAAACATGGCTGAATCAATATGTACCTATTATCACAGTCAATCCATGTCAAATTATAATGTTTTCCGTTGTGATCGTGTTGGTGGTATTCGGGGAGGAGTTACCATTTATGCGAATAACAATAACTTAAAGGCAAGGTGAGAAAATAGAATGTCTTTGCGTTGAAGGTAGACTCAGGTTTTGATAAATGTGCCTTAGTAAGTGCGTATTGCCCGCCAAGTAGTTTCTATATCACCAATCATCTTAAGAAATAGAAACTGATGCGCTTCATTAAGATGACAGGAAGGTTTTGGCACGGTATACATACTAACAAGGTATGACTATCCGGCACCATATATTCGCCATTTTCTGTGTTAGTCGATTCGCATGACGCGTTCCTTAAAAAGTGAAAAATATAAAGTTTAATATTTATGTAAATTTATTCAACTGGATCCATTTAAAATCTTAAAATAAGTACCATTTTACTTTCTAAACAGAAAGATAAATTGAAGGAAGATTATTAGAACTGTATTCCACATTTTAATTTGCCACTAACCCCACTTTTTACACTTCGTTATGATGCAATGCAAATTTACCTTACATTTGAGAAAACTAAGATTACCACTAACTATTTTCAGTATAGAAATAATAAAAAGATCTTAAATAATCAATTAAGAATGTAAGTCACAAGTATTTCAGTCTTATTTTGCATTTTTTATCGATAAAACTTTCGTGGAACTTTGTTTTGATTCGAGCTGATTTCGCTGAAATGAGATTTAAACTAACAAATTCAATGTATATTTATGGTAAGAAACGCATATTATATTTATTGTAACATTTTCAATGGATCCAGTGGAATAAATTTACATAAATATTATCACTTTATTTTTCCAGTTTTAAGAGTCGATTCGTGTGACGTCACACGCACTTGACAGCCCGGACAATCATACCTTGTTATTCTGTATATCGTGGGTTTTTGTGAATGGGCTTCTAGCAGGACAGCACAATGGGCCGCTGAAAGGAGATGTAAAATTCCTCTCGAATGAAATTCTCATTTTTTCCGAAAATATCACAGAATTCAGCAAGAGTTTCTCCCACTTAATCTCTTCACAGCAAAATGAATGTAAACAGAAGCACGTGCTGCTCAATTAGCATAGAAATTACACTAACATTACAAAACATTGGCCGATTCTCTCAATTTTTCAGCAAAAACAGGTTTTCACAAAAGCTCGAGAGTAAAGCGTGAAAACTCCGCCCCTTCTCATTTATTTACGAAAATGAAATATTTGCCATTCTGTTTCGTTGCATGCAATTTGCGCTTTCACATTTTTTATCTTTATTCATAAAAGCTTTATAGAGATTTTGATTTTTTTCTTTCTTTTTTCATTTTCTTGCCGTGGACAGGACATTTTAAATGTAAAACACTCGGAAATCTCGCCTGCTTCTTAACTTATTATTAAGTTAACTTTGACAAAGGTTAGGTATTTGTCGATAAGACTAGGAAAAGCTCCACCAGAAAAAATGTAGATTAGGTTTTCCTCCCTAAAATGTATGGAATTTTTGTTTTTTTCCCTAAAATTTAGGGAATCTTCCTAAAACGTAGGGAATTTTAAAATTTGCTTTTGTTTTATATTTTTTTGTCTATAATGTATTGATAGTACCACACTCGACCATAGGTGATAGAGCATCACCCCCTTTAAAATACATAAGAATGAGCTGAATAGCTCGATGGCCCATACTACTTAATTAGTGGTACTGAAGTTATGTTAGTGCACTGGACACGCTCAAACAAAATATTGAAGAGCAATATATTAGTTGTTTTCAAGAGCAATTTGTGAATTATATAAAAAAAAAACATATTTCTATAAAAAATGTACCATAATATCTATCTTATTAAATATTCTCTTCCGTATATCCAAAATAGCTTAAACATTTCGGGAATTTTACGTACTTTATAAGTTTTCTGGTGCAAAATACCAAAATTCATTGAATGTTCCATTGATTTACGGAATCTAACTGATTTTTCCTTTAAAGCACATAAAATTACATTTATTTTTACGGAAAACGTGTCTTAAACTTAGGGAATAGTCCTATTATTTTTACAGTACCTTGTATTCTCTGTACCGTGATTTGAAAATAAGAACTCCGAGTTGGAGTCATTCTGAGAAGAAAGTGAGTCATATCTTGCAATTCAGATAATAAGCAGCTCAAAGTAGTCCATTTTTTTTGATTTCAAAAATTTAGATCTGTGATTTAAGTTTAAATTGAAAACTATTGGGGTTTAACAATATTACTTAATTAAAAAATCGGTTTAAATTTAAGACTTTTTTAATGTAAAGCACTCTGAGTCTAGAAATGTCTCAAGTAATTTTTGTATCAAAGTTAGATAATTTCTTTTTTTTACCGTATACATACAATACCAATATTAATGAATCCAATTTGAATTTAAATATTTAATTCAATTACTGTAGTTGTGAACCAGAGACCACCACATTTGTAGCGCCTTTTGTTGGTGCCTATCCTAACCTTCAATGAAAGGAAACATACAAGAATTACAGTTCTTACTTTGGTTGCATTCTGCATGTTTATAATCATTCATATTCAGACCAAACTAAAACTAAATAAATGCATATGCGTCTATTCACGTATTAATTGCATTTAACTTAATTAATTTTGTTCTGTATGACTTCTTGACAGTTATAATCAAAACTGCAGAAAAGCATTTAATCAATTCTGCAAATGTATACTAACGTTATTAATTAGCAGAGTTTTGCTGTTGTGTAGTATTATAACTTACATATTTGTACACGTATTATTACGTAGTTAGCTTTGCTGCACCAAACCATTACTTCAACCAAACAAATCGAGATGTCAATTAGAAGTTGATTAATGGACTCCATCATGCCATTGTGTTGGAGGGCTAACATCTGTCCGACACTATACATAGACACATATGCATATGTATTTGCCACTATGGTGGAAAAAGAAAATCCCATGATAGCTTCATTAAGGTGAAATGTGCTATTGTATTCCAATCTGATGAGATAATGAGAATTAAAAAAAAAAATATTGAGAACCTTGCAGAAAGAACTTCATTAGTTAAGGAGGTGAAACACAGACCGTTGTGTATTCGCAGCTCATTAATCATCGAAACTCGTGAAATTTTACAAAACTTATGGATGCTGAAAAATTGCAATTGTATATTTTCTTGTCTTTTGAGATTATTTTGTAGCTTGTTAACATCTAAGGGCAAGTAAAATTGAAAAACTTATCGGGAAATTCATGACGTAAGTCAGACAATAAATATCTCAGTTTCACAGGCAACATTGAAGGACACAGTCTTAGTTATTCAAATTCATCTCTTCAAATGATTATCAGTATATACATAGGCTACCAAAAAAATACAATCTTACAATATAAAAACATATACCTATATATGAAAACATGTAAAATTTATTCGCTTGCGACTGATTTAAGGAAGGTGTTCTGATAAATTGCACAAACTCTCAGTTTACGATAAAGATGGTCTGGTTGGTGTCTTAGAATATGATAATGGAGGAAAAATCTTAATTAAGATATACTGCCACAGTATATTCCAAAATCAAATTAGTGTAGGCAGAAGATGGTCAAAAAGCCTTAGCCTAAAAGCATATCGTATCGGAAAATATAAGTTTGCGCTGTTGCACGGAATTAGGATATTTAAAAACGAAATCGTATACATATTGTAAAGTGAATGAGCCAATTTAATCACCATAATATGAGTAGCCTGAGTGGTAAGTGTGCGATCGCAGGCACAGACAATTTTCAACATATTTCGTAGTCTTTACAATTAATTGTTTTAATAATCGTTTCGTTTAAATACCAAATTCTAAGTTTTTATTTTTTTACAATGCTACTGTACACATTCAGGTAAGAGAGTTACTTGATTCTTATTATTATAAATGTGTTAGATCATCATTTTCAAAAGACCAAATATTTTCAACCAATCCCAAGTTCTTTCGATATAAAGATCTGAATATTGCCTGCATACAAGTTAAAACTTTACTACAATCGTTTAGAACTAGTTAGAGGTCATTAACGAAGGTGGTTAACGGCAAGAGATAAGGAATACATCACTATGTAGAGCTCTCCATAACTAAGGAAGGAAATCAAATGAAACGTTGCTCCAGGACATCATATATTAACGGACAGTAAGATAAGACCGAATCAGTGATCGTGAAAAATTCTAAAAACAAAATCTCGATAGCAATTTTCTTAATAAAATCGTCGAGTACAATTGATCACAATAAGCATAAAGTATTATATTACAGGTGATGCCATCAATACCACGTTTTTGTACGATTTTCTGTATTCAGTAGGTTGGATTTAGTAGATCTTTTTCAAAGATCCTCTCATTCCGATAATCTCTTTGTCATAGAACTTTCAGATTTAATTAAACCTTTTTCCGAAATAATTAAACCTTTTCCAAAAAGAATTAAACCTTTTCCATGAAGAATTAAACCTTCTCCAGAAAGAATTAAACAAAATCCACAAACAATAAAACAAAATTCATAATAATGTTTTTTTTTGTTTGTTTTTTTACATTTGTAATTAGTTTTTGGTTAGTGAAGTGGTTCACCATGCGATTTAGGACTAATTTTCATTATCATATTTATTATGAAATTTACAGAATCTGCAGCATTTATCTCCCTACCGCTATTATATATAACCGAAGTATGGCTGTGCTCAATAGATGTATCTGCGAGAAATCTCCTCGCAGATCATTTAATCTTTGAAAATACTTGGTCTATAGGAATGAGCATAGGTGAATAGGGTAGAAGAAGTTGAAGTCGTAGGTTATTACTGTTGGCAACAACCGCTCGAACGGCATTTGTCTTGTATATTGCGGCATTATCCAAAATTAACCATGCATCTTTTATATGCACAATTTTACCTATACTCTCTCTAAGGAATGAACAACACAAATAAAAAAATTATTGATTTAATTGTTTATGAATCTAGTTTTATTGTTTGCTGGTTTTGTTTAATTTTTGGATAATATTGATTATATATGCCGAACTTCCCAAGCGGCACAGAGACTATGAGAGTAGCGTCTTCTGATGCAGAAAAGTATAGTCTTGGAAGTGGTGGTTTCAGCAAGGAATTGTTCCTTGCAGTAGTAACTGCGCTCCGGAGCTAATATCTTCGGCAGAGAACTGAAGTATAGTTCTAGCGTTAGTAGCTCTGGTCGAAACTAGAGCACAGCTGATGATTTCGGTAGAGAACTGAAGGATAGTTCTGGAGTTAGTAGCTCTGGTCGAAACTAGAGCACAGCTGATGATTTCGGTAGAGAACTGGAGGATTGTTCTTGAGTTGGTAGTTTTGGTCGAAACTAGAGCACAGCTAATGACTTCGACAGAGAACTGCAGGATTGTTCTTGAGTTGGTAGTTCTGGTCGAAATTACATCACAGCTAATATCTTTGACAGAGGCTTGAGGGATCATTTATCTTCAGCAGAGAACTGTAGAATTATTTGCCTTTCCGTGATTTGTCTGCCCTATGACAGACCGTTCGAGAATTACTTAAGTATGTTGACAGAAATGGCCTGGCCGTATGACAAACCGTCGGAAAACTATTTCGAATCGGTATAGTTGTCTTGTCACACCACGAATGGAGTAACATATTTCAAATCGTAGCTATGCCGACTCGATGGAAGTCGAGGGGTTTGGCTATCACAGGGTGTCTTCAAGGAAAACGTCAGACACCATATGGATACAGTTGTTGCAGTTAGAGATGTCATCTAGTAATGGAACCACGTATGTACAATTATTGCTAGTGCCATCTGATGTAAGTTCCCGCCGTCCACAGAATGGTACTTCTCTAGTACCGAGTCGTCTTGTTAACGAAGTCATAGGCCAGACGGTTCGATGGTGCTGAATTGCTGGAATGTGAACTATAAAAGAAAATGTTATTTATTCCGTGGAATTAATATAAAAGGAAACATGCATTCTTCTTATGCAGCGGAATCGGTTTTTCCTTGCTTGAATTTGTATTATTTTTTTGTAGTTGTTTGTTTTTATAATTTCACAAATTTCTTTCGTTTTTAGGGCTCCGACGGGTAACAACGGGCACCCTATTACTAAGACTTCGCTGTCCGTTCGTCACCAGGTTGTATCTCATGAACCGTAATAGGTAGACAGTTGAAATTTTCACAGATTGTATTTCTATTGCCGTTATAACAACAAATAATAAAATTAAAGGGGGCCCCCACACAAGAAACGTGATTTTTTCGGCGTTTTTCCTCGTTTTATCTCTAATTCATTATTATTATCATAAGTATAGGCATTTCTTTTTCAAATGACAGCATTATCTTTTCGCATGACGCCTACTGTCATTTGAAAAAATAAATAAAAAGTACAAAGTGTTAAATTTTGTACGATGGTACGTAGCACTTCGTGCGCAAGTCCGACTCGCACTTGGCCGGTTATTTATTCTTTATATGTCTCTGACATGAAAAACTTTCTAACACTGTTTACGTTTTTGTTTGTTTTCAATATTTTAAATTAATCGCCTTCCTAACTAATCTCCCTTCTGTCATCAACCAAAATGTTTCAAAATACTTTTTATTTTAAATTTCTTTACATCAATTTTAGCAACTATCGGCTGTACGGTCTGAAACGAATGCATCGCCACAAATTCTGTATTGAGAAGATTTAATTCTTTGTGGAAAAGCTTTAATTCTTTTGGGGAAGGCTTAATTCATCGGGGAAAAGGCTTAATTAAATCTGAAAATGCTCTATATATGTACCTATGCACCAGTGATCTCTGTCGGTCCAAGAGTTTCCTTATATGGATACCTAGCATGTCAACTTTGTTCTTCTACTGGGGCTCCTCTATATTCCGAAATTAAATTTTCTATCTCCAGACAGAATTCTATGTAGGCAGCTTTACTTAACCTGTTGGGATAAATATTGGTCCAAATTTGTCGCCTTCAGTCGCAAATATTTTTTATTTAAAGTCTCGATAGCTTGAAAGATCAACCAAATATAATGGTGTTCTTGACTGAGGAGTTTCTCCGTTGTGTTACTTATATTCGTGCAACCAGGTTTTTAAGTTCAGTAAGCTCTTCAGTAGTGCAGTATGCCGGGCTCTTGTGTTTCTAGGAAGCTACGCAAAGCATATGGTAATCGTAATCTATCTTTCCATAGTTGGTAGTCTACATATGCTGATGATATTTTTTTCCAAATATATAAAACTTAGCTCTAGCCTCGTAATTGGTTCATCAACTCGATTGAACGCATTGACATTTTGCTCGATTCAAATTTGTGTGAATCTATCACTCGATTGCATCGAAAGAATGAGTAAAAATGAGCCGATTTCATGTCCTAAATACAAAATTCTCGTTATCGACAAATATACACAACAAGAGCTGTAGGACGTGACTCTGCCTTCACCATGTAGGACGTCATCTGTGAATTTTATTATATTTATGTCCTTTTACCGTGAAGGGTTCCTAAATAAAAGCGATATCTATGTATGCGTTGCATTGTGCCGCTTTATAGAACGAAAGTTAGTTCCTATCTTACGTAATTAATTTCACGACAAAATTACCTAGAAAATATAGTAGAAATAAAAGTTTGTCTTTCAAACATTTTTAATAACACAATTAAAAAAGAAAACTTAAAACGATGAAAGGTTGTGGCAGGGTACTCCATTCAACCAATTAATAAATCAGAAAAGCCTCTACAAGTCACCTCGGAAGTGTATCAAGTGCGAGTACGTACCCTTACGTGTATCGCATCAATCGTCAGTTTTTGTGTTATTTCGCCTTAAATTGCATTTTAGCACGATTGAAATTTTCAAAATTTCCATTAAATGGAACCGACCACCACTCCAAACCTGGTGTAATAGAGAAGAATGAGCGGAAGAAAGGCAGTATAATGCAACATTCAATTCAGTAGAGAGCCAGAGCTCCTCCTACCATTCCCTTTTCAAGAAAGGATCCTGCTACTTGTCAGCTTCACCTATTTAATGCACATATCGCCCCTGCAGCACCTTTACCTCGTCCATGTTTTTGGCGGTCGTGAGAACTTTCTATTGCAGAAATCTCTTGCGTTTCAATTAGAAATAAATCTCCTGGTTGTAATGCATGTTCTCCCAGCCCAGACACCTGGACTAGTTCTGTGATGGGGCCCCCTGATTCCCTTTTGTTATTTCACGGTTGTTTTGTTGCATTTTACGTCGAATGAGCTTTTATGCATTTATGCACAGGACAGGCTGTTGCATCGTTTTGTTGCATGTAGACGCAATTCCACCTAGTCACGACAGAGTCTAATTCCGCTCGATGCGGAGTGTTAGGAAAAAATATTTTCTGATTAGTGCCTACTTGTTGGTTCCAGTAGTACATTTTTGCAAATTAGCCAACTTCCCGATTGAAAGTTATTAAATTTTAGGAAATAGAAGTGATTAATGTCGTGAGAGCAGACAGTTATGTTCTGGAAGCGGTTTGTTATTAACATTTGGAGCTGGTTCTTTTGGTTTCTATTTGTTTACTATTTAAGCAAGATGAGGGATTTAATTTGAATGAAAACTGCGTGTAAACTTTAAAGAGAAGGACAGTTTTACTCAGAATTATGAGGATGAAACTTTTTCATGACAAATGTGTAATGGGATGAAGGAAGAGACCTTCAAAGAGTTGGCGAGACTTAAACATGCAGGCTTAAAAAATGTTTGAAGGTTTATCGAGGTAATAGAAGTAAAATGTTGTAAATTTTTGTAAATTTTTGTGACTTGCCGGCTTGCATTTTTCAAAACGTTAAAATCTTTTAATTGAAATTCATCTTTGTATTTACAGCATTAGAAGAAAATATAGAAACTGGTACAAATGATTAATATATTTAATGTTTATACTTAGTTCTGCTACAATTCATGTCCATCGAGTATACTAGCTACTAGGAATACTGTTAATGAAGAGAATTATTTAGTAAATGATTTTATTGCAAATAGCAGTGATGATTATGATTAATATATTTAATTTTCTATAAATCCTAATGTACAGAAATATCTGTTCAATTTAGGTTTTAATTTTATAGTTGTTTTATTTTAGTTTATTACTTAAGTACAGAAAGTATATATAATATTGTAAATTTGTTATTTTATTGTTTTATTTTTATTTCTTGTACCTAATATTTATAAGAAGTAGCTAGTGGTATACCTACGATGTTTTTCCTAATTTTAATATTAAATTGAAAGTCTTTATTCATCTTTCACAAGATTCCCTAATAGAGTCCTAGCCGCCCGGTTATTGGAAGCTGTTAAATTTGACAACGTCTAACGTCGGTTAGTAGTTTATTCTAGTAAATATATATATAAATGGATGAAATTTTGATGGAATACGAAAATAACTTAGAAATTTCGTGATTATAAGATGAAGCGTCATTTAAAAAAAATGTATCTCGAGAGGGAACTCATGATTTTTCGGATTCAATATATTTGTTTTGTCGAGACGATGGTTCATAGCTATGTATGCTAGGATCCGATAGGTGGCGCTTAAAGAACCTAAATATTTACAGTCAATTCGTAAGAACATTACTTCATTCTGAAGTTCTGGCATATTTTACATGGAATAAACCATAAAAAAAGGGAACCACACAAACGAGTTGTTGTTGTTACTGATTATTTCCAGAATATTTCCAGAAAATACATTAGACCGATCATACACTGTTCATCGAAAACAACGTGACTGCTTCTATTTACGATTACTATTGATAAATATATGTGGAGCAACGTCATACTGGTGAATTATATGCTACAAATTATGAAGCTTGCTGAGAACTGTAATTGCTTGAAGGTGACAATTATTGGAATATAACGCTTGCCGATGGAGAATTTAGTTCTTCTCCACATCAAATTCGTCATATTGTTGACAATATGTTTTCCAACAAACTCAACTGAATTATGTGTAAAATATAAAGATTCAATGATTGAAGATAAAAGTACGTACTGCATAAAATTCAAACAACAAATCAAGACGCAAATATTCAATTCACACTAGAAATGTATAGCGAAACATTGGTTATAATTGAGGACATGTGCATACTCATCCCAATTGTACCACTCGTAAATTTGGGAATGCATTCACCTAATCGAAAACCAAACGAATTAATTTAATACTAACGATTTGGCTAGCTATGATAGAGCTATGTTTGTGATTGCAGCAAACGAAGGAGGTTTTATGTTTTGGGCGCGCCAGGTGGAATTGGTAAAACTATTTTAATTTCACTCATCCTTGGCAGTAGCAATTGCTTCATCTAGCATCGCTGCGACTTTGTTGAATGGTAGAAATACAGCCCATTCGTTCTAAAACTACCATTTAACATACAGACAAATGAAAATGCAGTATCTGGCATCAAAAAATACTCCGGCAAGGCTAAAGTAGGTACTGCAAAAATATCACATTATTATCTGGGATGAATGTAGAATGAATGGGCCATAAACATTCACTGAAGCATTAAATCGAACTCTAAAAAGCCCACCTAAAAGGCCCTAAATGGCAACGAAATATTGTTTGGTGGTACTCCCATTTTATTGTCAGGTGATTACTCCAAGTAACCATCAATTGCTCAGTGAGCGAGTTATTTTGGCTCCTAAAAATGTCGATACTGACTAAATCAACTTCGAAATACAAGAAATATTGTCTGGCAAATTAATTGCGCTTAAATCAATTGATACAGTGGTAGATGAAAATGAAAGCGTAAATTATCCCACTGAATTCTTGAATATTCACTTGATTTCCCGAGACTGCCACCACATAACTTACGCTTGAAAATTGGTTCACCCATAATATTGCTTCGAAAATTAAATGCACTCAGACTTTGCAATGGATCGAGATTAGTTATTAAAAAATATATGGGAAATGTCATTGAAGCGGCCATATTCAGAGGAGGCAATGTTTTACAACCACGCATTCCAATTATACCCATCGGCGGCACACCAATTTAGCTCAAACGCTTACAATTTCTCGCACGTTTGGCATTTGACCATAAATAAGTCGCAAGGACAAACAATGACAATATGCGAATTGGATCTAGACAATTATATGTTGCATGTTCACATGTTGCAAACTCATCAAACATTTTCTTTATACATTTGATGGACTAACAAAACATGTGATTTAGTGGTAAAATAAGCACAAAATAAATAATATAACATTAATAGTCATTTATTAAATGAAAATGTACTTAAAGATTTGTACTTAAATATGAATGTTTATAATATGAAATAAATTCTTAACATATTTTGCATGAAATCATTATAGTGAAAGTGGAAGCATTTTGACTAATGTGGTGTTGTGCTGGGATGCTTAAATAAAACACAATCCGAGTAACTTAACAATGTGTTTATTACTTGACTGCTGATAAGTGACTGCTTGATATCTTGTATGGATGCTAATGATTAACTTACTCTAGAACATCTAGTGGTCCATGAGAGAGAATAATGCACATTGAAATATATCGAAATACAATACACTTACAACAACTAATATTTAATTATCAAAATATTGATTTGAGATTTTCATTAATAATGATTCTCTGTTTTCAAGCTACAGTTTTTGAAATTACTTTTAAAATGTCAATTCTGATCTCCCTTATTTAAATTTATTAGTTTATTTTCAAAATTCAATGTACAAACTTTAAGTTTGAATTGTCATTACCAATGTTCAATTTTCAATAAAACAAATAAACTGCAATTTTCCTCTCTTCTACGCACTTGCCCATTGGTGCAGCCATTTTACGGTGTCCTTCAACTGCGCCAACGACCTCTTCTGTCCAGACTCAAATCAAAACAGACTCATCGCGCCACCTACCGGAAAGAGCAGAACAATGTCTTCATAAACAAGTACAGTAGTGCCGAACGTTTTTTATTTTTTGTGAGTAATAGTATCTTTTGAAAAAATAGCATTATAGACTTCCATATTGTGTTATTTTCAGTATAGAATGGCTTTAAAAAATCATATCTCCAAATCGAGCATTCCCCCATTTCTTGGCACGTAGATAAGCTTAGATACTTCAAATAAAAAGTCTTAGTGGTCCCCAGTATTACAAAAAAATACTAAATTCCCTTGAGTGTAGTGCTGCCATACTAGGAATAGGGTGGTTTTAAAAATGTATAGCGCCAAAACGAAGACGAACAGTGCCGCAATTATTGGCTAGAGGAGCGCGACGCGAACGGTACCCCCCCCCCCCCCCCCCCCCCGTCCCCACCCCGAGGTCAGTTTTAGTTTTTTTTAACACAAATTATATATAAAATGTAATCTGTATATTATTACAAATTCCCATAAAATAAAATAAAAGCTTTAAATATACAATAGCAGTTCTTAAGTGCTCATATGGGTTCAGGACGCGACCATAGGATCCTATTTTTAATCTCCTAATGTACCTGGGACACATTTGGTCTCCCTCCCCCCTAAACCAAATCCTGCCTCAAGCAACATTCCCCTCTTTTTCAGGTCGAATTTACGTCTATTCGACATAAATCAGAGCAGCGACTAATTGTGGTTAAGTTAAGATTACATAATATTTACGTACTTACGTAAGTGGAGAATTAGTGGACGTCCTATCGACGTAAATATTAACGAAATTAAGGAATATTTCCCTATAGGGCAGAGGCCACATTTCCTTGATTTGGTAAAGTTAACGTCAATTTCACGTCGAATTTACGTAAATTTCGAACTATTTTCTACCTAGTTTAACTCATGATAACGTGTGTGGTAATGTAGAAGTGATTTCATTTTATAAGAATTGTATGTGTATATTTTCCCTGGTAGGTAATGTAAATATTATGCACAAGGCAAATAAGTCATACTTGAATGATTATCAGAAGTATAGCTTCAATAAAATATATAGAAGTTATGGGCTTATTCAAAATTAATTCTCTCAGCTTCTAAGCGCTCAATTTAAAACGACAAGAATTTTATTGATAAATATGGACATAATTTTTCAAAAAACACCAACGAGCTTTAAAAATATAGTATACTTAAAAAATAATATTTTGAAAGTATTTTTTTAAATTATTCTTTTGTTTGCCATTTAGAAGCTTGAAATTAATTCACATATTCCTAAATGGCTCTGAAATTATGGAAAAATTCATTTATTTGGGTGCTTTCTCGGTAACTATGGAAAAAATGAAATTAAGGTGTCATGCAATTTTTCTATTCATTCCTTTAATATATGGCAGCCATATTTTGTTAAATAAATAAGGCGCATATTACACCTCTCGACCTAAAAGTTAGTTTGACTTAAATTTTTTTCTTATACGACGACTTTCCTGGATGGAAAGGCGAAATAACCAAACTTTTCGACTTGAAGGGCAAAAATCCCTGTTTAGGTAATTTTGTGTTCAAAGGCAATGATAATTCTTTACCATACAGAAGGCCGTTTCGCCCTAAATTATGGAATTTCGCCTTAAATAGATAAAATCGAATAAGGAATTATTTACTCATACATTTCCTTAAATTTGACCTCAAAGCTAAATATAATTAGGGTAATAAAAAGGATATTTGCCTCAGATTTAGGACACTTTCTTTATTTATTTTCCTATTTTTTCTCATTCCTATGATGTAAATCAAAAAGGAATTATTACGTTATTTTTCCCTGATAATCAACTACAAAGTCAGAAAGGCCTAATTTAAGGAATTATTAAAAAAAACTTCCTTCCTAATTTACCTTAAAGGAGAGTGGCGTTTATGGTTAAATTTTTAAGTCTAATTTACGTAATTTCAACCAAAAGAGGTCGATCTGCCCTCGTAGATAGGAAATTCAACCTCCAATGTTATATAAAATAAGAAAAAAAATGCGTTATATACATGCTCTACTATAATTTTTAACGACTGACTTAGCCATTTTTCAGAATTGGTGCTGCATCAACAGCCTTCCTTTAAATGCCAATAAATGTATGGTCATAACGTTCTCTTATTAAAGTGTCTTCTTCGCTTATTCTTCTCCGTGTATTCGAGTATATCATTTGACAAGGCTAAGGATTTGAGTATCATCTACAATACTCGCTGTCATTTATCGATCGTATTGATGCCATTGTTTATACACATTTATCGCATTGATGCAGCTCAAAGTTGTTTCCATCAAAAAATTGAACCACAGTTTTTTTTTTAGGCAGGGGTACAGGAGACGATAGCGGCCCATTGTGCTATCTTGCTAGAAGCCCATTCACCAACACATTCCTGTACTCTTAACGAAGTGCATCAGGTCTAAGTGAGGAAAGTTTTTCAGCTCATCCACAGATAGAAGGGTATACCCTAGAATATCCAGCTCCGGGCGAAAGCCGGTCACGCACATAAAATTGTTCGGTTGTCTCAGATTCTCCCTCCAGGCAGGACAGACACTCAGCGCTTTCAACAACTTCCATTCTTGTTAGACGAGCGTGAAGTGAGCTGTGGATAGTGATGATGCCAACCACAGTTCTACCTTGTTTCCTTCCGCGCCCCATGAGAAAATCGGAGATATTATCATTGGGTCCATCAAGAAACAGTTTTCCACACCTGCAAATGCTGATTTTCACCCATCTCTGCCGATGCTTTCTATGAACATCCGCTTTGATGAGAGCCCCGATACTCGAGGTGGCAATGCCTACGGTGGGTTCCGGTTCGAGGAACGGAGAATCAGAGCCAGCTCTAGTTTAAAGGTCAGCTCTTTTATTCCGCGTGATCAAAAATCCACTGAAGGGACACCTTGTTGTAGATACACAAGTTATCCACAGACGACCTGCAATCCCCCAGTAACTTAGATGTTATCCGAGGGCCAATCAGAGCCATCAAGGCTGCCTGACTATACGAAAGGATAGCAATGCCCTTCCCCTTGATTGGCATATCGGGCTAACTTCGTTCCCATCGATATTGCGAAGACATCAGCCTAGAAGACAGTGGTGTGTACTCCCAATATCAGGCTCAGGAAAGTAGACACCAGCCCCAGCTCCCTCATTAGGGGAGGGCTTGAAGACACTTCCCTCAGTCCACGAGTCCCTTCCAGGAAAGCTCACAGAGAAGCCCAAACCGAAGCTCAGGTACCATCGCATCATGTGGCTTATTGGCCAGAACCACATACTTGATTACTAATTAATAACGAATTCGATTTCATGAGTTTTGGCTGTCGGCGCTGTATCTCTACAAGAACTTTACATCATGTTCATGTAAAGAATCATAAAACAAGTTTATTGCTCCAATGACACACATATGTATAGTATATTTATAACTATTTTCCAACAACTTATTCCGTTATTTATTGATTCTTAATGTCGGTAATTTTCTATTTTAATTTATCAAGAATATATAAACTTCCCTGAACTGAGGGTAGGGAAACTTTATAATATGTAACTGGAAAGAGCTTCAGGGTCTTCCAAATGGAGTGACCTACTTTAGAAACTTTTTAATTACTTTTACATAGTTATTCAGTATCTTAATATTAAATGAGTCCTGCAAGATAGTCTCTCCCAATCCTTACTTTGTAATTAGGCAGTATATGAGTGGCTTAAAAAGAGAAACAAATTCGAAATTAACTTATTAAACCTTATTCGTCTTCTGATAATTATAAGGTTAGTAAGCATCTCCCCTGATGAGATACAAAAATATTTTAAATTTAATTTAGTTATAAGAGGTAATTTTTAATTACTCTGTATAATTATAATTCTTTTAAAATCTAATTACCACCATTTCTACCGCTCTTATGTAATTAATCCAATTAGGTATAATGAAAGTAATACTTAAGTATTATGCATTTTATTAAATATTATTCAATTGATATTTTGAAGATTATAAAATGTGATATTTTCAAAATATAAAAATCTTAATCAGATACTGCTAAGTCTATCTCTAAAGAATTGTTTTTATCAACATCTTTTTACCAATAAACTTACTCAGGCATACTCAGATTTAATTAGATTAATTCCTGGCCGACATTGCTCTGTACGTGGCTCCCGAAGGTTTTTTTTTTCTAAACAACTTATGTAACTTCAGATGTTGTTGGTATTCTTTGCATTGAAAGTCCTTGGTCTCAAGACTCTCCATTTCGTAAATATCTATAATGAATCGTTGATCATCTTATTACTGATGCTGACATACATTAATAATCATAGGTATACTTACGTCACATGGATGTGAATCGCATTCAATTAACTCATGCTATTTTGGGGTTATGTAACCCATAATAATCTAGTTTAAATGAAAGTATGTTCTAATCCAAAAAATCGTTGTTATAAGTGAACAAATTTTGTTGGAGAACCGAAAATAATAATCGACTCCTTTCTAGCTGGTTCCTGCGAGAAGTCTATTCGAACATATGTTGTTTCCGCCATGGAGGAGAAGAAAACCCAGTAGGAAGTGGATGCAACACTACATCGATTATTACGTATTTCAGCTATTAGAAGTCTCTTCGACTTTACTCGATTCAAGTTACAAAGTTGCCAGTGGCGTAGATAAAAATTCAGGGGCCCACACACGAAATTTTTAAGGGCTCTTTTTATACCCTAGATGTAATCTATAGGGTATACTAAGTTTGTCGTTTCGTTTGTAACACCTAAAAATAATGATGGTAGAACAAAATGGATTAGACGCGCATGCATAAAATAAAAGTTGTTTTGATTTTTGCATGTCCGTTTGTCTGTCCTGACGATAACTCGAGAGTGCGTGCACATAGGGAGCTAAAATTTTGCACATGAACTTTTTAAAAAAAAAAACAGTAAAATTAAGTTCGAAAATGTGACAAATCGGGTAACTCCTTCGAAGAGTTGGCATATAAAAATTTCGTTTTTCACTACATATTTGGACACTATCTGAGAAGGTAACATCGTAAAAAGCTGAAATTTTGTACATAGTGTTTTCATAAGAATACTAAATAAAATTTCAAAACCCCAACCCAACCCCTTCTTGGCGTTGCAGAATATGAAATCCTATAAAATGGGTTATAATCATTTTTTCTGCCGACGAACCGTTATAGAAATATACCTTCAAAAATCAAACTTGCACGGAGATGGGTGACCATACGAAATGACATACGGGTCTTCATTGAGGGTATCATAAAAATGCGATATAGACCAATTCTAGCTTTTTTACTTGTTTCAAATACATTTAGAAATGGAAGTCACAATTTGTAACTCCTCAGGTATAATCGATACTGTACTCTATAGATCGCAAAAAATTCATAATTGAGAATAAAAAGATCTGGAACATATACATATTTCTAGTTATGAATAGACATATGCATGTATTAATTTAACATACATACTATACCTACATATATATAAATCCTTTCTGGTAAAAAAAAAATAAGGTGTAAGATTTGGTATATATTATAATAATATCTAACAATATTATTAAAAAAATTTCTTATATGCGATAGATAATATTATAAAGAATATGTGGTTTGAATTTAATCAAAATCGGTTAAACAGATCTTGAGATTTCTTGTATACCAGTTTGAAAAAATGTAGTTTCGGGAAAAAAACCCGAAAGAAAAAATACTATTCCCTGCCGCTCTCACTTCTAATTGCTTCAATTTCGGAGATATTTTGAAATGGCTAAACGCTTAAAATATTATGAACAATTCATCTAGCAAAACAAAAATTTAGAAAATTCAGAAAATGTTTCGACAGAATTTTTATTCACTCGTGATGGCCGACAGGAGCTTCTCTGAGATTCTATATCGATCTCCAATAATATGCATAAAAATTCTAAAGAGAAAATTTCCAGTAAATTTCTAAGAAAAAGTTGAGGGCTTCTCTACATCAGGTATAGGCATCGTAAATTTTATATTGAAATCGGAGCATACATTCACTACACCTACTTCATTCACCTATACTACATACATATTATATCACCCACGAAAACTATTCAACGTAAGCAATGCAAGCAAAGTTTTCTTCATCTTTCGGGATATTTTAACGAAAATAAAATAAAATCTTCAGAGAAATTGTAAGCAGAGAGCAATGTGTGCAGCGGCGTTGTTAATGCCTGTCGGTTCTGCTAACAAATCCCAGGAAGCAATTTTCTGGTACAAACCAAGCATTGTCATGCGTTATCCTTATATGTTATATTATTTTTGGTAAAATGCTGGAATTCTTTGAAAATTTAAGTTACCAGTTTGGAGCCCCTAAACTTTGGGGGCCCGCCTGCCTGGTGGCCTTATCTACGCCACTTTTAGTAGCACCCGAGCAGAAAGGAATGGAATTTAGATAGAAGACGAAGTTTAATCAGTTACTACACTACCAGGAAAATATTTGGAAATTTGGAAAATTAAAAAAAGATAATAATTTAAATTGGCATAATAATAATAATGAATTTACTGAAAAAAATACTTTCAAAACATAGCTTGAAATTGACTCATCAATAAAATGCTAACTAGAAAAGAATAAAAGCAGGCAGCCTGGTCCCAACATGATTTTGACATTTAACGTAGGGTTTCGCTTTTTTTCTGCAGACACGCTTTATATTTCAAAAATATGTTAATGAAAATAAACAACTTCAACAATTTTAAAATAATACACAAAAATTCACAGATAGGTATTTGTCCGGTTATGCACCCAAATGCAGGGCATAATCGGTCAGTTCAT
Source organism: Dioctria linearis (assembly GCA_963930735.1). Taxonomy (NCBI): domain Eukaryota; kingdom Metazoa; phylum Arthropoda; class Insecta; order Diptera; family Asilidae; genus Dioctria; species Dioctria linearis. The sequence continues at coordinate 76,911,814 of OZ005741.1, read as the reverse complement.
GCCACATAATGCGGTGTCCTTTTGTAATATTTGCCTTACTGCCATCGCAGGCACGCACCACACTCGAAATTGTCCAAGTACCTTCTTCACTTCACTTAGTGCAACTCTCATGCGCTGATCTCCTGCAATTCAAGAACTGAACCCAACTCCCTAAATAGCATAAAATAAGATCAATCACCTCTAAATACTGAAAATCATAAAAAAAGGGACAAAAATTGGTGAAGGCGCCAACAACTTTTAGTATTTTTTCGGCGGTAAAAAGTCAATAAGGAAGTTTGTAGAATCAAAATCAAATCACACCACTCGATTATTCCCCCTCCTTCTTTAATTTAATAGCAAACATGACGTATTTTGGGCACATTATTCATCTATATTTTATTACTCTATGCCCTAAATCCATCGGAAAACCACGATTTCTCAATTTTTTTACTGGACTTACAATCTTGAGCTTACCTTTGCAAGTTATTGCAACTACTGAATTTTTTTTATTTCCTTTTAACTTACGTTTTATCACCTTCCGCTATGATATTCGTCCTAATCCCATATCGACATTCATTATTCTCCAATCTCCTGTTATTCCAGAAAAACCCCCTTCATCTCTTACACTCAATATAGCCATTCTTATCTGACAGTCGATTGATCAAAATGCACATGGCCGGGATCTGTTTGAATTGTGTTCCACTTACAATTGGTTATTATTGAAAAGGGCATGGACGGTCACTTTCGAGCCAATTGGCAAAACCTATGTAAATCTCTGCATCGCTGTCATTCTATACCAAATAAGAGTTTTCCTACTTGCAAATTTCCTTCCTACGAGTAATAGAGAAATCAGAAACAGTCCAATGTGACAAAAACCTCAATTACCTCTACAATCAACAGGAAGGTAAATTTAATTGAAGCTGCAGGTTACTTAGTATTCGGAGTACGTATAATAGTGATTAAATTTCCTGTTGGATACACAGCTCTGAACGTATGTGCTACATCATATTTATTTGGGAGATTTCGATGGGAGTTACTTATTGGATATTCGGAACTAAAGTTTAAAAAGTTCGTTATGCAGAGTATCCCATATTGTACCATCTGTGGACCCGCTTTGCAGTTGAAACTCAAGCTTCATATACTTGGAGTATATACATGTACATATATACCGCGTGAAAATTATCTAAAAATCTAATTAAAAGCTAAACAAAAAACACAAGTTTAAATATACCTATGTAGTTAAATACAAAATAAGTAGGATTTAATGAAAACATTAGTAACGCTGGTAGACATATCATGATGAGCTCATCAATGCCCTCCTCATGAGCAATCAGATGAACATACTCATGAAATTTATTTGCGTTAGAATCAAAGCCGGTAAAAAAATCATTTATCTACTTATTCACATATAGTGTGCATGAGATATTGCATCTCTTTCACTTATTTCTAAATGTATACTTTGCTTCTCTTTTGTGCATTTTACAATATTAGATGAGCACTTCGATGAGTACATAATGAGCGTCACGATGAGCTTATTAATGAGTATGTCAATGAGAGTCACGGTGAGCTTATTAATGAGCATGTCAATGAGTGTCACGATGAGCTTATTAATGAGCATATAAATGAGTGTCACGATGAGCTTATTAATGAGCATATCAATGAGTGTCACGATGAGTTGATTAATGAGTATATCAATGAGTGTCATGATGAATTCATAAATGATAATCTGCATTTACGATTGATTTCATATATTTTTCCGAATTCAAACTCCGGTTGCAAATGAAACGCTGAGACGTAAGGATTTGGGCATAACGTCTTATTGAGCATATGGATGACAGTCTTTCCGCAGAAAACAAATAATAAAAAAAGGTAAAACTGTAAGCAATTTCTACTAGGGTAACATTACATATTCAGGAAAATATCACATTTGTGTATCTTTTGATAATGTATTTTTGAGTGAATTCCGTAATATTTACTTCAATTCACGTAAACAAGTAAATTTATCGTTAATGGTAAGTAATTTCAACCTACCCATTATTCTCTTCATTTTCGCCTGGGTTACGTGGGAAAGGTTTCTCCCCATTGTTTCCTTCCTTCTGATTGTGTGTTGTATTTCCGCGCTGACACACACAAAATTGTTCGACTTTGTTTATTGGATTTTTTCCTAAACTACTAAAATCTACTGTTGGATCGAGAGTTGTAATATTATTGTTCATAAAACGTGCGTACGCCGTAGTGATTAAAAAATTGAAAGCTCTACATAGTTAGCTCAAACCATTTGAGCGAAAAAAATAATAAGTAAATAAATATTTGTTGTCATGTCTACTCTGCTAATGAACAACAGTAGATTCAAATAAACTGTAAAACTATATTACAAGACTTTACAAATAACAGGGAGTATGAATAAACAATCGAAGTACGTTGAAGCAAAGGTATATGTGCACTTAACTAGTTCGTCTTCTTTTATATCTTTAACACAGAAATGAATTAAGTTTCTCGAAAAACCAAAATAATAGTAGCGCGCTATTAAATACGTCTATATCTATATATCCCATGCTATATTGCATGTCAGTGAACAATTTTCGCTAGAGGCTAGATCCCATCTATATATTACCTACTCTATCCTAGTAGCTGTCGATTGTTGAGCATCAAGCCTAAACGTAAATTTCCCATCAATTTGAACAATTTTGAGCAATTTGTGATTTTATTTGCCTAAAAGGCGGTTCAAATAAATGCTCTGCTCTCGCTCATTTACTTCGCACCTTGTTAGAAAAAATTTCGCAGATCCGTGACCATTAATAATGTTCATCTTAGGTACAACGTACAATAATTGCAGTTTACAACTATGCCATTAGTGTGTCTATTAAATTAATTAGAACAGTGCAGCCACTGCAGTAATCTGAAGAAGATTTTTCTTCGTTTTTTTTTTATTGCACTTAACATCCCAGGCCACTCCGATGCATAGTTTCTCAAAATTTTATATCCAGTCTGCCGAGTCTAATGGATTTCTAGAAATCCAATTTGGGATGCTCCAATAAACTTCTGTATGTATAGTTCAGCATTGCAAATTTCTTAGCACTTATTTGCTGCTGAATCTTGCAACGGTCCGCTTTTTAAATACCTGGCCGGAATCGGAATTCGAAATAATGTGCAGGAAGAACAAGACCAACATTGTTTTTCTATTTCTCTGCATATGGCATGACGTTCCAGTGTTAAGTGTTTAAATTCATTGGGAATTAAAACTATGCGCGCGCAGTTAATTTGCACTTTTTGCAATTTTTCAATGAATATTCAAAACAAGGGGTGGAATATTAATTTTTTCTAATATGAATTTATTATTGCATGATCCAGAAGTGAGCAATTTATATTAACTGAGGATACTCAAAGAGTGTTAATTTGTATATTTGCAATGGCCGGGTACTTATTTCAGTGCTAATTTGATTCATTTGAGCAAATAAATGGCATTTTATGAAAGAAAATATAAATTGCTAACGGTTGCTTGAATGGCAGTTGGAAATATTATAACGGCATTTAAATTATATATGAAAAATATAGAAACCGCGAATATGGCTTTCGTGCTGGTCACTCTACTGGAGATTTGCTAACATTCCTTACCTAGCGTTGGATGTAATGTCACCATAATTTTGGTGAATTAGACATAATCCTATTATTACATTTTTCGAAGCCGTTCGATAGCTCCTGGATTCTGCTCTCTTAACTAAACTGCAAGTATTAGGTCTAAGCGCTCTCCTCTAAAAATGGATTGGAAGTTTTCTCTTTCGCCGCTCAACCAAAATTTTATTGGGCAGACCTCTGGCCGTTCTATAATCAATGTCTATCCTATTGTCTTTTTAATTTTTATTAATGAGCTGCTAGCTCTCACTTTCAAACCTATTCATAGTTCTGCAGCACCCTTAATTTTGTGTACTCGTTCGACTCTATAGCTAATTCCCCCGACACTCTTTGCGGTGGGGGCGGAGGGGGGGGGGGGGGTTGTTTATTGCTTCCAAAATGCACTATTTTTTGTCATCATTCAAATGTACCCCAACACCCGCTCAACCTATTTCCGTAGATGGAATAGATAACGCGGCCATCCTTAAAGATTTTATGCATTGAAATATACAATAATCTTAGTTGATCTGATCACGTTTTTGGTATTGCCCAAAATGCAATGAAGCACCTGGAGTTCTTGCAAAGATTCAAGAAATATTTTACTCCATTAAACTTGTCGCAAATCCACAAGTCTCATATCAGGTCTAGTTTAGAATATAATTTCCATAATTGGGTGGCCTGGGATTAGACGCATCGTATTGTCCGCCAAAAAGTCCACCAAAAAAACTTTCGCCGTATTAGTGATGACGCAGCAATAGCAACAATTATATCCGTGGAGTTCCGACGTAACGTCAAATATTTATCCCTCTTTTACTGCTAATTCTATGGCTATTGCTCTGACGAAATCTCTAGCGCCTCATCTCTTGTAGAGTTTTCCCTATACGTACACGAGCTCACTCTACACCCTTGAAATCAAGTTCGGCCCTAACCAAGACCCTCGAGAATACTTCACAAGCCATGAAACAGACTCCCTCACTACCACATGACAGCCCCAACGGAGTCCTAACATTCTAAAATATTGAAAGTGTTCTTATGTAAAACTGACAAAAGTTTGATTTGAATAGCTCCTCCGCCCTAAACTACTATTCATACAGAAAAATGGGGTTCTGATAATCGTAAGCTTGCTTTCTGATCTTCTGAATCGTAATAAAATGTTCATACCTTTCCTAACAAAATTATTTAAAAAAATTTATCTTAACCAAATGAATACGATTCCTCAAACTAAAACTCTCAGCTGAGTAATCATTGTAATGTCGCTGTGCCATCATGGGATGCCGTGGGCTGATGATATCGAATGTAGCTGCCTACAGATTCGGACTCCGGCTGTACATACAAACATGAAATTATTACTCAACTGAGAGGTATTGAGCGCAAAATGGTAAGGTTACTTTGTAATCTGAACTATTTTATTATTTTGTTAAGTAAGGTATATAGTCAATGTAGCCTTTAGGAAGGTAAGGAACCAAGCTGTAAATTACTGGGAGACTATTTTCCTATATGGATAGTAGTTTAGGCTCTATAGCATATACAAAGCCAACGTTTGGCACTTTTCCATAAGTACAAATATAGAACATTTTAGAGAAAGCACTCCCATACATAAGGATTTCTGTTTCATGGCTTGGGAAGTATTCTCGAAGGTTTTGCCCCGACGGTTAAATTCCACGAATTCTTCATAAACAGAACAGTACGATGCAGAACGATTAACAATCCTTTGCCCCCCTCCCCCTTGCTGTTATCTGCTCTTCTGATGAAAGTTTACTTATAGCTCGAATAATACAAGAGAGTAACTAATTTTTTTTTATATTATCAAGCCTAGTTCAAGGAATACTCAAAGCGCAGCATGGTAGCAAGATGATAATTTCTAGCATAGGCTATGTAGTAGTGAGAGATGCAGAAGAGCACCACAGGAACGAGTATTGTCACCAGTACCCACAGGTGATGGCTGAAATCCTAAATAGATTCGAGGAAGGAATGCTATCATCACTCTTATGGTTACTAATACCACATGATGTATGCGCAGATATATTAGAGTAGGAAGGATTCTTGCTAGTTTTATATGCAGATAATTTAAAATTCTGGTAGCAGGCCAAGGAAGTTTTTATTTAAGCTTAAAACATTGGACTAAAAATGAAACCTTTGAATTTGAAAGCAGAATTAATTCTCTCGACGAGACGAAGAAAAACAACAGAGCTTAAGATCTCAATCGTGGGAGGAAAAAACTCGGCTTTATCCTTTGCTTAATCGAAAACTTCTAATTTTTGGATCTAGATGAACTATACTGAGCAGAGCTCGGTAGAATCTTGGGATTTATTAGCGATGTAGCTACAAGAAGCAGTAAACAAAGGAGGATAGTGCCTGTAAGTCTATTTGAGCACAGTGGATCCACTCCCTAAACCTAAACTAATCTAGTTTGGACATAAAAAGCGAAACTATAAAAGCCAGTATGTACTTACTTTGCTCAATATTTGTTGTAAGATGCAGTTGCGGCTACTCAATTGCTAAAATGAAAAGAAAGCCACAAAACAACGACGGAAAGCGTTCTTGAAAGGACGATATTTTTTGCAAAAGGATTTTCTTGAAATAAAAAGGGAGAGTTCAGAATGGAATTCGAAAAAACATCATATAGACCATATCAGTATTAATTGTTTACGAAGTTGAAGGACGATCTGGCTAAAAAATTATTGATAATATTTATCACTACGAGGCTTAAAGAGTGGGGATGATTTGGTAGATAGAGAACAGACTGGTCACTTCTATCACATCAGAACCATGATACTCATACACAGGCTCACCAAATACATTGAAATCCGTGATGACTATGTTGAAAATAAGTTGTATTACAACAATTTTCAAAATTTTGTATATTCGAGAATATCCCTCGTATACATAGTGAAAAATTAAACTTTTATATGGCAACACTACGGAATAGTTTCTCGATTTTACTCTTCTATGATCTCGATCTATATTTTTCATTAAATTACTGTATGCAAACAAAATATCAAACTCTCTAGCTCAACTCAATGCGTTCCTAAGTTATCGTGCAGACTAACGGAACGACAAACGGAATCACATATGAACAATTGACATGCGGGAAGATTTATATAATGTACATAGATGTTCCGTGCTCTTTATAGGATTGATAGGAAGACATGTACTGTTATATTGGGATCTAAATACTTTCAGCTCGTTTGGTGTCAAGTTATCTATCTATTCCTGTTGCTTTATCATTGGGCTGCGAATTAATAAAATTGTTCATTTATATATTATTTTATCTCTGAATGGTGCTCGAACATTAATCCGTAGTGGCAATTCTACGGTCTATTTGTTGCCAGATTTTATCGCAAATCCATGTTGCTTTTTGATCCATTTGCACGCATACTGCTTTACATTTGGTTGCACCTTGAATTCTTCTGAAATAGAATGGGCTATTTTCATATCTGTTTTCTACCAACACAGTTTAGAATAAAATAATTTAACCTACGTATGTCTCTTACATCTACTACAAAATTTAAAATCCAGTTCAACTACAAGCAGATTTTAGAAGAAATCATTTGAGATCGTTAATTGTTATGGTTTCAGTTCATTCACTCAAATTTGACTTGATTCGTTTTAATTACTAGATCCATATCATCCAACCTCGCAACTCTTCGATCATCATGTTACATCGATGTTTAGTTTTCTTAATCCTTTTAACATTTTGCCGGGGCGCTATTCCCCTTCCGAAAGAATATTTTGGCGCTAACAGCATGTAGATACCATTCTAATGCGATTTTAATAGCAAGTCGAGCGGCAACTGCTAAACAAACCAAAAAATAAAAAATAAATAAATAAAAAATAATGCGGGAAGCCGACCGATCATGTATTCGGCCAAGAGACAAGATAACCGTGATACATCTGATGGATTCTCCACCTCCCTTCGTCGAGTTGTTATTTTGACATTAGAAGGATTATCCAAGCTTGGCTGCGTTGTTTCGTATTTATTATGTCTTCGCGGCCTCTCGGTTTGATTACTCAGAGACATCATCCCACCGTACTGCCCAACAGGCAAGGTCCAGAGACTTTGAAAATTCTCCTCTGCTATACATATTCGGATAAGATCATTGTGATAATTGACGATCATTTCCTGGTCGGGTTAGTTTTTCTCAGCGCCGCCTCGATTATCCCGTCCGTCTGCTCGGAGGTCGTTTGTTTCTTGAGAAGATCACTTCGTTTTTAACTCATTCTTTTAGGCTTTGAGTGATGTTATTACGGCGGTTTGCCTTCTAAATTAAATTTAAAGAAAGAAACATCAAAAAATATCTGCAGTGGAAATAATTTACTCATCTTTTGTCTTCTCGTATCATTTCAGGCACTAAATGGATTTCTAATGATCCTCACGTGTGAGGGTGAAGTGTTCTTCGCTACGCACAGTATAGAGAGCTATTTGGGATTTCATCAGGTGAGTGAGGGAGTTACATTTTGATAAAGCATTCCCTTGGGGAATATCTGGTAGTCGGTAGTATTACACTCCGAAAGGTTGTTAAACCTTTGACTGAATTACCTGAACGGTTTATGAATGGAATAACATTCAATCTAGTTAAATTGTGTATAAACGGAGCTCAGTAGTGCTGTTGATTACTATTTCAGGTTGATTATAAAATTTTAGAAATTTGATTGTTTTGACAGAAAAATTGGGGATTATTCGGGTTGGGCTTAGCCAATTATGTCCATTTAATCACTGCATGTTGGAAAAGTTATCGTATGTAGAGGACTTAAGTTATATTTAATTGAACACTAATGGAACTTTTGAATTATAGGTACTGAGCTTCTGGGGTATTTTGGAAGATAGATCGAATTAACCTTTCTAAAAATGTATTCATGTAAATTTTCGACATACACATTACACAGATCCACATACAAAATGATAATTATTTAGGAGAATAACCTTTTACATCAAAGCTATCCTCTAAAGATTTAGTCATGAAGGTTGTGTGAAACTGAAATATATACAGATAACTAGAAGAAGAGATCGGTGCAAAGTCGATACTAAGATATAAGGCACAAATTATATATCATATGAATATGCACTGCAATTGTGGACGTCTTTTTATGCATCAATATTACCGACGGAATTTGGTGAATTTTAAGCTGTGTTCCAATTTTTTAGAGAGACAAACATGATTTTTACAGTCAAGAGTAATTTTTGTTCGCGAAGAAACTTACTTACTACGCATTATATGATTTTTTTTTTCTAGAAATATTCAGGTAAGAAATTCGAAGTGACAAATGATGTCATAAATACAAGGCTAAGGATGATTTTTTTCATTTTCGTGCGTTCTAAGTGCCGAAATTAAAAATTGACAAACTCTGCACTCAAAAATCAAAAAATTCGTCCAATTATTTAAAGTGAGAAGAAGAACGTTGCACGCTTGACTGAAGTGAAGAAAAAGCGCAAGCGAATGAAATTTCTTCACAAAGTCATAGTCACACTACGATGAGTATTGGAAGTACATGCGCATAAATACAGATGGTCGGAGCATAAGGAGAAATAATTTTACAATTGCAGCTGATAGTGCCACCATTAACGGTTTTCTAAGACGGCACCAAGCTTTCTTGATAAAAAACCAAAGAAACTACAAGCTTAGTTTTGATAGAACGTGAATGCAATCTTTGCAAATTTGTCAATTCCTGCCACCATTTTTCATGCTTGGATAAATTCTGAGCTTTTCTTCCAATCTTTGTGATTGCTTCAATCGAATAATCATACTTCCGATGAAGCTACCATTCTAATTGTGCTTGATAAACAATATTTATTGATGAACTCGATTACTGCAAATCTAATGGTATAAATGTATGTATTTTTACTTCTGACCAATTTAATGGAAATTAAACATTATCTTCTAATATTCTAAGTATAGATGAGTAGAAGATCAATGGTATTGATCACAAACAGATATATGTGTTTTAACAGATGGATCAAAAATTGATGTCGGTATCTGGGCCTAAGTATACTACGTTTATTTTAATATACAGGATTTCTACCAATTACCCAACTATTGCAGTCTGTAAATAGTGCTGCTAATCGCAATTATATACTTGGAGTTATGTGACAAGGATATCAAAATGTGTGTTTATAGGCAAGCTGCAATCCAAAGAACTGGATTCAAACACCATTAAATTACTCATGCTCCAGCGATTCCCTAATAATAATTATTGATAATTTAATTGTCTTTGGAACATACAGTTCCCATACAAAGAGTTCGATCAATATACAGCTTTCTACATCTAAATTTCTTAAATGGACAATATTTAAAATAGCATCCAGAAAAAAGAAAAATGTATTTCAACATAGCTAAATTCCAATGACTTAGTAGTATATCTATAACTAGACGTCATTTAAACTAGATTAGATGAAGGATTAAGTGGGGCGAGTGGCCTTTGCATTGCAGCTGGCTTATTGTGCATCGCTTTCTTTATAGTTCATCCAACAATCGCAAAATTCCTAGGAAGAGTAGTATATTATTGGTTGAAGTTTTTTCGAAGTCGGCAGGCTTTAAAAGGTATGAGAAAAAAGCCTGGAATTTAAAATGTGCAATGGGCTCGCTTCATCCTCTTCGAAACATACCCGTATATATGGGTGATATATCTATCCTATACATGTGTTTGTTTAGTTTTCAGTGTCCGGTTGACTCCGGTTACTCCTCTAAGGATTCTGAGTTGATTTCTAGACAGCCTCAAAAGATCTAGGCTCTCCTTTGGTGAAGGTCCTTTAAGGAATCTTTTGGCTTGTCTGTAGCCTATCATTGAAGTCCATCTCTGGTTCTGGATCCACCTTGGGATGGTAAGCTTCGCAGTGTAATAAGAAATACCGCAAAATGGTTCCTGTTCTATGTGGGGTATGGATGCTCCTTTTTTGGCCAGTAAGTCTGCCTTGTCATTCTCTTTGTTAATGCTTGAATGCATTCCCACATTAACTTCGTTTTGACCACTGTTGATAAACTGACTTTCAATGTCGCTTTGCTATCTGTATAGATATGTATGTGTAGCATCGACTGAGGTTTTCGTATGCACATCTACTGATAGCATAAACTTCTGAGTGGAGAATTTTCCTAGGTTTTGATAGATATGAGCTCTTGGATTTAAACCATATATTCCTGCTCCTTTTCCTTTCTCGGTTTTAGAGCCAGCCATCGGTATACCGGTGATTAGGGCTTCATTATCTAAACTTATATCTATTTCCTACCTAATTGGTATCTTTATTTTGAGAGGCAGACAGAAGTTGTGTTTAGTGACCACCCTGTCTCATATCATGTCCAGTATTGGATTTTCTTCTATTCGTTCTGTTATAATATGTAGGCGTTTGGAGTCCCATTCACTATTTTCGTCTGTCCGGGCTCTGTACACCATTAGGCCAAGCTCATTTTCATTTAAACTAACTATATACCTACATTTAAATCTATTTTCATACATGGATTCTATCATAGATGGCACAAGAACTATATATCGCATGGCGTACCAGAGCAGAGTACACAGATTGTGAAATGGGTAGTGTATTCTGGAATGGACCATAACATGTTTTAGAGCATGCCGAAAACAAATGTTTCTATAACAGCAGTTTTGAATACATTTGATCGACTTCCTCAATATGGCATATACGGAAAAATATTAATCACTCGACTGTGGTCCATTCCGCAATGGTCCACTCAGCCATATAAAATTAATATACTCTTTTTTAGTACTGCATGTGACATCTAGTTCTTGTGCTATCTATGTTTCTATGTAACTTACCTACGAGATAAGAAGGGAAAATGATTTAATATGATTCATTCATTAGGACTTACATGTAGCGTACATAATTACTGGTAAATTGATAAAAATTGCTTAAATTTTTAATTGAATTGAAAATAAATAATTCATAAAAGTTTAGAGTATTTAAGTCTTTAATGTAATTCCCCAAATAAATGTTTCTTAATGATTTCTACATGAAACATTCCATAAAAATATGAAAAATATCCTCTTTTCCGTTCATATTACCAAAGAACATATAACTGTTAGATGTTCTTTGATATTACACACCTAACATTTGGCTGAAAAGTCAATAGTAGTCTTCCGTCCATTCCTGTAAATCGGGAGTTATTCAACTGTATATGTACGTATTTGCGTAATTACTCGAATTTTGTATAATTCTAATTCTCTAATAGCCTTAATTGTAGCTGGGTACCTCTCATAGCATACTCGCTGCGGGATATCTGATTACAGTAACGCACCAGAAAACGCACCGGCAAATGAACTTAGGTAGTGGTAAATTAATCTGAGTTTAACAGATAAATCCCTTACCAGAACCCTAGAATCAGTTAAAAGGATCTTAAACTTACTGACTTGTATACCAGGGACGAATTAAATATCTGCCTCATACTAAGACGGTTTTAACCAAAAATGTCATTAGAAAACTACAGTTCTGCTAACGGCGTAACATCTGTAGAAATTGTATTGAATGATGAGTATAGGGAGAAAAGCACACATTTGTTGTGTGAATGTTCCAATCTTGCCAAACGAAAAAAACAAAACTCACTAGGTATTTACTTCTTCCGTGATATGAGAAAAATAGCGGACAAAATAAATCATAAGAGCACCAGTAAAGCTCATTAATTCTTGTAGCTGGTTCTAATCACCCCGCAATCCTAGTACCAATTTTCAGGTAGGTTTGAACGAAGTAATATTACAACTTATCACTTTGATTTATCAGTATAGCTAGACACTGTTTCTATGGACGCCACCTTAATCTAATCTAACCTATACACTAGCGTGATTTCATAGCATTACTGTCTATTTATATCTGAGAAAATCAGCATTATTTAGCGAAATATGGAATAATAACTAAATAAAATTATGCATTCGACTAATACAAGGTTCTAGTTTCAAAACAAAGGCTATTCTGGTCAATTATTATTATCTTTCTTATTCAGAAAGTTCTCATTTTTGCCCAGACCGGAATAGGTACTCGGTAGGACCTTTGGAATTCTGAGAATTGTTCATAAACAAATGTGTTAGCTATGATTGCATATTTACCTGCATTTATTGTCGGCCCATGCTGTCCCCCTACCTCCATCCATAGCAATAACTGCAATTACTGCATGTGAGTAAATTTCACGAAATTAAAACATCAACGTCGACTCCTGCCCACAGTTTGTGTGTAGTAATAACAGCGTTTAGTATCGAAATGCAATCAGCTGCATTAAAATTTCAAATAAATCAACACACGATTAAAATATTGATTATTGGGGGCCTCGATGGTCATTCTTTGATTTCGCTGCACTGCCGGAGCCTCCTACTCCAACGCCTCCTCCACCTTCCCGATATCGTTTTCTGCACCGCGTGAATAACCGCTATGCAGTCTCGGAGATACAGAACCAACTTGAAGCAAGTCCTTTAGTCAATCGCACGACCCAACCATTTTCTATAGATCTGGTTTTAGCGATTTGGTTATTGCAGTTGTTTACTGAGGTTTTTTGATTGTAAAGTGATATCCCACCGTGGAAGAAGTTTCTGTACAATTTCATGGCGAGGTACATATTACCTGAGAATATTTAGTAAAAAAGTGTTCTTGGAGCTTCCCTAATAAGACGAAAAAATGGTAATAAATGTGGATGCAGGAAATAACTTCCGCTTTCCTCTAAGACCATTGAACCATTTCCTCTTTGATGACTATAATCCTTGACACTATCTTGACTTAGCTTCGTATCTATTTCAGAAAGGTCACTTTTCGCATCTCTACTGATCGCAGCAAAACACACGTTACACAAATTTAAGAGCTCCATTTAGGTACCTCTCTCTCTCTTCCAATTGAAGATTTTCGTTTGTTTTTGTAATTAATTAAGATGAAAAATGGGCGGTTTCATGAAATTTATATTCGTTTCTATAAAACCCAGGAAAAAGGGAAGAGGGTCAGGGTGTACAACAAGAACTGGCCAGAAGGGGGCATAGACACTAACAACAGCATCAACAGGAACAAAACTACAGTCGCAGTCATTCAGATCGACTCCAGTAACATGAACGATTTAGTGACGCTGTGAATGGGGCTCCACGATCACAGATCTCCTTTCGCCGCTTGTTGCTTTCTGTTTCTTCTTTTTTTTCCGAATTTTTTCTTATACCTTTTTCAATATCGAAATATTAAAAATTAATCTGAGAAAGAAGTTATCGTTGGAACGCTTAACGAAATCCATTGCATCAACGGAATTTATGTCTCAATTTGCTGGGATGCACCTTTGATTAATTGTTCGACCGATACTCATCGGGAGTTTTGTGAAATTTATTGCAATACGAGGGTCATCTGGGGGCCTAAAAAGTCATCGCTGTTGTAAATTGAATCGAAGGATTTTTGTGTATTGAATAAATATGAGGTGTGCTTTCGAGAACTTTCGAGAAAGTAATTAAAATGAGTTCTGATTTAATTTTTTGTTTTTTTTTTTTTTTTAATTAAATTAAACCAAATCCTAACGAGATCTTATAAGACATTGTTTGCACAATCCTTGCACATTTTAGATTTATTTGACTTATTGTGCACTGTTTTTCCAGTGGTCCTAATCAACCAACGAAGATCAGTATCCTTTTGAAGAAAATTTTCTTGACTTTAGAAAAAGCGAGTCAAACACCCGAAATTTACGCTTTGAGATTGCCCCGTATTCTTTGTAGTCTATATATGTAGGGGAGTGTCGTCGCAGGGTTGGACTTAATTTTGACTTTTGCCCATAACTTCCGATTGAGGAAGAATTTGGTCAATGAAAGCACATCTTTAGAAAGATCTGGAAAAAAGGAACACTTTTTCTGAACATTGCAGATTGATTGGGTGAAAAGTGAATGGAATATAGGCATTTAAAAATAAAGTGAATTCCTGTCAAGGTGTGCCAGTGTTGTCTAGGTTGGCCAGTCGACGAAAACTGTGCTGAAATGATTGAAAATGACCTGCATTTTTCTGTTTTTTAGCAATATTTGAATGTCACATTATTCGAAATCGCATTTCCGAAAAATGTCGTTATATTTACACATTTCAAATCATTTCTCTTGCATTGTCCCAAGAGGGCTTTATCTGCGCTTTTTTTTTGTGTGAGTATTTTCCTTTATCTAGTTTATTATTGGCGGACTTCGTTGGGATTGGTTTTGGACGTTTCTTGCGCGTCTTCCAAGCACACAATCACAGTGGGCCAACCATGCCTACACATAGTGGCCAACCTTGACGGCAAGCGGCACTGCCGCATCACGTGACACCACAACCGAACATGTTGCTGTATTTAATTTATCTCTTGATTTTATTTCAACACATTCACAATGCTTACCTTGGTGATTGCATATTTTCTCCTCACTGGCGCTACAAAAAAATTTTTTTTTTCAAAGCATTGTCATGAAAAGTTACTGAGGGAAGTTTTTCCGCGATCGAACATTGATGGCGCTAGTAGTCAAAACTAAAAAAATCGCAGATGGCCGACCTAGACGACAGGCCAACCCTGACGACATTCCCCTACATCTGTGCATATTCGATTTAGGTATTTGTTAAGTTTATAATTTCTAACTAGGACACTTGTATTAAGTTGATTTCTAGATAGGTTCAAAGCATCTAGGATTCTCCTTTCGGGGGAGGGTCATTTGATGAAACTTTTTGCATGTCTACATGTACAAGTACAGTTCATACCTCTGCAGCCCATAAAGTGCAAATCTGAAAAAAAATAGATGCTATAAGGCTTGCTAGTGCTTAGATACATTCTCAGATTTGTTTCGTATTGACCTCAGATGATGAAATTGCTTTTAATGGTTGCTTGACTATCTGTAAATATTCATATTATGTTACTGTCGTAGTGTCGACTAAAGTTTGCGTAGGCATATATAATTAGTGCATACATATTCTTATGTGTAGAATATTGATGCGTATTTTTCTATGCTTTCATAAATATTAATTATAGGTCTTATACCATATATTCCTACCCTTCCTCCTTTTTTTTTATATTAGAATGGTCGGTTCCATTCCCTAAATTTGTTCTTGTTTCCTCCCTACTATAGGTATATTTATCTTTAGTAGTAGAGAGAGGATAAAAAAATTCATTCCATGTCCAGCATAGGATTCGATTGTATTCTTTTGTTATACATAGTGATAATGCTTTATAAGTGCCATTAACTATATTCATCTACCAGAACGCTACACACCGGTCTTCTAGTCTCTTTTCTGTAGTTTGATAAATTTAGTAGTGTTTTTAGGGCATCGGTATATGTTTTATGCATTGAACAGGTTACTCTTAGACAGACTAGTCTATAGTAACTCCATAGAATAAAACAGTTAGATATTTCAAGCAGGTAGATGCTTATAGATTCATTCATTAATATGTTAAAACACGGTAATATGCACAGCCTCTCATTTATGGCTAGTGATTATATCTGTGGCGCACTGAGACATCGTTGTTGAGAAAAAATAAAAGAGCTCAAATTCATTATTAAAGGATAAACTATTTTTCAAAAACATTTTGCATATATGAACTCAACTATTCGTATAGATCTGGCATAGATAGTTATAGGAAGTTACTTAACACTTGAATTCAACGGAAAATTAGTACTGCCAAGTTCATGTCATAACTCTACATATTAAACTCTGACAGTAACCCGCAATAATAATAATAATCTAGAATTGTACTATAGTAATATTTTGTAGCTACGCTTGGAGGAAGAAAACAGTAACCCTTTGGTATATGCAGGGCCGTATCTATGAGGGGGGTCGCACGCGGGGACGCTTGCCCCGAGCGCTAGATTTAAGGGGGCCGCAGTACGACGGATCATACTTAACACTTCCGTCTTCTTTCCGGATATCATACTTTCAATTGTGCTTATATTTATACAGTTAATCAGTTTACGGTCTATTAAATTTAAGTCTGTAAGCTAATTAAACTAAAAATTTCGCTAAATTCTCAAATTGTACCTTTGCATCATATGAAATGAATTCAAAAATTGTACAAATGTGGCTGGCAACCCTACGTTCCCCATTATCCATCAATCCTACCTCGAATGTCGACAGAAATGTAAGACAGTAGATACAAGCACAGAGTTAACAGAAAATTATTTTTATGACAGCTAAATTTAGCCAGCCGGAGTTAAGGCCTGTGAATCTGAGTAAAAAATCAAAATTTTCCTAGATCCGGTACTGGGTCAATGTGCAAAGAAATTAAAAGCATAAAGCTATTCAAGTTATTGATTGTGTGTCAAAAAAACGGAGTATAATCCCCATTTACATGCCTTGAAGTTTTCTCTTGCGTTCAAAAATAACAAGAGGTCATCAGCTACACTAAATGGACCTCAAATTTCAAATATATATATATATATATATAAAATACTTATCAACTTCCCATATAATGATTCTAGAAATTCATCAGCTATTGTTGACATAAGATCATGCTTTTCACTCGTCTACAGAATGCGCACAGCGCATTTAAGTATGCGCTGCACTGTTTTCTGGATTTGCTTACCAAGGACTTCGGTTAGAATTCATAACCCTAACAGATATTTAAAAAGCCAATCTGCCCGAGATAGTGGCAAGTGGTCCAGCACAGTATAACCTGATACATTTCAAAGCTGCAAAGACGAATAATTTCCGTCACTCTGAAGGTCATACTTGATTCATTGCCGATAGATCTCCACTGTAGGAGTATAGCGTCAATTAGCGCTGTCAGGCGCAAAGCGGAGGGTTGGTGTACAGAGAGAGGTATTCCAATATACTCCAGAAGGTAAACTGCAGTAATTGCAGGGATGAAGCTGACTATCAAATAGCTTTCCCAAGTTTTGGTGTGGGCACAGAGGCTGGAGTGTATTCCAGAGACTGCCAGTGTCATAAGTATTATTGCCGGGTCCGTAGCGATAGCTTATATGAGAATCCTGATTGGAGGAAAGGAGATTATCGGAGGCGCCTTTCATGCAAGGCCTCCGATGAAACAACAAGGAAAACTGCAGTATCGCGAGGTAATTGTGGCCTGAATATGACAGGAACAAGTAAAGATAACTGCTTTATGGCAGCAAAATATATACCAGGAATCTACTAGGAGTAATTACGGATCGTTACGACATAGAAGACCATGCTAGAAGACTGGAAATAGCGTCGAACGATTTCTGCAGGAGCTGTAAAGATTCGAAAGAAATCGAATCCGTCCAACATATATTTTTCGAGTGACACACTCTAATGAATAAAAAAGGTAGACTATTAGGTTGCTACTTCTTTTTAAATCTGGAGGGATGCAAAGCAAAGAGTTCAGATGCATCCTGAGTTTCCTCTAATAATCAAGATGGATCTAGCGCTATTTTAAAAGTTTTCCAATGAGGACAAGGGCCACAATGGACCCAATGGTGATTAAGTGAAGCAGGCTAGGCACTAGCGGGACCCCTCATACCTAACCTAAACTAACCTGACTAAATAATACCTTTCAAATGATCTGGAGAAATTTTTCTGGATGATCGTCAATCAATAATATCTCATTCGAAGGCGGTATTATTATGCCCAGCAATACTCTCTGTCTAAATCATTTTCTTTAGGCAACTTCTCATTTGGTCCTATGTGAGAATTTCCATCGCTTGCTTAAAAATTGCCTTTTGAAGATGTTGTGTATGCTGCTGTTGGCCATCCTAATGCTGCATACCTTCTTGCCGATTCTTTTATATGATCCTGCATAATCATGAACACATCCTCTGGAGCTTGAACCGAAATGGTCTATAATCCATGGAAGTGGTCCGTATTGTCACCTCTTATAACTATAAAAGCCACTATTGCTACTATGAGGAACTCTGGCTTCTCCTTAAAGAGCTTTTTCATTCCCAAATAAAGGTTACCTATATTGATTTGTTTATTGTAGAAATCTCATTGTATAAGGTGAAATGTGTACTTATGAATGAAAAAATCAGTTTTGCCAGACTTTGCCAACGGTGAACCAAACAATACTAGCCTACAGCTTTTTACCTTTTTCCATTTTTTTTCTTGTTGTGATTATCAAAACACACAATAAGCAGTTGCACATTTTCATCGTATTTTTTATATGGTTTTTCTTTTGATTCAAGCAACATAACTAAATGGCTATATCTAGCTATTATTTTCTGTCGTAAACAATTTAACATATTCATATGAAATTCCCGCTGACACTAATAAAAGTCACGCCAACAAATTGCGCCGCCTATATTTATAGTATGTAGGTACTTTCCCAGTCGCCATAATGCACATCCAAGCATCAATAATTGTGGGAAAATCGAAGAACGAAAAAAGCAAAAATATGTTTGGCGTACCAACCACAACGTGGCGCTGTTTATGGGACATCTACATTGATGCAGTCATGTATTACAAACTGATTGGAAAAAATTTATTGCCATGTCCCCAGTAGGGTGCGTTTGGTTGTCGAAAAATCCAAATATACCCCCGGCTGTGTCTCCTCTGCAACCATCAGTAGCTCTTCTTTTTATAACAAGCGAATATTTTGGTTAGGCGCACTGAAGGAGCAAAACGCAAAGTAAACTTCGTGAAATTATAAGAACTATGGGGGGAACGGTGGGATAGAATGGCAAATGTTGCTCATTTGATAAATTACCTGAGATGCAATAAATTATTTGCATGGCGCACTCATACTTTATAATTTGCATAAAAAGTTAATTAAAGTCGCCTACCTCATTGTTCTTATTTCTGTTGCAGTCTGATATCGTCCACCAGTCCGTATACGAACTAGTCCATTCCGAGGATAGGGAAGAACTACAGCGTCAACTGCTGTGGAATTCATTTCTACCCGCCGACTTGTCCGGCATGCCGCTGGGTGAAGCCCTTGCACCTGACAAAAGTTCTTACTTGGAAAGAAGTTTTACCGTACGCTTCCGATGTCTCCTGGACAACACTTCCGGATTTTTGAGGTTAGATATACGAGGTCGTATAAAAATTCTCCATGGACAAAATAGAAAAACAGAAGAACCTCCACTAGCTCTATTTGCCTACTGTACACCATTTGGACCGCCTTCCCTGCTAGAGATTCCTCAGAAAGAGAACATGTTCAAGTCTAAGCATAAACTTGATTTGTCACTAGTGTCAATGGACCAAAGGTTAGTATAATACCGTTAAGATTTATCTCTAAATACTTATTTTCTCTTAACGCAATTCTTTTCCAATCTGTGTAGAGGAAAAATGGTTCTGGGATACTCGGATGCTGAGCTAGTTAACATGGGTGGTTATGACTTAGTGCATTATGATGATCTGGCGTATGTGGCGAGTGCTCATCAAGAACGTAAGTTGTTGTAGCAATATTACTAAATTTGACTTCATTAACTTATTACATTTTCAGTCCTTAAAACTGGTGCCTCAGGTATGATAGCTTACAGGTATCAAAAAAAGGATGGTGAATGGCAATGGCTTCAAACCAGGTGAGTAATTGTTTTATGTTCGTTCTTTTAATGGCATGGTAAAATTGACAATCAATTTTCTGTTCAATATTAATTGTATTTCTGCGAATTTCATTTCACCACTTGTCAGCGGAGCTAATATAATAAAAGAATTCTGTTTTTTAGATGTTTATTTAGTTAATGATTTTCATTTCTTTTGGATTTCTTTCCGTTTTGCATATTAATTTCAAGACGTTTTGTTTCTATGAAGATCATTCTATAGAGAATAGATGACTACCTTTTTTACAAAAAGGTTTACACTTTCAACGGCTAGAAAAGACCGCAGTTTTGTAACCTGTCGACTTCAAGCCAACCAGTCTGTTTTGCTTTCTTATAAAATATTTTAAAAAGTTTTCATACTCGCAGATCCATCAGAATGTATTGAAAAAGAATCTGCTATGCTTGGGACAATCTGGATATTGTACCTAAAATAGTTGCGAAAGTTTTCTACGCATGATTTTTAATCCTTGAATGGCAATAAAAAGAAACCAAGATCACATATAACACAAATACTCTAATCTCATAGATTTACATACTCTAAAGAGCATAGCCCCTCTCCGACGCCGTTCCTAGAATTTCGTATATTCACTGAGGTGATGAGTCTGCAATGCTTTTCCTAATGATGGCCTGCTGTCTGTTGCTTGTTAGATAAAGTGAACCATACATGTTTTCCTGTTGATGTCTTTTGCTTATCGTGAAGCCCTCATGTAACCTTAAAACCCATATTCCATTTCGGTTGTTGTTGCTGTCAATCGAGAGTGCAAGGATTATAAGGTGCGAATTTATGTTCTAAAATGGGTGAAAACAGGGAAGTTCTTCATAAGGTTCGAGCACAAGAATATTGGTATTATCCAAGAATTTGGATACTGCTGTTAGTGTTTTAGACACAATACTAGGCAAAGTCTGGTAACTCCTAAAGGTTGTCATATAAAAATTCTGATTTTTCCAGGATATCTATGTACTGTACCTACTGATTGTGAACTGTATGATAATGAAACTTTAAGTTTTGGGTGCAGTAATTTCATTAATATTTCAGATGAAATTTCGAAAACAAATTAAATCGGGCGAACCCTTCCTAGGGTTGTCATGCACAAATTCTGATTTTTTATCCAGACTGGGAAAGCAATCAGTCCCAGCAGGCCCAGACATGAAGACCCAAGGCCCCTAGGCAGTACATAGGGTCAGGGAATTATTAGTCGTTTATTTAACTTACATTGACCTTAGAAAATTAACAAGCAGACCTAGAGATATCAAAAATAAGTACTAATAAGTGTGAGAATGTGCTTAGTTTGCCATCCGACGAACTTTTTTCTCTGCAAAGGAACGGATTACCTCACTATAGGCCACTGACTGCATTATTTCTGACTCTATGTACAGCACAGAGAGTGAATTGAGCCTGATCTCCCCTATGGTGGATCTTAAAACCTCTTCACTCATTTTAGCACTGATAACGACCATTCTGCCGATAAGTTTTACTCTGGTGTCCACAACAACATCCGGAGCGCTATTTCCTCATCTGGATGAATGTCAAAAAAGTCTTTTTACATAATGTACTTGCATAACTACAGGGCCGATCATTGTTTTCACCTTGAAGCCTCAGCGGACGACAAATGCGCTCGCTAGTGCAGACACTTGTTTTCAAAAGGCACGTCAAAATCGTCTCTAGATAGATGACTTTCAAGTTCCGTGCGCTCTCCCAGATATTTTGATTTTCCAAGCTATGTAGCTTCATAAGAATGTCAAACTTTTTACTCAAGCTCTCGTAAGCAGAACCAAGGATGTGGTTCTGAAATCAACCTGTCTATAATAACGTTGAAAACGGTAACTCTGAATCGGCCCTTGCCGAATATTGCGACTTTGATCTCGTTTCCATTTACTTCATCAATTGAGAATTTGCCGCCCTGCTCTGCCTATTGGTAAATCTGCCCTTGTATGCAGAAAAAATAAAAGTGAATTGGATTTTTTTTAAATATCAGGGCCCCTACGCAACTGCCTCGTTTGCCTAGATAAATGTTCACCGTTGAGTCTCAGTAGTTCGTTTTGATACATATAAAACTATATAAAATTCCCAAAATTGTTGATCTTATATAATTTTTAACTTTTTCCTAGTTTAACTATAAATTTATTTTTAGAAAACCATAATTAGATGATTCCAATTACGGTTCATATTTTCTTGCAATTTATTACGTGCACAGATCAGTACGAAAGTGTCATCACTGTACTTAGAAGAAAGCATCCGGATAATTTGCCATACGGATTATCCGGAATAATTAGCATCCAAATTCCTCAAATCCCGTTATTCGGATAATCAAGATCCGATCTACGCCGATTCGGAACTATACGGATCCGTACTATCCGAATCCCTACTAAGCCAGAAAGGCTCAAAATTTCTTCCAGATTGGATTGTTTTTTGGGAGAATGGAAATGTCATGAAATTCATATCTTCCCAAAGAAACAATGCAATCTGGAAATTTTTTAAACTTTTTTCCTTAGACTAGATCCAAATAGTTCGGATCCGTATACGGGCAGTACGGGTCCGAATCCGGATAGTTCGGATTCGAATCCGGATAGTTCGGAGCCGTATCCGGATAGCTAGGATCCAGATTTCAGGAAACGGATAGTCCACAGATCCGGGTATTCAGAAATCTGGATATTAGCAAATCCTGATCCAATTTTCAACTTTGAAATTCAACTTAGTACCAATCGGAGAGTGACGACAAAATAATATTTATTTGAACTCTAGCTAAATAAAAATTGTGTTCTAGAATTTGACTCTGTTATGGTTCAGCATTTACAGCCTTCTAAACATATTGAGCATGGATAGTTTTCTTTACTCTGCTGTGTTTTGTTATCTTAAGAAAATACTTATCTATGGTAATTAAAATGCTGATGTTCATAATCGCAGCATGCTTACCTTCTTCAAATGTTGCATCTTATAAATTAAATAGTTTTCTCTCATCCCAACAAGATTTAATTCTAATCTAAAGACTAATTTTGAAAATGTTTTATTTCATTATCAGAATTGTCCACCTAGAAATATATCAAATTACGCCCACGATCATTTGTTTATGCATATTTAAAGTGCTGTTTGAGCTACACTTGTAGTTACGTTATGTCTATTCAAAGGCACAAGGTATTCACTGATTTCCGATTTAAGCATAGTTGTAAAAATGACCTTTTAACGGTCAAAATGGATATTAATAAAGCGTTGAACAGGAATACAATTTGACAATTTTTGTTCTTCTACAAAGTATTTAACTGACTCTGTTTATCACGCAACCTTGTTTATTTTTTATTTTATCTTATTAAGTCAAGCTCGGGTGATACTCAGCATGGCAGTAAGGAGATAGGGAAAGGATTAGGGGACGAGAGGAAAGTACTGAAGGTACTAATGTATGCCACTCTTGAACCTTCGCAGATTGTAAGTCCGAGTAAAACAGAAGATTGTAGACTGTGCCACATTCGCACACTTCGGTATAAGAACGTATCACGGAATTTTATTGTACGGTCAAAAGCATTTTGAATGGTGAAAGGATGTGCGCGGCTTGCAGCACGAGTATTTATCGAAACATTGACCATGCATGTAGCGGTATAAGAACGAAAGGTATCCAACATTGTGGTGGTACTGGACTGAGTGCATATGGCAAGTTATTGCCAAATCGCTAATGAGTTTGAAGGCTCTCTTCTGGACAATTTCCAATTAAGCTAAGGCTGTACGACCAGCCTCGGCCCAGATATGGGAATTGTATACCATTCTAAGTCTGATATAGGACTTGTAGGGGAGCGCTATATTTGACGGGCTGAAATATATCTTACACCTTTCCAGAGATCCAACATATTTCGATGTTTCCTTGGCAACAGAGAGGATGTGTTCTGTTCAACTTAATTTAGAGAAAATATTGATGCCAAGAATGCTCACTGACGATGAATCGGAAATTAATTCTCCATCAAATGAAATGGGGGTGGTTAAGTGGTGATCTTGTTTCAAAGAGATGAAACAGCTTTGGGTCCTGGATGCATTGAATTCGACGCGATTCGCTGTGCCCTAAGCGATAATATTGTCAATATCTTTATTCAATTATCTAATCCTGCATACTAATTTTATACCTTCGGTATTCCCTCCGGAGTAATAAGTGTTAACGGAGTAGGCAAAATCAAGGTACTATTATCGAAAAAACTATGTATGAAATTGAAAGTAAGAGAAAGCAGATTATTAGTGAAAATTAGGAGGACAAACGGAGAGATAACAGAACCCTGGGGCAAAGAGGCATTTATAGGGTGGGGTTCAAATGTAGCGCCATCTAATACAACACGAATTAGCCGATCAAATAAAAAACTTTTAATCCATAATAGAAGCCGAGGAGAGAGACCAAGTGCTTTAAATTTGGTTAAAAGGGCAAGATGCCAGACTCTATCGAAAGCCCTTGAAATATCCAACGATTTTGGACTCTATCAAAAGCCCTTGAAATATCCAACGATTTTGGACTCATTAAAATTGAGGAAACTACGACTCCAACATTCCGTAACAAAATCCAGCAAGTCTTCAGATGAGCGTCCAGTCCGGAGGCCATATTGGCGATCATTGATGTACATAAAATTAAGTACTGAAATAAGCTTTTCATCTGTAGAAAAGTTTATCAGAAGCTTTTTATCGAATCGCTTTCAGCTTTAAGGGTGAGCAATTTCCTGCGTCAACTAATTTTAGTTTTTTAAGGTATTGCACAAAGTTCAATCTTTGAATCCCTCTAAAATAGTTTATTTATCAACTACCACCACGTAGTCTTGTAAATTCGTCAATGCACTTATAGGTTAAAGATAATCAGATATTGGCCTAATGGTAGAACTATGTATGTTTCGCATATTAATGGAGATCTCTTATGTACATGGTGACCGAAATAGATGTGTGCTCCAATGCAATCCTGATCAACATTTGCGACGATACCCCCACAACTCATCTCTCCTAATTGAATGGTTTGGTAGGAGAGGTTAACGATTTTTCCATAATTTTGTATACATCAACCAATAGCTTCAAATAATGACTCAAATCTTTTGTAAAGATAATCATTAGAGCAATTACATAAAATTGTCCATAACTCTTTCCGTTCTCCCCCACCGGGTCAACGTTATGGCTCAATAAAGTCAAAATTTTGGAATTTTAACTAAATATCAACACAAGTTTTACACACCAAATTAAAAAAATTCAAAGCTTTCAGCTTATGACGTATCACACTTTTTACCTAAGATCTACCCCTTTCTGCATATGTTGACTTTTTCTTAACCCCATTTTATCTTATCTTATCAATATTGACGTCCAATCAGCTACTGTACCTACGTTATATTTACGTTCCATCGATTGTAGTAGTATGTGCGTTGAATGCCTAGAGAGATATGTCGATGTTATATCGATCAGACACCTCTCAACTGTAGAATAGACAACCAATGTTTTTCTAATAGAAATGGTATATTTCACTATTATAGACAGACATTTAGACCAACGTACTTCGTACCTACTACCTCCTTTTTCTTATTCCTCTCCATCTTGTTCTTCTTCCTCTTCCTTTTCTTCTTCCCCTTCTTCTTCTTCTTTAAATTAAGTACATTCTTATTGTACTGAGCATTGAATTGCATTCACTAAAAAAGTTTTTCAACATTTTATTTCAGCTCAAGACTTGTATATAAAAACTCCAAGCCAGATTTTGTTATATGTACACATCGCCAACTCATGGAAGAAGAGGGTAGAGATTTATTAGGGAAGCGTACAATGGACTTTAAAGTCAGTTATTTGGATACTGGTTTAGCATCCACATACTTTACAGAAGCGGATCAACTCGTCGTAGCTCCAACAGGTTCACCAACTTCATTACCCCCACCAGTAACGCCGCAACGAACTAGTCGTAGATATAAAACTCAATTACGTGATTTTCTTTCTACATGTCGTTCGAAACGTAAATTACAACAACCATCACCATTAGGACAGGTAGGTTTGATTCACTTTACGTAAAACTATATCAGCAGCTCTAAAAATCTAATCTACGATTCTCTATTCAGGTAACATCTCCAGCACCAGTTGTTGAATATATTCCTGATCCAGCAGCGGCAGTTGCAGCAGCATATTCTAATCTAAATCCTATGTATACGACTTCTCCTTATGCTTCAGCAGCCGATAATCTCTACATGTCGCCTTCCGTTCATTCCACAAACTTCTATCCAGTAACAGAGAATTTATTTCACCAGTATCGCTTACAAGGCGTTAGTAGTTACTATCCTGAGTATCATCATACGACAGGAGCAACATCATATGTCACAAATGGATTCCTGTCTTATGATGGTTATGGAATTCCAACCAAAGATGATAAATGGCAAGATTCTAGTAAGTACTACAGTGGAACTGATATTTCTGGTCGTAGTGTATATAGTAGCTACGGTAGTCCAACTTCAACACCTCAGGTAAGTTAATAACTTCGTTGTTTTTATGATTTAAAATAAGAATTCTAGGTTGTACAGATACCTCTGAAAACTCCAAAGTCTTCACCCCAAATAATGGAGGTTGTGTCCTGCTCATCTGGTGGCCCATCTCCAGTAAATAGTACCTCGTCTATAGCAATAAATACGACACCGAATCACATAAACAGCACGCCGAATAATTCAGCTACGAACAATGCCAATAACTCAAGCACAACAAATGGAAACAGCGGTATAATTCCGGTAACGCCAAAGGTAGAACAGTCTCCACCAGAACACTATGAACGTCAGACTGTTTTAATGTGGGGTACAACTTCAAGTGGCAATACATCTTCTCCAGTTAATACAAACACAAGATCTCCTCCGCATACCCCAACTTCCAATGGCTTATATAACAATGGGCAACAAGTGAAACTTGATGATCATAATCACCCTGAATTGCAACATTCTTCTCATCTTAAATGGAATGGGACATCTAAAGCAGTTCCTGATGTTCAGGTGTATCAACTGCATCAGCAACATGCGACCGAAACTGTGGACCCAGCTGCAATGTATGGCCATCATGTAGCCTCGCATCATCCTAGCGGACATATCTTATCATCAGATCATCCTCATCATCAGTCACCGCATACACATGCGGATGCCATAATGCAGGCGACGAATCACCAAAATAGTGTTATTGGACACCATCAACATCAGCAGCACCATCTTCAACAGCAACAGTCCCACCAGCCTGTTGGAAGTAGTAGCAACTGCGAGGTATGGAGTCCTGCGTCCTACTCGCAATACCAGTATTTCACTTATCACCACGCTCCTCAGCACGCAAGCACTCAGTGAGTGTCGAACTTTTAGTTGAAACTTTTTTGTTCTTTAGCTTTTTCCTAGTGTTGTTCTTGTTTTAATTTTTTTTTTTTAATATTCTGTGTGCTTTTTATAATTTCAATGTAGATGTTTTTATGTAAACTGCGATGAGCTTTTATGCATAGAGCACAATAATCTGTATCATAGGTTACTTTCTAAAGTTTCCCCAAAGGAACTCGGGTATTATAGAAATATCTATAAGTTTTGACTCCTGCTTGAATCTACCAAGTGCAAATGATTATATCTTCACCAATCCCTTAAAGCCTTAGAACATCGGGCTAGCTGGAGTAATTCATTTGTCTGTCAACTAGCTGTAATTTAAATACAACTTTAGGTGAGCCCACGGCCTCCCCCAACCTTCCAAATTTTAAAACATCCATCTGGCCTAGCAACGAGTATCTTGGAACTATATAGTAGCTGTGCCGAAGGAGTTCTATTACAAAGTCCATGATGCCCTAGGCTCAGTAGGCCAGCGTATTTATCTTTTATGAGTTAGGAGTTTTCTCTAAATGAACAGAACCCCAGTTGTCTCTGCAATCATACATCAGTACTGTTGTAACAAACCCGTAAAGCTCACGATAGAAGCTTCGTTCTAAGTTAAATTAAATTAAATTACTCATAAGGACTACTACTCACGGGCCTAATCAGCCTCAGACACATTTTTGATTGGTCCATTGTAATACCACATCCCATGACAACATCCCTGTACCCTCTTAAGATGATGCATTAATGGTGAGGGAGAAAACTAATACTAACTGCAACTGCTTATAAATCTAACGAATTCATTAATTTCTATGTTTATAGTTTCTTCTAATTTCCGGAAGGAAGGGTTTACTCAGTGTTCAATTTGATTTTATATTGCTAACTTCAGAGCTTTTAAGCAGTGTTAGTAGCTGGATGTTTGCGTTGTTAACAACAAAGACTTCTCCGCGTAATAATACAGGCGATATAACTCCTGCATGTTACGATATTCATCCATTTTTAATCCATCCATGAAAATTGACGTTTCTGACCTGGTGATCAACAAATTTTCTTTCTAGTCCACTGTTCCTAGAATTATTGTAGAGAATCCTTTTGTTTTGGCACAGTATGATCTGTAAATCGCCCATTAGTATATGGTTGGAGAGCTTCCAAAAAGTTTGCCTTTCTAGTGTCAGCAGCAAAAGAGCAGCAAAAACAGTTGATAAAGCATAGCTCCCATTGTCGTGGTGTAGGAAGCAGTTTTCAATGAAAGTCTCACAATGAATGTGATATTTTGTTTACTGTCCCCGTTTAACGTCAATTGATGCCGAATTTGGTAGAATCTCGCATAAGCCTGTTAGTACCTATATACGCCATTGCAAAATGGACTATTAAATTTGGTCCTGTTAGTTTTTCCGGCTTTGTCAAGGGTATTGAAGGTTTTGATAATAGGTTTAAATTAGAGAGTACTCAGCAGTCATCCGAAAATAGTCCTTTGTTAGACAATCTCTAATTAAATACTTTTAGTTCGCAGATTGCACATCGCATCTAAAACCTCATAATTATTTGCAATGATAAATGTAGGGCTATTGCCCTCATCATTATTTGGCGTTAAATCAGAGTTAAAAGTCAAACCTTAGACTCGAAATCATACCAGTTTTCAGAATCCTGTTTGAGCAGGCGTTATGTGTCATGTACATGGTCCAAAGCCCATATGCTAGCTCTTGGTTGACCTGAACCCTTCTTATACTAAATAATATAATGTTGATGGTATAACCATGGACAAGTAATATTACTTGTAAGTAGTATAACTGGACAACATAATTTCAGGCCCGGGTTTCTTGAATTGGAATCGTTCTCCTCATTAGAAAAAACTCTCTAAGGTGTGTCAATTATGCTATAGGTTTATAATATATAGATTATCAGTACTTTGCATAGTCAATATTCCTGAGTTGAGGATATAGCATTCTCAGATTTACTTCAACCGTTAACAAATGAATTCAAACTTTAAGCAAATAAATTTGAACCTTGAACAAATGATTTTAAACCCTTAACAAATAAAATTAAACCTTGAACAAATGATTTTAAACCCTTAACAAATTATTTAACCCCTTAACGAATGAGTCTCAACTGTTAAAATATAGACTTAAACCTTTAGCAAATATTTTTTAAATCTTAACAAATTTATATTTAAAATATTTTATTTCAACTTAAGTAAGTATTTCATACAATTTTTTTTTCTCAAATATAAAATCATGGCACCTTGACGTTCAAAAAAATTTCTACTTCTATGCACTCTACAAGTGAATTCTATTTGCAATCTCCTGTGTTCTGCAGTGTACTGCACGGAACCAAAAGAACACAGCTGTAATCTGCAATACTTCTGTCTTTTCAGTGCAATGGTTGACCATCCACAGCCTGAGTAAGTAAACCAAATCTATTATATATTTGGAACAGTCATTAGGTGTGATTTGCTGCAGCCTATCTTCGATCACTGAAAGAAGATTATGTTCTCCACTCATGTCACCTAAAACTAAACGATTTTTCGATAGGGTTTCACACGGACGAGTAGAGTAAAGAGGCAAAATGTTTAGTGTTAGATCCATGGTTTCAATCTTCATCTTAGAAGATCTCAAGCCCGCTGAAAAAGGGGCACCCGTACTTGAGTTATAATTCCAGCAGAACGTGGCAGAAACGACGAACTTATTGCTGCGATAAGTAACCAAGGAATTGCAATTTCTACTTGCAATTCCGATAGACTTTCTCTATTTCTGGGCGAACTTGTTGAAAAATTGGAAGCATTTGCATTGCATTGCTTAGTGACGCATTTTTAATTATGGATAATGTGAGAATACACAAAACACAACAAGTTCGTGATGTGTTATCAGACAAATTTGACACTAAATGTTTTGCCTTCTTACTCGCCTATGCTATGCCCTATCGAAAAATCGTTTTCTAAAATGAAATCACATGCACGTTCAGTTTTAGTTGACATGAGTAGAGAACGTAATCTTCTTTCAGTGATCGAAGATAGCCTGCAACAAATCACACCTAATGACTGTTCCAAATATATAATGGGTTTCGTTTACTTACTCCTAAGGCTGTGGTTGGTCAACCGTTGCACTGAAAAGTCAGAAGTCTTGCAGATTATATATGCACCCAAAATTTGAGAAAAATAAATGTATGAAATGCTTACTTAAGTTGAAATAAAAAATTTTAAATATAAATTTATAAAGAGTTTAAATATATTTGCTAAAGGTTTAATTTTTTTTTGTTAACAGTTCAAACTCATTGGCTAAGGGTTTAAATATATTTGTTAAGGGTATAAAATCATTTGTTCAAGGTATAAATTTATTTGTTAAGGGTTTAAAATCATTTGTTTAAGGTTTAAATATATTTGGTAAGGGTTTAAGATCATTTGTTCAAGGTTTAATTTTATTTGCTTAAAGTTGAAACTCATTTGTTAATGGTTTAAATAAATCTGAGAATGCTATATTTTCAGGAACTGCAAAAGGCCTCATCAATTGATGTCTCAACTCGCCATTTGACTACTTATAGTCATCCGCCGCTAATTCTGAAAATTTCCAAGTATAAATATTCACCGTTACAACGTTTAAGCCAGGATGGAATCGCATCTTATCTTATCTTTAAGTTCACGCAAGTCGACGTTTTGGAACTGTCGTTAAAAAGCTGTCGAAAATCTCCTCGACATCAACTTCGGTGTCGTTTTTACTTCTTCTTAAGAAACAAAAATAGCGATTACTCTTTAAGATTTTTTACCGGGGCAAACTTATATTTGTTCAAGAAGGCATTTCTTTGGACTCTCCGGTATATATCAAAAGCTAAAAAAAATTTATTTGTTATTTCATCACACAACCCATTTTATTTTGGGTGACAAGTTTCTTCTTAAGGCAAGATGAAAATTAAACGTTCTATTTTTTAAAAATTAAAATATCTAAATATGCGGCATGAAGCTCAAGTGCAGTCAAAATTCACCATTTATATCTAGAGGCTTCTGTATCAGGGCTTCAAAACGTTAAAACATATGGATCTAAGAAGCAACAATAGTAGGGAATTGCCTTTGATGTGTAATACACCATTATCAAAAATACCTGAAGTTACACAAGCTAAATCAGTTGCTTGAAAATTAAATTCAAACATTCCTTCTCAACAAAAACGGCAAAATCAGCAAGAAATAAATACTCCATCAAGAGAGAAAAAAAGTTTTTTCGGGAAGAACTCCAAGAACAAAATTTCTTTCATACAAAAGTTCTTGTAGTTCTTCAAGAGCGAAATGAAATAGAATAGGAGTAGCGAATACATGAAAAGGAAAAATTAATCTTCCGATATCGGGAAAGCTTGAATCACTACTCTTCCGCAGCATGTACTGATCCTTGTGAAGTCGAATCTTCTTTTAATCCTAGTGTTTCAAAAATAGTTTTGATGAGAATAGCATTCGTCGATTCTGACAAAGGCAAGGCACCAAATACAATAGAAATTTACCGGTCTTCTAAAGAGCTCGTTATGGCTGACTTTACTCTTGGTTTTTCGGCTATAGTTTGTACGGAATCACCGTGGAGCTTAGCCAAGATGGTAAGCAAGGTACAATGGCGATTACGCAATCACTCGTAGGAGCTCGTTATCGTCAGTCTTGTAACCTTGGCATACACCATCTCTATTCCTCTTTACATGGAGGAAAGTTATTCCGAATTTCGCTCCCACAAAACTGAGTAACGTTACTCCTGAAATTAAAACTGAGGCCAAACACCTAGGAATGATACTAAGCACCAAATTAAATTGGAGAAGAAATGTGAATGAGTGCGTCAAAAAGGCGGCCATTGCTCTGTGTGCCTATAAGAAAACTTTTTGCAAAAGATGGGGTATACACCCTCGCATCGTGCACTTGATGCTCACCACTATTGTAAGTCCTATCCTTACATATGGAATACTAGTGTGGTGGAATTCTCTAGAGAAGGCGACACCACTGAAAAGTCTTACTAAAATACAGAAAGCTATCTAAGCATTAGAGGGGCTCTTCGAAGAACACCAACAGCAGCCACGGAGATTATATTCCGGCTCTTGCCCCTTGATATCCATGAGAAATGTATATGTATCGCGTGGCGTGACTCTGATATGTGTGACTTTACGGACGTTTCGAGAATGTATGTGGGAGTGGGAGCTGGGGTGTACTCACTCAAATACAGTAATCTTCCTACCGGACTACTATAGTGCGCTCCAAGCGGAGATTCTGGCTATTTACAAAGCAGGAAAGCTGCTAGTAACAACTTATGATGTATCTATTGATCGAGTTATCAGGATTTGTATTGACAGCCAAGCTGCAATCAAGGCTTTGAACTCGAACACCATTACATCGCGCCTAGTGGAACGGTATCGCAGTGAAGTCGGAAAACTGGGTGCTAACCACAGAGCTATTCTCTGCTGGATGTCTGGTCTCAGTTACATACCTGGATATCAGGCAGCTGATGCTCTGGCCATAAAGGGCTCGGCTATGAATATATTTCTAGTGGAAGAATTCGTAGGGCAGCCCTTAGAATCAAAGAAGGAGATTCTAGATTTACAGGCCTGTAAGCTGGTAAATCGCAGGTGGGGAGAACTGATCACATGCACATTCTCAAAACAGCTTTGGCCCGAGATATGTACTGAGAAAAATTCTTGTCTGCTGAGGTAGAAGCGGAATGATGTGCGTAATCTTACTGCAGTTATCACGGGACATTGCCTCTTTAGCAAACATGCAGAGCGCACGCAAGGTCCATACAATGACTTCTGCAGAAGCTATACGTACGAGGAAGAGGTTAAGAGCATTCACCACTTCCTGCGCGAATGCGTTAACCTTGCTGCGGTGGAATGTTGTATCATGATGTCATGTCTTTATGTCAGTACGTCAGAAGTGTTGGGTGCTGAACTGAATTTAAACAAATGGGGAACAATTTGTTGGCTGCAAATATATACATATATGGTTCAGATCCATTAGTGCCCTACCCTTGAAGAAAAACGGTCGGCAAAATCATTGTCGCCGTCAATGTTTGGCACTTGTTTCAAAATATTGGGCGATAGTCACAATTCGGCAAATTAAACTTCAATCAGTGCTAAACTGGCTAAGGTTCTTAATTCTATAGAGCGGAGCTTCAAAATACGTGGAACAATGTTGGTCTTATTTTTAAACATTTATATTATAAACTAAGGGTATGTAAAGAGTTATGGATGCATCATTAACAGATACGCCGAGTTTTTCCCATTCACGTTTAGTAAGCCGGTCGTGTAAAGTATTAAGCTGGAACGCAACTAATTTAGCAAATATGTACATCGGAAATTTCGCTTGCGAAAAAGTAATTTGGGGTACAGACCGTTATAGGAATGTAGTTTAAGGTTAGCCAGTTTTCCTGCCCTTCAGCAATATAACTGTTCATATTCAAGAGGATCTTAGTTAAAATACTCCTTAAGAACTCCTTAAGACTTAACGGTCACTTCTGTCTGCGACCGTAAATTAAGTTGATTTAAAGAGGAGACTCCGGGCGTTAGAAATTTTATAATAGAAATCAATGTAAGTGGTGGTGTTTTTAAAAAAATAACGGAAAAATTAAAAACCGAAATTTTGAATTTGAAGCTCTGACACAATTCACACAAAATAGACCTCATACCCTGTACTATTCAAGATATAGGGGTTTTAATGAAAAAAGATTATATTTTACTAATCACCCTGTAACTCGGTAGAGTGACATTCCCCCCCCCCCCCCCCCCCCCCCTCGTCCACACATTTTTTACTTGTCTGGACGAGAGTAATCATTTGGCAATATATAGTCATATTGGTCTCAGACACCTTGTATATAATCGAAGTTTTCACTAAGAAGGGGTAGTAGCCTTAGACAGTCCTATCTATATTATTTGCAAGATTAAATGTATTCATATGAAAAAGTGGCAACTGAATGAACGTAAGTCATTATAATATCTAGACATGTCCTCATTGAGACCATGCTGGTTAGCAAGTTTAAAACGAAAATCCAAGCTAGGGAGGAATGGACACACACTCTGTGCTCCACATAGACACTATAATTTATGCAGACGGCTCCAAATCTGAAGACAACTCCGAAGCGGGCGTCTTCTATGAGGAGCCTCATTTTGAGCTTGCCAAACACCTGGAAAGACATGTAACGGTCTTCCAGACGGAGATCAAGGCCATTCTTGCAGCGGGAAGGTACCTCTTTGGCTCAGGCACTTAGAATAAGGAGATTGCCCTCTGCTCGGACAGCCAAGCGGCCGTCAAGGCCTTGTCAAAACCCTTCATAACCTCCAACCTAGTACTGGAGTGTAAGACCACCTTAAACTCCCGCTCTTAGCATAACAGGGTACTCGTTCTTCGGGCGCCTGTTAGTGGAAACGAAAAAGCGGACGAGCTTGCGCGTATTGGTGCGGCATCGGAGGCACCTCCCTCTACAATTGGGATCCTAACCCAAGTTTCACAAAAAAGTTGCTAGGGCTGAGCAAACCTACCATGAGAATTCTGGTGTCTTTTTCACTGTACACTGTTCTCTCAGGGGTTACCTACATAGGACAGGACTGGTTGATAACCCTAAATGCAGAGGATGCGGAGAGGAATCTAAAACGATGACTTACTTTCTTTGTCACTATCCGGCTCTCTCCGGAAAACATTATAGATTCGTTGGCTCACATCTCGTGGATGAACTGCATGAAGCAGGTTGGACGCCAATCTTATGGTTTATAAGAGCGTCTGGTTGGGACCAATGAACTTATTCAGGGGTCCTGAGGGTGAACAATGGGCCTTGTAGTGGCCTACGTTCTAGGGTTTTCCCCCCAGAGGGATTCAACCTCCTTATAATCCATCCATCCATCCAACATTGTTATAATAATTAAAGTATTAAAAATTGACCTTAATTGCAAGCAACAAAGTATTATCGGGTATTCAAAAAAAGTAATACATTGTTTTAACCAGGAAGAAGATATGAATAAAATAAACGTTACTAATACAAAACTTTTAAGAAGTGTAGTTTTGATATTGTACTCAAAATGCAATTCCAAAAAGCTCTTCATTTACATCATTTTTTAGTCTTTTGTGATCAGATGTCTTCGAAGATTTTTAATAAGTTGAAACATTTTCCGATACACGGCTAACACTAGTTTTCTCTAACAGCTATTACACAGAGTTACTGTAGCGTTATAGCTTTTCCCACCATAGATTATCATAACCTTCTTTGGCAAGATTTCACTATCATTGGTCAGGTAAATCGAGTTTTTATCACTAAGAACACAAGGTCAACTTGATGTTTTACAAAACTGGATCATTGCGGCTTAGCAAATATCTTACAAATTATAGACCAATTGCCCTTACTTCGATTCCTTCTAAGGTTTTCGAAGCACTCATCAACACCCAATGGATGGAATATCTAGGAACCTATCACCTTATTAACGAATACAATACGGCTTTCGTGCTGGCCGCTCTACTGGAGATTTACTAAAATTCCTTACCGAGCGTTGGAATCAAAGTCTTCATAATTTTGGAAAATCTGAGATCACCGCAATAGACATCTCGAAGGCCTCCGATAGAGTCTGGCATCCTGCTCTTTTAGCTAAACTTCAAGCATTATGTCTAGAACCTCTTTTCTTAAAATGAAATAAAAGCTTCCTGCAAGCTTCAAGTTATATTGGACGGAAGTACTTCTGACCGTTTTATAATCCATGCCGGTGTACCGCAAGATTCTGTGCTCTCTCATACTCTCTTTTTCATTTTTATTAATGATCTGCTAGCTCTCACTTTCAATCCTATTCAAAGTGTTGTAGAAAACAGCACCCTTAATTTCGTGTACTCGCTCGACTCTATAGCTGATTCCCGTGGGAATGTTATAGTTGACAAACGAAGGCACTTATTCAGTTCACTAAACTATGACCTCACAATAATACTCGTTTGGGGCAGAGCGAATCGGATCATCTTTAATGCATCGAAAACGCAATGCTGTCTGTAATCATTCAAACCTACACCAACTCCCACTCAACTCATTTCCGTCGATGGAGCAGATATCTCGAGCTCACCATCTCTTAACATCGTACGCATTGAAACATCCAACAATCTTGGTCTGATCATATTTTTGATATTGCCAAAACCGCGATGAAATGCCCTGGCTTCTTGCAAAGATGCAAGAAATATTTTACTCCATCAGACTTGACACACACCTACAAGTCTCATATCAGCCCTAGATTAGAATATAATCCCCATATTTGGGCAGGGGCTGGACGCATAAGCAGAACTGTACGAATGTGGAACAGTTTGCCATCCTCTGCGCCCCCCCCCCCCGCTCAGCTATGACCCACAAACATTTTCAAGCGTAATGCGCACCGTCACCAACTTGTCTCAACCGAATAATCCTTAATATCCTACCCCTTATTCCTTTCCTGCCAAAGCTGTGCTACAGCATCATAGGGCAACCCCGAGCTTTGGCAACATCATAAAAAAACAATTAGTTATTTCATTGTAGTTATTGTATCAGAATTCACAAATACAGTCAAACTGTTATCACTTATTTAATAGAATTTTTATTTAGCGAGCCAACAATACTTTTTTTCTTTAATATAGAGAGCTTGTCGGGGTATTTAAACCTCTGTCGAACCTTTCCCAGAGCTCTTAGCCTAATATTAACCATACTGAGATATAATCATGGTTTAAATATGACTCGAACTACGAAATGTGTAATAATGAAACCGGAGCAGATTGTGCTTCAATTCAATTGTCATTTCGGAAAAATGCTAATACTACCCATGTAACTATTGCTATACTTTTCCACAGAACGTGTATAGCAGTATCATCCTTCTCTACACGGAATGTACCGGAGGGGTATTTAGGCCTCCCAATATACAGAATGAGTCTGTGCTTTGATCTAGTAAATTCTACCCTGGTAATGTTTAAAAAGTTTTAAATTTCTATTTTAAATGTTTTCGATTTTATTGTTTAGTGTTTTTTAAACGTAATATTAGCATTGAAGAGTTCAGTATGCATATTACTTTATTTTTTCTCTGTTGTTTTAAAGCCTTACTTTTCCAAAGCACATCAAGTACATAAATAGTAAATAATAATCTTTACTTTAACCTTAATTTTTCCTATCCATTTATTCTTTAATAAATGTGTAACAAAACTTGCTTATTTATTTTGGTTTTTATTTCAGATCATCATTGGGAGTCGACAACAATCAATCGCATTATCTTTCACGCAGCAACGGTTACATGGATGTCCATCACCCAGCCCACCATCACCATCCGCATCATCCATATCATCCGTCGCAATCACACCAACCTCATCATCATCATCCGGCAGGAACCACATCTCCAATATCACCGCTCACACAGCTCTCGCATACGCATCCAACGCGTACACCGATCAACCGGACGGGAGTCCTCTGTTGTCCTTCTCTGAGGTGACAAACACCCTCTTGAATCAATAATAATACTAAAAAGTTTTAGGTTATGTTTTATGCAAAATTTTCAAAATTTTCCAATTTCCAAATTATTCAATCGAAAAAAAATTATTTTTTTTTATTGAAAAATATGATCTTGACGAAATTATCATAAATGTCACAGTACTCAAAATGGGATGGTTCAGAAAACTAGGAAATTGTGTCTACTCAGATTGCTACTATTGTTGCAAAATACTAAAGAACTCGTTTGCTTGCAGATCATAGTTTTATAGATTTTTTTTCTGTTGAAGGTAGTCACTTGGGGGCTACGCCAACTATGGTATAACAGCTAAGACATTCTCTTATATTGATATAGCATATCTGTAAATTGAATTTAGGTCTAAAATGCAGCTAAAACAATTATTCTCTCTTTATCAGCGGCGGTCACACTGATAAAGTATGAAGTATGTAATATGCAGTACTTACTTTAGGTTGAGATGTTGTTCAAATTGACGCAGTCGGTATTGAGTGCAAGACCAGTATTAAATATGTTTACTTCGGAAGAAGAAGCTATAACTTTTTGGATGTTTTAACCAGCTGTAAGCAGTTGTCATTTATACTTTTACTATAGTCATTTTTTGTGTAATCCCAGAAGCAATAATTTTTCCCACCTCTTCTACAAATTTTATATTGAAACCAAAATATCTTCAGCCAGTTCCCCAAAACATTCGCAAAATGGCGAAATAATTTGTATTCTTGTTTCCTTTCCTTTTTCTTTTTTAAACAGTTTTTTTAAACAGTAATCGACAAACAAAAAGATCGAATGACTTTCTGTTTAAGGGAGGGGGGGGGGGGGGGGGGGGTTATTACTCAAATCTTAAAAAACACGAAAAAATAATACGGCTTTGCGTCAAATCTGTGCGTATTATCATAATCAAAATTCGACATAGTTTGAGAAAAAGCATTAACTTAGGGATTGACCTGTCAAAAATGAGGATTTCGGGGTTTTATATCTATGTAATTAGCTTTAGAAAATTCTCAAATTCATGAAATTTGCAAAGTTTGGTACATAATAATTAATAACGTAATAATGGTACATCACCTAGATAAATTTGTACTTGAGTATGGAAGCTATTGAAGTGGAAGAGGAAGTAACGAAGAGAAAACTAGTAAAAAAGTCTTGGTTACTAATATATTTTGGTTTGAAAGTTGCTATTTTCAGAAACGAATAACTATCACAATTATGATATTATTGGAAAGAAAGTTCAACTTGTATCAAAGATCGAACATTTTTCTGCTTATTTTGAAAAACTCAAATTATTTAGTGGAATGATAAAGGAAATAAAGACAAGAATGTTCACCATGGTCACGACAAAAATTTCTTCTTTTACAATTTTTGCATACAATTTGGCGTTTTTAATTCATTTCATCACCGTCAGATGGAATGATGTGCTTTCGGAAAGCATTCACTTGTTTTGAAAGCTTTGCGGTGGGCTGTAGTGTGCAGGTTCGGAAATTATGCCGCCATTCTCCACATTAGATACATGAGTGTAAATTTCGCTGAATATTTCAAGTTTTATCATTGGTAATTTCTTATTTTTGCTTGGGAGGCGCGAAATTATTTTGGCAGTTCTATTTATAATCTATACTTGTTTCTAATTGTGAGTAACTATTATTTAATCATGGTACGTGTTAGTAAAATTCAGTCCAATATTTATGGAATAAATAAGAGAAAACTGATTGTTACTAGGTATGTAAATTTGTGTATGTATGTGAAATATATAATCCTACAAGGCCGTTACAGAGAAAATCGACCAATTTTGTGTAAATTTGTGAATGGACTCTTTGATTTTTATGAAATTGCACAGGAAGGTTGGCAATATTGAAAATAGTAATTTTTGTTGCGATCCATATATGACCGACATACGGTTTTTTGAAATGTGAAAAATGTGGGAAATTTTGCTCAATAGATGTAACGTTATCATCGTATCCCCATGCA
This sequence comes from Dioctria linearis, assembly GCA_963930735.1. Classification (NCBI taxonomy): domain Eukaryota; kingdom Metazoa; phylum Arthropoda; class Insecta; order Diptera; family Asilidae; genus Dioctria; species Dioctria linearis. Next base: position 76,872,106 of record OZ005741.1, on the reverse strand, counting down.
ATAAACTTTATTTATTTTGGGAAGCTTGGAGGTATCCGAGAAAAATTAGTCAAAGTAATTTTTATGAAAATTTGCTTTCAATGAAAATGGATATTTCGGTTGTCCTTGAATATCTCAAAATGTGCAGTCCCGATATTTTTTATTTTATTGTATGGATCTTAATCATTAATGGGTTTTAGTGAAGCTGTATGAAGGAGAAAATGGTTGTTGGTAAGGTCAAATCGAACTATTTAAAGTAGTTCTTTGGTTATCTAGTTAATAAAATGGTAAAACTGACATAGTGTGAACATTGCCAAAATTATATGAAACATTAAGGAAGGTTTGCAATGGCAGTGTAGAGTAGTGGAGTCACCAGATTGCATTATCTCTCGTTGTCTCAAGCTTGCACTTTAATATAAGTTCTTCGCGCTTCCCACCAGAGTGGATTGTACAGAGTAGCGTCAGATTTGAAAAATTCCTAATCTCACGTTGTTGAGATGATGCAAGCAAATGCAATCTGGTGACTCCACTCTACTCTGCCATTGTAAACGCTCCTTTACAACTCAGAGTTCTTTCTTGGAAGAGTTCCATTTGATGAGCGGCTTCAGTAAAATAAAATTTGACCAAGCAATAAATGAAGCCAGACAAATTACAAGGAAAAGTGTCTGACCAACAGCACAGAGCGCACACATTTCGTTCGCCCCTTGACTGCTCCTCACGCAAAACGGTTTATAAGTTCAAAAAAAAAAATCTATGAAAAATCCGACAGCAAATCTAAAATCTCGCCATGCTTATGCAATCCTACTGCTGTGCAGATGGCCGAAATGCTTTGGAGTATATTGCACACGAATACCACAGCATCATATAGCTTTTCATGTACTTTTTTCAATTTTCAAAATTGCATACTTTTTTGCGTTTATGTTCCACTGTGAGAACAGAAATCATGAGCTTTTTTTTGGTGGTAATCCCCCTTAAGTTACTTATGGCTTCAACTTCTGAGCACATATTGCACTAGTAAATACTTCAAGCAACAAGTGCCGACAGCTGCATGCGATTTCTACTGCGCAATTTATTGCATAACGCAATTTCAGTCGCAATACAGTAAGAACTGCATACTGCGTGCTGCATACTACATACTTCATCAGTGTGACCGCCGCCCGCCTAACAAATTTCTTGCAATATCTCATCAATTGTTAATTTCACAAACTAGGATCGTAGGTACGTTGATTGCTGTAAAAATGCAATTAAGTATACAAATTCTCTTCAGGATAAATGGGATTTGAATAGAAAAGAAACGGTTTAGAAAAATTGAATTGAAATGATGGGTGAGAGATGTTTGCTTCGAGACTCGCAATTGAAAATTGTGTATATTTGTATAAGTAGGTATATATATCAAAAGTTCGAATATTTATTCAAAATTCATATAGACTCACGTATTAGGCCAGCTTCAAATACTGAGTTATATTGTGCAATAAAAATTTGAAAAAAGCACGGACCGAAAATAACCATTATTTTAGATATTTCAAACAAACAAAAAACCACATGGAAATAATGATCGGATCTTTAAATGAATAGGGCCAATCTTATCATCATGAAGTGAGCTTTCAATTTCTATTGTAATTTAAATAAGTATAACCAATAAAATTAAAATTTCATTAATAGTTGAGGGGGTTACCACCACCGCGATTTATATTCTTAAAAGCATAATATTAAAAGTTACTTGGATTTTTGCATGTCCGTCCGTCCGTCCTCATGATATGTCGAGAGCCCGTTCACTTAAAGTGCTGAAATTTTGCACACAGGCTTTTTAACAAAATTTAAGTTCGGAAATGGGATCAATCGAGCAACTCCTTTGTAGGGTTACCATTCAAAAATTTCGTTTTCCACTATATATTTGGACACTGCCTGAGAACGCGTCAACGTAGAGAACTGATATTTGGTACATGGTGTTTTCATAGCAATAGTAAGCGACCCCGTCTTGGTGTTGCCATATAAAAATTGTGATTTTTTACGTGTACTATGATAACGATCAGGCCTAGACGTTTTTATTGTACTGAAAAGTTCATCAGAAACTGTGATTTGTCCTATTTTCGAACTTACTTGGAGATTATATAAATTCATTCAATATTCTCTTCTAACAACAAATTTATTACTAACGTTTAAGGCGAAATTTCACCACAAGTTTCTCTCGCAGTGGCTAAAGTTTACAGGGACAGGGTCACTTTATTTAGTCATATATTGGGACAAATACATAGTATTGTACTGTTGGCAGATGAGATGACACGTATATAGCTAAGTCAAAATAGACAAAATAACTACAATTTAGCGAAATGTTATCCAATCAAAACTTTTTAAAAAAATTTGTTTTAATGATGTGTTTGCCAGGATATTGGTCAGAGCCTTCCTTCGGCAAAGATATTTCTTCAATTTGCAACTCCATGGTATTTTCCCATATACGGACTTAAAATTGGAATAACTACCTTTGCATGTACCTTTACTATGGTCTTTTCCTGTTTTCGACACAGGACCCCAATGGGGTAATACAACATCGACAGTACACGGTGAGTCATTGACATCCGAATGTAGAAAACAGACTAAAAATCTTTATATGCCTAGTCTTTGACTTTAAATGAAGGAGCTGTAAATGAAAACCTAATGAAAGTCATTCCTCTACTTACTACCACACCTACGTTTTTACAAACACCTCGGTATTCTCTAAAAATCATTTTGAAATCTATCAGGGGCTCTGGGGAGAGCGTTTTAAAAAACGTATGGGGAAATTGTGCTCGCGAGAGTGATGGGCGGGGTGTTTTCCTCTTTTAAAGCTATATCTCAACCTCCGATCGAATCGATTTTTTTTATAGAAAACATTATAGTTATCAGTAAAAAAAGTTAAAAAAAATTGTGATAACAGGTATTGTTGACTATGAAAATATTATAACAGACGAAGTCTCACTGTGGTAAGTAGAAGGAAAATCGCAATAGCCAGACGCGATTGCAAATCATTCATTATTCTGAATCTTACATTTTCGACAATTACTTTCCATCGCATCCATATTTAAGTGTTTTTGGCTTCGTCAGCAATCAAAATAGCACAATTTTATTGATGTGCTGTTCCAGAAAAACTACCAAAAATGTAAATTGCGTATTTATTATAAAGTTATTTAAATTTTTTCAGTCAGGTTGCTAATAATAACTTAATGCCTATCAAAGTGTTAAAATTTTGCTTTTTTCCTATTTTCAATAAATTATATGCCAAGGATAGTGAGGTAACCCTGAAACACAATGTGCAGCTTCCACTTACCTCTGTCTGGCGCTCTCTGTTTGCCACTAGAATAATTAAATCGATTAGATTACTTTTAAATTTTAATTAATTTTTTTTAAATCAAATCAATAATAAGAAAACCCATCTCTACATAAATTTGTCTTTAAAATTTTCCTCAATTTTTTCGATATCGATCGAAATCTGCCATGTTTATTTCTTCAAGTGTTTAAAAGATGTCAAAAATGTCCAAAAAGTTATACTTTAAAGCTTTAAAATCTTGAATAATGCTAACTGATGATGAGCATTAATAAATCTTTCGATTATGATAAGATACGTTTCACAAAAATTTTCGAAATTGGAACTTTAAGTTCGAGTTTTGGTCAGCTCTCATTTTGAAGATTTTCCAATGATAGTATCGTCATTTAATTATCTTATTTATAGCATTCGCAGATTTATTTAAACTAAGAGCAAATAAGTTTAACCCAAGATCAAATAAATTTAACTCATGCACAAATAAGTTTAAGCCAAGCACAAATAAGTTTTCAATTTCAATTCAAATCAAGCATTTTGTCATTAAAAACAACTTCTTCAAACATGACGTTAATATGAAAGATATTATAAAAGATGATATACATAAAATTTCTGAACTGCCCGTCCATTGCCTTAGGGATGAGTAAAACCAAGTCCATTACGTAATTGGCGCAGTCAGTCGGTGTAACTTGTTGCAGGCTTCTTAAATAACTGTAACAATATTATGCTCTCCACTTACATCACCTAAAACTGGTCATGAGTACGCCTTCATTTTAGAAAACGATTGTTCTATTGGGTTGAGCATAGGAGAATAAGGAGGCAAACCTTTTAGAGCAAAATTAGTCGATGATAAAGCATCGCAGTTTTCTTTAAATTTCGATTGATTACGATTTACATCTCTTCCTTACCTCCAACTCCGCTACTATTGCTTGGCAACTCCACATCTTTGGCAGCTTGGGTTGCCATTCATCAGAACTGCCTGCGCTGAAATATCTGTCACTGCTCATATTAATGAATTAAAGAGAATTTTATAGAAAAACACTTTAAATCTGCAATCGACACTGTTGCTTTAAATAAACTGAGCACTGGGATTACTGATGGAATCTGCACACTGACAATTTTTGGGTTCGCGATGCTTTATTTTCGACGAATTTTGCTCTACATTTTTGCCAATATTTGAAGCCTAATATTGTTTTTAATGACAAAATGTAGTAATTAAATGTTGATTTGAATGGAAATTGAAAGCTTTTGTATTAAAATGTCTTATTGAGAATTTAGGATAAATTTATTTGTTCTTGGGTTAAACTTATTTGTGCTTGGGTTAAGCTTATTTGCTCTTGGGTTAATCTTATTTGTGCTTGGTTTAAATTTATTTGCTCTTGGGTTAAACTTATTTGTGCTTGGTTTAAATTTATTTGCTCTTGAGTTAAACTTTTTTGTGCTTGGTTTAAAGTTTGCTCTTGGGTTAAACTTATTTGCTCTTGGGTTAAACTAATTTGCTCTTAGTTTAAATAAATCTGCGAATGCTATATAAATATAAAGTATACCGTGCTCTAGGCGTTTTAACCTGCTCCTCAATTCTCCGAATTTATGGAGCTATCAAGTAAAAACTTCGGAAAAGGTTTAGTATTTTTTTTTTTAATTTAGAACGTTATTTTTTTATAAAAAGGCCCATTAAAATACGCACTCTTGCGGGAACGAACTATGTATCCGATACGGATATATGTATGTACTATGTAGCCTTAATTTAGGTTGATTAATCTGCTTGGATAAGCATTCCTGTTGTGGTGCATCTACTTTCTCCCAGATGATTAAAAATTCTTATAAATGTTCTCTTAACTGGCTGACTTTATTGGAGATATCTCTTTTCGTGTCTTCTGCTTAAGTAGCTAATGCCCTAGAAACACAGCGCTCTTAATGAAGAAATAACTAATGACTCATTAGCCTATAATAATTCATTATAAACTGCAGACACACAGTCATATCTTTAATTATGTTGTACTGTCAAACTGGTTTTGATAAACTTATGAAATTAAAGAAACGATATGGATCAAATTAACGCGATAAACTTTGTTTTTATTTATTTTCTTTTCAATTTAACAATTTACAAATGAGAAAAACATTATATTAAAAAGAATATTAACAATATATGTAGCTTGAGATTTGCATTTCTTTGCATTTCTTCTTCTTATTTTTGAAATCGCCAGATGCACAGCGGAGCTCCACATTTATATTATATGCAAAATCTAGCACATTTTTCCTCATTATAGCTATAATGAAGGAAGAAAACACTTCATTAGTGTACTTAATTATCATATGAATTTCGAGCCATAATGACGTATACTATGTGACACACGGCATTGTAATGAATAGTATAGTACTAATGATTCATTAGATTGTGATGTTTGTCTACGGTATAAAGTTATATTCTCTGCTGGGTGCCTGGCCACAATGCCATACCTGGAAATGAGGCAGCAGATGCTCTGGCCAGAAAGGGTTTAGCTATGAATACAGGGTGTTTCCCATTTGGAGGTCAATAGCGCAGGAGGTGATAGCACTCACCTAGCCAAACAAAAAATTGTATGGCAGGGTGAGGGGGGGGGGGGGGGGGGGGGGGAGGGGCAAAATCAACTGTTTAAGAAAAAAAATAGTTTTTCACAAAGCACCCTGAATTTTAAAAAGTACTGTGCGCACGGTCACAGTCAAGAGCTCATTGTATACAGAACTTCATGGCCTTTCCAATGACTGCTCAACCAGCCCCATAACCCGCTCCTCTTAGGCGATACGGTGTTCTAAACAAAATATTTCGAATTTTTTTACTTTTTTTTTATTTAGACTTCTATTTTTTGTGCAAAACGGTCGTTAATATAACATCTTTTTTTTGTAAAAAATATAAACTGTAGAATCTCCTTCTCAAATTGACCTATTATACTCCATGTGCTATCTGCAGGTGTTAAATCTTAATCTATTTATGTCATACCGAAATTAGCCGGTATTTTTTTAAACTGACGTGTTTTCAGTCAGTAAGCGAACATATTTAGGTTTGCGAATGACTTTCAGAATAGGTTTTGGCCGCCACTCTAACCTAACCCAACCTAACCTATATTCGACGGTATTCTCCATGTGTAAAGGCAGACGTTTCTGTACTTGTTTTTTCAACTTATTTTAAATTGCATTCAAAACTGACATTTTCACAAAACGAAGAAAGTAGGTCACAATAAAATAACTTGTTTTCAGTAACTTAGGGAAAATTTCATTACTCCTGAGACGCGAATAGGGGCAATAAGTTCTAATATCTCACTAACCATTGAAGTTCAGTTGATCAAATTAAAACCTACAAATAAGATCAACAAGTAGTACTGTGGCCTTTAAATATTTACAAATTAATTTCAAATTAGTTTTTAGCATTTTAAGTAAACATTTCGTTTCAACGAAAACATACTATTGTAAATTATTGTGCAATGAATACATTCCTCCACTTTACTAGATTTAACGATTTTTTTTTCTTTTTTGTTTTTTTTTTTTTACTAAAGGTATTGAGCTCTCAATCAAAAAATGTAATTAGTAGTGAATTGAATTGAAACTCTATATATGTATGTAAAAGTATCAAAATCCTTGTATTTATTTTTAAATTATCTTGAAACATTTACATTATACATTTACACAAACTCCCTCTTGTAAATAGAATTGAATCTATACCTACTAAATATAAAATGAATATTGAATTACTTGTAAGCTGAAATAAAAGCTAATATAAAATAATTAAATTAATTAATCGATTAAGTGAGAGAAACTTTTTATAATTTTTCTGTGATAAGCAAATAATTGTAATTTTTTCGATAGAATTTGTTTAACTGATCTAACCCAGTGGAATTATGCACAAAATATAAGAATCATTCGATTACTACGAAGACATCTTAAATGAATCCAAAGATTACTATTAAAAGTGAATAAAATTAGTTTAATTATTTTATTTAAGAAGAAATATTATAAATGGTTGTAAATTATCTAAACCAAATATTGAAGAATTTAAGAACTTAAATCAGAACTAGTTGTCTTTTCATACCTATTACTGTTATTGAGGATCGAACAATACAAAATCCTTTAAAAAAAAACTCCGCAAAACCAAATCTTCATATAGATAATCCCCAAATATTAAATGTCCAGGGCGAAAATTCTCACATGCGGTAGAATCTATGAATCGGATTCTGTACAGAATCAAGAAACTCAGTTTCTGAAAGACTAAGTCCACAGTAAAATTAAGCAAAATTTATAAATGCAGAATACAAAAATGTCCAGAAAAGTTGTTTGTGGATTTTGTCTTGTATGTGTTCTGCATTTTATCTGGACTCTGGATTATTGAATATCAGAATTACTAAATCGCGATATTTACTCTGCTACGATTCTATTCGGAGTTGTTGAGTCAAGGTCCAGTTTCATTAAATCCATGTGCTTGGAAAAATATCCTTAAGAGGACATTCTGATAAAAATCTGTGAGCTCTGTCTATTATTTGATGAGGAAAATGAGAATAATTGTTTGAGCTTTTTTTGTACATGTCATGCAGCATATGATAAAATTTAAAAATTTCCAAATTTCTAAAGTTTTTCCTATCCATTAAGGACGGAATACTTTCTTCAGTACAAAAGTCAGTGGTGGAATTTGTATCTCCTTGTGACCAGTTCGCATTTTTTCCCTTCTTAATTCCACTAATTTTCATTAAAACAAAATAAAAAGCATCTGTATCAATAAACAAACACGAATTCAAGTTTGTAAACAAATCCTTATGTGAGATTTATGTCTACGTTTAATACTAATTTTTGTAGGTCAATACCCCATCAGATACCAAATGAAAGTAGGACTAGTTTTTCGTAATGCGGGATGCTTAGACCACTTCATATTAGTTCTACGTAAGTCGCCTTACTAATATACCTTTTCAGTTTCAATATGGGAATAGTAAACTTCAAAGTGGAATAGTAAACTTCAACTTGAGAATAGTAAATTTCCATATGAAAATAGTAAATTTGAATTTGAGAATTTTATTTTTTAATTTAAAAAAAATAATTTAATACAAAATATTTTAGAAGCAATTTAATGGTATGTTTGCAAATTTTCTAAGTAAGAGCAGCAGGAACTTTTCTTTGAATGCTTGCGATGCAATTGGCACATATTGTTGGTATGACTGTCTGCAAACCTTCTTCCATGAGGCTTTCTAAGGCTCTTACTCTATATTCTTTGATGGTTAAATCGTTTCTGGTGTAAATAATACTTGATAACTTTTTGATAATTCTCTTTTAACATAAGCTTTCACCACAGACCACACATTTTCAATGGGGTTAAACATTGGACTATAGGGTCCAAGACTCAGTATCTTGTTTTCATGGAATTCCTGCTTCAGGAAAACTTCTTCAACTGTACTGTGACAAGGTGCATTGTCAATTACCATAACAACTGGTTCACCATGTCTAATCCCTCCACGCTTTTGCATTTTCTTTTTTGAACGAACCTCTTCTTATTTCATAATATATAAATACAATTGTGCTTATGCATCCTATTACATGAACATTAGCACCTTTTGAACCGTCTGCTATAGTGGTGCATCTTGTTCCTTTTAATGATCTACCCTGCGTTCTAGATATATGAATGTTTAAATTAGTTTCATCCAGAAACAAAATAGGTTTATTTTGGGACTGAAATTCCAAAAGATATTCAACAAACTCTTTTCGTTTTTGTTTGTTGTCAGCGCAGTTTCCATTTTCGGGTTCATGCCTTAGGTAATTCAGCGTGTAGCAGAGAGAATCTATGTGTTTTGAAATAGAAATGTTAAATTTTTCTCGAAATGCAGAAATGAGTTCCGCCAATGTAATGACAATTTCTTTCAATCATTTCTACGAAATAATCTAAATGAATTTGCGTAATTTTTTCAAATCTTTTCCCTCCTCGTTTGTCTGAAGTTTCACCCTCTGACATCCAACGATATGCTGTTGACTGAGGAATATTAAGTTGGTGTGCAAGTTGTTTTCAGTCTCTATTCATATTTGACACAGCAAGTAATTGGGTTTGCTTAGATTCTTTTCCTATTTTTTTAATTCTTGTAGCCATTTTTGACGGCTATCAATTTTAATATAAAAACAAAATTGTAATTATTCACTAAAATGTAAAGAATTTTTTAAAAACCATCGAAAGGATTACTATTTTTATTTAGATTTCAACATTTCCCATATTGAAATTTACTATTCTCGTATTACTATTCCACTTTGAAGTTTACTATTACCAAATTGAGGTTTATTATTCTCTTTTTGAAACTGAAAAGGAATAGCTCTAAATGGCAGAGTTCAATGGATACGCAATTTTCTAATAAGCCATTCAAACATTTTGCAAAATGTTCGAAAGAACAGAGGTGTTCCGTTCACAAATTTTACTAGGATCTCAATAAGTGAATTTCAGAGACTACTACGTATGGTTGGACCAATAATGACAAAACAAGATACCAACTGCCAAAAGATGTTAATCTTGTGTGCACATCCATGAATAGATTATTATTGTTATTATTATTAGCAGTGCTGATATGCTAAATAAGTACAGAAGTCCAACAACCTAACCGTACTAATGACCTTCTGAAAAGTATGTATCAAAACCTCTCAAATAAGGTGTTGCACGATGAGTTTCAACAGGCTGCAAATCGTGTGCTCATATTTAATGCATGCGCCATCAGATACATTACTTTACCTCTAGTTTCATGCTTCATATTTCACGAAAAGAGGCACCGTCTAAACATAACTTTACTGTCCATTGTTGCATATGTATAACGCTGGCCTCCCATCTATTTATACGCAGTTAATATATTACTCGTGCATGAGGTGGTTGTGTGTTTTGCGGTTATTGAAAATTGGTGAATAACAAACATAAAAAATAATCTGGATTAATAACATTATTATTTTGAAAAAAAAAAAAAAACGGCCTTTTATATGCAAAATTTAGTTATTTCTGGTCGAAATTTGATACTATGCTCCCGCCTAAGATTTTATAGAAGAATGTCAAGCCGGCCGGGATCTATGGAAAGGACAGCATTAGCCAGCAGAAGGTCAATGTCAATGAAATTAATCAGCACTTTGTATCCACTCATAGCAAATTAATATCTGCTGCTGGCTATGTCAATGTCATGACTCCTCCTACGCAGAATCATGCATCCAGTGTTAATCTCAGATCCCGAAAAGTCTGTGATTTCTTCCCTTTCCAATTTTTCATCTATTATTCCTCTGTGTTACCTATCTAAAGTCCTCGAAAGACTCATGTATAGTCAGATGCTGGCACATATCGGAAATAATAATATACTTACCCGTTAGCAGTCTGGTTGCAGCTTTCGATCCGTAATGTGAATTATTTTAAGTTAATTAATAAATTAACATCAAATTTTGAGTTTTCTCCTCTGCTATTAATTTAATTTCTACCTTCCTCTATGAACAGTTTCGTCAGATTCGTATTAATGAAATGTTCTCTGAAATGCTTTCTATGTCATCCGGTGTAGCTCAGGGCTCTGTTCTGGGTCCACTATAATTTACCTTATTTATTATTGATCTGCCAGATACAATACGATATACTAAAATTTAGCTGTATGCCGATGATGTTCAATTGCACCTTAGAAGACTAATTGGTCTCGTTCAAGATTGTATTGGACGTGTAAATGAGGACTTGGAAAGAGTTCTTGGCTGATCAGTAAATGACGACCTTGTGCTTAATCCAGTTAAGTCAAAATGACTTGTGGTACTCCTTAGAAGCGCCCCCCCCGTCTTCCCGACGGCCATATGCTTCCCTATGTTGAGCAGGCTGCGAATTCGGGGATAAATGTCAACTCAAGATTGAGCTGTTGTAGTCAATATCCTTCTTGATTGGCAAAATTTATGATGGACTGCGGAGATTATGTCTTTCTACTCAGATTTTAAGTTCCATGCTATTCTAAAGCTTTTCAAAGCCCTGATCATACCCCAATTTTCCAATGGAAGCTTGATTTATCCACTACTTTATACATATTGCCGTCGCAGAATTAATGTTGCCTTTAATGACTATTTTAGATTTATTTTCGTCGGATCTTCTCGGCTGTCCCATGGATGCACATCCCAGGCGCTTATCTTTTTTTTATAAGCTAATACATACGGGCGTTCTGGATTATTATTATACATTTCTTTCCTTCAATCATCGCTGCATCTGCTATATAATAGGCGAGCATTGGAAAGATCTTACTTAGTATATATTGCTCGTTGTTGCAATAATTTACCAAATGGAATAAAGAGTACCGTTGGAGGGTTCAGCTCGCTACTTTACTCCCATATTTCTTAGTGGTGATGGAATTGCTTCTGCTAATTAGCTGCTTAGCAGATATTATTATAAGTCATTTATAAATTTGATTGTTTTATCATTTTCATTACAATTATTATTTTTTATTGTCATATCAGCAGGGACTGAAAATAACAATTATATTTTATTTTTTCTAACCAAAAAATGATTTAGAAAAGTTATAGGAGGATTGATTGGAATGCAGCATTATGATTCTTATTTCCGAATGCTCACAAATTTTGTGTACTTTTTAAATTTATGACTTTTATTCGAAATTATAAAAAGTAACTTTCTTTTTGGATTCATATTTTAAAAATAAATATTAAAAATCAAAACGTGATTTTTATTTTAAAAATCCAAAATAGAAAGCTGAAAATGATTTTAAATTTAAATATCAAATATAAAAATCAACAAAAAATCTAGGCCAATTCTTCGACTAAAGCCCGATGTTATTTCCATCCACTCTCATCTCTCGTACAATCTTCGGCATATTTCGACACATATTTTTCACCCGAAAAACAGTTTTGTGAAATAAAAGTCATTTCCCGATTTTTATTCATGATTTTTTAAATAAAAATCGGTTTTTAATTTTTATCTTTGATTTTTAGAACGAAAATCAACAAATAATTTTTTAAATACTATTTCTTTTAAAACATTCATAACCGTTACGGTCTCTGCGATATAAGTGAATTTCTTGAATTTTTTGAATTTTTAGACCTCACGTTCATACAAAAAATTTAAAAACACCTGTAGAGTTAGCTCTATAGCGTCGAGTTTCTACTGAAACTCAAAGACGACAACCTAATCGTGACAACAACAAGAAGTAGGTACAAAACAAATTTTGTGGCTTCAAGATTTTGTCATTGCTAGCAAACTTATGTTTCCTGTACTAAATAAAGCCGTGTCAGCAATTCGAAAATATTTTTGACGATGAATTGGTTCAGTTGTTTTGTGACATAACAAATAAGTATGGTGTGCTGTTTATTCTAAGTAGCAAAATCCTATTGTTGAGATAACAGCTATTTGAGTTATTTTGGTCATTACTGCCTGACTACTCACATAATCCTTCTAGTTAAAAGAGATTATTGGAAAAATGAAAAGAATTTTCGAAACATTTTAGTCTCAGATGCCATACGGCGAATTAGATTTGATATCATTTTCCAGTACATTTATTTTATAGATAATAGTAAACAGCAGATATATAATAATATTTAGAAATATAGAAACGTTTCGGAAGACATTTCCACCCAGAGTAGGACTTGTCTTTTGATGAATCTATGATTCAGTACTTGGCTGCAAACAGTTTATCAAAGGTAAAGTGTTACCGTTTCGGATATAAAATGCGTTGCCCGAATACTTCTTCGGGTTATTTGGTGAATTTTGAAATGTATCAATTTCCGACCCAGTCCTCGCATCATCATAATTCATGATAAATTTTATGAAATTATCAAGCCACTGCCATTTTGCTTTTATTTCAACAAAATCTTTACATCACCAGTTGATTTGACCGATTTGTGGCAGCGTGGTTATCATATAGAACAGTGACCATCAGAGGAAATATTATTCCAAGGTCCTGCCCATTACACAAGAAAAAAACTTTAGAAAAAGGACCACGTGTACATATTGTTAGTAGTAAAATTTATGGAATTGGTATTCGTATAATGAAGTTGGGAATACATCTATTAGTGTAGCATCAAAGTTGCAGTGTAGCATCAACGCTACAGATATTCACAAACGCACTCCAGGATTCAGAATCATCCCCTCCAATATATCAGAGGATATCTTGTCATAAGTTATATGCGATTTCTGTAGATATAATTTTTGCATTTACGAAATATTTTTTAGGACACGAAATGATATTTTGGGTAATTCGGGTAAGTAATCCCAAGCAGAAATTTACAACCGATATTTCAATATTACCGCGCCTGAGCAGCTCATGGTGTTTGGACGTTAAAAAAGTGTCATAGTGATTTGTTGGAAGCTTTGTGCGAACATCAGTAAACATCGGTAAGTTAAAACAATATAATATTAGTGTTCCTATTTAGTAAAAAACGCTGAAGTCTTCTTTCCTATACAATATTGCAGTACCTACCTATACTGTTGCCGTAAATGTTATGTGCCATTGATAAGGAAATATTATATATTTTATATAGTTATTTTTCGTTAGGGATTAGTTTCAATAACTTCCGTATATATGTACATAAATAATTGTGCTGAAAGTATTTTAAATTAATTTTAAACATCAGAATTTGATAATTTGTTGCACATTTCGCAGCCGTGTACAAAACGTTATTAATGAAGCCGAATCAAAATCTCTTTCTGTTTCAAAATTACCTATAAAAGTCAGCACTTTACCTTCAGCCACTAGTTTAAATATTCCTGAAGACTTAAAATCAAATAAATTTTCAATATGGTATATCAACACATACCAGAATCTAATCACAGCAATAATTCAGAAAATGAAAATTATTATTCCTCTGATGAAAGAGAAGGGGAAGTAGAAAATAAATCACTGGCGACACGGAGTTAAGAGAATGGGCAATCAAGTACAATATAACGCATGCATCGCTAGATAACGAATGCTTAAAACTGGAAGCGAAAGACTCACTGATTTCTAAAAAGTGAAATCAGTGAGCATATTACTAATTTTTTAATTAAATTTTATTCGTCTTTCACAACTAGCAGTACTGTTATATCTACTTTAGTTCAAAATAAAATCGACGGGATTTATTCCGAAATACATCTACAGAATGCCGACATGACCATATGTCAGGCTACTGTACAGGTTACTTTACATCTCATACTGTAAAAAATGCAGGAATGCTTTCGAAATAACGCTACCCAATAAGCAAAAATTCCAGATGTGGAATTTTCGCACGGAATTCCAGCGGAAAAAGTGACGGCATTCTCACACACACAGCTGTTTTTACACGCTACAGCGAACGCCATTTTCAGCTTCACAGATGTGTTGGAGGTATACGAAAATTTTTTAATGGCTTGGCTTATATTAGCTGTGTTCTTTTGGTTCAGGGTAGTGCTCTGCAAAACACAGGCGATTGCGAATTGAATTGATTTGTAGAGTGCATAGCAGTAGAAAAAGTTTTAAAAGTATAGCGAAAATAATCTAGGTGCCATGACTTTAATTCTTACAAAACGCTAAATCTGTCAAACTTTGCTCCGAATTTATCAAGCTCTGGTTTAGCATTTTGCAAGGATTCAAGTCATGGCAGTTTGACTATTTTCTCTATACTTTCGAAACTTTTTCTACTGCTTTGCATCTTACAAATTATTTATGTTCCACTATTTAATTAAAAAAATTAGAAACAGCTTTCAAATCCCTAGGAATTCCATATAGAAATGCCATGGAAAAGTCTTGGAATTCCATACGAAAAAATAAGGAAATAACATGGAAATCCGATAGATTTCCACGTTCAGTTCCATCTACCAATACAATCAAAGACTTGGAATCTTGGCGCAGTTCCCTTCGGCCAAAGAAGCGGAATTCCATGCGCAAATAGTACGGATTTCCAGGTAAACTCGTCAAAAATGACAAGGAAAATGACCGGAATTCCGTTCGAATTGCTTATTGGGTACGGATGAAGATGTAAGAGAGATGGATAATTTCCGGTCCATTAACAGTGTAGACGACATTGATTCCTTAGGCCACTTACACATCGAAACACGAAAACGAACGAATAAACGGGTCCACACCGAAAATTCGTTTATGCTTACATATCAAAAACGAACGAATAAAAGTTGGGTTGGGTTTGTATCAAATGTAAATAAACGCAAATAAGGTTATGTAGGAACGAAAAGAATAATCGTACGTGTGTGGAACGTAGTATGGAACAAAATTTACTTGACAGTTCGGAACGAAAATTTGTTTCTCGTACGAATAAACATAAGAATGTGTTTTAATTGAAATAAAGCTTTAAATATGGATATTTTTTTATCGAAACTATAATTAGAATAAATATCCAATATTTCATTGAATGTATTCCGGCAAATTTCTGTTAGATTAAGACAAAATATGAGTTTTTCGGTTTAGTGTTTTCGTTTTCATTTTTCGATGTGCAAACGGCCTTAGAGGCTAAGCTAAGAAGTGACAAAAATTTTAAAGATAATTTGGTAAGATGAAAACATCAAATATACTTTTAATTTTTTAAATGAAGTTATTAATTTAAAGTGCTGAAGATTGCTCGTCTAGGAGTAGCCAACCCAAAGAGAGCTTCACGTTACGCAGCGAATGTTATTTTTGAGGATGCTGTACTAGAGAAATTTTCATGGGGCGGGACATTTGTGAAAAACAATTTTAGCTGCTATAGAGAAAGTTTAGATAGCATTTTTCTTCAGGTGTTCGAAAAATATTCCCAAAATTTACTGATCATGACCTGAATAATTTTTTTAAAGAATATCTAAAACACACAAAGACTAGACTTACGGGCAAATCTAAAGGCAATAATTTAACATCAAATGAAGATACTTACGATAAAAGTGATGGAAATCCAAATTAAAAAAGAATGACCAATTTATATCTTTAATTCGCAAAACTGAAATTTTTAATATTAATTTTTCTTTTAATTTTTTATTTCTCCTTTTTATACCCTAGATGAAATCTATAGGGGTATACTAAGTTTCTCATTCCGTTTGTAACACCTCGAAATAATGATGGTAGAGCAAAATGAATTGGACACCCACGCATAATATTAAAAGTTATTTTGATTTTTGCATGTCCGTCCGTCCGTCCGTCCATCCGTCTGTCTGTCTGTCTGTGCGCACGATAAATCGAGAACGCACCCACATAGAAAGCTGAAATTTTGTTCACGGACATTAAAAAAAAAGTAAAATTAAGTTCGAAAATGAGAGAAATCGGGTAACTCCTTCGAGGGGTTGCCATACAAAAATTTCGTTTTCCACGATATATTTGGATACTACCTGAGAACACGTCGATATAGAAAGCTGAAATTTGGTACACTGTGTTTTCATACTAATAGCAAATAATATTTCAAAAATGGGCTAAATCGGACAACCCCTTCTTGGTGTTGCCATATAATAATTTTGGTTTTTTACATATACTTTGAAAACGATCAGTCCAAGACATTTTTATTGTACTAAAAACTTCTTCAGAATAAGAAATTCTATAAAATTGGTTATAATCATTTTTTCTGTCCAAAATTGCTCAAATGGGTGACCATACGAAATTTCATACGTGCATTCATCTAGGGTATCATAAAAATTGGTCTTAGACCAATTCTAGCTTTTTCACTTGTTCTTATACAGATTCGTCTGTATATGTAATATGTACATATTCATATACATATTTATGAACGAACTTATATAAAACCTGTAAGAAAGAGAGTTAGGTACCTACTTATGTTTTTATATCTGAAATAAAATGTTTGTTAGCATAAATTTTTTTTTACAATATATTATCCTGTAATGAAATATTGTCATCCCGTTTTGATTTATTTTCAGCAACGCGATTCTGATAACGCTAAAAGCTAGTGGCGTTTGGTTGGGACTATGAATTATGCACACAAATTGCAAATTAAATAAAACTGCATAGATTTTGCACATGTAACATTTGGATGCATTATTCGTCATTAATATAGAAACTTGATGCCTATATAAAAATTAATAGGGAACAACTTCAAAAATAAAGTTACTACTACACCGATGCTTTCATAATTACCATTATGCAACGGTTTATTTACTACCGGAAGTTACATTTATACCGTAATTTGACGGTTAGAAATATACTTCTCGATAACAGAAGCTATATTTATTACCCTATTAGCAACGGTCACGAAACATAAATATATACCGTTTTCAGAACGGCGTTTTGTTACGATGGTAGCAAAGTGTCGTAGCATTGATAGTTGCCACAACGGATAGATGCAGTATCAGCGACGTTACCGTAACTAATTTGAAACTTCCCAGTTTTAACAACAAGAGCTGATAAACGGTTTTGTCACGGTGATATAACGCCGAATTGCAGCTTGGTGAAAAACTAAATCAAAAAATCATAAATTCAAAGATAAGAAACTGTTTAAATGTATTTATATTGATTAAACATTTAATTAGATAATAGAGATTTTTCAAGCAACGATGCTGTACGGTATCCTGATTACCATGATCCAGATTACCGGGCTAACACGACATATTTGAAATCTTTTATAAAAATGCGTCTATTTACTTTCAACGATCCCCTTTCCAGGAAGAAATAAGAAATATTCGTTCTTTGCTATCCAATTACATTAAATATTAGTTTAGTTTAATAATTAACTTTAAGCTTTTACATTTATGTTGGGTATTTTCCACATAAAACCCTCTGACCATCTTGTTGCCGGTTAACTTGCCTGTCCTGCAAATATTAAATTTCAATATTGTAGGTATGTAGCACTTTTTTTTACTATTTAAGCAAATAGAGAGTACAGTAGAGTGCACTTAATACTAAAACTGATTACACGAAATATTACATAACAAGAAACAAACGCCCAGTACCATGTGAATTTATTCTGATATCGGAAAATAAATAACAAGAATTTTCGTTTAATATGAAAACTATTACCACGAATTAATTGTTTTTCTACCATCGAACACCAACAAGTATTTTATCAGCATGTGATCAGGGTAGCATTAAGAATTTGAAAGTCTTCTGCGTAAAGTTTCTGTTGAGGAAATTTATAATGAGTATTGCATCTTAGGAAGATACTAAGGGAGTGATAATTTAGGACACCTTACAGTTACTGCAATAAGCCTGGCAATATGTAACATCCATAACAATTAATAATTGTTCCAATCATTCTGGATTTTCTTTGGTAATACCTCACCCCTACCTTATTTATGGAAGATGTTAAGATCAAATTGCGCGTGTGTCTACAACTCTACCATATTACGCTCGAAGGTAATTTGAACCTTCACAACCATATTAATACTGCTCCAAAGTTAACCGATCATAACATTGTGGTAATAATAAGACCATCAACGTTCAAATATAAAACTGAAGACTCAGTTAAGGATAAAGAAACAATGCCTTTACCCAAATTTTTCAAAAATGTAAATGTTTTTGAATATTTATAAAGACAACGGTTAATAAGCGATTCGGATATCACGAAAACTTTCCACTGTATTTAGCAAACACTTGTAACGAACCTGTACATGCTAGACATTAATAGAACTATGTGTGAAGTTTTTTATAGGAAATTTTGCTTCGTATATATAATTCACAATAGCTTTTTGAATCGATATTATAAGTAGGGCAGTATAGATTCACTAGACACCTTTATCCGCCTACCAGAATTTCGTGCACAACATTCCTAGCAAGTTGAACTGGCTTGTCCGGGAGACTTAGAAAATCCCCTCCACCTCCAAATCCTGCCTGTGAGCCAATACGTGAAGAACGGAGAGCTACTGGTAGTACGTGAACAAACGGAATCCAATAGTCAGTACGTGTACAACGGAAAAGCTATCCTGTTACCAGTACGTGAACAACAGAGGACTAGTGGTGGTACTTGAGCAAACGGAAACCACTAGTTAGTACATGTACAGCGGAAGTCTCTCCTGTCACACACTCAAAGTAGATTAAGAAAACATCGACAAGAATTTCACTAATACAGATCATTTTACATTTGTAATAGGGACACAAGAGAATAAAGAATTAATTTGCACTCAACCCAACGGCTGTCATTTGGACCCCTCACTCCACTGAAGCTACCCAGAATCAAATTTCGACGTTTTGCTACCGACCGAACTATTGGCGCCGAGCAATCCCAACCGACCGAGCAAACGACGGCACATACTTCTTCGAAGAAAAGAAAGCGTCAACCTGGATCTCCGGGAACATAGTGTTGAACACATAAAAAAGGAATAAGTGCCGGAAGGATAACACCAAGCAAAGTTCAATATTTTGTTTTATTCAAAATAAATATAATTAATTTCCAATTCAAGGCTTATGATTAATGACAAGAAATTTAATGTAAATAAATATAATTCAAGGATAACGTTTAACTAAAAACAAGTGAAAAAGCTAGAATTGGTCTAAGACCAATTCTTATGATACCCTAGATGAATGCCCGTATGAAATTTCGTATGGGCACCCAATTGAGCAATTTTGATTTTTGCAGTGGTTTTTCGCATATATTTCTAGAACGGTTCGTCGGACAGAAAAAATGATTATAACCAATTTTATAGGATTTCATATTCTGAAGAAGTTTTTGGCACAATAAAAATGTCTTGGACTGATCGTTTTCACAGTATACATAAAAAACCTAATTTTTTATATGGCAACACCAAGAATGGGTTGCCCGATTTAGTCCATCTTTAAAGTTTTATTTGCTAGTACAATGAAAACACCATGAACCAAATTTCAGCTATCTACGGCTACTCGTTCTCAGGCAGTGTTCAAATATATAACGGAAAACGAAATTTTTGTATGGCAACCCCACGAAGGAGTTGCCCGAATTGTCTCATTTTCGAACTTAATTTTACTTTTTTTTTTTAAAGTCCGCGTACAAAATTTCAGCTCTCTAAGTGTACGCGTTCTCGAGTTATCGTGCGCACGGACGGACGGACGGACGGATATGCAAAAATCAAAATAACTTTTAATATCATGCGTGGGTGTCCAATCCATTTTGCTCTACCATCATTATTTCGAGGTGTTACAAACGGAATGACAAACTTAGTATACCCCTTTAGATTTCATCTAGGGTATAATAAAAGCAAATAAAGAATGGAGTCCGTCTCCTTTGGCAATTGACTCTCCCTTGACCTGTCTGAACGGAGCTGAAATAATAAGAAAAAAGGTACTACCGTTTAATTGTGTGTGAATTAGTCCTACAAATAGCGAGATTACTCTTCTCAACAACAGCGTAGAAATGCCTTACTCTTATATTACGAGTGAGATTCCCAAATCAGTATTTGTGAGAATCCCACGGGGGTATAGAAACCCTGATCAATATTCAGGCCTTGGTGATGGGGATGTGACTAAATCAATATCTTGGTGGGTAGTGGAGCAAGAAAACCATAATACTGGCTCAGAGTGCTCAGTTCCGATGGGTAAAGTCTAGGTCAATTTTCTAGACTTGCTTGTTGAATGATCAGAAGAAAACTGACTGGTCTTCAGCTCCCTGCTCACGCTTTTATAGCACGAAAAGTAAAATATTCCCGAAAGCACAGCTGTGGATATTCTGAGTATTCATGAGCGCCATCTGTTGCCAACCAATCAATATCTACTTTGAATCCAGTGGAGGTGGTGACAAAATTGAGAAATTGATTTGGTGATCATACACTTGGAAAGGAACTTCAAGCAAATTCTTATTAATTAAAGAGGAAGTTAAATTCAGTTAAAAAAATTGTACTTCAAGACTACTAGAAAATAAAGAAAATAATAGTATTAAATTAAGTGTGTATCAATGCATCTCTTAAACGCGCCGACAGTGCCAACACTCTGAACATTTAATGGAAGATTATTCCATAAACGAGCTGCTTGAACAAGATAAGAACTTTCCATGCAGGACTTATGAAATCGTGGAATCAATATGTTCCTGTTACTTTGTGACGTTGTAAATTGAAATAATTCGCGTAAGTACCCTGGTTTGTTCGAGCTAAGAAGAGAATATAAGAAAACCAAAGCTCGCTTTTTCAAATACGTGGCCAAGGAGCATCCGAGCAAACGCGAAAGAAAAGGCGTAACGTGATCAAATCTTCGCAGCCCAAAAACAAACCGAATACAGTCGTTGAATGCCACTGTGACTTTCCTGGCACAGATGCTATCCAGCTTGTGAAACACATATCTGCCATAGGTGAATTGGAGCAAGATTAAAGCTTTAATTAATTGTAAGCGCATACTAACAGACTGCAGACCCGATGAAAGCCATAGACATCGGAGGCCTGCATAAACTTTGCTGGCAATAGCTTTAATATAATCACAACATTTCATGTGTTGATTCAAGACAACTCCAAGCGATTTAACTTTATTTACAATAGGCAGCGAAACATTATTTAAAGTCACTGGTGGGATTTCAATTAAACCGTTATTGTATTATTATGTACAATGGCCCGGGTGTTTCTTCTTTCCAAATCACAATTTATACGTTCAATACAGTCTTCAAGAAGACCGATCGGTCGGCTTAAGTAGAGTTGTACATCATCGGCTTATAAGTGCATCTGTACATCTTGAACTACATCTGGCAGATCATTGACAAATAAGCTGAATAACAAAGGTCCCAGAATTGAACCTTGAGGCACCCCAGAAAGTAAAAGCAATGCAGAAGATGAATTATTATCAACATGCACTCGTTGTCTGCGGTCTGCCAAAAAATCCTTTACCAGAGCGATGGCAGAACTACTAATATTAAAAGAAGCATCAAGCTTTCGGGAAGTCCAGAGGTACCGAAACACTGAATTTGTCCTCATCAAAAGACTTCCTCAAATCAGAGGTCACCTTCAGAAGTGCAGTTTCACAGCTGTGCAAGCGTAGGAAACCCGATTGACAACCTGCAAGAAAATTATTGGCCTCGATGAATTCGACTATCTGCTTATATAATAGCATTTCTAAGACTTTGGATATGAAACACAATAAACTTATTGGGCGGAAGTCAGCTGGTGTCTCAGGAGAAGAATTCTTTGCAATAGGAAGGACTGTTGCCATTTTCCAGGCAGCTGGAAAACAGGATGATGTAAAGCATGAGTTTACTATATGCAAAACGAATTTACCAATAAGGGGAAATAAAAGCTTAATGAACTTAGGTGGAAGATTATTAGGCACAACTGCCTCAGACTTAATTGAATTCACAGCATCCACAAGCTCATTGTAGTCGACTCCACGAAAGTAGAAGAAGTTGGTATTGGTATTAAATGAGATATCTCTTATCGGATTAGCAGCTGATATATGAGAAGCAGCCAACTGATTGCCACTGTGGGCAGAGCTGATAGACGTGAAAAATATGTTTAAGCCTTCGGGATTTAAATCACAAGTAGTTTTGTCCCTTTTACCTCCACAGACACCTGCATGGCGTAAATTTCGCCATAAAACTTTAGGCCTGAGATTCTGGTCAAATTTGGGGCTAGAATATTGTCGTTTTGCTCACCTAATTTCTGAAGCCACATTGTTGCGGACAGCTTTATATAAAACTCGTGCCTCATCAGTCTGAGTACGCCTCCACCGTTGGTACAGGTATTCACGCTCAGATATTTGAGGTCGAATATGAGGTGAAAACCACGGACAACCCCTGCAAACAGGCTTGCATTTCCTTTTAATAGGTACATATGTTGCATAGAGGTACTCAATAAGGGAGGAGAGGATCTCAACTTGAGTGTTTACTGAATCACACAAAAATATGTTATCCTATCCCAAGGTAGGACAAAACATTCCTCAAATAAAGAACTTTCATCAATGCTGTTAAAATCACGGTATGTGTACACGAGAGAAGATGGTTCTTAATTAACTGGGATATCCTAGGAAGAGAATGTCGTAATCCATTGTACTAGGTGGATCAAGTTAATTATGCGATAGTTCTTCATCTGTATCAGTAACCAAAAGAAGATCTAGTAACGAGGGATTGGTTGCATTAAAATAAGTTGGAAAGTTATTAGTGACACTTAGGTTTAGAGTCTGTAAGAAATGCAGAAATTGATCCCTCTGATTATCTTGGCGACACAAATTTACGTTAAAATCTCCTCCTAGAATGACATTTGGATACGTCTGAGATATACGTGACATGAAATTTTCAAATTCCATAGCGTTATTGACATCAAAGCATCTAGGTGGGCAGTATACTGCGCACAATACACATTTTTCGCTTCGTGGCTTAACCTCTATACTAATAAATTCTATGGGAGACTCCTTTGATGAAAGAACAAGCTTCACTTTAAGGTAGTCCTTCACGTAAATTGCCACACCACCACCCAATCGATCTTTCCTATCGTTAGGAAACAACGTGTAGCCAGGGATTTTCACGAGAGGTGACAATAAGTCATAATTTAACCACGTTTCGTCGATCAGAATTTCTTGCACATTAGAACCAGAAAAAATATAGCGAAACTCATCAATCTTATTTCGGATGCTCCTAGATTCAAGGTACATATATTCATTTCTTTAAAATTAAAAACAAAACTGTGAGAATATGTAAAAAATATTTCCTAACTATCTACTCTCGGAATTACAGATAGGTCTGCATATTATAACACCAAATCCTCGAACAAGAAATTGGAATCCCGAAACCATCTATCTATCTTATTGGAAAGAGGAAGAAAACGTATTTTAGACTATAAAATGACAGAAGTACGGGATAATATACAAAGCTTTCCGACGGTTGAATCGGACTACTGCCACTATTACCTATTACTAGAAAATATTTGGAAAGCCGCCTAAACTTGTCTAGAATATACGAACTTACATGGAGAAAACTGAAGACCCTATTTCTATAGTTATCTAATCGACACACTTTTAACTACAGCTTTATTCTTTCATTTGATAGACGTTGATAAACGCAGAAATGATATCTGCGAGAAGTGCTCACCGCCAATAAGGATGCTGCCCCAAACAACATTTTCCCACATTTCCAGCTCGAATTTACATCTATTCGACGTAAATTAGGACAAAGACTAATTGTGATTAAGTTAAGATTACCTCATATTTACGTCCGACTTACGTAAGTGGAGAATGAGACGACGTTGTATCGACCTAAATATTAAGGAAATTAGGGAATATTTTCCTATAGAGCAGAGGACACATTTCCTTGATTTGGTAAATTTCATGTCAAATTTACGTAAATTTTTTGTATTAATGTAGAAGTGATTTCATTTTATAAGAATTGTATGTGTATATTTTCCCTGGTAGGTAATGTAAATATTACGAACAAGGAGTAAGGACATAATTCATACTTGAATGAATATGAGAAGTATAGCTTCAATAAAATATATAGAAATTATGGGCTTATTCAAAATAAATTCTCTCAGCTTCTAAGCGCTCAATTTAAAACGACAAGAATTTTATTGATAAATATGGACATAATTTTTCGAAAAACACCAACGCGTTTTAAAAATTTTTCTTAAGTTTGCCATTTAGAGCTTGAAATTAATTTTAGTATTCTTAAATCGTTCTGAAATTAAGAAAAATTCATTTTTTTTGTGTTTTCTTCGGTATCTACATGAAATTAAGGTGTCATGCAATTTTTCTATTCATTCCTTTAATATATGGCAGCCATATTTTGTAAAATAAAAAGGCGTATATTACATCTGTCGACCTTAAAGTTAGTTTGACTTAAAAATTTTCCTTTACGACGACTATCCTGGATGGAAAGGCGAAATAACCAAAGTTTTAAGGTCAAAAACACCTGTTTAGGTAATTTTGTGTTCAAATTTGTGTTTCCAATAAAAAAATATCACACTAAAAATAGGGCATTTAGCCCTAAATTATGGAATTTCGTCCAAAATAATTGAACTTCTCGCTAAACAGGCAAAAGAGATTTCACAATTGACAGAATTGAATCGTAGGGCAATGATCTGCATTTTTAAATATTGTTTTTGTAATCCATATTTATTTATAAACGACGCCACCAAAGCTTCTTCTATTGTACTTGAAGAAAAATCATCTTATGATTTTTCTAGTAAAGATTGATTTGTCATGTCTATGTTTAACTTTTCGAAATAATCAGAGGTATGTCGATACGGCTTAGGTTGTTGAGTAAAATTGCAAGCCATCTTCCCTATATATGTTCAGTAAGATTTAAATAAAAAGTAAGAATATTTGCCTCATATTTAGGAAATTTTCCTTATTTATTTTCCCTATTTTTCCTCATTCCTATGAGGTAAATTAAAAAGAAATTATTATGTTATTTTTCCCCTAGACATAATTAACTACAAAGTCAAGGCCTAATTTAAGAAATAATTAAGTAAAATTTCCTTCCTAATTTACTTTAAAAGGGAGTGGCCTTTGAGGTTAAATTCTTAAGTCTTGTTTACTTAATTTAGACCAAAATAGGTCAGTCGGCCCTCGATGATAGGAAATGCAACCTTTAATGTTGCTTGAGGCTATTCAAGCTGAACATTAAGTTCACAACGCCGACTTGGATGAAAAGTGCTTTACAAAAGCAGATCGTGACCTAGATAAGGCAAATATTGATTCAACCAAAGCAATTCTCTGCAACGATCTGTAAAACGTGTTTTTGTTACCAAAATATATGCCACAGATTTTTTATTATAATCGAAAGCGGGGCTTACAATATTACTGGCACAGAAATTATTCCTGATCAGGGAAAAACCTACTCATTGTGTTTTATCGAATGAGACTTTAAAAGAGCGCCGAGGAAATGATAACTCAATCGCCTTGATAAAAATTTTATCTAGAATTTTTAGAGATTATATGGTGAAGTAAATTCTACAATGCACAAAAATCTCTGCTTTGTTGTCACACGCGTCGAAGATTTTTGTGGTTTCGCTTGACTCCTCTGATTCACCTGATTGAAAAATATTTCTTATAAAAGTTGCAGAAAATTTTATGGTCAATAATTTTTGTAAGAGCTTTTTTTAACCCAGGTGAGGCTGGAGAAAAGATATACTCAAAAACTGATGTTCGGTACCGTTTTTCCAATATGGCGGCTCGAGCGGGGTGACTCAGGTTTCGACATGTTGTAAGTCAGAACCTACCCATTGCCTGGACTATATGTATAGTAAATACAACATTTGCGAAGGATTGAAGTACCTGCTTCTGTCCATCATTGTACATATGCAATAGTTTCCCCCTCCCCCCAGAGGGCAGTTAGAAATAATTATTTTTTTTTGATTATCGTTCCTACGGCCAGTAAAAATCACCCTTCAAAATTTTAAGTGTCTACCTCTTCAATATCGATGCGGGCATTAATGGGTTAAGTTCGCATAAAAACGTTTCGAGCACGGATAAGTAAGCCCAATAAAAATGGTCTAAATTTAGTGATTACGATAAGATATATTTTTGCTTAGTTTA
The DNA here is from genome assembly GCA_963930735.1 of Dioctria linearis. NCBI lineage: Eukaryota > Metazoa > Arthropoda > Insecta > Diptera > Asilidae > Dioctria > Dioctria linearis. Next base: position 76,845,535 of record OZ005741.1, on the reverse strand, counting down.
CTTATCTGTGGTGGAAAGCAACAACCCTTTTGGTCTTAATTGTGTAAGTCGTAGATTCATGTAATACTAACTCAAAAAAACTTTTTTCTCGATAACTTCATCGACTCGACCAGATTTAAGTATGTAAAGCTTGTAGTTGCGCCAACATTCATCCCACCAAATTTCAACAATTTATTCAGAAGAAATTGTGTAAATTTACCATAATTGCATCAATTAGCTCCTTTATCAGATATAGCCCCCCGACAACGCGAGTCCAGCCAACCCTAATTACTTGAGTAAGCGATACAAGTTCACACTAAACTGATTCAGCGATTTCTTAGCTTCTTCAGTCTTATCTTAGAACTTCGTGGTTATACAACTGTGAAGAATGTCTAAAATGTCCGCGTCGTTGAAAACAATCGAAGAAAGTAACGTGATCAATCAAGTAATAGGTGACTTTGGTAGATGGCAACTTCGTACTATTTTATTAGTTTTTCTGTGCAAAATTCCTACTTCATGGTTTACTGTGTGCGTTATTTATACTGCTCCAGCGCCAAAAAAAGGAGACTACTATTGTAAGCCGCCGCGACAATCTAAAATTAATGACACACAAATATGGATAAAAAGTTCGCATCCAACTTACATTGAACGAGGGACGGATAGATTGTTTCATGTTGATTTTTGCAATGTATATGAAAATGTTTTGGATGGTGATTTTGCTGCGAAATATTCCAACTACACAAATCCTTTCAAGGAACCTAAAAATGTTTCAAACATCATACCGTGCAGTCATTTCGAGCACAATTCGAACTACAACTCCTTGGTAACTCAATTCGATTTGGTGTGTTCTCGACAGCTTCTAGTCAGTGTTACACAGTCCTTCCACGCTCTGGGAACTTTAATCGGAGGCATCGTTGCGACTGGACTTTTGAAATAGTTGAGTTTCAAGATTTTTGAATTGCAATATTTCAAAATATTCACAATTTCTTAATTGCAGTATTAGTCCTCGACGATTAATGCTAATCGGCATGATCAGTCAAATTATATCTGGAAACTTAACTGGATTAGTTACAACTTTTGAATTGCACATTTTCTTCAGGTGTCTGACATCGATCTTCTGTGCATTCATGTACACCTCTGGGCAGATGATTTGTATGTACCCGCTGTGTCACTCACCTGATAAGCATCATATCATGAACTGAAATTAGCTAGTAATTTGCCATTTCAGTTGCTGACATAACAGGTGGAAAGACCAAGACCATCGTGACTACTCTCTTCGAGCTCTTCTGGTCAATCGGGTTGATATTACTGCCAGGAATATCGATCTTTGTGGACAGCTGGACATACCTGTATGTGGCGATATCATCTCCTACAATCATTTTAGTTTTTCTCCACCGGTGAGTTAATTTTCGAAAGAGTTTTATTTATTTTGTGTAAATTGAGTTGTCCGAGGTAATTACTTGGATGCTAATTAGAGAGCAACCCAAGATTGTTTGCTTCTATTTTTGGTAGGTTTAGCAACAATTTCAGATCAGATATAAACACATTTATTTATATTTGAACCATGGTAGTTCAAGGTTAATTTGTATCTAATTAATTATAGTGGAGAAATTTGTCTGCTGACAGGTGGTGAACTGTGAAAACAAAACGATATGATTATCAAAGTATTTTTCCATTGATTAATAAGTAATTGATAAAATCATTACGCTGGATACACGTAGACTCCGTACCTTATGGTTACCGGTAACAAACAGCTTTAGTTAAGTTGAGTATGGAATTGAGATGTAGGCTGTTGACCTTCTATTGCAAAAAGTTCATTGCTATAACTGAGAAATACTTACTCGCGATGGGACCAGAATTTTTGGAAAGAATGAAATGTGAAAGCTTCTCTAGCATATCAGAAATTAAGCGAATTTTTGAGTGAATAGAGCCAGTATAATATCGCCGTTACGAAAAGTACGAAACTAAATGGTATTAGATTAGATTAGATTTGTGAAGGGGTATGTAGGCGTTAGCCTCGATATCACTGCGACCAGAAAGATCTATTGTGAGTCCCCGTTGCATTTACTCCCTTTCTAGGTTCAGACTGTTAATAAAGTCTAGAACCATTCTGGGATTGACGCTCCGCACGTAGGTTGGTGGAGGAAAAGCATGTTCGAGGTGGAGTAGTCTCCGCCTAACCAATACTTCGCAGTTGCAGAGCAAGTGCTCCGAGGTTTCGTGAGCATCCTGACAGAAACGGCAAGATGAAGTCTCAGTCAAACCCCCCCTTGTTTAGGTGAACTAAATGGTATGCTGCAGTATGCTGCAGTATATGGTATTGATATTTTGCTCGACAGAAAAGTGAGGATGAGTTTCAGAGAACAGAAGAATTTTAATAACTTTTCTTTTTTTCTATTCTCCATCATTGACCGATTCTAACGCCGGGTCTACACAGACTTATTTTTCTGTTAAGACGGTGATTACAAATGTCACTCTGATATTGGATTAAATTACGAGTGGGTAAATTCTGTCAAGGCAGCTCATTGTCATTTGTCGCCATGTCGTCAAAGATAAAACAGCAAGTTGCGGTGATCAAAATTTAAGCTTTTAAAGATATAAATATGCATCTCAAATTCGTGAAAATGCAGCACGTTTTTGTATTACAGATGGAGATGTTGATTATCAATGGAGAAAATTAAATACCACAAAATTATAAATTAAAAATATCTTTTATTCATAATTATCAAAATTATTTGATGAGCTTCTACTGTCGACGATAAAACTCCCGCTGTCGGGAGAAGAAGATTGGAGCGGTGTGGAGCTTCTAGAAGCCTGGGATTTTGGTCTGGAGACAAGAACATGAGGCCTAAAGATTCAATTTTCCAATATATTGATGTTATCGCTTCGCACGCGTGGAGTTATTTCTTTTGTCGTATATTTAGAAAGCACGCCTTGAATTTCCTGTATCGCTTCCGTGGCATTTAGTCCAGTTAAGTTTTCCAGCTGTAAGGCGACACATTTCCCAAAAGCAGCAAAAACATTATTGTCCTTCATAGTCGGTTCACCCAGAACTTTTATAATAGCTTCATCGTATTTTTCCGCGATTTATGGCTCTTTTGATTTCTTTCGGGATAATGCACATATGTACATCTGAGCTAGGAACTATTTCCGTTAAGCTGGTATTTCTTTCCACAATTATTGCTTATTATTTCCTCAGCCTCCATGGCTTCTTCAACAATACTAGTTTCCTTTAAAAGTAGGGAAATATTTACTGTTAATATTAAATATAAACTGGACGTCATTTAAATCACTCACCACTTTCAATTTATTTGAGCTTTTCCTCAATACAATACATTGCTCTAAAGACGCCATTTTTTATTTTCGACGCTGGCACCAGATTTCATAGATGTTTTCATTTTGTTTCTTTCCTGAACATATGTTGACCTCAAATATTTCATTTTTTTCTTTATAACATCTGCTGTTGTATGAAATTGGACTGCAATTTCCTCCCAGGCCTTCACTTTGAGATCAAGGCGTTTGTAGCACTTGGCGTTCAAGTTCCAAAGACATTCTCGTTCCCGATAAAAATTTATTAATTTAACAATGTCGCACTTTCTTAGCTTCAGGTCTGCCATTTTTTTTCACAAATGTCATTTTACTGCCCACAAAAAATCCGTTCTACTGCCTACATATCTGCCTTGCCAGAACTGCCTTGACGAAGATTTCGGCAGCGTCCAGGTAGTCCACACTGGACTTTTGCCAGATTAAATTACTGTTAAGGCATAAAAAAAAGCCTGTGTAGACCCGGTGTAACAAGTGTAGGTTCGATTCCTGTTCGTGGGAAAAATAAATGAGTTTCATTGGTTAGTGAGTAGTTTTTGAAAGGATTGTGATCAGACACCTTCATTTGTACCAGATTTAGAAATAAGGTAATAGCAAATTTCATTTAGTTTTCGTCTCATGTCAATGTCATGTTATGTTTTAAAAATTTTCCCACAGCGTCAGTATTTGGAATTAGATACCAATGATAAGAAACATGCCTAATACAACATTTTAGCCAGTAGAGTTTCAATCAATATGACTTTGGAAAGAATATATAGAGACGGGTATTTATGAATAATTTTAACCCAAATTTGTATGCATCATATGGTTTGCGATGTGCAGCTTCATTCCGCACATTTATAAAAAAATCAAATCTAACGATACAGTTGGTTTAATTATTGCTGTTATATAATATGTATAGCCATAAAAACAAGGAAGCTGCATTTCAGGCATTTAAGCTGTGCCATTAAACGGAACTGAGACAGATCTATAGAGGAGCACGTAATATCTGCAAAGCTATTATGCAGCAGGCTAAGTTCCAATTCGACCAAAGCAATAGACAGAAAAAGTTCATACTAGTCAAGAAGGTAATAACAGACGAACTCTCTAGCCTGATATCTTGCAGAATTTTTCCTATGCGTACCACACGAGCTGTAACCAGACCTCACCTCCACACCCTTGAAGTTATACTCGGCCGTACTGTTACATTCCTGCGAATCCTCTGTTTTGCTCCTCAGCTATGAGTTGCAAACATTCAAGCGTAATATACATCGTCACCTCATTGACGCAACCCAATAATCGTCAATTCCCTCTCCTTTCTGCTTTTCCTGACAAGACTTTGCTACGGCATCATAGGGTATCCCCTGAGCTTCGGAATAAAAGATATATATATATATATACATATATGCGGTTAGAACCTATATGAAGCAATTAATCCGTTTTGTGAAAAGTTCTGAAAATTGAATGGCAGAATTTGTCAACAATTGGTATGGATCATTCACCAATATGTCCTAAGCGTATATCTATAGAACCAGTGATATAGTGATATTCAGTTCACTTGCAACGCCTTCCAGACAGAGAATTATAAAGCATTCTACAAAAATATATGGAATAAATAGCCAGCAAATATTCACATCTCCTCAGAATGCTCCTATTCTGGTCATTGCCGCCTACAAAAATATCTGTCTATACTACCTCATACTTTAAATCTATGAAAGGTATGTGGGATACAGTGAGGATATTTTCAGGAGAAGGTCTTCCGTCTCTGAAGTTGTACTTATCTAAAAAAAAATTCCGCCTACATTTCAAAACTTATCTATTCATCAAAAATAACGGAATACGTCGTCGGCCATTTTATCGATAGGTATTAAGAAATCTGATTGGAATGAGAGCAAAGAAGAGCCCAACTTATGATGGTATATGTTTTATGAATAAGGTACCTGCGGTAAATAAGTCCCACCTAATTTGAAAATGCAGTAAATCAAGTATTTGGAGATATAGGACTACAAAAACAACTTTTCCATGAAGTTTAGTTATTTGCACAACTAAAAAAATAGAAAAACTATAACAGAAGTGAGTATTTGAAAAAATAATTCAGTTTTATAAAACCTTTTTCAAGGGCCTTATTAAACTACCACAGTATAATAAGGCCCAAAGTAAAAATAATATTTTTCAAAATCTTAATCAGCGGAGTGATTCCCATTAAGCTTGCTAAAACTAAGAAAATCAACAAAATTCGGTTACTTTTAATAATTACGAATAGAAATAAAAATGGGTCCTTTTACCCCCCCATGGGGATAATAAGGCCGCAACAGCTTTAGTTATAAATTTCTTAACGTATGACAGAGTAAATCCAAACAGTCTTCATTCTTTGGAACAAAAATAATGTCACAATCATAATCCTATATAGGAACACTAGTTTCATTGAGAATTTAGGTTAGGTAGGGTAATCAAGCCCACGGTCCACTTCAGTGGGCCTTATTATACCTATGACAAGATTTTACAAAATTACTCATTAATCAAATAAACACAATGGCCTGCGAAAATAAACACCAATCATAAACTACATTACCTATCGGAACGAAAAGTATAATTCCAAGCAGTCATACTCCTCTCGGTGACGTACAGTTCGCTACTGGAAAAATGGCGAGCTGCCGGCGGCGTCCGTGTCGACTTAATGCATGTGCGCATAAAGTATGAGGTTGCTGCGATTCATTTTAGTAGGAATTTTTAAATGTGGGCCTTATTACCCTCCAGGCTTTTGCTGCAGGTACTTTTATCAAATCATACTATTTCATTCTAGTTAGTATTTTGAATACAAATTTTTCTTGAATGCTTAAGCAGGTTTACCCAATTAATTTAAAAGTATCCAAGTAAAGTTCTAGTTACTTTGAGTTACTTAAAACAGATATATAGCTGTTTTTACGGCCCACTACCCTATCTTTAGGACGTGCCTTAATGGAATAATTAAAAAATCTTACTTCATTTTTGAAATTTCCCGAGGACTTTGGACAGCTAACTAATTCATAATGTTATATGCCTCAATTTCTTGGAAATCGAACAAACCAAAATAGTTCAATGCGAAAAATTTTGTTTACGATTTTTTTTATTTTTGTTCTTAAAGACCAAGGTTATTGTCTTTTAAATAATCCCTGATAGATTTGTATATGTTACGTTGAATTAGAGATAAACATTTTTTGAATATGTCAATATCTGGTATTTTTGGAAAATGTTTAAGTCAAGTCTCAAGCTTTTTGTGGAATGGCGCCAACGTCAATATCAGAATCTTAGAGCATCTTCTAATGAAATGTTCCAAGATATAATTTAGTAAGTATTTTCATAATTTATTCGCGTCTAATCTGTGACGCACCGCGACAATATACGACATGCCACTGCATACTGCACCATACCCATACCACAAAACTTAAAGTGTAAAAGCTTAACAACACTTATACTAATATTCTTGTTCTATTAGCAGATGTAGATTCTGTACCACAAAAATTCCCACCTTCTTGTAGGAAATTTTGAATTTCCCTAGACTTGTAGATTCAATGTACCTATACAAGTCTAAAATATTTTCTGTACAAATCGGTATGTATTTTAAACTTGTTGTATGTAGCAAAGCTAAAATTGTTCCATATATGACTGTACAATGAAAATATAATAAACTATATTTTCATTGTACAGTCATATATGGAAGCATTTGAACTGAAAAAAAAATATTTCAAGTTTTAATTCAATAGATCTAATTTTGGAAGTAACGTAGACTTTGCATGACTCGAACATGTAATATCTTAGGAATCCAAGGAAAAGAAATATAGAAGTATTCGTTGAAATTAACAGACAACCGAGAATCTGATGCATTCTAGAGTCAGTTTTCGTAAAATCTACTCAAACCCTATAATAACGCCTCAATATAAATTTGTATGAGGTAAAAATTAATAATTTAAGAATGGCCATTAAGTATGCAATATGCAAGTGATTCATCTCAATCCTGATAATATGGACACAATATGAAAACAAGTAAACAACCTAGAATTGGTCTATAAGACCAATTCTTATGATACCCTACTAGATGAATACTTGTATGTCATTTCGTATATGGTCACCCATCTATGCAAGTTTGATTTTTGTAGTGATTTTTCGCATATATTCCTATAACGGTTCATGGGACAGAAAAAATGATCATAACCAATTTGATAGCATTTCATATTCTGAAGAACTTTTCAGTAGGCATTAAAACCATCGCTTTCACAGGATACGTAAAAATTCTAAATTTTTATAGGCAACACTAAGAAGCGCTTGCCCGATTTAGTCAATTTTTGAAGTGATATTTACTAGTTTTATGAAAACACTATGTACAAAATTGCAATGCTCTACGTTGCCGCGTTCTCAGATAGTGTCCAAATATGTAATGAAAAACGAATATTTTGTATGGTAGCCTTACGAAGGAGTTATCCGATTTGTCCCATTTTCGAACTTAATTTTAATTTTTTTTAAAAGCCCATGTCCAAAATTCAGCTCTCTAAGTACATGCGATCTCGAGTTATCGTGAGGACAGATAGACGGACGGATATGCAAAAATCATAATAACTTTTAATTTTATGCATGGGTGTCCAATACATTTTGTTCTACCATCATTATTTCTAGGTATTACAAACGGAATGACAAACTTAGTATACCCTTTAAATTTCATAGGGTATAAAAATGATCGTATTGATGGCTGTGTCGCACAAATGGCTAAAGCAGCTGGCCAACTAACATCACTGACACATTTAGTGAATGCGATATAATAGACCCTCGACGATTAAAAAGAGTTCGAACCACAAGGACACGAAATTTTCAATAAATGTTCTATCATCTAATCCAAAAAAAAAATTATTCTCTTAATATATTTACGCTTTTGTTGCTTCACGGAATACAAGGTCATAATTTTCATCTGAGTTTGAACTACTACACAATAAAACAGTGTTATCACCAAATATCCTATCTTTGGCATTTGATACAGTTATTGATTTCGGCTTCCTCTGTTCTATAGTACAGTTAATTATTATATTATATTATATTATTCTTATATATCATGTTGTGTATCCTAATTTAAATATTAAAACTAATTAATTGTTAACATATACACTCATATGTGTAGAAATGAATATAGATCAATGGAGAAAAAATAAATCTAACTCTATTTTCAGTATCAAAATTTTACTTTTTTCTGACTTGTTCGAAAATTTACTAGTCATGTTGGATTTTCAAGTGGAATTGCAGTTTACAGGTACAAGTCAAAATTTCTCACTTATAGAATTATCGTTGTACAATTGTACAATGAATTCCATAAGTATTGCTTTGTGGTACACAACTTTTCCTGCTCTTGTTGAAAATCACTTGTAGTGCAAGTACTTTTAGTTTTGTGGTATGGGACCCAACTTGTATATAGCATTCAACTAGACTAGAATATATACCTCCACAATAACAGCACCCCATCACTATATATAGCCAAAGTCAAATCGGCCCATCAACCGAATTTCATTTTTTTCCTGAAAGCAAAGGAAAAAATCATTGGAGTACTTCAGGGGCAGAGGATTTGAAAAGATTCCACTAAGCCCAAAACCAATATACATAGATAGCTCTTTATACGGCATTTAATGTTAGTTTGAAAGATTTCTGTACAGTCAATAGTACCTGCACCAAGAGGATAGTATACAGGATGTTTCCGCCTAGGCGGTCAATAGAGCAGGAGGTGATAGTACTCACCTAGACAAAAAAACAATTATATGACCCCCCCTCATATCCACCGTTTAGGAGTTACGGGGTGATTAAAAAAAAAAGCTAGTTTTGCATAAAACACCCCGTATCTTAGAAAGTACAGGCCGTACGGTCACAGTTAAGAGTATTGTATGCAGAACTTCATGACCTTTCCAACGAATCAACCAGCCCGGGACTCCTCTCATCTCAAAAGTTATTGTGCTCTAAGCTAAAAAAAATTTCTTACCTTTTGTTTTGCCTCTATTTTTTTTTTTTTTGCAAAATGCTCAGTACCATCCATTACACCCTATGTGCTATCTGTATGCGTTAAAGACTTATTACCCAGCGGGAAATGGAGGCATTCCGAAAATATTCTATGAAAGGTATGGAAGCAATACGTTCTGATACCTAGTTCATTTCTTTTAATCCATTGATGTCCTATATAAGGTGGCTTGCACGCCTTGCCTCTGCACGGCATGTAAGGAGGCCTTCTTTATTAATTCTTTGGAAGGTGAGAAAAAGCATTACTTTTAAATTGTCTGGAGTGTGAAAAGAGTAATCCTTTTAAGTTCAGTGGTAGCATTCATTCTGCCATTTCAGAATAGTGAACGGAACCATTAAGCGTGAATTTTCCGGAAGGTTGGAAAGAACCATTCAATTTATACTCTTTCTGTTTTCACTGAAAGGTCTTAGAAAGACGTGGAAAATAGACGTGTCTTCACTTATTCGTATCTCGTACTCGTACTTAATACGTAATCAATGAGTTAGCTCACAAGACTATGCAGATGATCTTGTGACTATCACCAATAGCTTTCTAGACAGCTCCCAAGAGACCCTACGTTTTATTCAAGATTGCTATCCTGCACATCAGTCAATCTGAACAAAATATCTTTTTATCTTGGACTAAGGGCCGTATTCACCAAGCCATTTAATTGAAATTTAATTTCATTTCTGTTTTGGTACTCCTGTAAGAGAGGGTTAGCACACCCTTAGAATTTAATTAAAATTTAATTTATGTTATTTTAAGTTGTAATAACGCATATATAACTTTAATTTTAACTCAAGTGGGCCCGAACCTCCCAACGGGAGTACTAAAATATAAATTAAAATAAATTTCAATTAAATGGCTTGGCTTGGCCCCAAAAGAAAGATAATGCGAAACATAACTAGTTATAACCTTTTAGATAAGAAGGAATAGCAGAACTAAAATTGAGAGGCATTGTTGGCGATGATTCTAGGGCAATGGTAATTCTTTGAATTTTTTTAGTCCCCTAAGGACACCTCACTACACTATAAAACCATATGTAAGAATGGACTTTAGAATGGAATTAATGAATCTAGTGTAATAGTCGGATAATACTATTAAATTCACCGAAAGGAAAATCTGTCAAAATCGATAACATCACCGACCTACTCTTTGTGTAGACATGCTGTAACCTTTCCTGGTAAGCCTGATGCGGTGTATATCTCAAAAACCCGTTTAAACAAGCTTAGCTTTGATGGTCACATTTTGGACCCTGTAACATTAAGCCTTACGTAGTTAATGATTAGAATAGGGAAATTGACTGAACTGACTGGCAGAAATGACTAATGGATAAGAAGATACAATACCAGTTTCCCTATCAGAAACCCTCAGCCAATTAGTGGGTAAAACGATCCTTCGATATCAGACCATCGCATGGAACGTTAGTGAAAGGATCATCTTTCTAAAGCCTATATGCTCAAATTTCTGACCACTAAAAAAATCGGACCGTTTTCCCTTACCATTTCCTCCAACGAAAAGCTTCTTCCCATAAGCGGACCCTACAAAGGTCGTCCGTAACCGTACAATATATATAAAATCATAGAAACATACGTCTGAATATTGCGGAGTTCCATCCTCAGTTGTTTAGTACTGGAATATTCCCTATAATATCTAGGTCTTCATATCAGAGAGAACTAGCTCGTGTCATATCTAAGTGCCAAAAATAATTTCTAGTTATAGCAAATTTCTTACTTTGTTCTCAAATAAAACCATGCCATCAACATGTCGAGATTTTTCTCAAAGCAACATATTTTCTCATTAAGCAGCAATTATGTATACAAATGTAAATTGATAAAAGGATTTTCATTTCCTCCATTCCAGATGGATGGCAGATTCACCTCGTTGGCTTCTAAAAAAGAACAGAATTGAGCAAACCTTAAAAATTCTGTTAGAATCAGCTGCAGTTAACAATCGGGAGATACCGTTGGACTTAGAGGAACGCCTTAAAAGTTACGCAGAAGAAATGAAAAAGACAAAATATGGTCAATATTGGTCCATATGGGATGGAACAATTGACAGAACGTACATTGCAGCCGTTCACTGGGCTTGGGTTTGGTCCGTTATGCTGTATAATGCAATGATTTTGAATATACGGTCTTTTGGTGTAAGTCATATTCATGTCAACACTGTCATTCTTGGTAAGCTAAATAAAGAAGCCTTCTTGGTATCGGACAATTTAATAAAATAAACTTTTTCAGGCTTTGCAGAAATGCTTGGTGTCTTCATAGGACTCTACTTCATTCTTTATACTCGAAGGCGATGGCTTTGGGTTGGCTATATTATGATAATCGCAGGATTTCTAACATTTTTTATTTGGACTGTTCCTGACACATGTAAAACAACCCAGAATCCTTGCCTTGTAGGTAAAAAATTAAGAAGCCTTTTTGTTTTTTTTTTATTTTCAGTAAGAGAAAGTAGACGTGTTGGACTAGAAATGATCTATTGTATAGGTCTAAAGTTGGCGAATGCGGCTTCTCTCTCCATACTTGTAACTTGTACGGGCGAAATGGTCTCCGAATATAAAAGGCCGATGCTAATGTTTTCAGTAGTGACATGGAGCCGTATTTGGCTTTTGGTGGCACCTTTTATTATAGCCACAGCTGTGTTAAATCCTCTAATCCCAATAACTGTTTTCGGAGCATTAGCAGTTTTCAATGGACTATTCATGTGCTATATTAATAGTCAATTTTGGAACTGGCACCAACCTCGGCTCGAAAGAGTGCCCACATTAAAGACATTTCGAAAAAATTCACAAATACTCTTAATGAAAAGGAATTCAACTTGCTCTGAGTTGAACAACATGGGATCATCATATCCATCTACAGTTAGTATAGCGGATCTATGGAATATGTCTAATCAAGTTGAAGAACAAAAAATATAAAATACATTCATAAGAGATACATAAACATTAGAAATATGTTTTTATAAAAAATTTTGTTTTATTCCCGAATTCATCAAAGATAGATTTAAAAACCTCGATTGAGTCGAAAATAGTCTGAAATAAATGCGTAGGTAGAGAAGTTATTTTTTCAAATGAACTTAGCAAGGCAAGCGAAACTGCAGTGCATTATCAATGACATTAAGATACCTTGGACCTTCAAAAGACAAAAGACAGAAGAAGAGCCTTGTAAACTAATCCTTTTGTCAAAGCTAGTTTTCCCTTACTAGCTTTTAGAATATACCATATAACTGGTCATATTATACACATGAATCTGTGCATTATGGTAACGGGTTTTTTGTAATTTTTCGAAAACCGCTGAGTTTTTTAAAAAAACATGTCTTAAAGTTACATTTCTCTAAATAATCCGCGTGCAACGCGTGCTCCCTAGTACAATTCGTACTGCTCAAAAATATAGATCTGCAGATTTAAGTATTATATGACAGTACGCCCAGGAATATGAACGTAAAGTTACTTAAGTATTGCGAAACCACCCTTTAAATTAAACAGACGTACCAAAAATAGCCTTAAGCGTCGATAAGGAGGGTTTCATTAAGTTCAAATTTCAATGTCAAATTTCGCTTACTACGGAGGCGTCTATTTATCTATTGATATTAATGAAATATGAATGAAATCGGTAACACTCTTGTTTTAATATAGAAGAAGAATGTGACAAGAGGTGGTTCCTTCTAAGAGAAAAGCTTGGAAAGTGGCTAAGAAAACGAGAATTACTCCTGGAAGTGCTGCCGATTTTTCTTCAGCTTTTCCTTTATGATATGAAAAAAGGCACAAACCTTCAATTAAATCAACTTCAATTCGTTAATTTTTTTGCTTTTACCACTTTTTAAAATTGACAACATTAAAAATTTCCCTTACGGAATGTGACATCTATTCCTAGCAAAAATGTCAATCATCCTTAAGTAAACCTCAGTCTCGTTCAAATTCGTCAAGTTCTTTATGTCTATTTTGGTTTTTGGTGTGCATATAAATTTTGCATATTCAGGGAAAATTGCTTAGAAAGCTCATTATCACAGTTGGTGGCACTGCCACGACTGATGGCAGGCGCGTATACAGGGGGAGAGTCACGCGTTTCATGACCCCCAACACCCCCCCCCCCCCGCCCAATCATCACCCACACACACAATTCCCCCACCCTCCCCCTCCCAAGGACACAATTTGTAGCTGACGCCGGCGATTAATGCTGGTGTTGTAACGCACTTTTACAATCTGCGACGACAGCTAGCTCTGGGTTGGGCATTTGTTTGTCTCTTTGTAATAGTGGAGTCTGGAGTGTTCATTCGCTCGTAGCTCGTGGAAGATTTTTTTAGAATATTCTTGTGTTATATCATAAAGTAATAAAGGCTAAAGAGATGACAAGATTAACTTTGCTTTGCGAACCAATATTTGAAAGCTCAATCTGAAAGTTTGGATACAATTGTCCAAGCTTTTCCTGCAGAGCTCGCATCTTCTGTATTGAATTTTGAGCCCACTGTACCAGCAGGCATCACATCAAGTCAAGGCATGATGTACTGAATGGAGTAAATGCAATACTACCAAAGTTTACCATGGTAAATATTAATACGCATATGAATGGGTTAATTTTGGAAGCTCTTTTGATACAAAATATTATAGCTTCACGCGGATGATATACGATGATAAACAGCTGATATGGAGGTATTAGCTGCGTTTTTTTATACTGGACTGGTTCATTGAAAATTTAAAATAATTTCATTCTATAAAACGTGTCTAGGTAGCAATGATTTTTTTATGGGGGAAAATTATCAAATTGCAATTTAAATTTTCACAAAATGCCAAAATAGATCTCAAAGATTTGTAATTAATCAAAAGCTGGCACTTTGATGATTTTTCATCCATTTATAAATCTCTGTATGGATTAGGAAAAGAGAACGCAGCATTGTAATCGTAATAGTACTGCAAATTATATGCAAACAAATTTCTTAGACGGCGATTTTTTTCACATTTAGTAGTGTCGTATATTTCTATCTTCTTCTACAGTTTTTTTCTTACAGACGTAAATATAATGAAATAGTTGATGAATAGAATCCAGATAATGTTTTCAAATCGATTAACTGCAGAAGGAGAAATATAAGATAAATGTGTTTTTATATGTTGAAAAACTTCGTGGTAAATATCGTCCAGAAATGAAACATGAAATTTTGAATTTACATTCCTTATACAATGCACTTGGAAAAATTTTTATCATATTCTAATCGAAAATGGGTTAAAAGGATAAAGTGTACTTTCTTTTGCGTAATAACTCAAAATATCAGATCAAATTTTATGCTTTTATTATTTTCAGTTTGTTGATTGTTTTGTTTTCGGTTTAAAGAATTTCTGGGTTTCCCATATGCAGTGCTTTTTAATTAAAATATCAATAAAATAATGGAGTATTTTGCACGATTTTTACAACAAATATTATCTTCTGCAAACCAATCACTTAATTCGCTGGTTTATCTTGCGTCCTCAATGCACGTGTTCTTTGACTTCTTTTTTAGATTTCATATTTAGACTGGCTTATAGAATTTTGAGAAAAACATTTAAAAGATTTTCCATTGGTTGGAAGATTGCTCTTCAAGCCATAAACAAGGTGTTTGCTCCATGGTGGTCAGTAGAGGAGGAGGTGATAGAAAATGCTCTATGGCAGGGAGGCCATATCAACCGTTTCGGAGTTACAGGATGATTAAGAAAAAAATGCTAGTTTATCACAAAACACCCTATATATTAAAACGTACTGTGTGTACTCTCACAGTTAACAGCTCGTTTTGTGCACAACTTCATGACCTTTCCAATTGCAATTCCAATTGCATTTCAATTTTCACAAAATGCCAAAAGAGATCTAAAATATTAGGTTCTAATTCTAAAGTTGTAATTCTTCAAAAGCTGGCAATTTGATGATTTTTATTCATTTATAAATCCGTGCATCTCCTTTTAAAGGGATTTTGCCCTGATCGCAACATTGTAATCGTAGTAGCACTGCAAATTATATGCAAGCAAATTTCTTAGACGGCGATTCTTTTTTTCACAGTTGTATATGGTACAGTGCTTTTATCTTACAGACGTATATATAATGGATGAGTAATTCTAACAGCTCGAAATGGAAACATTTTCGAAAATAAAAACAACATTTTTACAAATTCATCAATTATTTTTCCCCTACGTAGATGTACCTACTTTAAATTGTGATCGTGTGATATTCAAATTGTCGGTACTATGAGAGGAGTGAGAGCGATCTAGAAATCAATTTATTATGCTTTTTAGTTTGCTATTTTTGATTGATAAAGCTGAAAATTTGAATACAATTATATTTTATAAATCCCCATCGATTTACGTTACAAAAATATTTTAACAAATATATTAATTTTATAAACTCATGATTTTGATACCTTGGATAAAGTCTCATATGGTATGCTAAGCTTGTCATTCCGTTTGTAACGCATAGAAATAACGCTGGTAGAGCCAAATGGATTGGACACCCACGCATATGTATTATTAATTATTTAGATTTTTGCATATCCGTCTGCCGTCCGTCCGTCATCACAATAACTTGAGAATACATTCATGGTTCGTTTCAAATTGCATCATTTTGCATAGACTTATTGAGAAAGCAGTCAGCTGAGGACTTTTTGATTTACTGAAAAAGTTTTCAGAATATAAAACGCTATGAAATTTGTTATAACGATTTTTACTGTCCGACAGGCTGGACTATATGGAATCGAACAAATTAGTCTTAGGCCAATTATACCTTTTTCCCGGCTTGTCTAAAATAAAACTTTCGAATTTTCTTACCTTTTATTTTTACTTTGACCTCTATGTTTTTAGAAAAGCGTCATTTTTTTTTTTATAAAAACTGTAAACTGTAGACTTTCCTCTTTACTTTGACCTATTATACCCTATGGACTATTTGCAGCCGTTAACGAGTTATTAACTCACAACCTATTTCGGTCATACCGAGATTAGCCAATATTTTTTTTTTAAATGACGTCACCAAGGGAACAAATTATCTTTGAGAATGAGTTTGAGAATGGAAAATCTTTTAAATATTTTTCAATACAGAAGATGCGAGCTCTGCAGGAAAAGCTTTGACGATTGCATCCAAACTTTCAGATTGAGCTTTCAAATATTGGTTCGGAAAGCAAAGTTAATCTTGTCATCTCTTTAGCCTTTATTACTTTATGGTTATATATATACATGGTACATAATTTTGGAATACTACATATTTATTTTAGTGTTTGCTTGCATAGAAAAAATCACGCAATGCTTAGCAGCCCAGTTATTATGATGCTTCTATATTTTTGTTGCACCGATTACTTCTATACAGATGAAAAATCACACAATTTCGAGATCTGAAAGTGTTATTGTTTCTAAGAAATTGGTCAGCGATATTAAATTTTTTTCTACCTATCTGATTGTCCGACATAAAATCGATGACAGAACATCTTGGTGGGGAGCTCGCAACAGAAGCATACAACCTAACTTAACGAATTTTGATTTATGCTTGGAACAGAATGCATCGCAGCCACCAAGCACAATGCGGTGATAAGTGTCAAAATCGTAGCCACCAAACATTGTGAACACAATAGCCATTGATGACTGCGTCAAGATGAAATTTAAATGAATTTTGTTAACTGTATTAATCATAAATTGGGACCACAATATTATTAGTTTTAAAATTTGTCACCACCATAATTAAATTTTCTTTGAAACTCATCATGTTCAGTATACAAAGTTTTAAAACAAACAAAATGTTAATCAGCTGTGAAATGTCAACGCAGGTTAATTGCGCTAAAGTTGAAAGTCAACCAACTTTTGCGTGGTGGCTACGATGCCTACGTTCATTGCAGTCACTTAATGGCATTGCCTTATAGCTTACTTCTGCGTGACATTTTCCTGCGTGGTGGCTACTTTCATTCTGTTCCAGGGGTTAGGGTTCTTCAAGTAGAACCCTAGTTCCATGCAATCATCAACGTATAGCCACCCGTTGATATTTCATAGCGACACTGATTTAAGCCTGAGTTGTTCAAAATTTTTACGTTCGTAAGGAAGCATTAAGTTTTTCTTAGAAATATACTTGCAAATTGTTCTTAAGAATTTTAATAACGATTCACCGACAACGGTTCAAACGAAATGATGGATTGAGTCTGGTAGTTCACTCTTTCGGACAAAAGGCACAATCATTCAGTTTTCTTAGAAAGATTTGACATTTTTTCTTTAGATTTTTCATGCACTGTTGGTGGCCGACTATGGTTCCAAAGAGTTATAATGATGATTCAGATGCCTTGGCTGGCCTTAGTCGTTAAAAATATTTATGAGTGTTGGCAATCATACATTCTGTTCTTAGATTCTTAGAAATTTACTTGAAAATTTTTCTCTCGAATTTGTATACACTATTGGTTTTTGTCCGTTCTTTTCTTCATATTAATAAACTTAAAAGAGATGCGTTGGTTCAATACATGATTGATTGACTGAACAAGAGGTTTGGGAACCCGAGGGATCCCCCGAAGGTAGACCAAGTCAAAGCCCATTGTTCACCCTCTAGACCCATGAGAGATCGCTCATAGATCCCAACCAGACGCTTCTATAAATTTCAATATTGGCCCCCAGCCCTCCTTGTCGGCATCGTGTATCTCGTCCAGCAGGTGTGAGCCATAGAATCTGTAACGTATTGCTGAGAGTGTCGGACAATGACAAAAAAAGTGGATCAGTGTTTCGGACTCCTTTCCGCAATTCCTGCATGGAGGATCATCAACAAGTTTCATCCTGGGAAGGTGACCCCTGAGAGAGGAGTGCCCAGTAAGAATGGACAGCAGAGTTCTTAGGGTTGGCTTGTTAAGTCCTAGGAGCTTATTTGTTTGATTTACGTTTGGTAGGTACAATCCCGACTGTAGAGGCAGATTCCTCCGAGGCTGCACCAAGACGAGCAATCTCTTCCGAATTTTCATTCCTAATGTTGCTGAGCCCCGGTACCCACTGCACTATCAGCCTGTTATTGCGAGAAAAGGAGTTCAGGATGGTTTTGCACTCCACTAATAGTTTTGAGGTTATAAAGGATTCAGACAAAGCTTTGACAGCTGCTTGGCTAGCTGAGCAGATAGCTACCTCCTTGTTCTCAGTGTCTTAGTTAAGGAGGTGCCTTCCCGCTTCAAGAATAGGCTTGACTTCTGCCTGGAAAACCGTGACATGACTTTCAAGTTGCCTTCATCGGACTTAGAACCATCAGTATAAATTGCAATTGGGTTTGTCAAAGGTTGAAGCACGCCTTAGATGGAATTCTAGATTCAAAATTGCTTTTCAGTATGGTCTCGAGGAGCTAGTCGCTATCCCCCTCGATGCCAGGTGCGATAGACTGCACAAATGGATTGATGTGGAACTCTTGTTCCTGTATGAAGCCAGTCAAGATTAAGATGCACTCTTATAGCTGTAGTCGACGCCCTCTACTTAATGTGTATTTGCACCAGATGTATGTTGAGCATAACCTCCAGAGCCCGAGTGCTAGTTGATTTGAAATCGCCGCTTGCGCTGAGATGGCACAGTCTTTGAATCTTTTTCAGTATCTTCCGATGATTGGCGAATTCCATTGCTTTCCACCACACCACCGAACCATAGGTTAACATGGGTTAAATGACGCTAGTGTATATCTATAAGATCATCCACGGTTTGAGTCCCCACTTCTTCCCTACCGCTCTGGGCACATTGCGAAAATTCTGAGAGCTTTGCTTGCTCTATCTTCGAGGTGTAGTTTCCAGTTTAACTTTTTATCTAATATAATACCTAGGTATGTCACCCTGTCCTTTAACTCCAAGCGCGTGGAATTTTAAACTGGGGATATTCCTTTTCATGGTGAAGAGACATAGGTCAGTTTTCCGTGGAATGATGCTCAGTCTGCAGTCCGTGGCCCAGCGCATGACTTGTCGAATCGCGCTTTGCACCAGTCCACAGAGTACAGGTTCATAGCTCCCGGTAACTAAGATTGTCAAGTTGTCTGCGTAACATACTGCTTTGTACCCCATCCGGGTGAGTGTTAGCAAGAGATCGTCCATGATGAGCACCTTTAGGGGTGCCCCTGTGAACCCTTTTAAGGGTCAATACGAAATTTCGTAGGCATGCTTTGAACATATTCATCATAAAATGTAGAGGAAAAATTCTTTGAACTCATTATATGATGTGCGGAAGTTGTTGAGACTTATATTGTCCTTTTCCCTCATATAACTTTTCCAAAATTTATTCTTTCTATTTTAGAGAGCCGCTGACGCACCCGTGGAACGTGAGATGAAAATAAATCAAAAAGAAAAATTTAGAAACGTCTTCATCAACATTATTGCTAGCCAGTAATATGTTGAAGTCAATAGTTGTAAGTCTACTGGAAAAATCCCAAAAGCTAGCCTTTCTAAAATTGCAAAAGTATTGTGTTTCGTCACAATTTGTTAAGTTTATGTAATTAGTAGAGGAAATGATAATTTGCAAGAGTAGACTTTCTCACTGGGCTAGATTCAACTAATTATTTACCCGCGTCAGTAGAAAATACAAGGTCTAACTGCCTATCCATGTCATTCTTAACATTATTGATTTGACTGAGACCTAGAGCTAATATAGTGTCATGAAAAAGTGATTTCCTTCAAGTCAAGTTATTAAATTGAAGATAGTCTTCGTCAACTTCATTTAGTACCTATTGAATATTGGGTAAATTAAAATCACCAATTAGTAGTAATTCGTCAAGGAGATCCATCCTACCATGTATAAAATTAGATGTTGAAATGAGTAGGTCGTAAATAATCTGACCTTTGTCATCAACAATATTTATGGAGTCTGGAGGAATATAGCAACAAATAATGTATAAGTCAGATTTTAAGAGAGATAACTTAAGAGCAATAAGTTCGATGTCAAGAGTGTTGGAGAAACTGGAAAGTTCAACCTGGATGCAATTAAACTAGTTACAGGCGAGGAGTAAGCCGCCACCTCCAGCTACAGACTCAGTATGTCTATCGCTTCTAAAAATTTGATACGAATTGTCAAAGATTTCGTGAAAGCCATGATACAGGCAAGTTTCAGTGAAAGCAATTATATCGAAACAAGTCCCAGCAGAGGCTTTGAAGATTTGTGCAGTTTTTGTATGAATCCCCCTTAGTTTTGATAGTACAGGGAGAGCGATTTGAGTGTTTTAGAATATCGCAGCTTAATTTAGAGGCGTTTCTAAATTGGCGCCCGGAAGGTACAAACAATTTAGTAAAACTGCCAGAGGGCCAAAACGTCGGATCCAATAACTTGTCCCGCACATCTTCTGAGACGGTTAAAATAAAGAATGCAACCGGTTAAGAACTTTTACTAATCTTTCGACAAGAAATACCATCAGCTACGATATTTTTAGACTTCAGATACCTCAATATGTCCTCACACAATGTTTCTGGAGAGAAATGGGTGACGAAAACACTCGAAGGTTTTGGTACTGTTCTCAATGGGACAACAGTACCATTACCTAGAGACGACACAGATGAAGTATCATTCAATACCGTGGAAACAGATGCAGGTCTTTGAATGATGTTATCAGAACATTGAATCCAAGCATTACCTAAGGCCACATAAGCTGAGGCACTCGCACTAGGAGTAGCAGCGGGTAGGTGCAAATTAGATCACTTCCTCCGGCACGACTGTTGCTTGCAACAAGGCTTGGGGAAGGCTGCTGAGTAGGTGAAATATGTACTGGCAATGAAGAAACATCAGTACAAGGCATATACCCATTCGCAGGAGACGTCACGTCAGCAGAAGAAGAGATGTTCAAGATTCCAGACATGAAACACTTAATGTCCGAGGCGATAGCGCCAATAAGCACGCAGTCCTTAGCAGCAGAAGCAGACCAACCCTCAAGATCATTCTTGACCAGCCGGATATTGTGCTGAATATCTTTATGTAGAGAGAGCATGCAACTTATCAAGTAAGAGGTATAAGTTTGAACTGAGCGCCTCTGAAAAATTAAGAAGCTTGTCTACATAGTTATTAATTGAAGGTATTCTTCGGAGAAAGCGTTGGAGTACGACCACGTGGCAGATATGTGCTTAACACTATCCGCAATAAAGGATTAGTCACTTGAGATCGAATCGAAAATACCTTTGATAAGTCGTAGAACATGCCACGGCGTAATCGCTAAGCACTCGCAGCAGATTGTGACAGAAACAGGAGTACTCCTTAGAATACGGCGGAGTCAGGAGGAATGACAAGATTTGCCACAAATTCCATCACAAACGAAAACATCTTCATTAGTGGCAGACGAACATACAGAACATGTGGTCATGATTACACAGTCAGTACGTTTACATGAATACTTGAAGTATAGGTACTTGAAGTATGCTTGAAGTAATCAAAATATCGTGAAAACGTTCATTCAACTCGCAAATTTCAACTTAAGTAATTGGAAAATTAAATTCAGTAAAAATTCAATTTAAGTAATTGGAATTAATTCAATTAATCGCCCTACCTTAGCTTGAAGTGGATTTCAAGTCAAGTACTCAAGTATTCATGTATGTAAGCGTACTGAGTGTAAAGGGCGCCATACACCATCCGTTTTGCCGTGGTTTTAAAAACACGTCTTAGTGGAGAAAAGAACCTAAAACGTGGTCAAGAAAAAGCCCCACACACCATCCAACTTCACCACGTCTTGCCGTCATCTTGTAGTGTCCATTTTACAGCAACAACATGTGACCAAACATTGTGATTATTTCATGAAAACCGGTTTTCACAGAAGCGCGGGAGCATTTTATGAGAGTAAAACGTGAAAACTCCGCCACTTCTCATTTATTTACGAAAACGAAATATTTACCATTCTGTTTCGTTGCATGCAGTTTGCGCTTTCACATTTTTTATCTTTATTCATAAAAGTTTTAAAGAGAGTTTGGTTTTTTTTTTTGATTTTTTTTTCTTTCTTTCCGTGTACATTTAAATGTAAAACACTCAGAAATCTCGCCTACTTCTTAGCTTATTATTAAGTTAATTTTGATTATGAACGAGCAAAACAGTAAAACCACCGCAAAACTGATGGTGTATGGCCTTGCTCACGTATTACCCACGTTTTGAGAAAGATATTTCTGGCATGACCAAAATTCTGGTTTTAGTAGATATCCGAACCTCAAAACGTGGTGTTCGCCATACACACCATACACATCCGGTTTGCCGAGTAGCAGAGATTTAGGCGTTAATTAAAAAAGAAGGATTGTGTTGAGGACAAGCCACGAAAAGCCTCCGATATCACAGTGATGGGAATTCTGACTGACAGATGGCGATCAAACTAGAAGGGAGATGATAAACAACCAAAAAATGCCTGTAATTATTAAACTATATTAAATGCAGTAATCAGTAGCCTGGAGCCCAGAAAATGATTAAATAAGCTTACCACAAATAAAACGCATAAACAAAATTCCAGTGCAAAAGGGCACAAGCAGCAAATAAAAAAAAATGAAAAAATCCCCACAGCAAGCGGCAAAGAGTACAGAGAAAAAATCTTAAAAATAAGCCGGAAAAAAAACAAACAATAAGCACAATTGACCGAAATATTAAAGGAGCGTTTACAATGGTAGAGTAGAGTGGAGTCACCCGATTGCATTTTCCCTCATCATCTCACCAACGTGAGGAATTTTCAAATCTGACTCTTCTCTGTGAAACACACTTTGGTGAGCGCGAAGAGCTTATATTAGAGTGCAACCTTGAGACAATGCAATCTGGTGATTCCACACTACTCTGCCATTGTAAACGCTCCTTAACAATTGATCACACCCAAAGCACCCCAAAGTTAGCAAAAAACGATTAGAAATAAATACACAAAACTAATTAAACACGGAGGGCACAAAACTTGTGGGGATACCTGTCATCAATGTAACTAATTGCACTAGTTAGCGGAATTACAAGTACATATTTTTATTTATCTTCGCGCTGCAAACAATTGGACGAAATTCCGCCATAGCGAAATGAATTCGAAATACAGGAAACGCTCGTAGCTCGAAATTTCTTTGATTTTTTTTTTAACTTAAACTTAATTTCCGAGAATTCGAAATAGATGAACCGTTTGTCGCTCGAAATCTCTTCGATTTGTTTGCTATATATAAAAGTTACGATACGGCTCATGTCAATTTCCGAGGAAGTCGTTAAAGCAAATATTTTCTATTCATGAAGTTGTTCTTCGCAGGCATTCTAAGTTGAAATTTTATTGAGTGAAGTTTTTCGACAGTGAGTATTTATTATTTATTTATTAGATATCGTATTTACTTGGTATATGCAAAACGCCTTGCAAGAGAGGCCGATACCAGATCATACTGTTAAAAAACATCGAATCCAAAACGAACTACCAACAAATACAAGAACTTCGAAGGAAAGTTGATCTAGCGAACCACTGTCGGATCGCCAATACGATTCGATATCTTGTTCTGTTTTTTTCCTCTGCAATTCGCAAGCACGTCGCAAGCGAAATCGATTTCGAAGCTTAACTTCGCCTAGTTGAATTGATTTACTTCGAATTCGATTCGATTTTGAACCGCAATGTTTGCAGGCTTGTTTGAATTACCTTATAAATTTCATGAATACCTTGGGCTCTCAATTTTATTGGTAAATGTAATCCGTCTGGTAGGAATCTCTGTATTTTTAATAATTCTTCGAATATTTGATTGTCGTCTATGAGGTAAGGATGAAGTTTATCTTGGGTAGCTGTATGTAAGATTTCAACGGCATGTGATTGTGTTATTGAGTTATGATCACTACCCTGGTAGCCAACGCTCATCAGTTTACACAAATTTAATACCGGTTCGATCATGGGCTTTTATGTTAATTAACATAACTTTTTAGTCGAGTATCGACAAGTAACTTTTTTACTTAGCGCCTCTATGAGTTTCTTCGCCAACTCATCTATCAGCTCATCAATAAATTGGTATGGATACTGATCTGTATGGCTAGTGCATCTAATGTACGAGTGAAAGGGAGATAAATGGTGTTGAGCAGTCATTCAATTGCGAAGTATATAAATAAGTTTATTCCCGGTGCTAGAACAATAATCAGCATTACATGCATCCAACGAATCATCATGAGTTCATCAGTGCACTCATAATAATTGGGCTACCAGGGTAATCAGTACAAAAATAGTTAAAATTTCTTTAAGCAGTATAAGTGAGTCTCTTACGTGTATGGTTTTATTAGTAGAATTTTCCCTTACTCTGGAAAGAGTTTTCTCTAGTTTGGTTTCAAGTTGCGAAATATGATTTAAGGTATTATTGTATTCTTCTATACAGTGGATTCTAGTACTGTGGTTTGTCCTTTTATCAAGTCTTGTAGTTTATTTTCATATTCTTCTACTAACTGGCTGTTCATTGTAAAAATCTGCGTTTGACTGATCTAAAGAATCGAATAATATTCTTGAAGCTTTCCCTATAGCATCCACTAATCCTCTTAGTAAAAATATTGTGATCTATTCCTAGAATGCTACAAACTATCTTATTCTGCTTCTGTAGATTGTTAATTTTTCTATCGACGAGGTGAGGTAATAAATTTTCACATTCGTTCGCCTGAACGTCTCTGAGTCAAATCATTATTTCTGAGTATTTGATAATCGTATGGAAGTTGTCCGTGAAGTCTTGTAGGTCTGTGTGGATTAGCAGTTTCCATCTGTCGTTGAATAGGCTTATCTACCCTATTTGCTCGAAAAGGATACGTGATTTATTTTTTAGATCCATAATTTCGTAGCTTATAAGATTCCTCTGCTGCTGTTGCTGATACAATAAGGAAAGTTATACCAATGTTCTTGGTTATATATAGTATGACCACCGACATGATTAGGTACTTACGGGAAGGGTAGTTTTAAAGTTTTAAGTATATTGTAAAGTTTGTTTCAGGGTTTCGTGAAATGCTGTCCATGATTAATTAAATATAGTAAACGAACTTTGATTTGAATTTTAAAAATACGCAGAGGGCTGCCGAACTTACTTTTGATGGCTTGAGAAGCCGCCGCTGTGTTTTTATTAAGGCAGAATATGCCGCTTTAGAGATGGGATGGCAGAGTATGCCGATGTTTATTATGTTCCCAGGCAGAGTATGCTGCTATTTACAGTAGGATGGCAGAGTATGCCGACGTTTATTATGTACTGAGGCAGAGTATGCCGTTGTTACAGTAGGATGGCAGAGTATGCCGATTTTATTATGAGAAGTAAAAGACACCTTTCGATAGTGTTGTTATGAACCTTTGTTGGCTTGTGTTTTACTAGGATTGCTGGATTTACGCCTTCTGTGAAAATGATTTTCCCTTGTAAGAATTTTCGTGGACCAAAAGAACGAAGTTATTTATTTAAAAAAAGGATGGATTAATATTTTTGTCTTACTAATTTTTGTAGATTCATTTCATATTAATAAGATTTGCTCTGGCGATCTGGTTTGCAAATAAGAGATCAGATGAAGTTGTTACAATCTTTATTCATTTGTTATATGTGTTTCACACACTAGGTCCAATATATACATACTTTAATTTCCTCTATACACAACATACAAGTAAATGCTTAATATAACTATGGTTCACAGTTGCAAAAAATTAACTTCTTAGGTACATTATTTGCATTTTGTTCTCATTATTTACTTTTTTAAGGTTTTTCATTACAAAGCGTGAATAATAGGAGGAAGAGTTTTTATGATAGTGGATCGTATATGTTCAAACCAACATTAAATAGCCACCTGGAAGTAAAATAGTTTAAAAGATTCTAATTCCAAGTATTTTTAATCACTGAAAATAGGTTGGGAACGAAACTATGTATACCTACCTACAAGCACATCGGTAAGGCAGTTTATAGTAGAGATGACAATCGACACATTATGGCTACATTCCACTTAAACAAATCCGGGACACAATCCAATGACAGGAAGTAACTTGTCTTCGATAACATTACGCAAATCAAATGGAATTAGGTTAAGTCATCTGTACATTTAAATGTATCTTTAAAATAGTAAATTAGCAATATTGTAATAGGTATCTTATTGTATAGTTATAAGTGTAATAACTTTAACTAGGCAAAAGCAGGAACGGCAACACAAATGCTCAAAATTCCAGTTGATTTGCACAGCTGCTAGGGTCAATGTACTCTTCTGACCTATGCACAGCTGCTAAGGTCAACGGATTTTTCTGTTGCTACCTACACACAGCTGCTAAGGTCAATGTACTTTAGTTGCTATGCGCAAGGTAAAATAATATGTTGGTGCCGTGCGAAATTCAGAGGCAATATAAGTCGCAGGCCAACTTGAATCTTTCTCTTTTCGCATCCAACTTTCATAGATTGCGCATCATTTGGAAATCAATTTGGCTAGTGGTAATAAAATATAATTATTAACAAATTAACTTTATCTTGGCTAGCGGCTGAGATACAGATATTTATTCTGGGTCTCGACTGGAATAAATCTTACTAACTCAACAACTTTATCTTGGGTAGCGACCGAGATAAAGACAATTATTCTGGGTCTCGACTGGACTGATTGAGATAAAGATAGTTATTCTGGGTAGCAACTAGAATAAACACTACTAATACAACTTTTCTTTGGGTCTCGACTGAAGTAAAGTATCTTGTTCCGGGGAACGGCTAGAACAAGAATTCTACTAATCAAATTACACCTTTGCTTTGGGTCTTGACTGAAGTAAAGTATCTTGTTCCAGGGAACGACTAGAACAAGATAATTACTAACTATATAATTACCAACCCCATAAAGTCGATTCCATAGTTTAAATTGGTGAGTACATTTGTTGATTGATCATATACTATATTTCATATTACATATCTCATTGATTATTATATTTATTTATATATATATTTATATATTTATATAGTGCCATTGCTCAAAGTTATCTCAGCTTTGACAGTATTGTGTTTAAATTGAAATTAAGGACATAAGTGAAACTATTGAGTAAGTGACTTTATTGAATGAATTTACATAATTGCAATTTAGTTGTTAAGTGACGTTATCTAAGTATATGTATAGTGTCATAATATAAGTGAAATTGAACTCTATTAAATTTAGTTCTAGTTAAGGTTGGAATTTTGTGTTTAAGTTTAACGTGTGTGTCTAATAAGCCACTGACTTTAAAATATTCCCCGGCGTTCTTATTTACAGTCCACATCCTTACTTATATTTTTCTTGAGTGCTCTCATTGGGCAGAACACTATCTATGCTTCATGTACATATGTATGTGCATGCTGCATATTTATGTTAATTTTCCTGCATAGTATGGGCCCAATTTTTCTACTAATAGCTTTCAAGCGCGTTAATATTTTTTAGTATCTAAAGGTGCATCACGAATAACACACATTAGCAAAAAGACAGGTGTCAAATATTTAACTAACAGTTTATAGGCGGTTGAAAAACGTTTGGAAGATATTTGTCATAAGTTTGTCAAGTATTTTTCAAACAATTTTCAAACATCTGATAGGATATTTGTGTGAAAAATGTTTCCAAACGTTCAGTTTTAATCGTGTATTCTCCGAGTGGAGTAACGTTCATTGCAGCATCTTTCGTTGAACTTACCGCAACTTTTGAGGAAAATTTTCGAAAAGGAGATGTTGGAACAGAAAATTTTTAGACAGATGATTATAGTACAGTGATCATAATTTATTGAATGGTAAATTGAAGATATTTCCGGTTTTCGATTTTTTACATGAAAGAATTTTTGGGATTTTAGTAAAAGCCTGAAAACATCAAACTCTTATCCTAAAGAAATGAAATTTGGTGACAGTATATTCGCGTCATCAATGCAGACTTGTGAAATGTTCTCACGGCATTTTAAATCGGTATATTCTCTCAAAGCTCGTGTTACTTATAAGTTACACAATTCATTAACTTACAGTAATGTTAACTCCATTAAATTATATCATCAGAGTGTAGCAAGTGTAATTAATCAACTTGATATTAATAAGAACCCTGGTCTAATGGTATATTCAATATTTTTTATAGAAAATGTGCTTCGACAATTACGGAACCTATTAGTGAATTCTTTAATATATCTTTTAATCAAAGGATATATCCTACGATTCTGAAAGTGTGTTTCGTTACACCAATATTCAAATCAGGAGACCCTAAATTAATTTCCAACTATAGACCAATATCAATTTCAAATAGTTTGGCGTTAATATTTGAAAAAATTACATTTAATCAACTATTCTCTCAATCTGTAAATTTGATTAACCAAAATCAACACCTGAATACGTTTACGGACATCATAGTGGTTGCATTGGATGAGGGCAAGCAAGTGGACTCTATTTATACACACTTCTCTAAGGCCTTTGAAAAGGTTTAACACAGAAAAGTGTTCATTAAAATGGCCTCCATAGGCTTCGGTAAGAGCACCATTCTATGATTTTCCTCATATTTAGATGGACGACACAGCGTTGTAGTCATTAATGGGTTCGAATCACTGGCTTTTGAGCAACGTCTTACATCTAGGCTTGTACATAGCTTGTAGCCCCATTTAATACCTCTACTCTGGCTCAGTTTTTAAGAAATCACGGTTATCTTCAAAGTACCCAGCAAGTTCAGGTGTTCCCAAGGTTACTATCCTCGGCCCATTCATCTTTATTATTTATATAAATGACCTTCCAATAAATCTGGATTCCAATTGCCTACTCTACGCAGATGATGCTAAAATTTGTCGTGTTATTAGTAATTTTGAAGGTTATACTCGGTTGCAAGAAGATATAAGTAAGGTTGAGAAATGTGTGTCGAAAACCCCTAATACGCAGTATATTAGAATACGCGACCCCTGTGTCGAACCCTTTTTATAAAACATATATTGAGCAGTTGGAACGACTAACGATTAAAGAAATTTACGAAATTTCTTATTATTAAACTGTTTGGTTTAAGTGCAGTGGAATATCCTATAGCGTTAAGTATGCTTTTTATTGCATCTCTTGAAAAGCGTAGGATGTACATGGATGAAATATTTTTGTACAAAATCTTACATGGTTATCTGGATATTCTGCGGCTGCTTGCCGAAATAAATTTCTATATACCATCAAGTACATGACAAGTCCCGCCTTCAGCATTTGGTTTGGCGACTGCTAAAACAAATTTAAGAACTAAATCACCACTATATAGAGCTCAAAAGAATCACAATGTATTCTTTAATCACATTGACATTTTCGGTCAGTATAGCCTCTATCAATTTAAACATTTAATACTGAGTGAGATAAACTGTATTCCTTCGACCTGATCATTCTACTCCCACACTTTTCAATATGTATGTATTATGTAGTAGTGCTCTGTTGAATTCACATTTAAATTTTAGTCATAGTGCAGTAAGAAAAAAATTATTTCATAATTTGCATCTATTCTCATAATCTGAATTTTTCTTTTTTGGAAGAATTAGTTATAATTTCATTTTTTTTACGTTTTGCTTTAGTACCTACTTTTAGCATTTTTGCTTTTTCTCTTTTTTCTTCTTTTATTTACATTAGTTTTTATTATTGCTATTTTTCAATCATTTAACATTCCATTAATTTATTCCTATGTAGATTAATTAGAACTTACTTTTTATTTTATTCTTCTTAATTTTGTATTAGTTAATTTATCATTTTTTATTTAACGGTACTTATATATAAATGGACTTAATCTGTATGCTATCGTCTGAACTTATAAAATAAATAAATAAATCCAATAATTTTATTAATTTTATTATATTTATCTTGTCCCACTTCATGACTAAGACTTGATTATTAAGAAATTCCAAAATGAAATTACACTATCCACAGCTGTTGAAAACTGGCTAAAAGTACTAAACAAACTCTAACAAATATTTAATGTTTTCTATTTCATGTGTATTGAATTGGAACTTTTTTTTTAGAATCCATAACTATAAAATTTGGGTCCACACCCATCAAACATTCCAAAATTACTTCACAAAGGTTTGACTAAAGTTTGACAAATGTTTGACTAAAGTTTCACAAATCTTTGACTAAAGTTTGACAAATGTTTGACTATAGATAAAGTTTGACAAATATTTGTCATATGTACTTATAGACGCGCCTAAATTTGAAACACGTATTCTAGCATATTGCAAAAATTTGCTTGTATGACTTAAGAAGAATTATGTTTCTTAAATAGCTGTAATTAAGTGCCTAACAAAATTTAATAAATGTTCAACTTAGATTAAAACGAGGAATTGTGTCGTCTAAATTCTACTTTTCAACTGAAGTAAGAAGAATGGTTAAATATCCTACATTTTGCAATGATATTATCAGATATGTAAACAATAAACGAAAAAATTATTGTTTCCTTTTACAATCATCAGTTGAATATTTTTGAATCCCATTTTGTGTCTAGTGCAAGAAAATATTGATCTGGTCAAAGGAAAAACCTAAAAATAAATCATGAAAATTGCATCTACATAGGTCAAAAATTGTTCTTATGTATGTACATAAATTTTACATATCTACTCATAGCAAGTTATCGCACGAGCGGCAATTCTATTAACCAACTTCAAGTTTTTTCTTTTATCATTAAGCTAATGTTGATTAAATCACAGCCGTAAATGCATTTGAAATGTTCCCCATATGAAATATAAACATCAATCCACTTCGAAATGAATTTCAATTTTGTACCAATTTCCGCGAATGTTTGTCTGTGGGGAATTTGTGTATACATAAAATGCAAGTGGGGATGGATCTTTTGGAAATTGGATAAATAAATAAAGTTCATCAAGATGTAAAAAATCAATGCATTTTGCAAATTGAATTTGCTTCTGGCGGAATTAATATAAAATTGGTTCTACATCGTTTTTATTTTCCACTTAGTTCTAGTTCATTTGCTGGAATCTCCTAAAAAGTTATAGTTGACAGTTCGTTTATAAAATCGTGTGCGAATTATTTTAATATAATTACATATTTGATAGTGTTATAAGTTTGTTTTACTAAATATGTGAATTTTCCTGTTTCTTGAAATGTAACTTCTAAAAAGTGATGAAAATTTATCTTTAAATGTATTTAATTAAAGTGTGATTTGCCAAACAAGAAGGCATAATCATTTTAAACATAATCACACACCAGTTTAATTGAAGTAGGTGTCTCATTTATTACATTCGGTGAGTATATCCACAATGATTGTGACACTATGATGACTATATAGGTATTACGAAATTTATTGTTGCAACGGAACCAAGGAGATAAATTGAGGTCATTTCCTATCAAAATAAATATATACCTACTATATGATTATACAATTGCTGATGGTTCAAAAGCTATAGGATAATTAGTAAATTTTTCTCTCTTCACATATCTTTACAAATACAGGCTGTGAAGTTTTTTTTTTAGAGGCCATTATATATAGAATCTGGAGACCTCCAGCGGATATTCAACAACTCGATATTTCTTCTCTTTGGAGTTATAACGTTCCAAATTAAAATTAGATTTTTAATTTTCCCTCATTTAAAAAAAATAATAGCCCCCCCCAACGAACCACTCACACCGCTCTCCTACCTCCACTTTCCTAAAGCGTACACTGAATTCCTCTTTAATTTGACCCCCTACACTTATGCCCTGACTGTAATCATTAGAGATCTATTAAATTTTATTTTTCAAAATTACATGTTTTCAGAGAACACTAAAATAAAGTCTTAACTAAAAGCGAACAAAACACGCTTCTACTTTTCATTATAATGCAAATTTTTAACTTTTCAAGTAATAATCAATAATCCATATGCGAGGTGTTTCGAAAAGGTTGCACCAAACTTAGAAATAAGAATCTTAGAGCCCGGGTGCAATTGAAAAACTTATAGCGCATTTTTCGATTTGGCTCATTTTCTTTCAAGTTTTAAGTCTCGAAAGTCATTCAAAGGTGCCATATTCCACAAAGTTTTTCTTAAATATCCTGCAACATAAAGGCATTTATGATATGAAATATATCTTCTGGCCCGAAGTAACTTAGTTACAAAACCCATGCAATATAGATAAAACAAGTCCCCGTGTTTTAGAAAAATATAGAATACAGTGAATATCTTGAATACAAGGCTCCAAATAGGAATAATATTTTGATTGCAATGATCTCTAGAATCTTATTCCTAAGTTTGGCCCATCGTACCCGTACCTGTAGAATAGAGTAATGATGTTTTCTTTATTTCTAGGCGGTAGTAAATTGGAAATGATTGTTTTTCTATAAATTATGTATGCATTTGCTAATTTTTTAAACAAATTAATTGCATTTTTGGAATAGAAGATTTTTTTCAGCTTGAAATAGAGTATGGGCAAGTCTTGATATTCGCTATTAAGGAAGAGGTAATAAAGTTTTTACTAGAAAAATTTAATTTATTCTTAAAATAGCTTTTTTTTCTTGACACAACTACAACGAAAAGAATATCAAAAATTCATCAACCAAAACACATTAGGAAAATTGCGAGAATTGGTACAAGACCAATTCTTACGATAACCTAGATGAAGGGCTGTATGTAATTTCGTATGGTCACCTGTGCAAATTTGATGATTGTTATAGTGGTTTTTCGAATATATCTCATTTCTAGAACAGTTCATCGGACAGTAAAAATTATTGTAATCAATTTCATAGGATTTTATATTCTGCAGAAATTTCCAGTATATGGTATATGGCAACACCATAAACGACTTGCCCGATTGAGACCATTTTTTAAACTTTACTTACCATTTTTATGAGAACTCCAGGTTCAAAATTTCATATAACTACGTTGAAGCGCTTTCAGGGAGTGCCAAAAGCAGTAGTGAAAAGCGACACTTTTTGTATGGCAATGCTTTCAAGGAGTTACCCGATTTTTCCCAATTTCTACAATTTTTTTATATTGCTAAGTAAACGTGTCCTTGCGTTATTGTTATCAAGCAAACGGACAGAAGGACAGACGGATATGCAAAAAACAAAATATTCATTAGTATGCTTATTATTATATTGTGGGGGCTGGTAATCGCCGCGTTATTTGCGTACTCTGCTTGAACTTTGATCTTTGCATGTCCATCCGTCCGTCGGTCAATCCATCTATCCTCACGATAACTCACTCGAGAACGCGTGTCCTTAAAGACCAGCAATTTTCCATACTGGCTTTCAAAAAAAAAGTAAATTTACGTTTGAAAATGGGACCACGCGGGCAACTCTTTCGTAGGGTTACCATACAAAAATTTCGTTTCCACTATATATTTGCTCACTGCCTGAGAACGAGTCGACGTAGAGAACTGAAATTTGGTTCATAGTGTTCTTTTAACAATAGTAAATAAAATTTAGAAAATGTTTTAATGTACTGAAAAGTTTTTTCAGAATGTGAAATCCTATGAAATTGGTTAGAACCATTTTTACTGTCCGAAGACCCGTTTTAGAAATATATGCGTAAAACCACTTCAAAAATCAAACTTGCACAGAGATGGGTGACCATACAAAATTACATACAGGTTTTCATCTCTAGAATCGGTTTTAGACCAATTTTAGCATTCTTACTTGATTTATTATATTTTCGAGTTAATGGACTCTAATAACCACGTGCCGCACAAAGGTGTTTAAGTCCCACTATTTCTCGATCACTAGCCGGGGTAGCGATTACGCGCAACTAGAATGCGAGCGAAACAAACTACAAACTACAAATCACATAAGTTTTTTGATCAACCAAAGCCAGAATTACTATTGAGTACCACTTCCTATAATTGATTATGAAAGCCCCAAAGGCTGAACATCAAAACCCTGATTTTAGCTTCAGTGGGTCTGCAAACAAAGGAAAGTGCTAAGCTTTAAGAATATAGCCTCAGACTCATTTGTAACTATTGTTCTAAATGGTGTGCTACCTCAAGGTATACTTGTAATTTATAGTTCCTACTTAAGTACTGATTACCTGAATACTTGATTTATATAGACTTGAAAATTGTCAACACTTCACAAAAAATTTTACAAAAACTTTTTAATTTAAATTGCTTTCAAATTCAAATCAAATGATATTAAAATTAAGAAACTCAAGAAAAACACCTTCTTACATTTCACAAACAATAAATTGTTGCTTTCAATGCGCGTACCTGATTTTGAAAAAAAAAAAACGACAACCAACTTACCGAATACCGAATACCGAAACTTTTCTTATAATTTTTCTTTTTCTTTTTTCTATTGATATATACCTAAAAAAAACCTAAAACCCAGCCGGATATTCTATTTAAATAATTGCCTTTCTCCGCTGGGTTGCACAAAAAAATAAGATTTTTCTACGCCCCGCCGGAGGGCGGCTTAATCGACGTGGGTGCATTGGTTTCGGGAAACGGTTTCTGTGGCGAGCTTTTGTGCTTTTCTACGCCCCCCCCCCCCCCCCGGAGGACGACTCAATCGACGAGGGTGCTATACGCCTGTCGGCCATCACACCCGCAAAAAATTTCAGTAGCGACATCTTGTTTCTCAATGAATAATTTAACGTCTTAAAACGACTTTATTTGTACTTTAAATTTTACTTTGCAAATACCGACATCTGCTTTCTAAGACGTCAATGATTCTGGGCATAGCTTTGAAAAAGTCAATCTAGCGCCACCACACATGTTATTTTGTTGTTTTCTGTTCGACAAGTTATGCGCACACCAATATAATGATAGAGACATCTATTGTAAAATTTAGACAAATCAAAGCTTATTATTTTTTAATAAAGTATTTAAAATTCGTCTTATCTTTTTATGAATAAAAATTACTTTTAATTGTTGTGTTTTAATATACCAGAAATCAGAAATGTAAAAAATTCTACCAACGAAGATGGTTTTTTAATGCCAATGGTCATAAACTTAGCTACAACTGGTATAAATTTAGGGTTGAACATATAATATAAGCTCGTTTTTGTGTTTGGTATGCATTGGTATGAAGTAGAATAAAGTAGGAATGTATTTTAGGAGTGGGGGAAATTTGATTCTAGGTGGGCATATTTAACCTGTTGGTCTTATTCAATATCTTTGATGGGCCAACACTTTTCGCCATCTGCATTTTGTCTTTCATTTAAACGTAACTAAATCAGACAGCTGAGAGCTCATCGTAGGTAGGTATATGGCAAAATTGAGTTCAGAGTCCTGTAGTTCCACTGCATTCACTCAAGGTTGCCACAATGCTACTTTTTGGTTTCTTATAAATTATTTCTCAATTTTTATATTCGATTTTTTTAATTTCCGTTTTTATTTAAATTTTTGCAATCCAATAGCAATTAGTCATATATAAGGCTGATGCCAAAGCGGATTGCGAGGAAAAAAAATTATTAACAGGCAAGGACCATGCGGAAAATTTAGTGAAGGTTATAATTAAGAGAAAAAACAAAAATTAAACACGAGATAAAGTGAAATTTTGAAATGGGCGGGTGTTAAGGGGAGGAACGTGGTTGTCGCGAAATGTCGGAAAATGTCCTTTACAAAAGTTGTAGATAATAAGAAAATCTGAAACTTTTATGCATGGTATTTTTCAACATAACGTGAAATCAACGATTTTCCGGTTCTTTCCATTTGTAAAAATAATTCAATTTTCATGAAGTTTTGTGAGAGTATACCATTTTTTGCATTGAACAAGCATGATTTTTTTGGAATCTGGAAAACAAGAAATTTCTGAGGTATTTTACAATTTTGAGAAAAAACCGAAATCTTCCAATGGAAAACTTTATTGGTGTTTTTTTCGATTTGATTATTCTATCTGGGATCATTTTGACCGTTGAAGTGTCTTCTTAGAAATGGTCTATATATGTTGATTGCTTACTTTACATGAAACCGCTTAAAAATTAGGAAAACCAAAAAAATTACCTTTCGAATCACGAATTTTTCAATATTTATTTTTGAAATTCAATCTTTTTATTATTTCTGCTAACACTACTAAAGTTAAATGAATTTAATCAAAGAAAAAGTGGCCGAAATCATTCTGAAATTTAAGTTTTTCATAGCAATGCAGCACCGCACCATACTGAAAGTGGTAAGCTAGAATTAAGACTCGCTAAACCAGTGTGCATTTTTATTAATGTATATTTTACTATTTTTCCACTAAATAAATAGTATAAAGATGAGTAATCTGTTTTACGTGTATATTTGAATAAATTAACTTGGATATACATATATTATTAAGTAGAACAATCAATTATCAGATTTTTTCGATCGTTATGACTGAAAGCATAATGTTTATTATTCTGGAATTATTGGCGCGCGAAGTAGATGAAAAAATCTATGAAATCGTTTATTGGAAATAATTTTGGTAGCGTTAAATTTCAAAGGAAAAACAAAGTATTATCTCTCAAAGCACTTCAATCGTTCACGATATGTGTTTTTACTACATAAGCTCCCGAAGACTCCGATGCATTAATTATAAATACTGTAATTGAACTAGCAAAACACGGTGATATAACTGTCATTGTCTAGGGTCAACTAAATTCATATGGTCTCAGTATTTTTTTCCACGAAAGAGGCTTAGGCAATGAAAAGGATTTATTTTATACATTTAATTGTTTTAAACACGAAATGTACACAAATGTAATAACATTTCTTCACTCTTCTTCGGGTTGAGATACAACTTCCGGTTTTTCTGGCAAAAAAAAAAACAATAGTAAAATCATTATTGAATAACAAAAATTTATCAAACATAGTTTTTTTAAGGAAAAGATCCAGACAAAATAACCATTGCAAAAAAATGGATATCATCTTATAGGTGGTATTTACAAAAGTAAAAAGGTGGATATGTCACTAAATCAATTTAGATGTGAGCAGTACCAACTGGCAACTAAAAAATATACTTTCAAATTGGAAAAACTACCCTCAACAGAAGGAGCAACTGCACAACAGTCCTATAGAGTTTATTACCAATTGCAAACTTGGCTTGGTTATTTGGACAGCGCGCACGATAACAAAAAAGCTATGCAATGGGTCTGGAACTAACATTTGGGTAGACTCGTGCCCAAATTTATCCCAGATTGTTCGCACTTAATTCGCGAAAAATTATTAGAAAGTATTACTTGCATCTGTGAAAGTGGTTATAATAAACAAAGATGTATAGCTGTCGAAAACACGACTTACGCAGTAATTGTCATGAAAATTGGAGATAAACAAATACATATTTGAAGGCGTAAGTGATTCTACAGAAATTATTGATGAAGAGTCAGGTAGTGAAATTGAAGAACTCGAGGACGTCGATAATCTCGAAGATTCTTCGGAATTTGAAAGTTTTATTGATGAAGAAGAAGAACAACCACAATGCAAAAATATCTAACATTCATTAGAGTTTTATAATTTCTCATAAATATTTTATTTTTATAAAAAATATCAATAAATTAATTCCTCTATATATCCAAATTATTTTATTCAAATAAACCTCATCGTTATACTATTTATTTAGTGGCAAAATAGTAAAATATTCGTTAATAAAAATGCACACTATACAGTAAAAAATAATTTCCTAAAGTGAGTGGCAACAATTTGTGCCACACAGGTTACGCATTTGTCGATAAGATTAGGGAAAGCTCCTCCTTGGAAAAATTAGATTAGGTTTTTATCCCTCAAATGTAGGGAATAGGTGATACCACCGCACCTTTTAAAAAATATAAGAATAAGCTGAATAGCTCTTTTCCTATGGTCCATACTACTAAGTAGTAAGCTTAAATAAAATATTGAAAAACAATATATGACTTGTTTTCAAGAACAATGTGTGAATTATATAAACGAAAATATATATCCATAAAAAATGTAGCATAATACCAAATTCGTTGAATGTTGCCTTCCTCATATCGAAGAGAGCTTGATATTTTGGGAATTTTACGTACTATAAGGTTTTCTGGCCCGATACGTAAATTCATTGAATGGTCCGTTAATTTGGGGAAATTAAACTGATTTTCCCTTTCTTTCAGAGAAAATTACATTTATTTTTAGGGAAACACGTGTCTTAAATTCAGGGAATAGTCCTAATATTTATGCAGTGTAGCTTAGCGAGTCCTAACTCTAGCTTACCACTTTCAGTATGGTGCGGTGCTGCATTGCTATGAAATACTTAAATTTCAGGATGATGTTTCCATCACTTTTTCTTTGATTAAATTCATTTAACTTTAGTAATATCACAATAAAGAAAATTCTGTCATTGCAATTTACTCCATTATTAGCAGAAATAACAAAAAAAAATTGAAAAACATAAAAAATATTGAGGAATTGAGCCCAGAAATCGAAAAAAACACTAACAAATGTTTCCTTGGAATATTTCGCTTTTATTTTCCAAAATTGTAAAAATCTCAAAAATTTCTTGTTTTCCAGATTCCAAAAAAATCATCCTTATTCAATGCAAAAAAAGCTATACTCTCACAAAACTTCATGTAAATTGAATTATTTTTACAAAAGAAAAAAAGGAAAAAACCGACAAATCGGGTTTCCGCCATTTTTTTTGGAAAATTTCAGGTTATGTTGAAAAATAACATATATATTAAAGTTCAAATTTCTATTTATTATCTACAACTTGTGAAGGATATTTTCAGCTAGGATATCACGTTTTGCCGATCGCAAAAACACACTTTCCACCCCTTAATGCTCCACCCACCCAATTTCACTTTATCTTGTATTTAATGTTTGTTTTTTCTCTAAATTATAATCTTCACTAAATTTTATGGCTGGTTCTTGCCTTTTTATAATTTTTTTGTTTGAAAATGGTATTGGTACTATTCTAATATTTTAGCATCCTATATATTATATTTATACCGTAGAATAGATGACGCAACCATAGGGTATATTAAAGTTATCATTCCGTTTGTAACGCATAGAAATAATGCTGGTAGAACAAAATGCATTGAACACCCACACATAATATAAAAAGTAGGTAATTTTGATTTTTGCATGTCCGTCCGTCTGTTCGCCTGTCCGACCATAATAACTTATTATCCATGGTACCTTTGACGTTTTAATTTCATTCCCACTCAATTAACCAAATATTCACTTCAATGAGTGGCAGATATTGCTAAAAGACATCCAACACTTGTCGTTTCCTCAAACTTCACTGAATATTCAAAGATTTCATAAACTAATATCATTATGTTTAGAGTATATAGTGAACGCAGAGGCAATGAGTTCACAACTCAATAGATGGCTCTAGATGTACCGAATCGAAGCTGGCTTCACCCATCTTTGCACAGAATAAGATTGAAGGGCGAAACGGGCAGGTGACAATGATTAATTTAGCTATGCATTGATGTGGCGGATTTTTGGGATCACTGACTTTTTCATAATTATGTACTAAGGAAAACAGAGGAGTAAATGTATGTTTTCTTAGAAGAGAATCTTTAACATCTTTTTGCATGACGTTTGTTTTTGTGGATTTTAATTTCCAAGTGTTTTTTGAGACCAGATGAAATTTTTGAGGCTGCATATGAATGAAGACCAAATTAAGGGTTTCTGTTCTATTGAAGGAAGCATGATAAGAAAATATACATTTACGTAGATAGACCTGGGGATTACACGAGGAAGTACAGCTTGTATGTGGGCTTCCCTTCCATCACGTTTTTAAAATTGACCAGAAGAAGGCAGTTCGATTGGTATTTTATCAGCTTGTATGGAATATCATTTAGAAAAATGGCATTGAGATGTTTTATGTATGTCGGCGGAAGTCGCTTTTGCAAACTCTGATATTAGAAAATTTTCTGGAATCTCAAAATTCAAATATCTGTAATCCTGTAAGATGAAACTCCGCTTGATTTATTGTGTGAGCATTGTGTGTATGCAACTACACTATCAACTACACCGCCTACCCATATGCTCGACTCAGTTCTCAATTCTACGAAATATTTCTAGTCTACCTATATTTTACCAAAAAGAATATCTAAGCATGTACGTACATATATTAACAAAAAGCAATAAAAATGGGAAAGCAGAATGTGAGTACGAGCCAGAACAGAAGAAAAAAGTGGTATATTCCTACATATATATAAATTATTCCAAGAAGGAAGTCATCGATTCTCTTCTAACGAATCAGCGTTGCATTGCAAACAAAGTTAGACAAATTCAACGACAAAATTCACCACATCATCTGACATCATTATTGTTTGCCCGTCTCGTCACTATTCCATGCAAAGTAGAAAACGAAGCCACGCAAACACCGCTGATAGAAGACGGTACGAGAACGCCACGAAATATGTGCCGAAGTGTGAGCGGAGCATGCCAGCCAGCTGGCTGGGAGACACGGCGGACACTACAGTGAATAGGCTTGAGTCTCGAATAGTACAGCGACGTGGCGCCACTAGCGAGCAGTGTACCCAACATCCGATTTCCATTCTTGCGTTCACTATATACTCTAAACACAATGCTAATATCTTACTTTCTTTTTGCTCCAATAATTTCTTCATATAAAGGCCTTTTTCCGTGCCACTGTACTTTTAACTGCTGTTCCGGAAGCCATTTAAATAAGATGTATGTATTAAATTTTTTTTTCCGAAAGAAGTGCTATTCCTTACAGACACATTTGCCTTGGTAGAACTGTCAAATTGGCATAAACATTTTACAGCCATTTTGCCAATTACACTGTCCATGGCAGCTTATATGAACGAGCACCACTTTACGGTCAAACAGCTGTGTAGTTTATGGAACAATATATTCATAAGTACTTTTGCCGAGATATGTACTTACACAAAACTACTACACAAACTACTGTTCGCCCATTTACTTCCGTATCATACTTAATAGTTTCTTCTTATGGGAGAAACTTTGAAGTTTTTTTTTAATTAAAATTCTAGAACTTTACAGTAGCTTGTTTGAAGCTGTATGAATACATAGTATATTATTTATATATATATATAGTATATTATGTATATAAGATATAAGAATTATCCAAAAAAAAGAAGGAAAGAATGAATCGTGCTAAAATTTCATATACTATGCATTAAAATAAAATAAAGAGAGACTTGAAAAATGATTAAAAGCTGCTTTTTTAAAACTACTTACGGTTGTTGAACGTTCACCTTCTTTATGTCGTTGAGGTCAACGCTGTTTCATATAAAAACATCGCTGCCGGATTTTCGAACTAGGTTAAAAGCTAATAACTCCTTAACACTCACAGATAAGTTCAATAGTTTAAATTACAGAAAGACACTGGGCTTTTTAAATTTTGTAACAAAAATATATGTATGTTAGTATTCTAAAAAAAAAATGAAGCGTCATATCTCTGAAGTGGGAACAGTTACGGGGGTGTTTTAACATTCATAGGAAAGAACTTAAGGTTCCACATACATAAATACATACATTCATCTTAAAATAGACCGTGCATCCTTTAATTTTCAAGATATAGGGTGTTCAATGAAAAAAACAGGATATTTTACTAATCACCCTGTAACTCAGTAGGGCGACATTTTGTCCCCTGTTGCCATAGAATTTTTTATTTGTTTGGACGAGAGGAATCATTTAATAAAATACAATCTTATTAGTCTAGGGCACCCTGTATATGTATTAGCTTTAAAATGACCTATCACACTCTGTACCCAAAATGTAACCCTTTTTGCGTTTTTTGCACTTTTTCTTAAGCATATCCAGCGAAAATGGCTGAAAAAGGTCACTTCCAAAATATAATTGCCTACTTTCTAGCACTTATTGAACTTTTTCAGCCATTTTCGCTGGATTTGCTTAAGAAAAAGTGCAAACAGGCAGAAAGGGTTACATTTTGGGTACAGAGTGTGATAGGTCATATTAAAGTTAAGCTAAAGTTAAGTTGATGACGTGTTTTTTGATAAAAATAGTAGTTAAATAAAAAAAAACGAATAAAAATTCTGAAGTTTTCACTTTGTTGAGCTATAACTTCAAAACGGAAAGGGTGAGGCAAAAAATAGACCATTGGAAAGGTCCAACGATTATCTATCTACCAAAGTTTAAATCATTATCAT
Source organism: Dioctria linearis (assembly GCA_963930735.1). Classification (NCBI taxonomy): domain Eukaryota; kingdom Metazoa; phylum Arthropoda; class Insecta; order Diptera; family Asilidae; genus Dioctria; species Dioctria linearis. The sequence goes on along the minus strand of OZ005741.1, from coordinate 76,803,421 downwards.
AGAGTGTAACGTTCAGAAGATACAGGGTGATCTATCAAAACATACCCAAATATCTTAAAGTCCCGTTATCTCGGAAACCGTTACCATTTCCCTCCCCCCACCCATACAATTTTTTATTTGTCTAAGCATGACCTATCCATAACCTTTGGGTGCCAGACCACATACGGGACACCCTGTATAGTTACATATCTGTCTACATGTACCCTAGGTATCACTTTTGCTTATGTTCGCTAATAAATTTTACCCTAACACAAAAGCCACACGTAAAATCAAAATTGGAAGGGGATTATAAAGAATAATATTCAGATTGTTTTATCTAGGAATTTAGTATTATTTGTATTTGTTTCTTTTTTTATAATAAACTGGAAAGTAATATTGGCAAATGTTTATAATTTTTAATCTTTTTCTAGAAAGCTAATTTTCGGATTCATAGGATTCTCCGGCACAACAGTAAAAGCACAAAAAAATGTATTTGTTATTTCATCACACAACCCATTTAATTTTAAATTGTGTGTGGAAAGCTTCAAGTCTTAAGCCAACGAATCCAAAAATTAGCCATCTTGAAACAGAACAAAATTATACCCGGTAATAATTCATAGTAATCTTGTTAATGAAATATTAAGGTAAGTTATTGGGCAACTGAAGATGGAAATTGATTGTTTTATATTACTAGCGCTCAGTATGCTGCTGCTGTTAAACAATTTTACGTCATACTTTTAAAAGCCACCTTGTATAAACAATTTTTTTCCATCATTCTTATATGCGATTTTTTTATAGTGTGCGCATAAATTTACACACCTTTGAGACTGGCACGAAAATTGATGATGGGCCTCCCCATTGGCGTAACTAGGATTTTTATCTAGGGGGAGGGGGGCGCCAGGTCCCTTAACTTTCGTGCATAGAGTTTAACAAAAATGTTGTTTGCTAAGTATACCAGCTCAAGCTATTGACCAAAATTTTGTATACATTGCATAGATTAAAAAAAAACCATAAAGTTTCTGATAGTCTATAAGTTACAGAACCTCCACGCAACATATTCTGAATTCTAAAACATCATTTCCGCTAAAGTAATTCTGCACGCAAAAACTTCATAAAATAATTCTAACTTTACAAGTCGCAGACATCGATCACTGCTTTTTTAATATCTAGCCTTCCTACGTGAAACCTATACTCCGCTCCAAAAGAATCCAAAAAGAGTAGATCAGCACTTTTAATTCACTGCAAATGCAAGTACAGGTGTGAATTTGGGGCGATTTTATTTAGAAAAGCTTTTGAGATAGGGCAGCCTTTGTCGAGATTCCGATGTTAGAGACCAGAAAAACGACGAACAGTTTTCAATTGTTTTCCATTCTCTATTCTCGTTGAACCTTATTGAGCACCCAGACACAGAGAAGCATGATACTAACAGCGCTTATCAGTTAATATAAGCAGAGAACAACGATTGTAAAGAAATAGAGTGCCACGGCAGCTCAGCGACAGCTGCCGACTTATTTCAAATTCCAAATTTACTCTCGCTGTCTTCATGGCAGCGTGGATATGTCATACACATATAGAAATGTCAGAAACTGCTGCTTGTTGCCTTGTAGTGCAATCTGATATACCCGACACCAAATCCATTTTTTGCGTTGCTGCCACTGCACTGTCATGCAATCTGACTCAGGCTTGAGTCATCAATATTCAATCAATTTTTGGATAGATAGTCAGTCTATATTCGATGATCGGGCGATAAGCAATGAAATGGAGACTAACGGCGACGAGTATTTACGAAATTAGACTTGATTCCTTTTCGATTTATTAATTTCAGTTTAATCGGATATTTGAATTATTTTGAAAATAGATTAGTACATAATGTGATTGGCGAATTGAGTGAAATTGCATTCTTTTCTGTGATTCCAATGAACCCAAGCGACACTCATCTATTCCCTACAATCCACTCTAACATCAGACGCGGTTTCAATTTTTTAAATCATAGGAAGTAGTGTTTATTTGAAAAATAAAATAAAATTTGCTCAATTTTAAAAGAAAAATAAAAGATAGAGGTGGGTTTTAATTAACAGAGATCTCTGTTTTCCACCTTTCCTCCTTTCCATCTCTCACGTATTAAGGAAAATAAATCAGAATCCTCAAGTTCTATACATGAAACTGATATGATTGTCAGGTCCTGCCTAATGGCAGAAACACATCCAGGGCTCCAGGCTTCCTCGAGGCGTTGTCAAAATTTCCAACGCGGGTTTTTTCTTTCATTCTTCCTTTTCTTGCCGTGTGCATTTTAAATGTAAAACAATCGGAAAACTCTTCTGTGTCCTAACTTGTCATTAAGTCAACTTTGACTGAATTCTTATATTTGATACCCGTACATTATTTCAATAATCCGAGTGTTTTACATTTAAAATGTACACGGCTATGAAAGGAAGGAAAGAAGAATGAAAAATCAGAAAAATAAAACTCTCTTTAAAACTTTTACGAATATATGTAGACAAAAACTGTGAAATCGCAGATTACATGCAACGAAACAGAATGGCAAATGATTCATTTTCGTAAATAAATGAGAAGAGGCGGAATTTTCAGATTTTACTCTCATAAAATGTTCCCGCGCTTTTGTGAAAACCGCTTTTTTCTGAAATATTGTGAGAAATATCCAATCTTTGTTAGTGTAATTTATATTATATTTGAACAGCACCTGCTTGTTTAAATTCGTTTTGCTCTGAAGATATTAAGTGGCAGAAACTCATGCTGGATTCTCTGATATTTTCGGGAAAAATGAGAATTTTATTTGACAGAAATTTTACAACTCCTTTCAGCACCTTTGCCAAATCGAAATTTATCTTTTTCTCAAAAAATTGAGGTAGTGTGACCCGATGTATATTATTATAAATATTTGAAAGGATTTTGAAGGTATTCAAGAAGATTTTATCATTCGGGCAATTCTAATGCATAGCGAAGTTCTTTCCCCCCATTCATGCAAAGACGAAAGTATATAACATTACCTATTTCGGTCTAAAAAACATGAACAATTTTGAATTTTGTTCGGCTGTGTCCTATCTCCTTATTAGGTTATCTTTGGTAATATCTCTCATTTTGAAGAGATCCTTGCTTCTTTTACCTCTTGCCAAGAAAACCGGTTTGCATATTTTTATCAAAATTCAAGAATACTCGCGTGGGATGGCCCATGTGTTGGTAAGAAAATTACTTAAGTGAAGCAGTAGTTTACTATGTATATTAATCTCTATTAGCGAGCAATCTGTAAATGAACGCGAGGATCAAAGAAAAAATAGTGTAAAGACTCGCAAAACTAAGCAACAATTTCATGTAGTTAAAGTAAGGTGTAGGTCTCTTCAAATAAAACTAACTGTCACAACATTTTTCACGCTTTGCACACAGTTCTGCGTATGCGTATCCTAGCAAGCTAACTTATATTTTTGTAGATTCTCTAAAATTTGCTCGTGGTTATCCCAGCAAACATTTAGATATCTTCCAGCTATCATCTTCGGAATATAAACCGGTTTATGTTTATTTGCCATGCTCCTTTCCGAAGGACCTAACGTCCGAAATAAAAAGATGATAAGCTTCCGCGATAAAATTTATCTTCGTCGGAACATGATGCGCGAATCATCCGCGTATCATCTTGCATCCTGAATAATGTCGTGTACGTATACATCCCATAGTACCACGCATATTTATGTTCGTTTTTCAAGCTGGTGCGACGTGACAAGTTATGCGAAAAGCCTTATAATAAAGCAATCTTACTCACTTTTTCCTCGATTCCTTGAGCATCTTAAACGAAATGAGGACCCAAGTCTTGCTTCGATGTATCAGTGCAATCTCAGATCAGTTTTTAAAATGTTTTAAAAACATTTCAATAGATTTTCTTAAAGGAATGATTTTTTTGAAGCCTTTTCGATTCCGATTCGAACGGATTCAATTTAATTAGGCCTAAGATTGTTCGAATTTACGAATGATTTTTAGCAAATTGTATAATATCCTGCGAAGGGGGGGGGGGGCTTACCTAGTTACGCCAATAGGCCTCTCCTTTAGTTTCTTACTCGTAGAGTGGATGTGACCAATCCAGAAGCGGAATCATACATAGTAAAAAACTTCGGTGTAAATTTACCCCGTTTGCTGGATAACATGATTTTTGAATCCATTTTGGATAATTTTAAATAATTTATACGCCATGATCATGGAGTATTAATTTTTTTTACCCCTAGTGGTGTAAAAATTCCCCTCTATTTTCGAATGAGACTTGTTTTGTATGAAAAACTTAAAAATATTATCCTTTCGGATAACAAAATCACTCAGCGGTGCTCCATCTACCGGAAAACTTCGAAAATATTTATTTTAAAATACCGTTCGGTGTAACCGTCTGGTAAATTCTTTTCACCTGAACTGAACCGTAACTCTTTCGGTTCCTATACCTTAAGTGTTTTTTTCACCACACTGACATAGAACTGGTTCCGAGCGTATGTTCTTTTCACAGCGGTTCTATGTTTGGTTTCTGCACCGGTTTTGAGCTTTCTTGTTCCAAGAAAATTTGTGGTTACGGTTCGGAGCCATACGTCAAGTCAAAAGTATTTGTAATTAAAGTGGGGATGTGTGGACATTTTGTGAAAATACAATTGTTTTAATGAAGTAGTTTTTTTTTTTATTAAAACATTTTCGGTTGTCCTATTATCTTGCATTCTTTTCAGCTTGTCCATATTCGGTACAGGCCTAAGTTCGGTGTAGATCTAACAGATTCTGGTTCACTTCAGTGCCTGTTTGGTTTTGTTGACAAGAATTCACCGTTACTGTAGACTTCCAAACAGAATTGTATCTAAACTCCATTCGGTGTAAAATGCAACAGGTTCTATCGTGCTTAGAAAAAATTATGACATAGTGTCATTCGTAATTTCTTATTTGTAGAAGCAAGTGTTTAACAAGTGCAAGCTGCAAGTGTCATCATAGTTTTTACTTTAATTTTTTTTTTACACTTAAGACATCTTCGTAAATTTCTTTAGAGCGGAGTTGTATAAAAGTAAAGGCGCATTTGTCCTTTGATAGCAGACTAAACATACTTCAATTTTAGATCACATCCAAAACTATTTCATTTTGATGCAGTAAGCAGTTTTGGATATTATCTAAAATCAAAATATTTTTATTTTTCAATAATGCATACCTACTGAGCATTTCCTGTTCGAACGAATATTAAAATCAGATTTATATGCGCTTCGGTGTAAAATTACACATAATAGGGGTTTCGAAAGCATTTCCCATCATGGTATATATCATATTTCTGAAGAAGTTCTGAATATTCACCGTACACAGTAATAATTATCCTATGCCGGAGTTTGGTAAAATTATATTTATGAGAAATAATAGCTACATCGCTTTAAAAGGACAAATGTACTCCGAAAATGTACGGACCTCATTGAACATCCTTTTGGTGTTCATGGTACTCCGAATTTTTTACTGTGTACATGCCAACACTAACGTCAACTAATATGTATAGTGAGCAGTTCAGATACCAGCGTGCTAAATTAAGAACGGGTCTCTGAAATAAATGACTATATTGTTCGGCATTTGCAAGAACGGTCTTTGTTAGGATTTGTTATTCTATCGTATTTTCTGAAAACCTTCATTTTATTTGTATATTTTAAATGTTTTTTATGTTCTTTAAATATTCTCTATTCGGAAGCAGTGGCGAAGATAAGGAACCCGCCCCCGAAATTTAGGAGCCCTAAGCTTGTAACTAAAATTTTTAAATCCAGCAATTTACCAGAGTAAAGTACATACATATGTATGTGCATTATAATAAAAGTCATGGACATTTCCCAGAAATATCTTTTCTTCTAGATTTTTTCAATTTAATTGTTCATTACTCCTGTTTTTAAATATTATATACCGCTCCCATTTCCAAAACTCAAGATAACAAACTCATTTTCCACATTAGGCTTTTGCTCTTAATTACGGAAAAACGCTGCAAAATATCTAAAAACAAAACCACAAGCAACAAATCGGAAAAATACCAAGAAAAAGAATTCAGTTCAATGAATCCGGATAATTTGTAAACACACGTAACCAAATGAGCCATGTCAGAGATCTCTAACATTCCATTTTTTCTGAAAATATTCAGAGAACTATGACCATGGCTCATTAGTTTGTGTCGGATTCTTGGGAACTGCATTCCTTATTGAAACTCCCTTTTCCTCCTGAGAAAAAAAAAAGTTCTCCGATTTACAGGGCACTACATATACTGCCTCCTTAGATCAACAGTATTAAGAGAAAAAAATCGAAAAATTTCTCACCAGCCCCCTTCCTCGAAAAAAAGACCTCACGAATGTGAGGGTTAGGAATTGGAGACACACGAAGGCAAAAAACGAAAAAAAACATTTCTCATACAAATTTTCAATAAGCTTTTATTTATGCGTCAGAGTTTTAACAGTTTTACTTTAGAAGTGATATAACAGTAATGTAAGGTTATATAACAGTGAATATTTTGATTAAAATAGCTTAATATAAAAAAATTATACCTGCGAACATAAACAAAAATAAATTTCATTTCATTTTAGGAAAATAATTAAAAAAGTTCATTGAACGAAATAAAAAAAATAAATTAATTTATGTTAAAATGAACAAAATAAAAACTAAAAATATATAATAAAAAATCATAATTAACACTCTTAATTTTTAAGCTCTTTTTCTAAGTGAAATTCCTTGAAAAAATGCTTGTCCTTGGAAATACATAAATATAAGTTGCAGTTATCACAGCGATTCCGTGTACTACAGGATGGCAGGCGACATATCTTAGGACCTTTTAAGTCATCAGTGATTGGCCAGTGATTAAAGCGGTCTAGTCTTATATCATCAGGGGGTAGCGGAGCATATCAGTTCATGGTTGGACTTTCAGTAGATTCTGATCCTGCGAGGTTCTTCTCTACTTATGCTTTGTCTTTCTTTGACCATCTCCGAACGTTTTCTATCGGTTTTTTTTCCAAACGCAGTGGATGAAAGAAGAATGCCCTTTGTATCTTTCCATTTAATAATAGCAACTTCATCATCATTCCCCACGAACTCTTGCATTCCTCCCCTCTCCATTGTTGAATCCTTGGAGAAAGGTGAGTTGGCCATAATAGCTCCGGTTCCGTAATAATCAAGGATTAAAAGTTTCAGCAATAGAGGTGTACTTGTAAAATACCTATCGAAATACAGAAAACTCTTTGGAGGGATGGTTTTCATAAGATGTAATACGACATTCGGACCAAGCCCTAATCCAGTATCAGCAATCTTGGTCTTCTTACCTTGATAGAGTTCGAAGTCTACTACAATGCCTGATGATGTGGTTACTACAAAGTTTTTTATTCCGGGCGGTCCGGGTTTAGTGGGAACGTAGCTTATTGCAGGGCATCTTCCAGTAAAAGGAATCATTTGCTCATCGATTGAATAATGTCCAACATTTTGATCAATCTGGTGATCTATTCCTTACATCATCACTGATTGGTTGCAGTTTCCAAAACAAATTGTCCTTGTCTGGATCACAGTTAATATCCACATAATGCAGACAAGCAAAAAGGTATATCCTGTCCCTTGTAAAAGGATTAGTATCTTATCTACTGATATCCCTTTCTTAAAATACATTGATAACCTCGGATATTGTAGCCATCCAAATAGAAGATGTGAACCATACAATTTCTTTAATTCAGTGGCAGTTGTTTTAAGCTCAATACCCTTCACAGATAAAGCATACATGCACTCAGAAAAAAATCACCCGGTAAAATTATAAACAAAAAATGTAAAACAATAAAGACATTTCTACACTAATGACAAAATTAAGTTCACATGACAAGCCTATGCTTTAATATGGCAATGCTTAAAAATACATTGGATCAATATAAAATTAACAGTAGTTCCTCTTAAAAATGTAATAACGATTATAGTATATCGATGCCTTATCAAATTTACATTGAAAAAGGTATACTTATAAGTTCACAATGTTCACAAATCAATATTTGTAGTAGTATATTGGCCAATTTCAATATAATCAATGTATGACACTATACCTACACTCATTAAATTTCATCGGAACATATTTAATTTAATGAGCCATATATATGATTTTGAAATGTGCTTGCTTATTTTAAAGATTAGCAATGTAAAATTTACATCGTGCCATTTTGTTTTAAACACATACACAGTATGTATTGCATCTTGAATCGGAACTGATTTAGTCACTTGTTTATAATTGCGGAGTATTCGTGCATTAAAATCGAATTTTGTAAATATGCCTCTAGTTGTTTTTTACTTTGTTAGAAACTTCTGTGAAGCATATTGAATAAGTATATACAGCTATATTTTTACGAAAGCGTGTTGTGGACAATTACCGCAGTTATTAAAATCTTTAGTACAAAGGATTTATGCAAGTGAGAAGCGCTGTTACAGATTTATTATTTTTTGCGCTAATTAAAATTAGTGAAAATAACTTCCAAGAAACATCTAATAGTGTCATATAACATTGCCAAGAGATATTCCTGTATCTGCTAATGAAACGGTAACATATTTCGACATAGATTTGTATGATTTGTTAATAGATTGGAAGGATTTATATACAACTCTCCAATGTAAGCATGTCGATAAGATTTTATTAGTGCAAGTTACAATTATATAAAACTAGTACTTGGTGTAAAAATTGATAAAAGTAGTAATTGTTTAACAAGTTTTATAATGAGAAATTTGCATTCTTGAATTGGGATAGATAAGAAAATATCCTTCCGAAACACAAAAACTCATAATTAACTTTTTAGTTATCGAAGAACCTACTAATCCGCTATAAATTACAGGATTTATCAGAATTATTAAAGAAGTCTAAAAGGGGAAAAGCGGGACTTCTATTAAAAAAACGATGACTTGTTGGACTTTCACAGACAAGAACTAAATATCTATTATATTAGAGGACGTTAACTATAGTGGGTGTAAAGTAAGTGCAAGCTTTTATCCATCTTTGACCAAACAAATACCCTTCTTCTTAATGAATGTGAAGAATATCTAATATGTTAATTTCATAAAAATTTTAACTTCCAACAAATTTTTTTATCAGGAATATTACTTTGTTCCAAGACAAGGAAAATGGAATCCAAGAGGAAAGCTTTATGACAAGTATTCAAACATAAAAGTTAAGATTAAGAAGATATCAACACATTCAAAATTAAAAGAGCCCGAAAATTCAGTCTGAAATTGACGAAAATATTTCACAAGCGCTAAAAGCTTCACTTAGTAGAAATTGCGATGATTGGGGAGAAGTGAAGGACAATTGGGAAAAAACGTTTCGCGTTCGGCAAAAGGAATTAAAATATAAAACGCCAACCAATTCGGAATTTTTAAGATCTTGACCAAGATATAAAGATTCCAGAGGCTATGAACTGGTAAGGAACATCAACATTTATCTATCTATTATTATTAACTTAACTTTTGCAGATAACAATTGATTTCCACTTGCTTTACGCGAACAAAGAGCACTTACCCTTAGGTATATGGGATGATTTTAAGGAGAAGGAGGGATAAATCTAGCAAAGAAAGATTTATGGCTTCAAAAAAATTGACAAAATTGATACATTTAAAAAAAATAATTGATATTCCGTATAGTATGTGCATTGTACATATTGTATTACTATATGTATAAAGAGGTATATGATCAGCACCAAATAAACAAAATTTGTCTACCATAATATCGCCTTTTTATTATCATTTCTATACCCTAGATAGATCAATTAAGTTGTTCTAACTTTTAAAGCATTTATTGTTTCTCGGCTGGTACTGGTGAAAGATGGTATCCAGTTTTGAATCACCATATATGTATGTCGCATATATAAACTAACTGTGTTCGATGTTAAAATAACCGATGTTACTATTTCAATTTCTAATACGGTCGCTATAAAATTTACCTTTAAGATTTGCTAAACTATGAAGGAACATGCTATAATATATATAAAGACCTGGTTATTTTATCATAGCTTCCAATCTGCTAAACTAAGATGTAATCATTTATTTTATACAAAATGCGCTTATAATTTAATTTTGTGACAAGCTATAATTGAAATTGAACAGCATTAGTTTCAATGTGTGATAATGTTGAATTTTGAATGACCAACACTTTACTATTATCGATATTAATTAAATAAGAAACGTTTATGGAGCCATTTTATATCGAAAAAATGTAAAACCATAAACGTTTTCACCTATTTTTTCTCTGGGTGTGTTTGTATACATAGCCGCCTTTTCAAAATATACAACACTAAAATATTTCTGGAAATAATACAGTGGAGTTCCCACCAAATGCGTCGATTCATGAGCTACAGGAAGAATTTCACGTGAAATAAAGTTCCTTTGACGCCACAAAATGCCCCGGCGCCCTTGATTTTCATCGCGTACCTGTGCTGAAACGGTATCATCTGTAATTTAATACCCATGCCAGTATCACATTCCTGCTGTTCTGCACCTTGTTCATTCAACTCCTTGCGATTTTCAACATCACGTGGAATCCATTCTTCATCAGAATCGGCATCAAAGTCACTTAATTCTGATGGACATTCATCAAGAAGCTCCAACAACTGATCATCAGTTACAATATCATTAACACATTGTCGTCCTACTAAAATTTTTCAATTTCAAATTCAACTACATGGGTAACAAAAAGGATGAAAGAACTCAAGTCATAAACCATATTTCCATGATGGGGTTCGATCCGGAACTAAACTGGTTTTTGTGTATATGCGTGTGGAAAATTTCAATCTAAATTTGAAATTTTTACACTTGTGTACACAAAATACCGTTTCAATCCAAATTGAATTCCATCATAGATACATCACAAATCGAGATAAATCGTCGAATTCGTCTTCTTCATGAGTACTACTGGAAAAGTTCAATCAATTCCTAAACCTCACGTTTGTGAGCCAAATTTAATACGTAATTTCGCAGAATGGTTGATAATGATGAACACAAAAAGATTTGTATTTCGAAATATAATATTTCAACTAACACTTCGCATGTTTGCACTTGAAAGTTCAACGGAATTATTTAAAAAAATGTTACTTATGTCGATTTCCATTGATATTTTAAGAAAAGTGCACGTCAATCAATGAAAAACAAGTTCAATGGAACAACTTTTGACGCGATGAGAATGTAGTTGTAGCTCATATCGGTGTAATTTGTCAGATTGAAATTTTCTGGGAACAATAATATCACGAATAATGTAAAAATTATGAAAATTGTAATTTAAATGATTTTGGCGTGATTGCGGATGAATTTAGTAGAGCAGTAGTTGAAGATTTTGATGTGATGCTCAATGACATTCAGTTGTGACATTTCTCAGATAGATGTGTGCGTATTCCGGTGTAACACCACCGATTATTCGAGTGTAGCACCACAGGCGTTTTGACGTACACCATTTCTAGCAGTGCAGGTCAATGGAACAATTTTGGTGTAACACTACAAGAAAAGTGTAACACTTCTGCTAGAAAACGTGATCAATGGAAATCGGTATTACTTTCTCGGCTCCGTGGTTCCATGTTCGCTGTTGCTTTACCTCTGATCCAGCTCTAACCTAGCGACTGAGAAAAAATGTCCATACATTTTACACAAACAATATTCTCAGAAACGGTTGCAATGAAAAATATCGGGAAATATGAATAAGCAAGACAGCTGGATTTTTTTTCTCTTACCCTCACATTTGTGAGGGCAGGGAGGGAAACGCATAGAAAATAGGCAAAAAACATAATAAAATAAGACCATTTTTAGTTTTTTTTTAAATCAGAAAGATAGCTGAGTAGAGGTTTAGGTAAAAACAGACGAAAAAGGATTTGTATATACCCACTATGAAAAAGGGCGCTTTAACAAACCTCTTGAAGCCTTCCCTGGAACTTCGCAGCTCTTCTTTTCCCTATTCCAGGCCATTGCTTTTTAACATAGGCATGCCCGCAGAGGCAAGCGCTCCAATGCTGCTTTTAAGATGCGCTCTAGGAGACATGCTAAATGATGGGCGAACAAGTTTTTAATCATCCCAGTACTTCTTCCTTAACCTCATAACTTCTTAACTTCATAGACTTCTTTACTTCGATACTGTGCTGACACCCATTCTAAAAGACATGGCAAGAGCTCGGAATGAGCATCCATCCACTGGCCAAAAATCTAAAACAAAGCAAAATAATTTTTAGTTTATTATTATTATTTTAGAGCATAAATCTTTTGAGTTTCAGAAGAGGTCTTCAAAGAAAATTGAAAAACTGGCGCGATAAATTTCGCAAGGATTTCAATACGATAGCTAAAGTTAAATCCGGGAGTGGTACACCTAATTAAAATAACAGAAGAAGACTCGGTACAAAATTTACTAAAAACGGTTTCAAAAAGAGAAAAACAAACAGAAGAAGAGCTGCGATGTCGATCAATTTCTAAACATCGAAGAAAAAATAAATAAAATTTATGGCCCGTGAGGAAGAAAGGACTTTAGATGAAGACTACCAATTCCTGATGAGCTTTCATCCATACATGAAAACAATGTCTAATGACACCAAGTTTCTTTTCCGCCTGAAAATGCAGGGGGCTTTCTGTATCTTTCCATGAGAAACAAAATTCATGCCAGCGTACAAGAGGAAACATCACTTTCAACTGTGACGGCCAACCCATATCGGTAATAAGCTCTGATCGTTCAAATATGTCTTCCGCTCCTTTTTCTCCGATATCGGTTATAACTGATGGAAATGATAAATACAAATATTTTACCCAATTCAAATTTTAAATTTGCTTTCTTATTAAAATTTATTTGAAATACGAATTGTTTTACTTACCTCAAAGTTATGGCAAGACGCCCGACAGGTCTTATTGGGGATACTGCATTCGTGAGTGCCTTTCTTATTTTACTCTCAATATTATATAAAATGTACTCAAAACTAGCATTTGTCATCCGAAAATATGCATAAGATCTCTCAGAGTGTTCTATCTTTTCGTACTTATAACAACAACTTCAGCAGATTACTTCTTATCGCTCTGAACTTCAAATTGAAAATGATAAATGGGTTACTTCGTACAATAGTGGAAAAATCCACGGTTTAGATTTGCTGGAGCTCATCAAATAATCTTCTATCTTGCTTCCAAGTGATTGCTATATAAGCTCTTGAGTTATTTATTTGCGTCTTTGCTTATTTTTCTGGATAGATCAGTGAATATTCTTCTAAAGAGCTGCCAAATGATGTCTACATGCATATCTCATACTTAATTAGCTAACTTTTAGTTCTCAATTATGGGTGTCTTGCGACCTATAAAATACAGTATCGACTATACCTCAGGTAGTGACTTTATTTGTATATGTATATTTAAAAAAGGGCCCCTAAAATTTTTGCAAGTGGACCCCTGAATTCTTTACTACGCCACTATTTGGAAGCTAACGTTAGACTACTTATATTGTTTTTAAGTTTTGTTTTATACCCTAAATAAAGTTTGTCATTCCGTTTGTAGCACCTAGAAATAATGATGGTAGAGCAAAATGGATTGGACATCAACGGATAATATTAAAAGTTATTTTGATTTTTGCATGTCCGTCCGTCTGTATGCCTGTCCATCCCCACGATAAGTCGAGAATGCGTTCACTTAGAGGGTTGAAATTTTTCACACGGGTTTTTATTAAAAAATAAATTAAATCTAAGTTCCAAAATGGGACCAATCGAGCCACTCCTTCTTAGGGTTACCATACAGTGGGTAAGCAAAATTTTTATAGATTTAATTTTCATTTTTTTTAAATAGGTAAAATGACATCCGATCTTTCTGATAATATTCAGATAATATCTTAGTAAAAGCGAATCCATAAAAAAATAATAATTGGATTAATCCATAAGTTGTAGAAAAAAATTTTGAAATGAATTTTTCAGACAAAATTTTGGCGGTCGGAAAATAAATTTCGCAACTTAATCAGAAGGGGAGGGAAAGCATGTTCAAAAATCAGAAGAGAAAAAAAAAGATCGCAAAAAAACTAGCAAAAGGAATTTTCGAAATCGGATAATACCCCACTTCCCTCAAATCATCCGAATTTGGGAAATAGGAAAGTTTTTTGACATTGAATTTATCGTTCAATTTTGATGAGATTGTGTATGAAAATTCTACACAGCTGGTAGAATATAAAATAAATAGCCCCAGCCGTGGAAAGATAATTTTTTTTATTTATTTATTAATTTTTTTATTATAATAATATACAACTAACCCACCACACGTTACCACTCTATAACCCGCTGTCGTATGAATCTCATAATAGTTTCAATAAATTATAAAAACTCACAATGAACTTAGCAAAAAGAATTTTGAAAATTGGTTGGAATTTGGCTGCGAGATGAAGTATGTATGTAGTTTTACAGTATATGCAGCTAATCAATGTAAGTTGAAAGTAATTTAGCAAGCCTCGCAATCATATTTTGGATAATGCTCCTAAAACAGTTGGGGTAATAACTTCTGGTTTCCTGTATATGAAAGATAGCAGATTATAGATAATTGTAAAGAAAACAAAGTGGCTGAAATGTTGCGAATATACCCGCAAGATAGTCATTTTAAACGTTTTCCGAAAAGTGTTAATTTTAACCCCGGGTGTACCTACATTATGCATTATTTCGGTTTCTCTTGCCCATTTGGAGATCCCACTTGCATCACTTTCATTTCTAGTCAAGCCAAACACATATTTTGAGCTTTTCCAGCTTTTTTACTTGTTAATATATCAAAAGCCTACCGAGCTAAGTCGTTCTGCGTTCAGCAAGGTGATAGTAGACGAAAATTTCTAAAATCATTTTGGTAGTTGCCAAGTTTTGCCAAGTTGTTGGTAAAGAGTTCGGAAATATGCGACCTGGCACAAATATTCCGCCAGATATAAGTATATGACTCTAGCACCACTACAACTGTTGTATTTAAAAGATTTTAAATCTTCCGTAAGTTACCGTAATAAAGTTTAATCTTAAGCAAGAAACACATTGCTAACTTTCCCAACCTCAACCTGATGAGCCTTGCAAACTTTTGCAGCTCACAATACGAACTTTGACAACTTCTGTATGATAGTAGTAAATTGGGCTGTTGGCGCGAAAATTCAAATTATTTTGTAATAATTTGCTGCAGCAAAAATTACTTTTCACGTTAAATATGTTTCCCAAATTTTTTTTTTCAACAAATTTCCCGTACAGTTTTTGCCATAAATAATGCTGGCATCAAATGATAACAAAAGCTGACAAAGGTCCAGCAGAGTAGAAAGTAGACCTACTCGAGTTCAACCTCAAACTGGCCGATCTCACTAACTTTGGGATTGGAAGCTTGATAACCTGATTTCATATATTCTATAGAACTGTCAAAATTGGTGAGGCTCGCCAGGTCGGAAAAGCCAGCACTTTGTTTCACGCTTTATTCTTAGTTAGCATGGAGCATATTAAAAGAAAAGCTACTAAAATCGAGAATTGTGTTACAAATTCAATCAGAAACTTAGCATCAGTTCAGGCAGAACCATCGGAAATTTATAAACTTAAAAAAAAAAAAAAAACAAAACAAAAATATTCATAAATCGAAATCAGGAAGATGAACATCATTTTTGGCGTTGTTTAGTTATTTAGAGCTCTACTAATTCTGCACTAATTCTGGCATATCAATCTGAGGATTTAAAATGAAAAATTCAAAAGCATTTTTTAGAGAATGAAATTCTTAACAAAAATGACAAGTGTACGAAGCAGCAGTCAAGTTTCATCAATTATTACTGTCCACGATTGATGGATTTTAGGTTAGTCTCATAATACAAACTCGTAGCTCTTCCTGTACGTTACAAGAAATTTATCAATTAACGCTTTAAGATAAATACGTAGATAAGATTTTTCCATGTAGAACAAAGACACAATTAGTAGCCTTTGAGCGCTTGCAATCGATTGTTCTTTAAGGTAGGACGATTCACCTTTAATCAAACGCCAGCTAGAGAACTCAATTTATGTAATTAAAACTGGCTGGACAACTACGCTTTATCTTGGAAATTGATAATTACTTTCTCTGTAGCGAAGTAGTGTTTATTTCGTATTTAAGAAGTCACAAGATGATATTATTGCTATAATCGAGATTTTTGGTATTAGCTGTCGAGTTATTTGCCTCTAAGTCTCCAAATACCTGAAGTGTATATTTCAAGATGATATTATTGCTATAATTGAGATTGTTGGTATTAGCTGTCGAGTTATTTGCCTCTAAGTCTCCATGTACCTGAAGTGTATATTTCAAGATGACAAATCATTCTTTTTCTAAATCTCTTAATGAGGCACTTTGTCTATCGTTCAATCGATAAAATATCTATGTATGATGCTTGATATTTTACCATATATGTTACATTGAGATCTGAGCTCTTGTGCGTTAGGCAATTTTCTAGACAAGCCATTTTGGTAAATTTTACTTTCAATTGTTAAGAGCATTTCAAGTGATTTATTTCATGCTCGAACAGTCTTCAAAATTGAATTGGAGGGATCGAAATACGTGTTGAGGTGAAGAGCATGAACTGACTTACACTTCAGTGAGCTTTGACAAACCTTTGACGTCGGCAGAAGAAATAAAATCAACGATGCCTTTATACGAGTATAGCATAATAAATTTGTTGATTATTTTGAGTTATTCACAGGAGATAATTTAAAAAGTTCTTGTAATTAAAATGCTATATTCAACTATGTACTAGCAAAGCTACATGTATAAACATCTTCTACAAAAAAATGGGTTTGGACGAATGCAGTGGCATCTTTGATGAAAACTAAGAAAATATGATTTGCATTCGGGATTAAAAAGTTAAATGATGCGAAGCTTTTTCCAACCAAGGAAAGAAGAAGGTTTAAGAAAAAAAACTAATCAGCTAGGTAATAACTAAAGGAAATGAAATCGTGTGTACAGTGTATAAGGATGAACGTAGCTAAACTGTTTTGCATTTGTGTAGGTTTTGATCTCTTTTTTCATATTCTACACCGCCATTTTTGGTTCAAATAAGAATCATTTTGTGAAGGTAAAAAGAAATTATCGAATGTGTTTTAGTTGGAAATATTATTTCGATATTGTTGAAATTATAAAAAAAAACAACAACAGATAATCGATGAATTTAATAATATATTTTAAAAGTGAATAAAGAACTGAAATAAAAACAAAATATTTCGTGATGAAGTGCTTTGCGAAGTTATATAAAAATAAAAGTCAGAGCAGACTTGATGGATAATCGAAGGACATAAATAAACTTTAGAATTTAGCTTAAATAATTTAATTTGATTTTTTCCCTTTTTTGCTTACCTAATTATGTAAGTTAATTCTTTTCAATGTTTGTAAATTCACTCAACAAACATGTTGTACATAGGTTCCCAGCAATGGCAATTGGGGAACAAAATATATATAAAAAAAATGTTTTTTAATGATGGGGAAGCTGGTCATCTAAAATACACAGCTAAATCGTCTCGTATACAACACCTCCTGGATGGTGTGGAAAATTTTATAACTCATACCTCTATACACCTTTCCCAAAATTTTAATTTTTTCGAATTTCTTTTGCTGTTTTTTTATGCTTTAATTTGTTTGATTTATTGATTATATAAAACCCAGTAACGAAATCAAATAATTATTATGATTATTGTAAAATAAAAGAAAAATACATTTTCAACTCAGCTTTTATAAATCAATTTTTAACTATATTAAATTTATTTAAAATAAGAAAATCTCGATTCACCTGATTTTTCAGACAAGAAAAAATAATACAATTTTACGACGCTCATGTAGATACATACAGAAAATTATCAGTATCAATGTGTTAAAATTAGCTACACACTGACCTTGCTATTTTATATAAACAACCTCATTAAATCTACCCTAGTAGACACGATTTGATGATTTCATCGATGAGTTTATCATGAGCTTTAGATAAAGGTAACGATGAAATCTATTCTAGACCCAGGACTTAACTCATTATATACTTTTCTTCAACATAATGAGTTTTTCCATGATCACTCGATAGCAGTTCTATGAGTTGTTGCATAATTTTCTTGTTGACACAGTGAAAATACTCACTGATACAGAATATTTTTTGAAACACTAGCTTTTTTTCTCAATCATCCTGTAACTCCTAAGCAGTTAATATGCCACCTCCGTGCCATATAATTTTTAGTTTGTCTAGGTAAGTACTATCACCTCCTACTCTATTGACCTCCTAAGTGGAAACACCTTGTATAAATTAGTTCAATTTAATAGCACACAATCATTTTATTTTACATCTGCATGTTCGGAGGAATTTTCAAAGTTTTAAACGATCCTCAGGATACCTGCCGTACAAGGAGACTATGAAGAACTAGAAAGGGAATTACTTTGACCTCCTATATAGTATATACCTATTCCAAATCAAAAATGCTTTCACGTTATATAATTTACTTGACAGAACTTTATATAACTTTCTTAAACGAATGCTATTTTCAATTATTCGTCAGAATGGCAGATGTTTACATAGGATTCCCCCGAGCGGGAAAGAGGGTTTTTGAAACCGATTAACATTTCTACTAGGGTAATGAATACGTTTGTTTAGTGTATTTTTAACCATAACTAACTTAGTTAATATATTTAATCTTAGCTTTGTAATTTCATCCAAATTTTAGAAAATATTTTATAATATAAACATAAAACAAATTCAAGTTATAATAAAACAATGGAAAAAATGTTGACTGAACGTTCAGATTCTGAAAACGGAGTGTTTGAATTTTTATATTCCGTATTAGAAAATGTCAAATATTATGATTTGAAAGGAAATGACGACGTATGACATGAAGTTAATATATGCGAGTGTACCTGGCATAAAGATCTCACATGCATTATCATAAGAAATTTAGTTCAGGCAACAAATAGTTATAGAAAAACTTACTTGCTACTGTAAGCCATAACAATTGCACGCATCCAATATCTAAGTATTTATCTGAAAGCAAATGATGAAGAATTACTTAAATATCTTTGATTATGTGCTCTGCAGGATAAAAAAGGGGGCTTAGTTTTGTTCGGCAGTTTTTTATATAACTTAATTTTATTTGTCCATTTATTATGGCTGAGCGTCATTTCCAGCAACTGCCATTATTCAGGAAACTCTGAAACTGAAAAAAATGGGTAAAATTTATCCATTTATAGTGGCAATTTTTTCTGTCAAGCTACCACTAATATCACTTTTTGTTATGTTTCGTCCGTCTGTCTGTTTTTCTCGAAAACGACGTGTCGTGTGAATTTGAAAATTGGCAGAATGCTAGGTATTCATTACCCGCATATATTTCCATAGTCAAAGATTATGAAATTTTTAAAATTTTAATGGAGTTAGGCGCCCTAAAAAAACTTGTTTTTTTGGTATCATATGAGGTATCGTTTGAAAGAGCTACATTCAAGGATTTAAAAAAAAAATCAAAAGTTTTGGTCCATTGGTTATAAAGATATAGCCCAAAATGTTCGGAAAATAACATTCACCTACCCCTGATCTTATAGGTTTCTAGAGTTAAATGCTGATATTAGCACAGTTAGTCATAGATGACAGGAAAACTGCCCCTTATTTCGTCAGTCTCATAAGGACTGTACCGACCACAAACAAATATAGAAAATAAATAAAGGAAACATATATATTTAAAAAAAAATTATTATTGTGAGTTTATACACTATTTAATATATTTTCATTGTTATTATGATACTATGGTGAAGATACATATTTTTGTAGAATTTTCGAATCTTAGAGTTAATCTGTGACATTAGCTTTTATACATGATCATTTGTGATAATATCAGAAGCCTTCTTATATTTCCATTCGACTTTTGGCGGCTTGCTTTTTAGTCTTTTTAAGTTTTTGTTTAATATGAGCCCAATATTTTTCGATAAGTCGAAGCTACGGACAGTTTGGTGGATTTGCTTCCTTCGGTACGACATTGATGGAGTTTTTCGTATAAAATTCTAAAAGACGTTTGCTATAATGCCAAGTAGCGGAATTAGCCCAAAATAACATCGGATAATTGTCTGGTCTAATAAAAGGAAACAATTATTTTTTCACACACTCATTCAGATAAATTTCCGTATTTATGGTTCCTCTTGTTACAAAAGACTTAGATTTTAAACCATAAGAGCATATGGCCTGCCAAACTAAATATTTATTCGGAAAATTGGTATACTGACGAGTTTTAAATTTCGGGTCTATATCGCTCCAATAAGTCTCGTCGTCCATAACGGAGCTAGAATATTTCATCAAAAATTGTTCATATAATTTTCGAGACCTAATTTTCGCTATTTTCCCTTTTCTATAGATCTGTCGGCAGCTTTCTGAACATTAAAACTTCTCAATCCTCCTCCAACTTTCATTCTTTCCACAGTTGACTTTTCTGTTCTTATTATACCAGCCATATCCCTAACAGAAATGTGTTTCTTTTTGACATCTATGGATTTTCCTCGTGGTTGGAAATAATTAATTTTTTCCTTTCCTCTTGTTTTGATGCCATGACTGACTGAGCCGCTAGTGACTGAATACCGAATGACGCATCGTTCAACTAGACTCTATTACGCATGCGTAAGTGCAGAGAAATTTACAACTGTGTTTGAAGAGAAAGGTAGAGGTGGTCGAGTTTTTTTCTGGGAAAGTCCTCAGTTGCTGAAAAAAATGTTTTCTGTATTAACTTAACAGACAACTCTTATTAGATTAGATTTAAATATACATACTTACTTAAATTCGCTAGATCGACTCTTCGTTAATGAATTTCTGGTACGAAACTCAGATTGATTGAGCCTCTTAACCGATTTTTTCATCTCAAATTGAACCAGATCAAGTAAAATTTTCTATAATATTCTTAATTGCAATCTTACTTCCATATGCTAAACTGTCACCATTTCTGTAAATACTTTTAACAATAGCAAAAGAAAAAGCTAGAATTTGTATAAGACGAGTTCTTACAATATCCTAGATGAACGCCGGATGTGATTTCATACAGTCACCACTATGTGCAAGTTCGTTGATTGCTAAAAAAGTTTTCCGCATCTTTTTATAGAACAATTCGTCGGATAGTAAAAATGTTTACAACCAATTTCATAGAATTTTATATTCTGAAGAGCTTTTCAGTACAATGAAAACGGATAGGACTGATCACAGTATGCGTAAACACTTCAATTTTTGTATGACACACTAAGAAAGGGTTGCCCGATTTATGGTATATTTTTTTAAATTGTATCTACAATTTATATATAAACATTGTGCACAATATTTTAGCTATCTACGTAGACGCGTTCTCAGGCAGTACTAGAATATATAATAAAACACGAAATTCCTCTATGGCAACACTACGAAGGAGTTGCCCGATTTATTCCATTTCCGAACTTAAAATTTGTGTTTTTTTTTGTTGTAAAAAACCCATGTGCAAAATTTCAGCTTACAATGTAAACGCTTCTCGAGTTATCGATAGGACAGAGGGACAGGCAGACGGACAGATGGATAGATGGATGTTACAAAAATCAAAATTACGTTTAATATTATGTGTTGGACACCCACCCATTTAGCTATACCACTAATTTTTCTATGCATGAAAAACGGTATGAAAAATTTAATATAACCTTTGATTTCCTCATCTAGGCCTCTAGGATATAGAAATGATTTAAAATTTTCAGAAAAAGGAAGGATTTTATCTCATTAAATTCTTAAAATATAAAGATTTATATTTGGAATTGTTAGGTGTGATCGGATGGTTTCTTAGTATTCTCCTCCTCGTAGGACCATACAATGGTACCAAAAGCAATATTTTAAGAACAGCAATAAATATTCACTCCAATAATTTCACACCTCACTACTCAATCCATAAATAAATTTTCAGTCATCGATATTCATGCCTTTTATTTACACGCCAAAGAATTGCTATTCTCAAATTGGTAGACAAGAAAAGGCTTAAATTTAAATTCATCCTCTGTGTTTCCTCTTACAAGAATTTGTTTAGCAGAATATGAAAGACGTTAAATAATCACCTTTAATTGCTTCGGGAAACTATTTGCGGTTATGATCTTATGCAGATTTTCTCGAGTATCGCAAAGCTCAAAATAGCATTCACTATAACTTAAAAAAATCTTTTTTAGGATCATGAAAAATAATTTGTGCTTTCCTTTGAATTACCATTTTTCTTTAATTTTGGTTTTCTGTCCAAATGCCAAGTATTTATATATATATATAGTATTTATATACTATACTGTTTTCCCGGGTCACGATGGGCGGGGTTCAGCTAGTTGGACCCCCATCCCGATTACAAATCATCCTTATTGTGATAAGTAAGATAAACCTAGAAATCTTTCAATGTCGGTAGTTTTTTACACAGATTAACTGCGCTTCAAAATCTCTAATTTTAATTCTAAGCTTATTGTTTAATTTTGACTGATAATTTGAAATTTAGGGTTAAATATATAACTCAACTAAGTTCTTCTAATAATTTTCTTGTAAGAATTGAAACTGAAGTCTTAGTTTCACATGAGCGACTGAACAGACAAACATTTTGGAGACACTCAGTACTAACGCGAATGTCGCCTTTTTATGTAAACCGACCACTTCTTTTTCTATACTTCCTAACGTCGTGCGACAGTTATGTGACAGATCAGTCGTGCGAACTTAGCAGTACTTTGCGATAGTGAGTTTCAGTCGCGCGACTGATTATAAATGAAACCACGGAAATCCGAAATTTGACAACGCAATTTCGAAATTTAGAAACGCAAATTCAAAGATTGTGAACACAAATATAATATTGGGGATATTGTAGTCTGCATGGATATGAATTTTGATCACGTATTCTATAGATATTAAACCTGAGATTAATTAGTAATCTGCTCAACTAACAAGTGCAAAGAAATTTTGATTATGATTTTTTTCTTTTAACGATGCATTTCTCAGCTGCTCCACTTTCAGTCCCCTTCATTTATCGGAATTTTAAAAACATTAATATGCGGAAGTTTCTAGCCGATTGTAACGGAATTCCTTGGAATCATCTATATGATGAGGAGACACTGAATGGTAAACTTTCTATCTTAACCAACTCTATTATGCATTTATACATATATTCAGTACCAAGTACGTTCGAAAACTTGTAGGATTCGTGATAAACAGTGTACCCGTACTACAGACGAAATTCGCTAGGAGATGTTTAAAAGAACTCATGGCAGTGTGGGCAGTGTGGTTTATAGCAGATATAAAATAGCACGCAGTAAAGTTATTTTCATGATTCAATCATCTAAACGGGCCTAATTTGGTACCGATCTAGATCCAATCCTTTCCATCTAGTGATTTCCGCCCTATTAGTGTACTTAAGTTCCTTCTCAAGATGAGCGGAAAAATCATGTACAGACGATTCATGGTGTGTAAGTGGAGGCTAAGAATATATTATCAGTGTGGTAATTAAGATTTCGTCCGGATCACAGCTATGAATCAGGGCTCTCAAAAGTCACATCTGATATCCATAAAGCATTTTTCAATGATCATCTAACAGTATTAGTCCTTCATGATTTCAGTACGGTCTTCGACTTGGTGAGTTAACCCAAATTAACGTTCAACTTGAAACTAAGTATGCCTTTTCTTTATCGGTCGGGTTGATAGTCACTTTCCATTCAAACCACGAGCAAGTTGTAAATATGCAGAATTCCATCTACTCTACGGTGCCCTTTTAGCTGGTGTACCTCAAAGCTCCGTCTTATGTCCTTTTATCTTCTCCCTCTATAGAAATTACCTTCCCTCTGTTGTGAATAATGTTCCTGTACACTTGTGTGCCGATGATGTTCAGGTGTAACTTAGCAGACCTATGCGCCTAGTGGAAAACTGTATTGCTCGTATTAATGATGGCTTACAACACATATATATATATCAGCCCTAGATAATGAGATCGCTAGTAATCCAAACAATTATAACTAACTGCCTGTCTGTATATAGAAGCACGTTCTTAACATCTGATTTACCATCAGTACGGTTATATAATTTCACACTTGAATAGGTTGAATCAGTCAAGAATTTAGGAATTCAACTCAATTCCAAATTATGTTTTTCCAACTACATCAGCATATAATATCTAATTTCTGGGAGTCTCCGACAGTTATCTGATTCCTCCAGTTTTATGTCTGTGGATTTTCGCAGAAAATTAGCTATGATTCTTATTGCCCCCAATTTTAACTACGGTAACCTTGGTTTTAGCAAACTAGATTCGATTTGACAAGGAAGTCTTTAACGGGGTCATATACCTCGTTCACATGAACCGGACTGGAGTGGATTAGAGTCCTTCGGAGTGAGATAATTTCACACTAACCAGACTGAAATTACTTACACCGTCGTTAGTTCGATAGTGAAATGGAATTAATCGCATGTGAACACTTGAGTGGATCGAAGTGGATTGAAGTTTGGATAGTTTCATGTTTGTTTGAGAATTTTTTATTATTTTTAAATAAATAATGGAAAGTAAGTTACCGGGTAGATGTTTTTGTGAGCATGAAGAAGTGGAAGCATTTAAAAAAATTTGCGAAGAATCTAATATCATAAATATGATGGATAAAAGAACTGTGCGGCACAGTACTTTAATGAAGGAAGTTTCAGAAAAGTTGAAGGAAACTGGCTATACGAAAACTCCAGGACAGGCTCAAATTAAACTTAAATAGCTGAGACAGAAATATTATGAGGCGCTTAGAAACAATTCAAAAAGTGGAAATTCTAGGCACAAATTCTAATATTTTGAAGCCATGGACAAGCTTTTAGGTCACCGGCCAAAGACAGCTTCAACTGCTGGTGGAATTGATACGTCTTCCTCATCAATACCTTCGATTGTTATTGGTATATTTATTACATCAGAATTTAAAATGTATAACAGCAAATATTTATTTTAGATGGGGATTTAGATGAGGAAAACTCTCCCGAGCATACAGATAGTTCTTCGAAACAAGAGCCGACCAACTGCAATTGTAAAAAACATGTAAACATGCAAAATAATATTTCATTTAAGTAAGATTGATTTGGTGTTTCTTATCTTTCAGATAAAAACAAATATGAGAAAAGCTTACTATACTTTTCGAATGAAATTCGAAAAGATAAGAAATACGTAGAATCCGATTTTGTGATGGAGCGAAAAAAATTGTTTGAACAACAAAGGAATTTCGAACGCCAAATACAAAATCGGGAGATCGAAGAAGTCGAGATTTTTTGTCAGGATTATATGCTGTTTTTCAGCCGCGAAATATGCGCAAGGCATATAGGTTAGGTTAGGTAAGATGGGTGCCGCAAGACAACTAGCCTGCATCAACTAGACCTCTAGTGGGTCCATTGTGTCCCTATGCCCCATGGGAGAGCAGCTCTCCCAGACTTGAATAGAAGGAGCTACCCAGTAGCCTACTTCTTTTATTCATCAGAGCGGGGCATTCGCAAAGCATGTGTTGGAGTGTTCGATTTCCTCCGAGTCCTTACAGCTCCTGCAGAAATCGTTCACCACTATCCCCAGTCTTCTAGCATGGTTACCTATAGCCCAATGAATCGTCAGGACCCCTACTAGATTCCTGGTGTTTTGTCTGCTACCATCAAGCAGTTCCCTTGTCCTTTTCCTGCCATATGCAGGCCTCAATTGCCTCGCAATACGGCAGGTATCCCTGTTGGTCCACCGAAGGCTTGCCTTTTGATAGGCGCCCCTGACCTCTTTTATAGCTTCGATTGGGATCCTCACAAAAGCTACCGCTGCGGTGCTATCCAATTCAGAGCCTTTTTTTTGCGCAACGCATATACATTTGACGGGCTTTCTCGCACTTTGCGCTACATGCCATCAACTTCAGCATAAGCTAGTCGTCCTTATGTTGAAACGAAGAACGATGTAGATTTCAATAATTTTATTGTTTACGAAGGAAGCGAGCACGAAGATTTAGAAGTATTATCATTCTGTTTGTAACACCTCGAAATAATGATGGTAGAGAAAAATGGATTGGACACCCATGCATAATATTAAACGTTATTTTGATTTTTAATGTCCGTCCGTCTGTCCGTCTGTCCGTCTGTCCGTCTGTCCGTCTGTCGGTCTGTGCGCACGATAACTTGAGAACGCGTATGCTTAGAGAGCTGAAATTTTGTACACGGACTACATATAAAAAAAAAAGTAAAATTATGTTCGAAAATGAGACAAATCGGGCAACTCGTTCGTGGGGCTGCCATACAAAAATTTCGTTTTCCACTATATATTTGGACACTGCATGAGAACGCATGAACATGTGGCATAAAGTGTTTTCATTGTACTAGCAAATAAAATTTCAAAAATGGACTAAATCGGGCAACTTTTTCTTGGTGTTGCCATATAAAATTTTTGGCTTTTTACGGATAGTGTGAAAACGATCAGTCCAAGACATTTTTATTGTACTAAAAACTTCTTCAGAATATGAAATTCTATAAAATTGGTACTAATCATTTTTTCTGTCCGAAGAAACGTTCTAGAAATATATGCGAAAAACCACAGCAAAAATCAAAATTGCTCCAATGGGTGCCCATATGAAATTTCATACGGGCATTCATCTAGGGCAGTGCTTCCCAAACTTTTTTATATGGCGGCTCCCTAAATTTGAAGAAAGAATTTAGTTCTCTTCAAAAAATTATACTAATAAAATAATCATTAATTTTTTAAGCAATATATTTATTACAAATAATGCTTTTAAATCAAGTTTTCCAAACAAAATGAACTTCAAAATTATTTCAAAAATAATATTATATAAAACTAAATTTAAACAAAATAATCTCAAATCTGTTACCAAAATAAGAATTTAATGGGAGGGATGTGATTACATATTTTTACATAAATAATCAATATCCGGTGAAATTTCAGGAACACTGATGCGAAGGTTGTGCGATAAGTTGTTGCAAAAGGCATAAAATTTAGCAATGCTTCTTTTACGATAAACGAATATTCTTGCTGTTGCCTTATCCAAAATTCTGTTAGACTTTTTCATTAAATTCTAATTGCATAGATTTATCGGAAGTAATATCAATTAATTCTTCTTGAGCCACCCAAATAATATGAGCATATTTCAATGTTTTAGCAAATGGCATTCTTACCCAGTCGGACTTTCAATCCTCCTTTATGTTTGGGAAATATTTAGCAAGAAATCGTTTAGATTCGTCAATATGACTTAGCATTATTGTTTTAATTGTATTTGAGATTTATATTACATTGGTGCTAACAAACTCATTTAGACAAGAGAGCATTTCCATATTTGCTTCGTTAATAGAGTTTGACCATGAGCAAAGCTTTTGTTGGAAAGCAATAAGTTTTGTATGCAAAACTAAAATGTTGGTATCCTTACCCTGCAAAGAAAGATTTAATTCATTTATGTACTTTATCAAAAAAATCTAATAGATATGATGTAAGACACATCCACTTTTCATCACTAAAGTGCGAAGCAACATCTGATTTTCTGTCTTAAAGAAAGAGTCGGAGCTCATATTTAAGTTCTACAAATGCCCTGTATTTGTGTTTGTTTCATTCCGCCATTCTTGGTCTTCGTTGTAAAATTCATGTTTACTTCGTTGAAAATTTTGGTTTGCTTTGGGCTTGTCGCATTGACGCTGATAAAACTGTGAAATAACCGAAGAGGCGCGAAAGAGATCTTAGCAACAAACTTTTTGCCCTGAAATTTTGCTCCTAATTATTAAATAATAGTAGTCTCAATGTGTTAGAAATGGCTTCGTAATATTTGTTCATTTTCATCTCCTTTAGTTATTATCTCGTTGGTTGAAACAAGTGATTATCTCCTAAAAATCTCTTAATATTTAAAAATGAACTTGTGTCTTGATAAGTAACTAAGCATTCTACGAAATCAAATTTAAAAAAATAACGGGTTTGAAAAGTAAATAAATTTAGAAATACATACTTTTTCATAGACATTTTTTTTTTATTTCTTAAAAAGAATTTTAATTTTTTAAAGGGTAAATAAATATAGAAATAGAAATACTTAAATATTTCGCGCCCCCTTGTTAGAACTTCACGGCCCCCTAGGGTGCCGCGGCTCCCTGATCTAGGGTATCATAAGAATTGGTCTTAGACCAATATTACCTTTTTTACTTGTTTATTTATTGTTTTGGTGCTATATGTTTAAGCATATAGGTATAAGGAAAAGACTGAAAGTATGATTTCCTCATTTTAATATATACATTATATATGAAATGGTTTTTTATAACTGAGAAATATAAAATTATAGTGCAAATATTTAAAAATAATTGATTTTCCTTAATTCGAAGTTTTTCGCCAGGTACGTTTTTAAAATATCCCTGTAATATCTTCCTTCATCTGAAATTTGTTGGTTTACTGTTGAGGAAGGTTGTGGGAGATGCACTTTCCAGAATATTGTGAAGGATACAACAGGTGAGTATTAAGATATGCCACCTTGACTTTAGCATGCTAAATGCATTTTCCACTCTTACTCTTCCTATATTCATGTATGCATTGAATGACTCTTCTTCAGCTGTCTTTGGTGCAGTGTCATTTTTTAGTAGCCATGGTAAAAGAGGGTAAGCTGAATAGCCAACAATAATATATGGGATTTTTTCATTTTCGATTGTTCTGGTCTTCTAAATATAAGCAAAAGAGAGTTTATTCTTGTTTCGATATAAATGACTACACCTTTGGTAAAATGCTCCAAACATTATCATTTAAAAGCCAGATCCACGAAAAGCATTTGCATCATGTGTGCTGTTCCAGGAAATTTGCAGCTAACGTCAATTAACCTTAAAGGAATATTTTGTGTTACAAAGTATTTACGTTTAACTAAAAATAGTGCCTACATATAATTTGAATCGACTACTCCTTGATGAATATATGAGACCCATCCTTTGCAGTCTATGAAATCACGATAACCTTCTTTTGGCGGCGTGATAGGTATATGACATCCATCAATTATTCCGATAATTTTAGGAATTTTACATATTTTTTCAAAATGGAGAGATTGTATTACTGCTTCATCTCATTTGGCATTCTTATAAACTCCTTTACCTTTCTATTTAGTGCATTTATAAATCTGTACAAGCATTTCTGTTCAGTTGATACCAACACCAAATAATAATGTTACATCTCGCAATTCAGCATAGCTAGCAAATTTATATAAAGAAATTGCCACTTGCACTTCAACCGATAGAGACCTCTGACTTGGCTTCAGTTCATTTAATACGACTGCAGAAACATAATAAAAAGTACTTTTTGTCATCCTAAAATCCTCTATTCCTCTGTTCATCGTAATTATTTAGTACATTTACCCAAAACTATTTATTGGGTTTCGTTTTTTCAGCATTCGGCCATAATTTGGTTTAAATTTCTCCAAACTTTTTGTCATCGTACAAAATATTGATTGCAGAACTGAATTATAGTACCATCCCATAATATGCGACAAACTTTTTTTGTATACTTTCATCCTTCACTTCGAACTCCTTCGTGCTTTCATATAGTATTTTATAAAATGTAAAATTACACTTCCATCCATTATCCGTCTTTCAATACCCCCAAAAATAACTTCAAATGACAGCTGAATTGAACACTGTCAATAGAGAGATGTCTCTCTCGTCGACTTAATCCACTTCATCGCATGTGAAGACTTGATACTATGCGAATTAGGACTATTCCAGTCCAGTCCAGTCCGCTTCATGTGAACGAGATAATACATTTATTTACAGAATACGTTGAAGCACTCACGAATCTGCTTTTGTTCTGTTCCTGGTTAGAGCTATTTTACTCTTAGTACACTTATGATTCTTCATAGGTTAATTTACATAAAATCTCCTGCATACCTCTCCGAAAGACTACAGTTCCGTTTATCCCGAAATATGCATCTATGTATACATATGTAGGTACGGCGAACGCTCTTACATCATCCAAGTTACTCGTAATTGTCTCTTCCAATTATAATGTAATATACCCACTTGCAATACCTTGCAATACCCAGAAATGACGAACAGACCTAAATGGTAAGAATGTGCAACGATTCAATTTTGACACATGCAAGAGCGGTCAGCTACATGCAGCATATGTAAACAAAGCACCAATATGGGTCAAAAAAGTCCGGGCAAGAACGCAAAGTCAGCTATAACGAAGCTTTCATTGAAATCAATAAATATTATTTAAGATTAATGCCGATTCAAGCAATTATGCATAACAAAATATATTAGGAAGCAATTATCGATTTAGCATAATTCAATGTATATAAACAAGGTAGGCAAGATTAATAAACAAGTTCAGTTTTCTTCAACTACCATTGCCGTCAGTCTTATTATTTGAAGTACTGCTGCTAAGCTGCTCCTATCCTAAGTACCTGAGGTTAGAGCTTCAACAGCCGAACTTAAAGAGTTAATGTTACCTGTTAAAAAAGTGTTAATGCCTTGGGCTGCTCTATAATAACAGTAGACCCCGTTACAAAAATTGAATACTCCTACTATTGCTTCGAACTTGCATATCATATGATGACTGTGACAAGTCACTGCAATATACGGGGACACTACAAGATAATTCAACGTGCAGCTTCCGGCTTGAACTTTGCTAAACTAATCTAAGATAATCTAAATTGTTAGATTGAGTCGGTGTATTGATTTTCAATTGATTCAAATTCATAATTAGCTATTAATACATTCCCTTGGTCTTATAATTCGTTGAATTTTTACCTCTTTTTATACCCTAGATGAAATCATAGGGTACACTAAGTTTGTCATTTGAAATAATGCTGGTAGAACAAAATGGGTTGGACACCCATGCATCAAAATGAAAGTAATTTTGATTTTTTGGATATCTGTCCTCACGATACCTCGAGAACGCGAATATATAGAAGTTTGAAATTTTTCACACTTGCTTAAAAAAAAAGGTAAATTTAATCTCGAAAATTGGACAAATCGACTAACTCCTTCGTAGGGTTGCCATATAAAAATTTCGTTTTCACTATTTGGGCACTGCCTGAGCACGCGTCGACGTAGAAGCTAAAATTTGATACATAGTGCTTTAATAAACTTAAAAATACAAGTTCAAAAATGGACTAAATCGGGCAACCCTTTGTTGGTGCTGCCATCCGAAACTTCGATTTTTCATTATATAACACTGTACGAGAATGCGTCGACATAGAATCTGAAATTTTGTTCATGGCGTTTTCATAAAAATAGTAAATAAAATTTCAAGAGCAAAATGGATTAGACACCCATGCATAAAATTAAAATTTATTTTGATTTTTGCATGTCCGTACATCCGTGTGTCCGTGCGTCTGTCCGTTCATCCGTCCGTCCTAACGATGAAAAAAAAAGTAAAATTAGGTTCGAAATGGGACAAATTGGGTAAATCCTTCGCAAGGTTGCCATACAAAAATTTCGTTTTTTCCTACATATTTGAACACCACCTGAGAACGAGTCATCGCCGAGAGCTGTTTCCATAAAAATATTAAATATAATTTCAAAAATTTACTAAATGGGGCAACGAGTTCTTGGTGATGCCATATACAAATTTAGTATTTTTACGTATACTGTGAAAACGATTAGTCCTATACGGTTTTAATATACTGAAATGTCCTTCAGAATATGAAAGCCTATAAAGTTGATTATGTATATTCATTTTTTCTGTCTGACAAACCGTTCTAGAAATATATGCGAAAAACCACTTCAAAACTCAAACTTGCATAGATGGGTAACCATACGAAATTACATACGGGCAATCATCTGGGGCAGTGGCCTTCAACCTTTCACGGCCATCGGAGCCCTTCTGCTGATAATATTATTTGTGGAACCCTTATTTCGAAAACTATCGAGCAAGTAAAAACAAAAATTTATATAACAAAATTTAATTTTTTTTTATATATGCCAATCTATTTCTTAATTTGGTTTTTGTGGCAATATATAGATAGAATGAACTTTCACACATGTACCTTTTTATGTGGCAACAGATGTGCAATAGCTCTTTTTGCAAGCTCAGGATATTGCGGGAAAAAATTTGAAGCCAAAAATTCAATATCACTCTTTCAAAAAATGTTATTTTTAATGTTGAGTCAGTTGAAATATTGATGGCTCTATTTCTTTTATTGGTAACTGGTAAGTTCACAAGATTTAACAAATGGAATTTGAGCCCAATCAAAACTTTCTGGCTGAGCAGGAAAATATTGCACAAAAGTATTTTGTAAATCTGATAAATGTTTTTAAATAAATTTTTTTATATTTTCATAAGTTCAAAATTATTGACGACTAAAAAATCATGTTAATTAAAAATCATTCAGTATTTCCTCCCAAAATTTTAGAATCATTATGTTTGCATTTATTTTATATTGAACCTTGAAAATATTTATGCTTGCGCTTTGAGCAGAAAGGTTTACTTCATTCAAATATGAAAAAATATCTGAAAGATAAGGCGTTTTTTTAATCCATTTCATATAACTTAATTTGTGAGATAATTTATGTGGATGTTCAGTAAAAAACAATCTGATTTCATCTCGTAAAAATCTTCTCAATAATTTACCACTAGAGAACTATCGAATTTCGGTGTGAAGTAATACTGTTTTATGTATACTGCACAAATCTTCACATAACAAGGTGAATATCCTCGAATTAAACGGCCTTGATTTGTTAAAATTTACAATTTTTACAATTAATTAATTAATTTTACAATTAAGAACAGTTTTTAGTTCTTCTGACATTCTTTTTACTGCAAGAGCCTGCCGATGAAGACAGCAATGAAGCTTTCAGTCGCACTAATGTATACCCAAGTTCTCTTCCCCCGTTTATGCTAAAGACAAAAGTATATGACATATGTATTTAATTATTTCTTGAAAATTTTCCTAATTTATTGGATTGCTTCTTAACTTCTTGTAAGGTTAACTTTGCTTCTGTTTGGGCCAAAGTTGTTGCTGTAATCCTATGTTATTTGAACAGAACCTGTTTGTGTTTGCATTCCTCTCTAAAAAGTATCAGTTCAGTGTGTGTAATTCATGCCGGATCTCTGTTGGTTTTGAGAAAAATGAGAATTTTACATCTCCTTTTTCAGCACGTCGGCCAAAGCGAAATTTCTTTTTATCTTAATCATAAAATGTTCTCGCGGAACCCCTAACTTTGTTTATGGAACCCAAGGGTTCCGCGAAACACAGGTTGAAGACCACTGATCTAGGGTATCCTAAGAATTGGTCTTAGACCAATTCTGGCTTTTTTACTTGTTTTATATGTAATTTTTCTTGATAATTTTATTTTTGTCAAAATTATTATGTCCTTTATCTGCTTTTTCACCCAATTGTAATTTATAAGATTTTTTAATATTTTGTTCAGCGCTCTGAAACTAGCCGTGTTTTCAGTAAAAAAGCTGAATTTTGTGCCCATATTACTAGTATTTCAGTCATTATTAAAACGACATTTTTGTATAGCCAGTATGAAGAAGTTTTTCGAACTAAGATCTTTAATTTTTATAAAAAAAAAGAAAAGAAAAAAAAACAGCTCTCCATGCTAACATATACACAGATATACAGACAGTCCTAAAGTTAGTATACCCAATAATTTCATCTAGGATGTAAAAATAGATTGCAAGAACAAAAAAAAAGAGTTAAACTCGTTAAATATACGCGCACTTGCTCTATCGCTAACCTGTTTAAGAATTCATAAACACAAATAAAACCCATTTTCAGCGACTCAATAAATTACATTCTTATTATTAGACATTTTGAATGCATAATTTAATGAAGGGCGTGCTCCTACTTAATTGCTTGAAGGTTTTTGCTATTCCAAGGTTTAGGCATCGACTCGAATTACAGCTTTATATAAACAAATGCAATGCCATTAGAATTATTGAGTCTTGTGATATACTTAGGTGCATAATTGCTCTCTTAGACTGTCGCAGTTTAAAATGTACTTAGTGGAGTGCAGTTTAATAATATGAATGGACAGCGTATTCCAACCATATATCCAGGCGTTAATGTGGATCTTTCTTATTTGTTAGTGTTATAGTTTTTATTTTATAAAGTGTGAAAGCGTTTGATGTATCTTGTAGTTGATAGTTCAGTTAATTTCGTAAATTGTGACACAATGACAAAAAGTAGTGCTCTTTTACGAACTGTGCCTGACTTACTTCCTCATGGAGGTACATATTTTCAATTCTGCTGTGTATTTAAACGTCTTCAATTTTTATTTAAGAATTGCATTTTTCACCTTCTACATTGTTTGTGAAGTATAATAAAGAATTAGAATAATTTTATGATTACGCTACAGATACCCACATGTATTGGAAATATTTGCGGGTTCAGTGTCTGCTACAGCAATTCGAAGATTATGGATTTCTGCTTTGTGATATCTGATATATGTATGAATATCTTGCAATGTTTAACTCCGCTTTTAAAAATCAAAAATTTGTGAAAAAAAAGTAGAGAAATGCAATGACCTCAAGTACAATTATGCAACTAACGTCATAGAAATGCGATTTAGTAGTGTTACCCATCTCTCTTTTTAAAAATTAAAAAAACATCATAAAGCATTAAAACCATAATTACCGATGTATAATAAAATTAAGATTAATATTTTTATAAATTGTTTCAAAATTGTATGATTTCGGAGAGTGATTATATTAATTTGATCACCCACTGTATGAACTTTACGATAATCAATGGCTGTTAGATTAATGTGTTCTAACAGATATAACAATGAAATTAAATGAATTAAATTAGGAGCTACAAGTTGTAAATAAGCTGATTACAGCATGTTATTAAGATATAAAATTCTTCGTAACAAAACTCAAGCTTTATGAAAATCAATTAAGGTCAAATAATTCGACTCATTTTCCATTATTAAATGGCTTTAATAGTGGCCGTAAAGATTTTTTTAAATATCCTATTGAAGTCACAAAATTAATTAAAGAATTCGATACCAGATTCTCATATATGTAAAAGAATGAGGAAATGATGCTCAAATATTCTTAATCCCTTTTAACGTGGAGGTGGAATCAACGCCTCCAAATTTACAAATGGAGCTAATAAAATTGCAGTCAAGTGTAGAGCTAAAGTGCATGTTCGAAGGGAATAAGCCTGATGTTTACCAAAAAATGTATCGTCGAAGATAAAATAACAAAATTACAAAGACTGGGAATATATATTACAGCAGCATTTAGGGAACACGCACCACTGCGAATAGTTCGCTTCAAAATTAAATGTAGTAAAAACGAAGAGCCGCAGCTGGTTGAAAACACAACCAATCATTGACATGATATCAAACAATACAGGGTGTCCCGTATGTGGTCTGGCACCCGAGGGCTACGGATACGTCATCCTTAGACAAACAAAATATTGTATGGGTGGGGGAAGGAAATCGTAACGGTTTCTGAGATAACAGGACTTTAAGATGTTTGGCTATGTTTTTATAGATCACCCTGTAACTTCTGAACGTTACACCCTTTTAATTTAATGCATGGGTGTGCAGTCCATTTTGCTCTACCATCATTATTACAAATTTAGTATACCGTATAGATTTTATCTAGGGTATAAAAATGATGAAGAGGGAGTCTGAATCGCATTTCTAATGATTATTTTAAAGGTGCAGAGACTAAAACTGAGACTGTAAATTTCGTTAAATAAGTCATTATGATTTTTTGTATTCCATAAGAAAGGAGCATAGTTGTCCTGGCAGTATCTAGTAATTTGAAAAGTTAAAGGAGATCGGGTGACTCTAGATGGAACAAAGGAGCTAATATTACATAATTCATAGCAATTAATAATTTTGTGTATTATTTTAAATAAAAACTTTTCATCCAAGAAAAGACGCCATTTTTCCAGAGACGGAATATAAAATTTATCGAGGCGATTAAAAATAATCTGCTTTATGTAACAGAAGTCTAGTGAACTTTCTCTGAACTGCTTCAATTTGATGCACCTATACAACATAAAAAGGGTTCCATATATGGCATGCGTAGGTACTCTAGATGACTGCTTATTAGAAAATTATAATGGGTAATAAATTTGAATGATTTACAAGCTCGGAAAAAAAAACCCAACAGTTTAAAAGCTTTAGAGGTAATCCAATTAATATGTGTCCGAAGTAATAATTTCTGGTAGAAGATTACTACTAAATATTTTATTTCGGTAACGTGGTTAAGTGATGAATCACCCATTATGTAGTTATAATATAAGGTATTGGCCTTTTTGGAAAAGGTTCTAACTTTACATTTGAAAATATTATTCAACAGCAAGAACTTATCTCTGCTCTAATTTTCTAAGTTAAGAATATCTCTTTGAAGTAATTTGTTGTCTACTTCCGTGTGAATGAGTTTAACCATTTTAGCATCATCTGCATATAAGAGACAGTCGGTATTTAATTGGTGTTGTAAGTCCTTGATATAGAGGAAAACGATATAAGTACCAAGTTCAGTGGCTTGTCGAATACGGGAGATTTGAAAAAAAGGGGAGGACTGGTGACCGTTAAGGACTACTCCCCGTAGTAGTTCACGGATTATTAATTATCGCAAAAACCCATACTGGATATTTTTTTGAGCAGGTATACAAGAGCGCGAGGGCTTTATCAAAATCGTTTTAAATAAAATCAACTTATTTCCCGTCATCAAGCGCTACTGCAATTTTGTAGGTGTACAGCGGAAAGTTCGTGGTAGTGGATTTTCCCAGAAGATGTCCATGTTGTTTAGTGCTCAAGATGGATGCGGTTTGGAGTAGTAGTTGAGTATAAAAAAGTTTTTTGAGTACAAGGGGCAAACTATTGGAAGTTGATATATTACGTCTAATAGTCACAAATTGAGGATCACCAGATTTAAAAATTTTAGTAACGTACGATATCTTCTTTAAATTTTGTGGGTCAGTGACAAGGTGCACAGTATACACATATAAGAGCACTTAAGACAGAAGAGCAGTTCTTTAGGAGGGTCTTCGGTATTGTGTCGGGTGCAAATCAATACCTTTAAAGAAGAAATCGGAAACGTAGTTATTGAAGCTGTAAAATAAATAGGCTGAGAGTAGGAAAGTTCGGTGACATTACTGCATGTTGAGTGATTATTACCTAAAATTTTGTCAGAATATAGCAATTACAGAACATTGTGATAACAAACTCATCATCTAATTAGATCGATATCTCGCAACGCTGTAGCTGATGCTGCGTAATGAAAATTTGATTTCAGATATTTGTGTCGTTTCTTCTCTTTTTTCTGGTTTCAATTTTATTAGCTTATCTAAGTATTTTAGTTTTTCTATTATTTCTCTTTTTTAGTCAGTAGTTGTTTTTTCTCTATTTGGATTTTCAATTCTTTTCAATTTTGTACTATTCAATCTTAATATACTTTTTTTTTTTGTAATTATTATTTTTATGTAATACTAGTCTGCGATTGAGGTTATTTTTATTTTTATGAAAATTTTCCAAATCAATGTGGCATTAAATACCAGTCCGACAGTTGCCATTGCTATCAGACCAATGAATATGGATAGTTATACAGATTTGGACAAGGTAAGAACATTGCTTAAGATTATGTTAGATCGTTCTCGGGGAATTAATGTCTGCACACTAAATGCAAGAAGTATCCGGAATAAGATAGATGAGATCCGCTATATATTTGCTGACTCCAGTGTTCATGCGATTTTAATTAGCGAAACATGGTTTAACGATGATTTATCTTCATCCTTCTTTGCTATCTCTGGCTATACTCTGTTTAGTAATGATCGAAAAAATCGCCTAGATGGTGGTGTGGCAATCTACATTAAGGATTTTCTTAAAACAAAGTTTGCTTCTTTATCGATGGATTTGCCTGTTGAATTTATCAGAGTAGAGGTTGGATCTGGGAACGAAAAATGCTTAATGTGGCGTGGTTTACAGCCCCCCAATGATGTTAACGTTCGGGAGTTTGAGTATTCAATGTCACATATGTCACAATCTTATGCTAATGTTATCATAGGAGGAGATCTAAATGTCACCCTATGCCATCAAGATTGTTTGCATCTGCGGTGGAATGAAATTTTTGTTTGTGAATTGGTCGACGGTCAAGTAGAAATTCTCCCATCCCATACAAGCTACCTCTTTGAAAATGTGTACTAATAAAAAGAAAAAATATACCCGTTGATGGTTTCTTTGGTTCTCGCCAAGAGTTCGATCTCTAATTGCCGAGCGTGAATATCTGAGGTTGATCAACGCTCTATATTGGGTCCTTTGATTTTCAGTCTGTTTGTAAATAACTTGCCTGATGTTGTCCAGGATGTATATATCCATTTATATGCAGATGATGTCCAGTTATATTTCAATAGACCTATTGGGCTTTTAAAGGACTGCATTGAACGAATGAATTCTGATCTCAACAGAAAGTATGTCTGGTCAAAGGATAATAAGTTGGTTTTAAATCGTCTCACTGTATTTACTTCTATAATGAAAAGCTTAATTTTTCTGATATATTACCAGTAGTCTTAAACAACGTTTCGCTGCCTATGCTAAACAAAGTCACTATCCTTGGTATTATTTTAAACGGCGAAATGAAGTGTTGCGACTTCGCTAACAAAATTATCAGAAAAGTTTATGCAGGGCTTCGGAGTCTCTGGCTCTCAGCGAGTATCTTATCTACTGAAAATTGCATCAGATTAATTAAAATTGTGTTTCCTAAACTGAATAGTTGTTGTACCCGCAAGTTGGAAGTAGCATTCAACGACTGCATCCGCTTTGTTTATGGACTTCGCAGGTTTGACCATGTTTCGCCTTTTCGATCTCGAGTGCTTGGATGTCCACTGTTTCCTTATTTGCGGCGACGTGCTTTAATTTTCTTATATAATCTAATTAATTGCGATAGACCTAGATACTTACGAGAATTCTTGCAGTTCACAATATCACGACGCAATTGGAATATAATGCTCCCACGTTTTTATAAATCTTACATGGAAGGTTCTTATCTTGTCCAAATTGTCCGTCTATGGAATTACCTGCACTTCAGTGTCCAAACTGCGGGCACTGTCGGTACATTTAAGCGGCACATTGAAACACTTATAGTATAATAAAAATCCACAGTAGAATTTATGTGTAACGTTTTAAATTTTAAATATAACTCAAATATCAAACTAAATTCAGTTGTAGTTAATTTTCTCATTTTTTATAATTTAGGAAAAATTTATCTTTATGTTTCTTCTTTCTGTTTAGCATTAAAAACTCGATCTCTAGCACCAAAAAAAGATTATTAACTCTTGTGTACAGTATCTTTAAATAAACATTTCTAATATACAGATTTTAAGTCAGCAAAGATATTACAAGTATCCTAGGGCGTATTAGAAACTGTGTCATTGTAATACAACTCAGTAGGAAGTGAGTTTGGAGATTTCAATGTTTTGGAGTATGCGCAGAATACTTTGACATTATTGTGTAAAGTTTCCTCGATTTTATTCAAATAGTTTCTATAACATCTTTTAATAACATTTTTAGATAATTGACGAAAAAATGATAAACTGTTGTAGCTTCAAGCATTTATATTCACGACGATATGTTTCCTTCTCCTTTAAATCTGGGTTTAATTCACGACTATATACCAGTGTGATTTACTTTACATGTTTTGGGTTTTTTACTGGAACAAAGGCTTTTATGCAATCATCTAAAATAGAGAAAAAAATTGTTGAATGAGCTCTCATCATAAGGGCGAAATTTTTATGAAAAGTCAATTGAAGACAGATGTTCGTTGAGATAATATTATAATTCGCTGTATGAAAAGACAATTTACGAGTTGCCATCATAGGTCAAAAATTATGTCGATTTAATGACACATCACAAAAGGTGGATAGTGGTAGATAGGCTTATCCCATTTTTCGCAAGATTGGACCATATCATATCAAGTAATCTGTTGTTGTAGCTTTGAATAGAGTTATATTGTTTTAGTTAACTTATGTTAGTATTATTTAGCAGCGAAGATGAGACCAAATAAATATTACAAGCCATATGCATGTACATATCTAAATATATTACTGTAAGTCCAGTTCACATTTGGTAAATTGAAATCACTGGTGATAATAACTTTAGACATCTTAGGAAGATGCAAGCATTTGTCGCTAATGTTTGAGAGAATTGAGTCACATACATCTAACCGAATATAAATAAAAGAAATGTATAAACCAAGATGGTTATGCTTATCTACTATCCAGAGATCTTCATTCTCAGATTCTATTTCCTGCATCCGGTGTGAGAAAAAATTTTCTATTAACGGCTGTAAGACAACCTCCACCATCTTTATTGGAAGTCGTACTTAAATTTCTGTCTTTCCCATATACCAAATAGCGATCCTGGAAAAATATTTCACTGAAACATATGTATAATGTCGTAGTTATATTATAGTACAGAAAATTTCACATCCTCGGTCTTAGTTCTGCGTCGTCTGACATTTTGATAATATATTTTAATTAACATAAATAAGACGATGAATGATAGAAAAGATTACTTGGAAGTATTTTTCGAAATTAAATCCAAACTACCCTAATTTTTTACTAAAAAACGTTTATCATATTGCTTTTAATAATTTGTTCCTGCTTTGATGAATAAATATTTAAAGTTCTTCTCAACTTTAAACAATTTTCCTTTTAGATTTGGATAGATATGCATTTGCAAATATTCTATAATCCTATACGAATTCCAAATTAACAGCATTGATATTTTTTTTTAATTTTATACGCACTAATTATTCTACTTCTAATAAATCCGAAACTATATTCTACAATTAAGTATAGTATGTTTTTGGAGCTGTAAGCTTTATTGATTACTTCATCGGTCACGGAAATTTAAGTTTATTGTTGATTTTCTTTACGATTTCAAGGACGTTCTCCGATTCTACGCAGGAAACATTCCGAATCTCGAGAAAATTGGTAAGAGTGCTGTCTTCCAGACCTTTAAGGCATTGCGAAACAATAGACAGCTCACGTCGAACTTCGGCTTTCTCTATTTCCAGTAGCTTAATATGTTTGTCGTGCTCGTCTACTTTTTCAGCCATGAGTTTAATGTCGTTGAAACTGCCTATCAGGTAGTCAATCGATTTATTGAATTCAACTTGCCTCCATTTTTGAAATAAGGCTTTTGAAAGTCACTAATCTGTTATCGTTTTCTGTGTCAGAAACATCAGTAGAGGGTTTAAACTTAGACGTGGACTTTTCAAGACAACAGGCCTCACACCTATAGCCCACGGTTCCTTTTAAAATGCTTTTTCCATTGAATAAATAACTAAAAAGGAAGCGGGGTATCGTGCGAATACAGTGTACGTGTTTAAGCATTTCAATGACAGTGTGACCGATGGTGGGGGGGGGGGGATGACAAGAGGGCGTCGTTG
The DNA here is from genome assembly GCA_963930735.1 of Dioctria linearis. Taxonomy (NCBI): domain Eukaryota; kingdom Metazoa; phylum Arthropoda; class Insecta; order Diptera; family Asilidae; genus Dioctria; species Dioctria linearis. The sequence continues at coordinate 76,762,145 of OZ005741.1, read as the reverse complement.
ATATTTTGTGTCAGTTCAACATTCTGACATTTCATATTATTTCAAAATAAGTTTCGGTTTTGAGTTCGCGATATTGTGAAAAATAAGTAATTAAACGTGATTTTTATGAATAGTAGTGTGAAATAAGTGCGGAATATTTCTTTTGTGAGCGGCATTTTGTGTAATAGCGACTCCGGAGTCCTAAATTATCATAATGAAGTGCGCTGTGCTGTGCTGCAGGACAGAACAGAGTTATTGTCGTGGGAAAACATTCTTCAAGTAAGCTTAATAGCTTTACTTATTATTTATATTGTTTTAAACAAAATAAAAGTGAAATATCTCTAAAAATAAAGAGCCATGGCAAAAGATTTAACATTTTACCAATGCCGGTTTATTTGTTTACAATTGAATTGTCATTGGTTGATAAATTATTCCAGTCATACAAAGGCAACGCCAAGAAATATTATCTGAAAATAAGGGGGAGCTAAAAATTTGTTTATTTTACATAGCAATTTGGATTATAAACAAGTGAAAAAACTAGAATTGGTCTAAGACCAAGACCTAGATGAATGTCCCTAGATGAATGTCCGTATGAAATTTCGTATGGGTACCCATTTGAGCAATTTTGATTTTTGCAGTGGTTTTTTGCATATATTTGTAGAACGGTTCGTCGGACAGAAGAAATGATTATAACCAATTTTATAGGATTTCATATTCTGAAGAAGTTTTTAGTACAATAAAAATGTCTTGGACTCATCGTTTTCACAGTATACATAAAAAACCTATTTTTTTATATGGCAACACCAAGAATGGGTTGCCCTATTTTGTCCATTTTTTAAATTTTGTTTGCTAGTACAATGAAAACACCACGTACCAAATTTCAGATCTCTACGGCGACTCGTTCTCAGGCAGTGTTCAAATATATAACGGAAAACGAAATTTTTGTATGGCAACCCCACGAAGGAGTTGCCCGATTTGTCTCATTTTTGAACTTAATTTTACTTTTTTTTTAAAGTCCGTGTACGAAATTTCAGCTCTCTAAGTGTACGCGTTCTCGAGTTATCGTGTGCACGGAAGGACGGACGGACGGACGGACATGCAAAAATCAAAATAACTTTTAATATTATGCGTGGGTGTCCAATCCATTTTGCTCTACCATCATTATTTCGAGGTGTTACAAACGGAATGACAAACTTAGTATACCCCTTTAGATTTCATCTAGGGTATAAAAATGTTCCCCTTCAAAATTGCTCGATTCCACTACTGCCATGACGAAACGAATACAAACAGAGCACACTAATACATTTCGCCGAGATGCTTACGTTTTCACCCGATATGCCGTTTCTTTATTAGTTATTTATTCAATGGCTTTTTCTTTCATGATTTAAAATTTCCATGCATGTCATATGACGGAATTTATTGCAGTCGACGCATTCTTGTCTGAAATTGGATTTAGTAAAAAATGTGTCACATTGCATACATTTAGGTGGCATTTCTAATGCAGAGTTAAGTAAATGGGCGCATCTATTATCGGCTGAAACAGATTACACTTTAATGCGCGGCGTGACATCGCGGCAAAATGAACGGTGAAATTGTTCCGCCGCGCTGTGTCACAGATTGCAATAAGAGCGCAGCAGTGTAGATAAGGCGCTCTTATATTGGTACTACAGATTTTCATGAGAAGTTGCCTACCCCAAACATAATTATTTTGTAGGTACCACTGAAAGTGAGCAGCAAATTTAGGATTAGAAATGACTACGCGGCAAAAATTTTCGCCGCGCTGTCGCGCCGCGTTCAATGCGTGATGCACAATAGGAAGCAAATGTTCTCTAACATTTTGACGCGTTGTCGCGCCGCGCACTAAAGTGTAATCTGTTTCAGCAGAATTGATAAGTTTCATTCAGAAAGTTTGAAGTAGGATTGCTTGTCTGATATTCGATAATTGGTGATACTGCAAAAATGCAGGAAACGAATGCAATAAGTTATTAGTAAAGAAGCTCGAAAAGCAGTAGATATAATAGTTGTCTTCGATTCTCAGTATGAAGTACATCAATAATTCAAGGTTTGAAGTAAAAAAAAGAAAAAAATAGGTTATGTAGACTTGTGAATACAATTAACCATTCCAAGCAAGGAAAAGTGATTATATTCATGCAGGATTTAATATATGGTTAATTCACACCTTAACTGCGTCAAGTCATAAAGCCATAACTAAATTTTTAGTTTGAAAAATAACTCTTGTTACCACATTGATGTTACACTGTGTCTTCGTCGTGGCACCAAGCGCTAAGCTTCAGCCTCTCAACAGTAATTGCTGATCCCAAATTATGCCAATCCAATTGAATCTACTCCAAAATATTCAGCTACATAGATCGTAAGTCAAGAATTTTCAGCGAATCTTTCAGTCGACTTCGATTGGCCCAAATGGTAAATTCATGTGGCAAGATTAAATTTCAACTTTGACTTCGACTGAAACTGAACTTTGCGCAAAGTCCACTGTAAGGAAAAAGTGTGAAAGGAAATCGGCAAAGTCGAAGTCGACTGATCAGTCGTAATTTAAATACAAATTTCACCTCAGCGACGACTTCAACTGAAAATCAAGTCGATGTCGACTTTTAGTTGAAACTCCACATTTCTTCTTCTTAATCATATCTCAAAAACGAAACCGAACACCATCGCAATTTTTTGTACATAGATAGATAATGCTTCTTACTTCAAAATAAAAATAGGAGAAAAAAAAGTATTAGAAGTCCTCAATAGTCGACGTCAAGCCGAAATCGGGTGATAGGCTAAACAATAATAGTTACCAGAAAAATATAAAAAAAATCTAAATCATTTCCTTTTTTTTCGAGAAAATGTGATGTTTTTGCTACAAATCTTCACTTTTTTTAAATTTTATTTTTCTTATGTTAAACCGGATAGCGCTTATATAGAAAATTAATACTTCACCCAACTGACTGTACTGAAAACTGTACTACGCCAGTTTGGCAAGTAACTTTAAAAGTTGACGCATTTAATAAGGATTCTAAAATGATATAACACCTTGCTATATTATTTCTTAAATTACGGAAAAAAAATTTTTTTCTTCCAGAAACCCAGTTTCGAAAAATTTCTTTTCACCTACTAAAAATGATTCTAGTGTAGTCAAAGCTTGCCTTAAGACCATAACTTTAAAATTCTAGTTTGAGTGAGACGGAGAGTTGTTTCGTGAAGTGTGAGTGAGACAGATAGTGACGCTAATGAAGAAATATCATTAATGAAGTGTGAGCGAGACAAATAGTGACGCCACTTTTTCAGTATTAGCATACGCAATACCGATCAGTACATTACGCTCCTTCGTTTACTATGCATCTTTTCGTACTCGTTGGTGTTATTTCGTACTTCCGACCTTTAGGTTCGGACAGTTTCTACCTCTTTACGATGACCTTTGCTTTCTCCTGGACTATCGTGTGATTGTGTACTGCCACCGGACACGAATATGCCAACATACATACACTTCATTTATGGGTAATGCATCCAAATAATTGGAGTTTAATTTTAAACTTAAGGAAAATTTGTCCTAAATTTAACAAAAAGTTAGCATCTCTGACTCGAATGCGTCACTATCTATCTCACTCACACTTCAAGTTTTGGGTACAATAAAAATATTTTTAGTAGGTAAAAAGAAATTTTTCGAAACTGGGATTCTTGAAGAAAACATTTTTTCCCGTAATCTCCGAAATAATGTAGCAAGTGTTAAACCATTTTAGAATCCTTATTAAATGCGTCAACTTTTAAAATTACTTGCCAAACTGGCGTAGTACATTTTTTTTCAGTACAGTCAGTTAAAGTTGAGCGAAGTATTAATTTTCTATTCTTGGTTCTGCAAAATGCGACATTTTCTTCCAAGCTGGAGCAGTTGGCTTTAAAAGCAACAGGTTACATAAGCACTATTCGGGATTACACAAGAAAAATAAAATTGAAAAAAAGTAAAGATTTGTAGCAACAGGAGCTAAAAAACCATCACAGGGTGTACAATTTCTCGAAAAATAAAGAAATGCCTATAATTTAAAAAATACAAGACTTAGATTTTTTTTATATTTTTCTGGTGATTATTATAATTTGACCCGATTCCAGCTTGACGTGTACTTCTGGGGGGGGGGATGCTATTATAAGCAAAAATTTTTTTTAGTTCGGTGCTGCTATATTTTTATACCCTAGATGAAATATAAAGGGGTATACTAAGTTTGTCATTCCGTTTGTAACACCTCGAAATAATGATGGTAGAGCAAAATGGATTGGACACCCATGCATAATATTAAAAGTTATTTTGATTTTTGCATGTCCGTCCGTCCGTCCGTGCGCACGATAACTCTAGAACGCGTACACGTAGAGAGCTGAAATTTTGTACACGAACTTTAAAAAAAAAAAAGTAAAATTAAGTTCGAAAATGAGACAAATCGGGCAACTCCTTCGTGGGGTTGCCATACAAAAATTTCGTTTTCCGTTATATATTTGAACACTGCCTGAGAACTAGTCGCCGTAGAGAGCTAAAATTTGGTACGTGGTGTTTTCATTATACTAGCAAATAAAGTTTCAAAAATGGACTAAATCGGGCAACCCATTCTTGGTATTGCCATATAAAAAATTAGGTTTTTTATGTATACTGTGAAAACGATGAGTCCAAGACATTTTTATTGTACTAAAAACTTCTTCAGAATATGAAATCCTATAAAATTGGTTATAATCATTTTTTCTGTCCGACGAACCGTTCTAGAAATATACGCGAAAAACCACTGCAAAAATCAAAATTGCTCAAATGGGTACCCATACGAAATTTCATACGGGCATTCATCTAGGGTATCGAAAGAATTGGTCTTAGACCAATCCTAGCTTTTTCACTTGTTTTTTGTAAAAAAGATAAAGAAGCTTCATTTGGTATTTGAATCAGAAAAATCGGATGCTCCGTTCACGAGATATAATTTTTTGAAAATTAGGTTTCATCGTGAAATCGCGAAATTTCTAACATATTAAAAGTAAGTTTTTGAAGCATTTAAATGTGATAACTCTGAAGTCCTTTTTAAGAAAATTAGTAAAATATTCCACATGATAGCGTGGACGAAGAATGTGGCGCTAATACAATTGAACCGAGGATTAAATTATGTCACCATGCAGGTAATAACTTTAGTCAACAATACTATACCGAAACTGTAGGTAAAGTGATACACTGCAGCCGAAAATAGACGATACGTATAGCGAAATATGATTATACAGCCAGTCCTGGTAGACTTCGGGATTTTAATTTTCTCAGCGGCATCCCTGATCGAGAGGTTTGGATGTCTTTTGAAGAAAAGTTTAATATTCTCTCGCAATGTTGCATGACCTGATCCATATTTCGCCCCCGATCCGGATTTCTTCTGAGTTGTTAGCCTTTCCTTGAAATTTTTAAATACCTTTTAGATGGTGCTCTTCGGAATTTTAAGAAGTTCTACCAACTATGCTTATCTCAAATCTGGGAAGTCTTTGTGTATGGACACAATCAGTTTTCTCTGCTTTTCATTTCTTGATTCCACCACAGTGCCAAATGACTGACTGAGAAATATATTTAGAGTAACAAGTGTGGGGAAGAAAATGAACGCGATGGATCACTTTTTTACATTTTGCCAAACTTAAGTCTTTATTGCGGACACCTCTTACTTGAAAATGTTTTCATATGTCCTGTTTGTTTAGAATAATAAGCCTTTAGTTGTAAATTTTAATAGAAATTCAATATTTATATGATAAATCTCGTATGTAATTTTTATCTGGAACGTTTTTTATTTTATCTTCGTAAATTTACTTTTGATATTCACTGTATGTATGTATTTCCTAATCTGCCCCACGCTCAACGACATACATATTTAAGGGTGTCGAAGAAGAATTTACATTACCAAAAGGTAATTCCAGGTAGCTCCATCTGTTATTTAGTAGATCTATTTATATTTTATAATTAAATATAAGCAAAACAGAATAATAAATTTAAAGTAATTAATCAGAAAAAATGCAATAAATTGTCCAGCAATATTTAAAAATTGTTATAGTCCAGCATGTTCATGAATTAATTGAAACATTTTAAATTGATTCTGATGTTGCGGTAGAGAAATATACAAACATATGTACGTACACATTTATGTAAAATGTTTGCATGAACAGCGAAAAATTAATTGGATTTCTACATTGAACTAATTAAGTTCTATAAACAAAATTAAATCTCAAGTATATAAAAAATTTACTTAGTTTTTGTATTTTATTCCGCTGTTTATAAGTAATTCGTTCAATAATTATTAAGTTTTAATTTAATTACAATTGGGATGACACCAATTGCATAACCCGCATTTCATGCTATACGCGTCATCTAATCAAACCAATACTATACAAATTTACGATTTACATTTACAAATTGTACGTCATCGATTCACGTGCTGAACGACCAAGTATAACCGCAAAATATCTTGGCGACATTCATTTCAATTAAAGCTGATACAATTATATTGACGGCAGTAAAATTGCATACCGAGTAGGATTCGGTCTCGATATAGTGCCAAGATATTTTAAATTTGCCTATTGTTGAGTTGACATTGATTGGAGTTAGTGTTGGGATTTACATATGTTCGATTTTATTTCCACGCACTAATCATTCTGGCAATTTCATTTATAAAATGAATAGATCCAGATAAGACGAGTAGCGAGAGAAAACAAAAAAATAGTATATGAATCTTTTTGTTGATTTCAAAAGAGTGCAGCGCTCTGATAAAAATATATAATACACGAAGAAGTACGACAAAAAAACTTGAGATCTCGAGTGTTGCAGTTCAACTATGTTCTGAAAGAGATTTTTTATGTGTCGAACTGTGACCTTGTTAATTTAATAAAATTATAAAATAATTGACGGAATATAATAGAATTCTCGGTGGTTTAAAAGTTGCAAAAAAAGTGATTCATTTCAGGATACCCCATTCGAAGAGCTGTTTGAAATATTGAAAAACGTAATATTTAGTCAATTTATATGGGAAGAAAAGTTTCAAGGTAAAGTTTACAAAGTTAAAGTTTTAAGAGCAATTTTTTTTGTTTAAATTTTATTATGGATAAGGGGCCAAAAAAGAAATGTTCTTCCTTTTCTTGCTTAAGCCTGATTTGCTTTGTATCAAATCCTTTATGGTATTTTAAAATTCAGAATTAAATATGGTTTGGCATCATATAAAGTATTTTTCTAATTATGCCTCCCAATAAACTAAGTACATAAATTGTTTGATTATTAGACTGTAGTAGATGTCTCCAGAATTATTTCTGTGTTGTATTGCTGTAAACCAAAAGTCTAGGGAAGGTCTTAGTTTATCTCTTCATTGCGCTTAAAATTATCTTAATTTATGTAAGAGGTTTGTATAATTATAATACACTGCTCAAATTGGAATGACATTTTAATATAATTTATATCCTTAATATATCCCTTTTATAAATTGGATGATCTAATTTCCCGTCCTTAACCAGACTTCTATCACACTTTTTCACTAAATTCTATGGTGCGGGTAAATATTTTAACATATTCGTAATGTAGTCATCAAGACCTTTCCAATGACTCATCACTTATTGAAATCGGATGAAAAGTAAGAAATTGTTATTTTTTATCGATTTTTATGAATTTATAAGGAAAGGCATTTTGATTTTATTGATTTTTTTTTTTTTTATTTAAGTTCGTCAATTCAATTTATTTGATGACTAAGCTTATTTTTACTTATTCCACGTGGATGAACCTCGTTCTTGGACGAATTCCTTAAGATCGATCTTACGTCCTCCAAAAAAATTAAAGTTATCCTCAAGCGGCTAGCTGTGGATCGCCTCTTTACATTTAAATTTTTTTTTAATTTATTAATTACTTTCTTAAAATTACAGTCTTCTTTAGCTTAATTTGGTTACTTGAATAGAAAATAGACTCCCAAAAAACAAAACCCGAAAACCATCTCTTCTTAACATTACTCACTGTTCACTCCACCAAGTTGTTATTCGGAAAGGATCTATCAAATTTCCCGGTATTTTGCAAAGTATGCTTTCAATTAGAACTTAGCATGGATGTAAAGGATTTTGACGCAACACATCGCTCAACTCAAGCAGTGAGTCCGCTCAACAGTTGAGCGGTGGTTCATCGCTCGAAATTTGAGCGGACTCAAGCTTCGTCGTTTAGACGACATCTATTAGGAGTTAACTTTAGTTTTCCTATGCTGAATAATCTTTCTACCGAGCACTACTATGCAATGCTGAGATGTATTCGGTAAAAAGTCTTCATATCACCGAAAAACGTTTGTTTTCAAATACGCTGGAGGATTTGTGTATGGAAAAATTATACTCCAAGAACAATTTCTGACCTTCGATTAAAGTTTTGCTCATCTTCAGAATCTGAATCCCAAAATGGCGTAGAGTAGCAGAAATGTTGGCTAAGAAAATTATAATAATATAATGAATGACTTTTTTGTGAGCTTTTCTTATTTGATTGGAATTTCAGTTTCAGTTTAAATTTTAATTAAAACAGATTTGAAACATGATTTGAGTCCGCTCAAGTCAAATGATGAATCCGCTCAAGTCCACTCAAGCAGTGAGTCTGCTCAAGCAGTGAGTCCGTTCAAGATTGAGTCCACTCAACCAGTGAGTCCGCTCAAGTTTCGAGCGATAAACCACCGCTCAAGTGTTGAGCGGACTCAAGTCCTGAGTTGAGCGATGAGTTGATACGACAAATGAGTCCGCTCATTTACAACCCTGCAACTTAGTCTATGATTATGTGGGAGCATATCGACAATAAGCTTTAACGTTTTAATCGCTGCTGCTGGCGATTTAGTTGAGTTAATTAATTTATTTTGTTAATAGTAGTTAATGTAGTTGTCCATATTCCACCAACAATTATACTTGTTTAATTTATATTTTTTGTGTTTAGTGTTTGCATTTTGTGTCAGTCTCTTAGTTATTATCTGTTTGAGGGTTTTTAAGGAAGCACAATTATGTTTTTTTTTTAAATCCATTTAAAATCTTGAGAATAGTTTTCCAGTAAAGGGGGGGTTAAAATGCTCAGGCACCGGGGCGCACGTTACATAGCAGATATCTCTTATTATTTTCAGTTTTAAATTTCTAATAAAAGAATTTTCAAAGATGTTTTCGACCATTTTTATTTTATATGCTGGAAAAATTTGATTTGTACAATTCTTTCGCATTTAAAAAGTAGTGACATCTTCTATACAATAAATAATAATACATAAATAATTCCGGAGACATCTTTTACCGTTTATAATCAAAGGTAAAGTAAATCACAAAGGACATTTCATTTTACACAGCCTGACTAGTTATACTACTAATCAGAGCCCAACAGATCAGTTTGCTGTTAATCATATCTAGGGTAATGCCTTCAGAAGATTAGATTTCCATAAACCTGTGAGGCATAATGGATTCGACAGTGGTCTAAGTGAAGCAGACTAAGAATTGTTTTGATGGCTCCTATCTAACCTAACCTAATATAGCTAATACCTCATATCGAAAAATTTATTCAAGTCAGAATTACTAATGGTAAATGTATATTGAGAAAAGTTTTATTGATCTTAGCGAATTAAATTGAATTAAGTTTAGTCTAGATAAGTTCTTCTTAAACTATGGCTCGTGACACTAAACGAGGTCGCTTAGCGAAATCAATTTTTAATTTTATATTTTTGTATTCTAAAACTATATTTTTTCATATGTAGGTATATATATTAGCTGTGTTCTTTTTTGTACCTTGTTCTAGAACTCCCATATACTGGAGAGAACAAATTGTTCTGTCAATAGAAGCGAACTATTTGTACTGTTCGCTTCATTTATAAATCTTCTATGAAAATGTATGAGGCGTTCTTTTGTGTATCTTTTGTTCTGCCCTATTCTGCGGACACAAAAGAACACATCTATGTATTATTATAGCATTCACAGATTTATTTAAACTATTAACAAATGAGTTCAAACTTTAAGCAAACAAATTTAAACCTTGAACAAATGATTTTAAACCCTTAACAAATAAATTTAAACCTTAAACAAATGCATTTATCGATTTTTGAGATAGCACTTGGTGGAATATGTTTCCATTAGGCATCTTTGTCTGAAAAAACAACAACAAAACACTTGCTCCGATTCCACAATAATTTATTTTTATTTTTTACAAAAAATTGAGTAAAAGCCTACGCGTTTCGTCTTATTAGGACATCATCAGGGCTTGCACTAAACCTAAATCTGGGTCCACTAAGCTGAGCTAGTTACATACATACATACTACGCTAACCAAGTTACGTACATACACTAACCGCTACATGAATACACACAAACGTTACAAAAATAATAAGTTAACAGAGCTAGACACGAACAAGAGATCACAGATGAGTTGTATATAATTTGTGGACTAATGTTATAACTTAACCATGTTAGGATTTAAAAGGGGGCTTCTATTATAAAAATCAATCTGGTCATTCAGCAAAGTATAACCGTCATCATTAGCCTTTCTGATTTCAAATATTTCATACCTATCCAATACTGGGCCTCCATTAATATTATTCGTCATCATTAGCCTTTCTGATTTCAAATATTTCATACCTATCCAATACTGGGCCTCCATTAATATTATGTAATAATTATGTAATAATTATGTAATACTTTATTTTTACTGAATGACCAGATTGATTTTTATAATAGAAGCCCCCTTTTAAATCCTAACCTAGTTAAGTTATAATAACATTAGTCCACAATTATATACAATTCATCTGTGATCTCTTGTTCGTGTCTAGCTCTGTTAACTTATTATTTTTGTAACCTTTGTGTGTATTCATGTAGCGGTTAGTGTATGTACGTAACTTGACTAGCGTAGTATGTATGTATGTAACTAGCTCAGCTTAGTTGACCCAGATTTAGGTTTAGTGCAAGCCCTGATGATGTCCTAATAAGACGAAACGCGTAGGCTTTCACTCAATTTTTTGTAAAAAATAAAAATAAATTATTGTGGAATCGGAGCAAGTGTTTTGTTGTTGTTTTTTCAAACAAAGATACTTAAACAAATGATTTTAAACCCTTAACATTGGACACGAAACCGATCACCTTGGAATCCGACCATCTCCTATTTGAATGAAACTTTGTATGGAGACAAAAACAGCTTACTTAGAGGGATTACAAATTACGAGACGATGGCACGTCATTTAAAAAAAAATCATTTATCTCGAAAAGAGCAAATGGTTTTCCTAATTCAAATGGCAAATTTAGGTTTATAATTTTCATAAAATAATACAGCAACACTGAACGAAAACTACTTTTAGTTAATCATACAATTTTTTTTTTAAGGCATACATTTTAATTATCCATGTGTCCAAAATTCGGGGGCCGGGATGTTGATGTATGACTTTTGTAAATCGGCAGGGAATTCTTCTCTCTTAATAATATGTGATCGAGGTGATTGCATACGTATTCAATTTTTTTTTTTTTGTTTTTTGTATCTAGAGTGACTGGGATGATTTAGATATAAACGCATGAAAACGTTGACACCTAAACTGTAGTGAGTCTAATTTATACCCACAGGCTGTTGATATAAAATTTGTATTGCAGATGTGGTTATCTAAATGATCCACACCGCACATTAATCTGTTACCGGCTGAATTAATAAGTAGTTTCGGATCGTCGCGTCGCTTTTTTTTCTTATATCGTCGGTGATACTGCATAATCAAAATCCAATTTCGAAGTTGATGGTAATGTAGTTAAGAAACTACAACTTGTTTTATCAATTTCATGTCTAAAATACAAAAATAATATATTTCTCGTCTTATTCTAGAGCTCAGTGGTAATAATTTTCTCATTATAATAAAAAAAAAGGTTAGTGTCTGCTGATAATTTGACTTTGACTTTAAGTTACTCGGCAGTGACATTAGTATAGTCTCGCGGCTATGCAGTATCACCGACGATATACCATAGTGCAGTCCCAAGGATAAACTACATGTAAATAACATAGATAAAATGTTATTATCTTTCCAACACGTTGTTAGTGCATTTTTTTTGTCTATCTCTAATATTTATAATCGGTTTTCTCTTAACACTTACCCGTTTTCCTGTATCTTATCTCGGGATTAGAAAAGAAATCATCGTAAAAAACAGAGCAGGAAAAGTCCGATTACACGTTTTATCAATCAATCACGTCAATTATAGTTCACTGCGATTTTAAGATTTTCCTTTACAAATCTGAAATTGTAAGCAATGATCGAAACGATTATTTGGAGCCTATGCCTTGTATCCGAAATAAACCAAACCACCTATACACATAGGTTTCACCAATTGAGACATTCATTTAAATATGTGCAAAATCGATGAACTTTTTGTTTATGTGACGAATAATTCGATCAACCTGATTGCGTCCTTTAATAATTTTATTTTTATTTTATGCAGCTATTTTTATTATGATACAGTTTTACAATAACCAAAGTTTTCCGTTTAATTCGAATTTATGTAAACTAAGAATAAAGTTACCTTTACACTACCATTACATTACCATTCAAAACAAAATTATGATCACAAATTAAAAACTATTCTTAAGAAATGCGACAGTCCAATTTGAAGCTGCCTGAAAAAAAATGAGAAAAGCGTGCAATGCTTTTATGAACGGCACAAGAGAACAACTTCGCTAACAAAAAGTATCCACGTTTCGGTGAAATAGACCACATCAAATCGAGTCCGCAGACGTAAGATACAAGATCTTAGTAGTTACGAGGGGTGGATTAAGCTAAGGGGCGGGGAGGACGCCTCCCCCTCCCTTGAAGACCACTGAACAAAATTGCAGTAGATCTTCTGAATTTTTCCTTACAAATGATTCACTGAGCAATAAATCTATTCTACCGCACCTTTTGTAAAAAACGTCACAATTTCTGGAAGTGTCTAATTTAATACATTTAGGAACGCAGACCCTAGGTAGCACCTTGGCCTTCGCTCCAATTTAGGTCGTGGTTGTTGAAGCCTACAGAGAAAATAGGAAGCACGGATACCTGTACTTGAGCGTCGCCTTACTCGGGGTGTTTGAAGCAGGACAGAGCCTATTCATGTAAAGGCGATGGAAGGTTTGTTTTAATTGAAAACAGCTGCCAAATGGTCTTTGATAAGCTTTCGATGTAAAGACGGCTTCCTAGAATATTATCGTCGTGGCATGGCAAAAGAAACAATTATAACTCGTAATTGGAGAAATTCAGGGAAACTACACAACGGCGAGCAAGTCATTGTGCATTGTTGTAGTGAGCAAGAGATTAATTTTCAAATAATTTTGTTTTATGATTTCGTAAAATGTATTAGTTTTTATAGAATACTTAGCCCAAACGTGAAATAACAACAAAGTAAATCTACAGATTGGGAAAGTCTCAAATAGTATCCTAGAGAATTTGATTGGTCGGTCTGTTTTGCTTCAAAGGATGTTGATGAATACACATTTGAATTTAGTACAATTCTAAGTCATTGCATGCGTAAATACATTAAGTATTTATACAGCAGATCTTAGCAACAGCAAAATCGCTCTTGGTTTAACGATAAGTGCAAACAAGTAATAAAAGCGGAATAGTCTGCTTTTCGCACCTATCAATTGTATCCAGGTCCAGAACTGAAACACTATCCAAAGAAAAAAATGTGATTTCGACCAGAATGTTAGAATCTTGGTAATACGCAAAGGCAGCAAAGATTTCTGGTCCCTGGTCATAACCACCAGGAGCAACTTCAGCAGTTCCTCCATTCCTTCACTACTTTACAATGAAGTGATTGTTGACTCCCTGAATAAAACTAATATTTTTACTGTTAGATTCTCGTCAAATTCTCCTTTTCCACCCACCTTACATCTCCCTTGTAGATGTGTAAAAGAGCCAATACACATCCGTGCGAGTGATATGGTCAAAGTCCTTAAGGAGATCAACGTCTCCATAGATGCAGGTCCTGATAGTTTCAAGTCCCCGTTGAATAAAAGATGTGCGTCATTCGTGGCTAAAGCTCTGCGAAAACTATTCTACTTGTCTTATTCGAGAGGAAAATTTCCAATTGCTTGGAAACTAGCTCACATTCAGCATATTCCCAAGAAAGGAAAGGGTAGCGATCCCTTAAATTATCGACCAATTGCAATCACTTCGATTCTCTCAAAGGTTTTCACAATATTGGTGAGTCTAAAACCGTTGCCCTAAATATTTCAAAGGCCTTTGATGGTGTCTGGCATTCAACCCTTTTAGCCAAACTTAAAGTACAATATTGTAGAGTGTTTTATCTGGTCGCTTAATACGGATAATATTAGATGGCGTTACATCTGAATCTCAGCCAATAAATAGCGCGGTGCCTCAGGGTCGTTGAGCAGAATTTCGTGATGATTTTTTTCTCCGAACTGTGCGAATGTGGAACAGTCTACATTTTTTGGCTTTCCTCCGGCTTGCAAATCTACGAAACTTTAAGGGTGACATACATCAGCACCTACGCCACTTTCCTCACGTTCCCTAATTCCTTTCTTTATCCCCTTCTTTCCATGCAGTGCTTTGCATCATAGTTCATAGGATATCTCGTGAGCTTGGCTTAATAATATAAAAACAAAAGAAGTCATACTTTCTTAACTTTCCGACGAAGTTATATATGTACGTCCAATGTATGTATTGCATCTGTTCTGTGATTGCTATTTTAAATAAATGTAAACTTTTCATTCCTGTATTTTACAAAGATAAAATTTGTGATGATTCGTGAATTTGAATAAAATACATTTCCGCAGTTTTACTAACTAAAATGGATGATTTGAAGTTTTGCACTCCACCATTTACTATCCAAAATAAAATGAATAATGAGAAACTTCCTTCGTTGCGAGTGGTAGCCACTTGCCAATATGTTCGACTTGTATCTTTTAAATGATGAATTTTGTGCATTTGACATTTGCGAGTGGTGGCGAATGTCTTCAAACTTTTTATCAGTTTTCAGCATATACCATAGTTGCCCCTCACAAGAACCCTGGATCCGCCACTCAGTTACGTTAACAATTATTATTTATATGTTGGAGTGGAGGTCGTAGATCTGACCAATAAACACTGCGACCTTACCATTTTTTGAGGTTCAGTTGAAGATTACCCATTCTAGGGAGGTAAATATCTCATAAGGGTCAGTTTTTGGACTCTGATAGGATTATAGATCCCTTACCAAAAAATTGGCGTGTTCGGTTAGCATGCCTTACGATTTGTCGATTTCGTGCTCTGAAGATTCCACCTTTTCGCTGCAGAATCGGCAGTTATTTTTCATGGTTTTACCTATTTTCCTAAACATACATTTAAGTGGGCAATGGCCCGTTAGTTAACTTTATTAAAGTCTTTTTATGGGAATTTGATGAACTTCTTCGCATGCCTTAGTCCCAGGAAGGCTCTCCCTCCTACTACAGCTTCTGAGTCATATCTATTTTGGTCATTAGTTGTCATGTTAGGTGCCTCAGAAGAGTTCGGGTTCGGTAAACGGATATTCTACTCCGTTTCTAGCGTGGTAGTCAGCACTCTCATTACCTACATGCTCCTTATATTCTGATATCTACCTGACGGCTACTTTGATTACCTTTGATGATAGGTCCAGGATGTTCCTAAATCTTAAAGTAGCTTTGAAATTAAGATATTTGAATTTAATGCTTTTGTTGTGGCTTAGCTGTTGGAAATTTTATCTATATTTGCATGGCGAAAACCTCTTTAAAGATTGATTTTTATGAGCCTTTCTACGGGTTGAAAAAACAGTATAAAAGGATTCAATGGGCTTCTAGAGATTATATCTCGGCCGATAGATTCTAAACAACAACATGCTGTTTTATTCATCTCCCCATGTCCCAGTCGAGTGATCCGCATGGGATCTTTCAGCCTTAGTAGCAGTGTTGGCACTTTGGCTCCGTTTGGGTACAGGAATACCCCCTAATCTTTTGACTAGAATTATGGTCCACTGATCTTTCAGCCTTGGTAGCAATGTTCCCACTTCGGCTACGTTTGGGTACAGGGATACCCCTCTAAAATTTTAACTACGCTGGAGAATTTTTTTATATGTGGCCACTATAATTCCAATAATTTTTGTTTTTATTGTCTGTTCTGTAGCAGTGAAGCAGTGTAGTGCAGTATCATTATTTATGATGACTGAACCCACCGAAGGCCATTTGAAATTTCCTTACATTTCTGAGCTCATTTATGTAGTAAAAAATTGTTAGCTAGGGCCAGGCGCATTAGGTCAATACTGACCTTGAGTGATTCAATGCGTTGGCTTTTAATTTATTGGCACTGCCGCGTAACTGGTCAAGTCTTAACCCAACGCTTTAGTTAATTAGTCCATTGTAGCATTTCTAAATCTTTTTGATAAATGGAACCCTTTTTAATGTCCACTTTTTTCATTGAACTCCTGCTTTATTTTAATGGTATGGTTTTAGAGCAATCTTCTGTAAATGGATAATTTGCAACAAAAATAACTATATCAATATTGTTATTTATTTGCTTTCAAACTAATCCAAAGCTTCCTATAATAACTTGAAATAACATAAACAGCACTTATAAATTTTAATATTAATGAAATGAGTGGTACTGATTTTTGTTATCGTAGATAGATCTTATGGATGAAAGTTCAATTCTCACGGCAGGCTCAGTATAAAGTCGTTGCGGTATATATTCTTGGTCGATAGATAAGCTGAGAACCCCGTTTCGCACATAGGTATATGAATCTTGCAAATGACAAATATATCAAAAGGTCTTTTGTGACAATTGAGAATATTCATCTTTTAAACTGCACCAGAGTTCACGGCAATAATTTAAATTTTTCTTGCAACAATGAATCAGATGTAATTTGAATAAAAGTTTTGTATTCTTCTACTGATATGGTGGATGGTCGTGCATTGACAATAAATGAGTTTTTAATTCCCAATTAATTTTAATATTTTTTGGAAATACTGATTAAATCAATAATTGCCTCTTTCATTTCAACGCCTTCCTCTTCTGAAAAGCCTTTCATTTTTGGAAAGCTATCAAACTTGTTGCAGCATATACAAATTGTCCAAAATTCTAATTTTTTCTTAAAAGCAAGAAGTTTTCCATTTATTTATTTGCCCTGATGGGATAAATTAAGGCCATTGATCTTTGTAAATATGTCGGTTGAATAAGCAATTTTAAACAGCCAATCTCTATCAAATATTCGACTTTTCAATCCGAAATTGTATTCTTAAAAAAAAAAAACAAAAAAAACGTGCGCACCTTATCCCTTAGCTAAAAAATACGGGTTAGTATATTTCCTCGAGATAACCATCATCCCTGAGTATGTAAAAGAAGAGATGATACATGTCGTCACATAGTATTTTGATTAAACGATTTCATGAAGTTTATAATTTGAACAACCTCATCGAAAGTATCCCTATAACTGAGGCATAATTTTGTTGCAGTCAGTGCCTGATCATGCAGTAGCTACTAACATAGTTTTTACCGATAATTTTAATAAGCTGTACAGCAATAAGTAGCAGGTTAGAGATTATCCTCTTTTTTTAAACTAGTAGAGGCGTTAATATATATATTTTTTAAGTTACTTTCTTGAATATTATGAAAAAAGCACATAAAATTCGCAGAACCCTTCACTAACCTACACGGAACCCCAGGGTTCCGTGGGACACAGTTTAAGACTCGCTGCTCTACAGGGCTACATCTATATAAGATTTTAAGTAGTCGATAATGTTTAGGGTTCCCTACTCAAGGGGTACCAACGGGACCGTATTACTAAGCCTCCACAGTCCATCCGTCTGTCCTTCCGTTCGTCTGTCTATCAGCGGGCTGTATCTCATGAATTATAATATTGTCCAGTCAATAGGGACTAAATAAGACCTTTGCCCTACAAGAGGTGGGGTAGTTGGGATTTTTATATATGTTATTCAGTTCCGGTCCCCGATGAAAAATTCAAGTTTAGACCCCTGAGGGCGTCCGCGCGGTTCGCCATCTTGGATTAAAGGTACCAAAAATTGGTGTTTTCAAAATAATTCCCCAACGTTTGATCCTACGACAAAAATGTAAAAAAATATAAATTAGAAGAAGACTAAATTTCCTACATTTTTTGTAAAAACCCTTTTTATGTAAGTCTGATGTGTAACGAGTTACAGAGGCAGAAACGTGAATATTCTTCTTGATAATCTTCGAAGACCACTTCAAAGTGGCGCCCAAATTATAAAGTTTTGGGAATTGTATCTGAGAACTTAGTGGCAACCAAATCACGTTGAAACTCAATAAAAATTTGACCGGTGACCAAGGCCGTATTTATGGGGTGGGCTTAAGGGAAAGTGGACCTTTATATTTATTTTTTTTGGAATGTAAATAATATGTAATAAAAATAGTATTAAACAACATGTTTTCGAGCATAACTTTTTAAATTTCGGAAGCTTCACACTTCAGACCCACAGAACATTAATTGAAAATTACCGTGAACTCAGTTATCTAAATATAGCACTTATATATGAATAGAACTTTCAATTTAATTGGAATGTCATTCTGATTATTGAATTCACATTAATTCTCAGTTATTCTTTCGTCTCTGGAGGGTATTATACTGTTGACGCACAGCTAGTAGGGACCATGGCTCGGATACCATTGTATTCTTTTACCATGCTAGGTGACAGTTCTCATAACAGTTTCATTTGACAGCTTTTGAAACTTGTAATTTGTTCTTGGAAGAAAATGTCAGATATATTTAATATTTTATGATTTCTCAAAAAGTCACTACCTCAAAGTGACGCTGAAGCCATTAAAGAGTTCCGTACACCATGGAAAAACCCAAGTATTTATACTAACTCACTTTGTATTATACTGGAATTCAACGACACACAAGTGGTTTATGCATGTACTATGGTATTAGCTTATTAGTTTAAACCCCTCCCATTCGTGATCTATATATACGGCCTTGCCGCTGACTAATTGTAAGTTCGCACGTTTTTTGGAGTTCCTGGAGTACCAACACGTGCAAGTTTTTGTAATTTTTGGAGTTTTTCTTGTATTGTTTTTCCTCTATTTCGGTTCACCATACGAAGGCGTTGTAGATAATAATGGACCTAATGATAGTAGAGTATTTTCGAATTCAATTCCCAATTTTTGCATAGTCTTTGGCATATATAGAATGTTGTAATGGCTTTCTGTGTGAGGTTCTGGAACTTCTGGTTTCATGTGAGTTTATGATAATTACTACAACGTCATCAGCGTATTCATGTGCATCATATATCGCTTTCAAAAGATCTCCTAAGAGTTCTTCTATCACCATCAACATGGACTGATAGAACCTCTCCCTGTTGGCAGCCTCGTTGTTCACTAATAGTGATAAAATAATTCCCTACGTTAACTTCGATTTTTTAACATACTTGATATGTTGGGCATATTTGACGTATACCTGCTCATAGTTTACGCTAAAGAGCAAGGCAAGAGCTGGTACTAGTTGCTTTATTTGCTCTCGTTATTTTATTAAGCCAGACTCTATGATGTAAAGCACAACAAGATAGGAGGAAGATAGGAAAAGTGGGACATGAGGAGAGTGATGGAGGTGCGGATGTATATCACTCTTGAACTTTTGCAAATTGTAAGCTGGGGGATAGTCAGAAGAGGATAGACTATTCCACATTCACACAGTTTGGGATAAAAAGGCGATCCGAATTTTACTGTATGACTTATAGATAGTATGTACAAACTTTCAAAACTTTTCTTAGCAGTAAAGATACGATCGGAGATGCTTTTAGCTTATCTTCCAGCTATAAGGGTAAGCTTTAGATCCTGTTTCCTAAACGCGTTTATGAAATTTGGCTCATACTCCTGATACTATCAGGATGAATTCTGGATCTCAAAACGTATTTGGGCAGTTTAGCTAATCTCACCGTAATGCGTTCCAAATGATTAGATACACTGTTACCTTGTATTAGGCTCAAAAGTTTTGTTAGCGATCGGTTTAAGACAATCCATAATTTGACTAATGAAAGAATAAGCAGCTGGATAACGAGTATATCTAGGACTATTCCCTCATCTTCAGTTCAACTGTGACTGTTCACGCCCTGCATCTGGTACATTATGCCTTTGAAGATTTCAATTCCTCTCTTTGCATTACCTCTGCAAGTAACTAAGATACAAAGAATTGGTCATTTATGGATGTTAAACTCTTCACATTGGTAGCATATTTATAAGCTCAGCACTATGGGTGGGATGACTGCCATAATTGAAACATCCACTTATAATACTAGTGAGTTCTTGGAGGAATAATTTTTATTAGTAAGACGTGCTGACGACAAAAGTAATGTGTGAGAAGCGAGAAGGTAGTGAATTGATACAATTCACAGCGTGTTTTTATATGATACGCATTTGAAAGTAATATCATCTCTCGTTTCACATTGTACCATATGAAAACGATAGAGATTTCATTATTTTGAAATTATCGATAACTGTACAATTTGTGGTGATCTTACAGTTTTGTTGACTTAAACTATAAAATTTGACGAAGTTCAGTTATTAAAGAACTTACAGTGAGTGCAAGTGAAAACTATGAAAGACTGTACGATTCACCTTACTTATGTACATTATTATGGGGCGCCGTTTCAGTAAATGGCTTACAAATTCGAATATTTTCAGATTTCTGCTTAAAACTTTAAGATTGCATTCTAAGGAATTTGTAGAAAAAACAAAAATCGCGTTTTGCCAAAAATACCGGAATTCCCCCTTAACTATGTAGTTCGACCGGGAAGCTTTTAGTATCATAAATCTTCTTTATATATTACTCCGCTCCTGAAATAAGACATTCTTTCGAATGTGGGATGTAAGCACAATGTTTGACAAGTTCTGTTCATCAATGAAGTAAGCTGTTACTGGTAATGAGACATGTTACTATTAAATTCGACACTTGTGTTCGCTAACAATGGAACACAATGTTGGTCATCAATACATACTTTCAATGTATTCACCTCCTGTAAAATCAGAATTCTTTATTCTGACGTGATGATGCTTGTTAGGGCTGTGTCAGTTACAACAAGTTACTCAATAGTAATCTCAATGAAATAGTAATGCTTACTATATCTGTATCGTGAGCTTGTTGTACCTATGTTGGCTTCTTATACCGACACAAAACTCAAATGAATGAAAATACTGATGTGGTGATGGAGCTATTTCAAAATATACAGCAGCTGATATATTGCAAGGACATCACATCAGTAGGTTCTGCTACATCAACTTAAAGTCATCTGATTTTTCTGTGTCAAAATCGCAAGTACCTTCTTAAAATGGAATTATTAACAAATGGAGGAAGAAATCAAAATAAACGCACATATGGGTGTGTAGTGCGTTATTTATTAATATAGTCGGGATTTTTTAATGGCATTTACAGCTGAAGAAGAACTAACTATCATTAATGATAAATAATAAAAATAAAGGACAATATCAACCTACCAATCATGATAAATAATAAAATTGAGTCATCTTTCACGATAAACGATAAAGTCCAACTATCATTCATGATAAGTGATAAGATCCAGGAAGCCCAAGGCCTCATGGAAGCCATGCTAAAACCGATTGTAAATTGCAAATTTGAACTTCCAAAATTGCTTGGAAGAATCTATTCGTATTGCCAGAAACCCTAATACTCTGCAATACGGCATTTAATTTAATAAAAAACTAAAAAAAAAATACAATCTTTTCCAATTAACCAGGAAATTTCCAAGCAACACATTGCACTAGTTTTGAAACAAAACTCATTTTTAATATTTTAAACTAGCCCGACTTAATAGTTTGAAAACAAAATCTGATTATCAGCAGATCATTATCACATCAGTACATCATTTGTCTTACAATGTGGCATGCCTTAGTGCTCCTGATAATTAGCACATCTGCACATCAGTACATCAGGCTTTAATTGCTTTAAGAAAGTATTTATATAAAATATTTATTTTATGCTACACTAAATAAGCTTACTTACCGCTAGGGTCAAAAATATTACATCAACAAAATACGTAGAGTAAATGCATTGCTGACATAAGGCTGAACCACAATGAACCACAATCTGAACGAGACGGAGTTTTTCTTACGGATGATTGACATTCTTGCCTAAATAGACGCCCCATCCGTAAGGGTTATTATCTTGACATTTAATGTTTTCAATTTTAAAAAGTAGTAAAAACAAAAAAATTAACAAATGGAAGTTGATTTAATTGAAGGTTTGTGCCTTTTATTCATATTATATAAAAAAATATAAGAAAAATCTGAAGAATAATCCGAAGAAAAATCGGCAGCACTTCCAGAAGTAATATCACGGTTCCGTAGCTCTTTCCCAAACTGTTCTCTTAGAAGGAACCACCTCTTTTCAATTCTTCTTCTATAACAAAATAAAATAATAAGAGCGTTACCGATTTCATTAGAATTTCATAAATTCATAGGATAAATAGAGCCATCCGAACGTAACGAGCGAGTCTTACCGCACTACATTTACGGTAGTTTGACATTTAAACTTAACGAAAGCTTGTTTATCAACGTTTAAAGTTATTTTGGGTACGTCTGTTTAATTTAAACAGCGCGTTTGCCTAACGTAAGTAACTTCACTCACGTATACGTCTATTAGGGTTGAGTCTAAACTGAATACTGGCCGTCAGTTCTACTAACGCGTGCAACCCCTGTGTAAAAGCTGAAACACAACCACGCGGCAGTTGTAACTGTAAACTTTAGCGGGATTACGTGCATTATAAAAGTACAAGCGACATCTATTGGAAATCAATACTTCGCGTGAAATGACTAATTAAGTATTCGGAGAATCGTATTACGTGCAAAAGAAAAGAACAAACCACATCTGTAAAGTACGGACATAAACAACTTTGGGTTCGGAGAACCGATGTTTCTGGAATGGAATATTGGTTGTTGCAAAACAAAATGTATGTACCGCTACCTTCACACCTACCGCGTTGATGTGTTTCAGCCCTAGTCTAGTCGTTTACTGGCTGCGTATTCATCCAAAATTCAGCCCGAGTTCGGACAAAAATGTGCGAACAAGGTAAAGCAGAAATATATACGTTAAAAATGAAATGTTGAGAAATACAACAGCTCCGATTTAATTGGGATTTTCGAAAGTTCACAATCGCATTAGCTTGAAAATTGCTCTGTTCCTGAATAATAACTTGTTTTTTAAAAAAAAGTAAAGCATTTAACAATTGTATTAACTTAATCGAATGCTCGTTGTATTGTTTTTTCTTCTTCTAATATTATCATTTCTAGTCATAACACCAAATGCAGACTTGTCAGGCTTGTAATAAGCATTCATTGAATATTTTATCCCTTGGCCCAAGCATTGTTACCGTATATGATTTCATGATATACGTTTTAAAAGGTATGTCTAAGCTCCTAAGAGAATACGTTCTTGCAGAGATTTTTGAATAATAACGTTTAAGGTTCCTTCTAGTTTCTTATAGAGGTTCGAATGTGAACAAAGGAAAATGCCCGCTTTTCATACAACTTTAGGCCTGACACCTCCAGACATGGGAGATGTCTTAAGCGATGCATTATGATACTCTGAACATATTTCATTAACAATGTTTATTTCCATTAAGCGCGGGAAAGTTTTGGCGTTCGGATGTATTTTGAGTGACTTTCTTGGGTGAAAAATTGGACTTTTTTACCCCTCGTCATCCGATCCATCATCGTGCGAAATTGCTGAGTTGTTAAAATTGACTTCCTATGAGAAAAATGGTCATAACAGCGCATTAAAGGCGGTGAAAGAAAGAACTGCAAAAATTATATGCGAAATGTAGTAACTGGGGTATATATGACCCAAGTGCATCAAAATGGGTTTTCGGAAGCAAGAACGTCCCAAGAAAGTTTTCTGAATCGGGAAGAGGCACACTACCAATAGTACTCCACGAGGGCTTTCATTTGATATGCAAAATGCCTTATTGTTAACACCCGCCCCGCGCCAGGCAGACCTACCCCTCCTTAAAGTATCCAGAAAAAAAGGATTGTCTACGAATTGTTGCTGGTAATGAGCTGAGACTAACAGTGAAACCTGTTTTCCGATCTAACATAGCCCTAACGAGTTAGAGGCGATCTAAGGAAAAATCTAGTACCTCAGTTCAAATAAAAAAGAGTGTAATACTGAAAAAGCGAGTATGGGGAGCCTCCGAGTATAGGAGTGTGGGTACTCAAACTTTTCCTAAGGACGTAAGGAATTCGATTTACCAAAATGTACTAGATCAAACTTTTACCCCCTTCCCCCACTTTCTGTCCCTTAATTCAAATAAACATTGTTAATAAAATATGTTCAGAGTATCATAATGCGTCGTTTAAGACATCTCTCATGCTGTTCATGTCGTGCCTAAAGTTGTACGAATGGAGGCATTCCCCATTATTGATATTTCTACACGCTGCCATTAATTTATCACTCAAGCTTCCAATTGTTTCGCGTTCTTTTTTGTGCTTACATCTCATTTGTTCTGCAATTTCCCATTTCATCATCACTTTCTTCGCCATATGGCAGTAAATTTATTATGTGGTCCAGCACCAGCTTATAATACTATCGAGAAGTACCTACTGCTTACAAGTGATGGAATTCTCATACTTTTTTCTTTTTACTTTATCAGCGATAATCGGATCCAAGATGCTCTTTCTTTTCGACTAGGTTGATATAAATAGTAAAAACTTCCCATTAGTAAATTTGTATCTATTTTTAATAAAGAACATTATGTCTGATACTTAACACAGCACGTTAATAAACAATGTCAATTTTGCAGCCGATTTCGTATGAATAAAATTCCAATGAACATACAGCCAAGTATTTCACCCAAATAACAACTGTAATGTATCTAATGAGTATAGTTCCAATGACGGTAATATCATCGAAATCTTCAAGATGATTTTCAATTAAGAGGAGTCAGTACTCAGGAAAAGCTTCAATACCAGCGAACCTGTAGGTAATAAAATATACTATACGTAAGTTTGTGTCCTAAAAGTGAGAAAATTCATATAAAATTTACCTAGACCTAGACCACAGAGCCCATTAGAGACATCTACCGCAAAAGACAGAACCCAACATCCGACAAAACCATACAATTTAAGACGAAAAATGAAAATTTGCAGTTCACATAAATTGAAAATTTTTAACGATAATTAACTCTCCTAAATTTGTTTGCCCATAATTGTTAAATATGCTATTTTGCTTTGTATTTAAACAACTTTCAAATAAATATTGCAATTTCTAGTCGGTGAAATGTCGGAAGAAAAAACAAGTACTATTAGAGGCAAATAATTATAAAAATCGCCATTAAAAATGAAAAAACTCGACGTTATATGCTAGATCTAGGCTTTATCTTTCTAAAATAGTAACAATTTAAATAAATGAGAATACCTACTCACAGGAATTTGATTCAAAAGACTTCAATTTTTACCATTTTTTACAAGTTTCCGAGCTAATATCTCCATTCTAATACACATTTTTTAATTTTTGCCGACGTCATTACCTTTAATTTTTTTCAGATCTATGTATGGGAGTACAAATGGAAAACCGCCGATGCCTAGATGGCGCCAGCAGAAAATGCTGGTCGAAAATGGCGGATTAGAAATATTACACGATAATTTCTGGCATCTATCAACAACTCCTTGTCATTAGATTTGTGAACTTTTATCGGCGTCATATCCTTTTTTGTGCGCGAATATGTCGAAGTTTCAGCCAAATAAGCGTCATTTGCGGGAAGTTTTGCTTTGAATTCAAAAAAATCTGCGGCTGAGGCGCGTCGAATGATTCTGGAAACCTATGGTGAGGCTATTAGTGAAAGAACGTGTCGCGAATGGCTTCAACGCTACAAAATGGATGATTTCGGCGTGAAAAACAAGGAGCGTCCCGGACCAGTGAAAAAGCTGGAAGATGCGTAATTGGATGCATTACTAGACGAAGATTCATATCAAACGCATCAATAACTTGCAAATTTATTGGGCGTGAGCCAACAATCCATTTCACATCATTTGAAAGCCTTGGGGATGATGCAAAAGCAAATTGGGTGCCATACGAGTTGAAGCCAAGAAACGTCGAACGGCGCTTCTTCATATGCGAACAGCTGCTCCAACGGCAAAAAATGAAGGGTTTCTTGCATTGCGTTGTCACTGGCGATGAGAATGATAATCCAAAGCAAAAAAAACCGTGGGGATACCGCGGCCATGCTTCAACATCGACGGCAAAGGCAAACATCCGTGGCTCGCTCGAAAATCATGTTGTGTATTTGGTGAGACCAGCTCGCCGTGGTGTAGTCTGAGCTGCTGCAACCGGGCGAAATCATTACAGCAGCCTGCTACCGAATACAATAATTGCGTTTGAGCCGAGCATTAAAGCAAAAACGATCGCAATAAGAGCAGAGACACGACAAGGTGATTTTGCTGCAACGCAACGCTCGTCCACATGTTGTTCAGGTTGGGAAAACCTACCTGGTAACACTGTAATGGGACGTCCTGACCCACCCGCCGTATTCTTCAGACATTGCTCCTTCCGACTACCATCTATTCCGATCGATGACGCATGGCCTGGCTGAGCAGCACTTCCGTTCTTACGAAGAAGCCAAAATTTGGATCGAATTTGAGTCTATCCCAAAAGACGAGCAGTTTTCTCGACGCGGAGTCCGGATGCTGCCAGAAAGATTGGACAAAGTAGTGTTTAGCGATAGGCAGTATTTTGAATAATAATGATGTAACGATTTTCTCACAATAAAGGCTCCAATTTAAGAAAGAAACGGCGGTTTTCCATTTGTTCTCCCAATACAATGCACATACTTACAACATTAACGTTAACCAATAAATTCTTTCAATTCACATATCTCAATAATCTTAAAAATTCTTCTCTTTACTCATGCACACGAATTTGATTCGATGTGATTTCCAACTGCGTCATTTGTACAGTTTTCATTTCCTTGTAACTATTTTTTTAAAAGGAAGTAATATGATATAACTATAGTCTCCCAGGCATGTTCATATCGGTAAAACGGTCTCTGTAATCATGTTGAAAGACCAATGCTATCCCACTAGGGAATATGCAAACAAAAATTGTAAATAGCGCAGCATCTTTTGGTCTTTTGGTCGAATTTGTATTCACAACTCGTCCAAATACAGACTGAACCCGTCCAAACTTTTTTCCTATATACATTTTGTACCTGCGAGAAGAAATGCTAATCATAATTGACATAAAAATCGACAATAAGGTGAGCTTTACATACATAGATACTTGATATATTACGTCAGAAGCAGATAAAGACATTTTTATGAAATAGCAGGTATCGCTCTTATACGGGGTGTTACATACTCCAATAAGAAAACGAAAAGAATTTACTATAAGGTTATCAGTTAGATATGAAGTCTTATTGCCAGTGCCAGAAATAAGATAGTAGATGCAGACAGTAGAAGTAGACTTTGTGTAATATGAGTAGTAGTAAACAAAATAATATCAAGTGCTGATAAATAATGACCAGATATTATCCAGGAGACAATTAACGTCAGTCTTGATTCAGAATGGATTGTGTTATAAAAATACTCGTTGGGTTTGTATTTCTTAGTGTTGTACGTATAATTTGATGGAAGCCATTTTTTTTTATTTCAAAAATAGAAACAAAATGCAAGAGTGTTAATTATCGTGAAAAATTCAAGTGGTCACTAGATTAACATTTTTTCAATTGTGTTTTCAATGTGTTTCCGCATTCATGAACATTTCTAATTCAAAATTAAGTTAGACTTGTTAATAGTTATAAGATTTTGCTTTGTTGCTTGAACGCGTGTTTGTGTGATTGCTCAGATTCGATTTCGGTTTCAGGCTTTTATTTACCTAGAATTTCAAAACCAGAATTACATAATATCCTATGTTGAGTTTTTAATACTTGAACAAATTTGTCAGGAATCTAGATATATTTAGAGTTCGGAGTAGAGTCACATTTCAACTGGAGTTTTGCAAAATTTTGTTGGCCAATGAACACCTTTACATCTCTCAATGTGTTTTTAATTACTTACTCCTCTTTTAATTTCATATGTTGGGAACAGTAGCTGTCCACCGGATCCTATTTCATACAACTCCTCGTAATTCACTCGAATATCTTCTTGCTTATGTGGCTTCAGTTAGCATGGCTCTGCTTACACAACGTATTCATTGTTTGTTTCCAATATGAAGTGCACCTTGCGATGTACGTAGATATTACAACATCGAAGTGTATGGCTAAATCAATTTAGTTTTCTTCTTTTTATATCCAAGATAAACTCATAGGGCATACTAGTTAGTAGGTATGTATGTAGTTAAGCAAGAGGGATCCTGTAGTAGTGCACCCAAGATTTGGTTTTGTGGGGACAATAGATGTCCCCAATGCTAAAAAAATAGAGCCTTAAAGCCGCGTCTTCAGCTCATCTGAACATTGAAGAACTGTTTCTTTTAAATTTGTTGAATTTCATGTTTTATCCGCTAAAATTTTGACACCGACATGAAAGCCAGCGTTTTCTTTATATTCAGTAAATTAATCATTATTTCATAAACAATAGAACCGTTTTATTAATTTATTTACAAGCCACGTAATATTTGCCGCTTTTACAAAATTTTAAGAAGAAGCCTAAAACCATACAAATTTATAATTAGCAGCGATTATAAATATCAAAGTGTATTGTACGTATGGACCAACAAAATAACCTTTCTACCGGTATACCATACATACTTGATTGATTGATTGAATAACGAGATATGCGATCCCAAGGAACTCCTCGAAAGTAGACCAATTCAAGGCCCATTGTTCACCCTCCAAACATGTGAGCAGTCGCTCATAAGTCCCAACCGGACGGTCTTATAAATTTAAGTATTGGGCCCCAACCCTCCTTGCCGGCGTCGTGCAACTCGTGAGCCAAGGAGTCTGTATTGTATTCCTGAGAGTGCCGGACAATGACAAAGGAAGTGATTCACTGTTTCGGATTCCTCTCTGCAACGCCTGCATGTAGGATCGTCAACAAGTCTCATCCTGTGAAGGTGACGCCTGTGAGAAGATTGCCCAATGAGAATGGACACTAGTTCTCAGGGTTGGCTTGTTAAGTCCTAGAAGCTTATTTGTTTGGTTTGGATTGGATTTGCCCCACAGTCCCTTTTTTGTTCTACCCAATGGGTCTTCGAACCAAAGGCGATTGTGTTGGCGGTCCGCCCATCTTGAAATCATTGAACAAGGTACTTTGGAACAATCCCAACTATGGAGGTAAGTTCCTCCGAGGCTGCACATAGGCGAGCTAACTCGTCCGCCCTTTCGTTTCCGGTAATATTGCTGTACCCTGGCACTGCACAATTACCCTATTATTCCTAGAGAGGGGGTTCAGGGTGGTTTTACACTCCATTTCTAGTTTGGAGGTTGTCAAGCATTTAGACGAAGCATTAACAGCAACTTGCCTGTCTGAGCAGATATCAATTTCCACTGAGTTAAGGAGTGTAGATTATAATAGAGTTTGTCAATGGTTGAAATACAGAATGTGATTCCCATTCTGGATGGAATTCAAGATTCAAAATTGCTTTTCAGCATAATCTTGAGGAGGTGGTCACTGTCTCTCTCGAAATCGAGTGCGTTAGACTGCACGAATTCGTATATGTATTCATGTGGAACTCTTGTTCCTATGTGAAGCTAGCCAAGATTAAGGTGCCGTTTTATCGCTGCAGTCGACGCCCCCTGCTTAATATGTATTTGCACGGGGTGTATGTTGAGGATAACCTCCAGAGCTCATATACTAGTTGACCTAAGAGCGCCGTTTGCGCTAAGGAGGCACAGTATCTGAATCTTGTCCAATATCTTACGATGATATCCCTACTTGCAAATTTTAATAAAATTTTTACTTCAATAAATACTAAAACATATTTAAAACATTTTTGATGTGGAAAACAATATCTTTAGAGTCCATTTTTTGTTAAAATTTGAAATTTTTCTTTAACACGGTAAAGCAAACTCTAATTTGGTCGTATGGGTGATCACTGATAGCTGCTAAGGCGTTTTTCCTTAGATGTGTGATTTGTAATTACGAAAAATTTTAAAATTTTATAAATTTGCTTTTTGTCACTTAGGTACCTAATATAAAAAATAGCCATCGTGGTGAGTAAAAAGTTACGAAATATACAATTTCATTTCATTTTCATTTATTCTTTTATAGGTGGCATTATACAAAAAGATATAAAATCTTATTTTAGTTTGTTTCCGAGAAAATTTTGTATGCCTTTTTCGGTGGCAGTAAAACTTTACTATTTTGAGACCGTTCTGTGTAACAAAAATCGGAACGCAACAAACACCTTGAAGGAATAAATAATGTTATTTGGAACGTTCTAATGAAAACTTGATTTAAATATAAAAATTTGTGATGCAGGTACTTACACGAAACTATTTCATACGCCGATAAATGCGGGAACTACATACTTTTCGCCGATTTCCTTCCGTATCATACTAATGGGAGAAATTATAACGTTTTTGTTGTAAGTTAGTTTTACAAAGCCACCTTTTCTGTAGATTACTCTAAGCTTCTCTACTGTATGAAATATACTATGTAGTATCTAGGTTTGGCTTTTGTCGCCCGCCTTTGCGAATCTCCACACCCGCCGCCATGCCGCCGAATAATGACTGATTTCCCCACCCACCATTGTACTATCCAACATAATATCTAACCAAACCTCGTTCTCGACCAGCAGTGGCCACTGGCCAGTGCTTGAATTGGTTTGCTTTCAAATCAAGCCTGTTGTGACACAGTCAGATGCCGCGTCTCTATACCACCCAACCCCACATCCAACCTCCGATTCAGCTTGCCCAGTAAACTACATATAATCGAGTGATTCGGATGGAGCCTCTTTCATCTCAAACTTACTGTCGCACAATCAAACAGCTGAGACGCTGAAATTTTGACAGTGTCTTTGCAACAACGAAGTTTACCTAAAATACGCATAAATATGCACTCAAGTGTTTTCGTATGTACATTTCTATGGGACGCTGAGAAAAACGTAGCGTTTTCATTGAATAATATCTATAGCTGTATACGGATTAAGGTCTGGCACTCGATCTAATTTTAAAGCTTCATTCATGTTATGCTGGGATAAGAAGTTAAAAGACTGCCTCAGTATATGTTTCTCTTGGGAAGGGAGAATTCGTTTTTTGGTTTGAGAATCCTGCTGAAATCCATATACCCCCGGAATGAATATGGATGCAGATGTTTGGAGTGGATGAAAAATAGAGAATGTTGCCATTATGTTACTTACGTTTCTCTTTATTAATGAAAGGATATTAATTTCAATCCTTCTGTTCACTTTATAATTGTGGTATGGGGTGCATGCTATTAATGGATTAAATGATTGAACAAAAGGTATGATTGCCAGAACTAGGGCTTGAAATATCTCTCCTCCTCGAACTTGTTACATTAAAGAAGAAGTTTCTTATGGAGCATTATATTTTGAACTTCTAATTGATTAAATCCCTCTGGAGCAAAACTCCAACTAAGCTTAAGTAAATGCTCCGCAGAGTACCGTTACTTCGCCTGGAGTCCTTTAAATGTCCCAATAAATTCTAAACTCGATTTGTAGCCCACAAATTATATGGTTCTTTAGAAAGCCAATTCATATAAGGATTTATGAAGACCTAGTGAACATGTATAGCCTTAAACTAAAGATTTATTGCAAACTTGAAATTTCACATATTTCTGATTCATATTTTTGCTTCGTATCTGGACCATCATAGTGGAGCTAAAAAATATTTTGCTCTTTTGAAAAGCCCCGCTCCAGAGTTTAACTTTCAACTAGTAAAATGTTTACTCCAACCAAGACAAAATACGTTTTTCTAAGATCTTTTCGCCCCTACTCGGACCAGAGCTCATTACATCACTATTTGCGAAGAGATATTTCAAGCCCTAGTCAGGATTGTATTGCGAACACATGACTTCAAAATAAGATCTATAATACATATATCTAAATTATACAAAAATGAAATTTCTTCCCTCCTTCTGAAGCCCACGAGCCGCCACTTTTGTGTAGCTAGTTGGAATCATAATTTCATTTCATATTTTATATTTAAAGCTTTTCTTTTATTTTACCGAACTTTGTAATAATATAGAGATTACATTTTATTCCTGACTTGTGTTTTTTAAATTACCTTTAAGAAAATGGTCTTCTGGGAAGGGGGGGTCGTGTTCACCATCCGTGGTCGGTGCACCCCAGCCTGCTTCATTTAAACATCCTTCCTTTCTAGATTCATGAAATTCAAACAATTCCCAAAGGATTAGCCCTATAGATCCACTTTATATGCTGCATATAGGAACCTCAGGATACGCCTGAGCAGTTCATCTGAGAAAAATTAGCTTCAAATAAGCCCACTCCTCTGAACTAGGGTACTCGAAAAGTATTTGTTGAATTGATTCAATTTCCTCTGAATCCTTGCAACTACTGCAGAGATCGTCCTCTATTATGACTAGTCTAATAGTATGGTTTTCTACGGGTCAGTGTCCTGTTATAACCACTACTTAGTTCGTTGTGTGGATTCCGCTACCACTAAGGAGTTCTCTTGTTCCTTTCCTATCATTGGTACTAGGAGTATTAAGCATCGTTGAGATTGAGCAGTGGTGACTTTATCAAGAAGATATCGAGGAGCTGATCCAATTAGTATCTTATTCAATAAAATTGCTGACGGTAAGGTAAATAAAACTGAAATGAAATACCTAACAATTGGTTTGAGTATGGAGAGTCGTGATCGTAACTTCAAAGACCATTAACAAAGCGTGTGATGGAATATACAGCAACATTCAGTTTACGAGTTGAATTAGAATCAATATGCCCATAAATCTCACAACCATATCCAATATAAGAAAAAAGCAGTACTTTAGCAAACCTTAGGCGGATAATTAACGGCAGACAAGATAATGATATTACTAAGCGCCGTAGAGTTCCATATACTTTCACAACAACCTTATCAACATGACTTGACCAGGAGAAGTCATTATTAAATGTTATACCCAGGCTATTTATTTTATCACAAAACTGGATAGTTATATAATTCAGAGTAATCTTTGGGAAACAAGATGTGTTTTAAGAGCATTCCTATATATAACAGTTGCTTTAGTTTCCTTAGGATTAAAAAGAAAACCATTAACAGTTTCTCAAGAGTTAATCTTTCCAAATACAAAAAATTGCATCCTTTACTACGATCAACCTCCTAGATGTGTAAATTTCTAAATCATCTGCATAGAAATGAAAATGACAAAATAACATTGGGGAAATCATTAATGAGTAAGGAAAAGGGTAAGGGACCGATAATGGAGATCTGCGGTACACCAGTTTTTATTGCAGGAAGTCTCAATTTGATTATCATAGGGTGTGTCATTCACTACTTATGGGAACATTATAATCCCATCTAAATCCAACAGAAGAATTTTACATAAGATACAAATTAAAAAAAAACTACTTTATTAAGAGAAAACGAGTAAGTACATAGTTTTACAAATGACGATCATCGATCTAAAGAAAATCGGCTAATTGTGAATGTATATTCCAAAATGGTCTTTTGCAATGTACTAGAAATCCTGTTTATCTTAGTCTGGATATTTTACTATAACTGCCCCGTTTACCAAATTTCAGCTCTCTACGGCGACCAGCTTGTAGACAGTGCCCAAATATATAGTGAAAAACGAAATTTTTGTATCCCAACCCTACGAAGGAGTTGCCCAATTGATCCCATTTTCGGACTTAAATTAACTTTCTTTTTTAAAAAGAAAAAGCTCGTGTGCGAATTTTCAGCACTCTAAGTGACTACGTTCTCGAGTTATCGAAAGGATGGACAGACAGACGAACATACAAAAATCAAAATAACTTTTATTAAATTATGCGTGAGTGTCCAACCCATTTTGCTCTACTAGCATTATTTCAGTGTCTTACAAACGGAATGACATATATATATATGAAAATGGATCAATTCGGGTACCCCTTCTTCGTTTTGCTATACAAAACTTTGGGTTTTTACTCTATTTCACTGTTATTTTCATCTTGGGTATAACATTATTCATCTCAGACCAATTAGAAATTTTTTCTTTTATAAAATAGCTTAAAATTGCTTTTTTTCACACGTAGTAAGAAAATTAACTTTCTTTCTTACTTTTTGCAACTCATCACTTTTGTATTCCATTTTATGTGAGATATTGAACTTGCAAGTTTTATAACTCACGAATTATCATTTTCATTTATTTTTTCTTACCTTTAAAAATTCTACTTCGTGTACAAGAGATTTTTGTAATCTGAGAGTTAATTCGCATAGAAGTACGCGGGTTTGATAATATGTGACACGTGTGCGATAATATGTTTTGGGGTTATTGTACGAGGACCGCCGCTATTAAATTTGTGTAGGTAAAGAATAATATGAAATGTGGAGCTTGTATGTGCAATTTTGTAATGCGTACAATAGAGGTGTAACAATAACCCCATAAAAAAGATCTGTTTCTATTGAGGAAAGTACTGTATTTAACGTGTTCACTAAAAAAAAGGTGTCTATCATTTCAGAAAAGCACTGGAATTGACGGTTACTGTTGCACCTTGTTTATTTTCAAAGAAATAAGGCTTCATGATGAAAATTGCTTAATTGAACACCAAACTTAAAAACTATGCAACTATCCCTCGGATAGCCCGAACTCTAACAGATCACTCATCACTAAGAAATATGTTGCCTAGGCAATAATCAGTAAGACTAAACTGTAATATGCTATCAGTATACGATTTCCTTAATTCATAGTCTCTTTCATTTAATATTTTCATCTTACCATTTAGAAATTATTCAAGTTTGAAATCAAAAATCTGCCGCTGGACACTCAGTATAAATAACTCATGAACGGTTACATTTTTGACAAGGCTGCAGACAGTTTAAGGGGTAGAGACTTTGGGGTTTCCAATTTGAATACAAATAAGACATATTAAAAAACTTTTCAAATAAATTACTTTCATACATAAATTTGACTAAAAAGTAAAACAAAAATTTCTTTCTCTGCGATATATGTACATAAGAAAAATTCTAGAGCTCAGATTAAATGTTAAAAGTTTCGGCATCCATAACTGTAATCACGATTGTCTAACTGCAACTCATCCCTAAACTTTTAAGGGTAGAGTACAAAATTTTGTGTGCCAGAATGAGCGTAATCGATTGTTTCATCATTTTCGATTAATACTGAAGAACTTTTATTTGTGGAGATTCATCTAGCCAGTAGGGAATCACCAAAATTGGCCTTAAATTAATTATAAATATTTTCATATTTATTTCTATGTCGATTCTTTCTTGACCCAGCCATCTCCAAATATTTTGTTTAATAGACCCGATCTTTTTTCAGGAATCGACCCAAACACTTGGTAACAAAGTTTTGTACTGGAAGTTTTATGGATTAGATTAGATTAGATTTCTGAAGAGATGTGTGGGCATTAGCGTCGCAATCACTGCGATCTAAAAGATCTATTGTGAACCACCGTTGAACTTATCCCATTTCTAGGTTCAGACTGTTAATAAAGTCTAGAGCAATTCTGAGATTGAGGTTCCACATGTAGTTTGGTGAAGGAAAAGCATGTTCGAGGTGGAGTAGTTTCAACCTGACCAATGGTTCGCAGTTGTACCGAGGTTTCGTGAGCATCCTGACAAAAGCGGCAGAATGAAGTCTCAGCCAAACCCGGCTTGTTTAGGTGATACCTCAACGCGCAATAGCCTTAGAAGAGATCATTTATCATTTTGAGCTCTGTTCTTCTAAGAAAAAAGAGTTCTTTTGTTTTTCCGCCAGAGGCATCGATAACATTTTTTGCCTAACGAAGTGCTTGTAGATTTTCCCAATACAGGGATTTTTGTTAATTCTCCCAGTTATTTAGGGCAACTCTGAGGTAATACTTTGAAGTGCCACAAAACGGCTCTGGTCCGACAAACTGAGTTTCCGCTCCTTTTTTGGTTAGGCCATCAGTAATTTCATTGCCTTTGTGGCCCCTCTGTCTAGGTAAACCCATGAGGATAACTTTGTTTCTCCTTGATAAGTTTTGAGGGTTTCTAGACATTCTCAAACTATCTCTGACTTGACAGTGCAGGACTTTAAGGCCTTGAGGGCAGCTTTACTGTCCGAGAGAATATTAATGGTTGAGCCATTTATGGCTCTTTTAAAGTAGGTATTGGCTCACGCTTCTATGGCCAGTACCTCGGCTTGAAACACGGTAGGCCCAGAGCCTTTCATATATGGTATTTGGGGCTGTACATGAACAGTCAGACTCCACTGTTCGTTTTTGAACCGTCTGTATACCACACCATCGATCCTTGTTGGAAGGACGGTTTAATGGAACGCCGTTGTTGTCGGTCTCCCAGAACCACTTGGAATGGACTTACAAAATCCACCCTGGGTGTGATTATATCAGATATTGTTGTGAATTTCTCGAAGCATTTTAAGAGACTTAAAGGACCAACCAGATCCCCTGGCTTTAGCTATTTCTCCTTTTACAGTCTAATAGCACTGGAAATCACTTCCATTTTCACAATTTTCAAATGTAGGGATGGAAGTAGAGTTTCCAGTTATCCGACATTAATGACTATCCGGATATCGAATTCTGAAAACTCAAAATATCCGGATAATCCGGATATCCGGATAACAAAAACCAAAATAAATAAATAGCTTGAAACCAATATTTCAAGGTGTTTTATAATTTTTGTATTCAAATATTTTAATTATGTACATTAATAAATAATAAATAGTAAAAACAATATATGATTTAAATTTATTTTGTTTTTAAAAAAGAATATTTTAAAAAGTTATTGCATTGAAAATTTCAAAATTGTAATTGATTTAAACTGTAAATGCTGGCTTTATTGTAAGAAATGCATTGAATAATATGTTTTTTGCGTTGCTATGCTCATCAACAGAAGAAATTGCCACTTCCAGTTATCCCTACAGAGTGGCAATGTAATGGGAGCACCTTTTGAATTATAATCAAAATATTTATGGAATGTGGTATATTGCCTGCTTCTAAAAAGATTTATTTTCATAAGCATTTTATCTCGGCGTTCATCCATTCGTTTTTTGCTCTGTTTCGATAAATTTTAACCTAAGTTCGTTCTAAACTAGTCTAAGCTTTCAAATAGAAATTTATAAGCACATTCAGCGGTCAAAAGTGTCGCTGAATTTTTATTTAATTCCTTTGCTGCAGTCTCTAGTGGTAATAGGACATCTAACAATTCTTTTAAACTTGATTGCCCTTAAATGGTTAATAATTAAATGTTGCGTCGTTGACTGCTGGCTTACTCGTTGGTTACGTCAACAAGTCGAGCCATCGTCGATTTTATATAGATAATCACGTCATATATGGATAACGCCATACGGGTAACAGAAAACTCCTACACCGGAATTTGGAGACATCTATTTACTCCATAAACAATGTAGGTATATACTACCTTTCTGGGCGATTAACTCAATATTTTATTTATAAATATATTTAATTTTTAACCACACTGTTATCATGTAATTTCAGTGCTTAGTAGGTTTTGTTATACCCTAGATGAAATCTATTGGGTATACTAAGTTTGTCCTTCCGTTTGTAACGCATAGAAATAATTATGGTAGAGCGAAATGGAATGAACACCCATGTATAATATTAAGAGTTATTTTGATTTTTGCATGTCCGTCTGTCCGTCTGTCTATCTGTCTGTGTGTCCGCACGATAACTCGAGAACGCATGTACTTAGAGAAGTGAAATTTTGCACATGAGCTTTTTTTAAAAAAAAAAGTAAATTCAAGTTCGAAAATAGGACAAATTGGGTACTCCTTAAAGTAGTTGCCATACAAAACTTTCGTTTTTCACTACATATTTGGACATTGCTTTAGAGAGTATCAGCGTAGAGAGCTGACATTTTCTACGCGACGTTTTCATAAAAATAGTAAAAATAATTTCATAAATGAGCTAAATTGGGCCATATAAAAATTTTGATCTTTTACGTAGGTATTCTGTGAAAACAATCAGTCCTAGACGTTTTTTGTGTACTCAAAAGTTCTTCAGAATTTGAAATGCTATGAAACTAGATATAATAATTTTTACTGTCCGACGAACCGTTCTAGAAATATATGCGATAAACCACTTAGAAAATCAAACTTACACTGATGGGTGACCATACGAAATTACATAGACCCAGTTTAGACAGGTCAATCTCAGTATGCTGCCTCTGCTGCACGAAATCTGTAGGTTGGGTGATGCTTCATTCCTGCCCCCAACCATCATATTATCGAGAAGTTTTCGTAGGGCAGAGGCAGCTTATTGACCCGTCTAAACCGGGTCATAAGGGCATTCATCTAGGGTATCATAAGAATTACTCTTGGATCAATTCTAGCTTTCTTACTTGTTTCATTTAAAATTTGGATAAAAAAACATCCAAGACAACTTATTTGTTTATTCAAAGAAACTTTAATAAATAAATAATAATAATAAAAAAAACTGCCACTTGAGAAAGTAAATGTATAATCTGTTGAAAATAGCTAAACAGTTAGAAAGAAAACAGTATTTTCCTGAAAAAAAAAATGTCAAAAATATCCGGATTATCGGATAATTAAGGAAAAATATCCAGATTACCGAATAGTCAAAATGGGTCGGATAATCGATAATTTGATATCCGGATATCCGGATTGGAAACCCTAGATGGAAGGTTTAATAAAGTTTCTATGGCTCTTGTAGGCCAGGTTGTGAGGAGGAGTGTTATGGATTGGGGGACCTTGCAATCTGGGGGACGTACACCATTAGGGTTTCCACTTTGTAGTCTTAAAATTGCAGCATTCTTTTAACTGGAATATCTTAGAACAAGGATCCTATTCATTTCGGAACTCTTTTCTGCTAGCACACCTGCTATCTAAGTGCTAGGCACCCAGCATAGTGCCAGCTTGTGTCATATGGAAATCTCGTCTAGTATATGTTTGCATGATGCTCCATCTTTGATACAGATATCGTTTCTCTATGTATAAATACCAGCAATATTGCTTGGTAAATCGTCACCAAATTTGCCTGAAAAACACTACATAAGCCCCTCCCCTCCCAGTGAGTATCAATGTATTAAACTCTCAATTAAAGGTTGGGAAAGAATTTGGGAGTGTCTTATAAAATTGTCATCAATGCAGTCTATTATTCAATTCCTCTCTCCTTCCGCCGACGCATTGCTTTTAGCCTGACTGAGCTAGCAGCCTTACTAGGCTGCGTAAATCAATTTTATCATTTTATGTTTAAATCCCCAGCGAAAGCCAACGACTTTCTTACACATTTAATTAGCCACACTGACCTTTTTATTAAGGATTTCTTGCATAACGAGTATCCATAGGAGTGGTGGTACCACCCCGCTCTACGTCTACTGGACATGAGTTAATAGTCCTGCTGGGAGCACGGAATTTACATACTCACTCACTGCTTCAGATTCTGATAAATGGCTTTAGGCTTAAAATTGGTGAAAGCCATCTCGATATCCAGGAAAACACCCAGCGTGCAGTCCTTTGGTTCCAGGGACCCTTCAACTACTGACACCATTGTGTGTAGCGCAAACTCTACTGACTTACCTTTATATAGGAATGTTTGCAATTCAAAACAAATCCCTTTTATGTATTCGTCTAGAAGTCTTTCTAAAACTTTTAGAAGTTTGTAGTCCTTCTTCTCTACGTGAGCGATTCTACCAGTCTTAGGAATGAAATTAACTTTCACTTTCTGCCAAGCTTTAGGTACGTAGCCAAGCGAAAGGTAGCTTCTATAAATCAACACCAACCATGATTTTACATATGTATCTGAATGACTTATGTTGCCTTGTGTTGTCCATGTATTCAGTCCCAGATACCAGTCCAAAGAAAAAGTACAAAATGCGACGCAAAAATGGTTATCGCACGTTTGAAGGAACAGAAAAACTAGTGACACGCTACGCAAAGTGTTTAAATAAACTTGGTAATTATGTAGAAAAATATCTCTTGCATTTTACTTTTAAATAAATAAAAAATAGCCCTAAGTGTACGTCAATAGATACAGAAGACAAGGGTATGTCTAATAAGAGCTTATAATTAAGTGGTTGCGTCACTTTTACTAATTAAAATGAGTGAAATTTCTGTATTTCGTAGTCCCTGGTCTTTTTGTTCACTTTTGTCTCTCATAAACCACCATATAAAGACGTCATAATTTAAATGTCAAAAGCTTTTAGTTACCATATATGTATACCAGATGGACAGATAGATAGGCTGAGCTTTCATTTCTTAGTGTACGCTAATCAATGTACCGAATTTCTTAAAGTCAAGTTTATTTAATTTTATTTCTAGCTGAATATGCCGAAAGCTATGTGAGATCGATTTTACCCAGCATACCTCATCTCACTGTCACAAGAAGCCGGCGATGACAGATATCATAAATCAAATAACTGGTAACTTTGGGGTATGGCAGTTGCGGACAGTATTAATAATTTATTTATGCAAAATACCGGCATCTTGGTTTATGGCGTGCATAATATTCACAGCTCCTGCTCCTTATGACAATGAGTACTATTGCAAGCCGCCTCCAGGTAGAACTATCGAGAACACTACGCACTGGATACAAACAGTTCATCCACCAAATAAAAATGGAAAAGGAATAAACCACTGTGTAGTTTATGAAGACTCCTTTTATAACTTTACAGCGCAACCGTTAGCCTTGAATAGCCTTTCTAATGAGCATTCTAAATTGAACCGAAATCTACTCGAATGCAAGGAGTTCAAACATCAGGCCAACTACTACTCGCTTGTGATGCAATTTAACTTGGTTTGCTCTAGAGAAATCTTTGTGACATGGACGCAATTCTGGCATCTCTTTGGCATCCTTGTCGGTGGCATAATTGCGACAATTTTAATGAACTTGTAAGTTAGTTCACGTACAGCTCTCTGTTTTTCTGTGTTGCTATTACGTTTGCTAAAATTATTAATTTTATTCATAGTTTCAGTCCTCGACGAGTTCTACTTACGGGAATGCTTTCTCAAATTGTGAGTGGATGCCTTACAGGTCTTGTGAATAATTTTAGTTTACACTGCTTTTTCCGGACTACGTCAGCCATTTGCTGTGCCTTGATGTTTACGTCTGGCCAAGTCATTTGTACGGATTCATATTTACAGCCCTATAAATAATGATGACCTTCAGTTTCAGAAATAACCGGAGGCAAGTACAGAACTGCAGTCAGTACTTTATATGATCAATTCTGGTCCATCGGAGTAATTCTTCTTCCGGGGTTGGCAAGCTTTTTTTGGAATTGGTCTCACATTTACCTTGCGATAACATTTCCCACATTGGTTTTAATCATTCTATATCGATGGATACCAGATGCTCCCAGGTGGTTACTCAAGCACGATGACATTCAAGCAGTGGAAAAAATTTTGATACATTCAGCAGAGATCAATGATAGAAATCACTTTGTACCTAGCAATTTATTTGAGGAACTACAGGCTCTAGCTAATGTGATGAAATCTGAACCTCCTGCAAGTAGTTGGTGCCAGTTATGG
Source organism: Dioctria linearis (assembly GCA_963930735.1). Lineage (NCBI taxonomy): Eukaryota > Metazoa > Arthropoda > Insecta > Diptera > Asilidae > Dioctria > Dioctria linearis. The sequence goes on along the minus strand of OZ005741.1, from coordinate 76,720,642 downwards.
AAAGGTCCTCGAGCCAAGATTAATTTTGTGGCTGCACACATAGCGTGGGCTGTATATATTACAAATTTTATGGGGATGCTTTTGAACATTCGTTCATTTGGAAGGGAGTACTTGACGGTAAACACAATTATTACAGGTAAGCTATGTTTAAATATAAATTGGGATATTTCTTATGGTATTTTCCATGAATCATCTGCGATATACATGAGCTTCATGTATCTAAGTAATACTTAACTTAATGGATTTCCTGCTCCTTGTTTTTATTAACTTCATTAATAGTATAAAATTTCTAGTCCCCCCGCCCTATACACGCAGTCCTAGCTTTCCTTAATATTAAAACCAATTCTTATTTATTTACTTTATTTAATCAACAATGTCTGATTGGTTGTCTGACCATAATCCCTTAACTATGACATATCACTTATATCTTGAAATTCAGGCCATTGATAAACACTTTTGTTATAAAGATATCGCACAAAATGATATCAGATTATAAGACTACTGCTCTCTAATTCACATCTCCTTTATAGGGTCCTTAGGGTAGAGATTTATATAACTTTTTCAATCTCTTCCCTCATCCTTATGTTATTTGACCCGGACCGACATGTTCCTGTAGGATATCAGTTTATTCACGATAAAAGGCACCCTGAAATTTCAAGTTACATTAAGTCAGTAATTGTTCATAAGATACACCGAAGGCACAAAACCGATAACAACCAGCAACGCTTTGGCACTTGCTTCAGTAATAAAATTTCTAAGGCAAACAAGAATTTTATCGTAACTCTCCTCCCCCAAGGTGTTAGAAAAAAATCTTCGTCTTATTGGGGTTGGTAAAAGAGCACTGATTTACAACAAGAGCTTCAGGTTTTATATTAAATATGCCAATGAAAGAAGGTGAAATTTCTTATCATCGTGCTATACATTTTGTGACTCTCTTTCAGAAAATACGTGCCAGGAATAAAATGAAAGATTGGAAGTTAGAAAACCACAGCTGATTTAAGGTTCAGGGCTAATTACAGAATTTTGCACTTTGTTCCAATATTCGTGCTCCCGTTGTAAATCTAAATTTTGCTGCGATGTTGATGGTCATGATGTGAATGAATATTTCAACATTTTATAATACTAAGTAGGTACACCAGCACTTATTCTGCATGTGTAATCAACCAGCTTTTTAGCACTCAAATAGGAGTCATGGTTTTGAATTTTGAAATGTGTAGTATGGGTGCGAAGTTGCCAATGCGTACCCTTAATAGAAGTACTAAGTCTAATACGGTTTGGATGGTAGAAAAGTATGTCGATTTTATTTTATTTATTCTTCCCTCTAATTTCCGGTCCTTATACATATTTTCCTTGAGTTTGGCTGTTTCAAAAGTTGATAAAACGAAAACTTAACCTCTACTAACTTTTTTCTCCCGCAATCTCCTTGGGAGCATGAACCCTCTCCAACTTGCTTTTATCTTCTGCGTAAGCTTTTCTACTTTTGCATTTTTTTTATCTTTATTCTCCATGCGATTCTTCCTCTCACACTTCCCTGGTCAAGTTAGTTTTGACAATGAACTCACCTTATTTCGGGCAATAATATTTTTCGAGAAGATTTTCAGATCCAATAGAACAGAGGAGGATTACAACAGGTTCGAGTGGGAGTAGATGGCCAAGAAGTTACAAAGAGTTAAATTAATTCAGGTTTCTGTAATGCTAACTTTGTTTATGTATGTTGTAACGCTGTTTTCGTCGGAAAAGTTGAGGGTCAGCTCTAGAGAATATCAGAGTCCAAATGAAAAAATTCGATTTTGAGTAATTGTTTATAAATTCTTTTATTTTTTCTATTTAAGCCTAATACAGTTTGAATCTAATTTAATATTTATATGATTACACTTTTATTGGATTTGTTTTTACACACACTTTGTTTACACTATTATAAATGATTTGTCCTTTTTTATATGTCTCTACTTATAGTTTTATCCAGCTTTATCGCTTTTTAATCACAGATTTAATCGTCTTTAGAGGAGCAGATTTGATGTGGATATATAGGTACACATCGGAAGTGAATATATGTAGCCAAATACAGTAAGCAGTAAGTAATAACAGGTCTCATGAGATGTTTATACAACAGAAGCTTGGTCTGAGTTAAGAGGCCGTCCTTGAAGTTTATTATTGGACTAAGTAAGCTATATGCGAAATTGGCCTTGTTGATAGTCGCTTAAGCATGGTCATTGAATCTTAACAGCTCATGAAATTTGATTCCCAGGTATTTCGCAATTTGTGTGGGTTTTATTTTTCCCCTGTTGTAGATGGCTTCAATAGTCTTGGATTTTGCAGCTTGGCGGTTTCGCCCAGTGCCAAGTTTCCGAATAGTTTGGACATTTATTTTGATCCCCCACTTTCTGCGGTCGGAGTCTAACTTGTTAAGGTGCAGGTTTACTTTATTTGTAGCCAAATTTGGGCAGCGAGATTGGGCATACGTGAGGGAGTTATCAGCGTATAAGAGTGTTTTCCCATTTTCGTTTGGAGATTGGTCTGACTATAGAGATTGGAGCCTTGGGGACACCAGCTTCTATTGTCTTGAGTGATGATTTATGTTCTTCGAGTTCCACATAGAATTTCCTAGAAGTTAGGAAACTGTGGATTAACATATTTAGGTTTGGGGGGATCCCGAACTGATTTTACTTGAAAACAAGCCCTGCTGTCCATACTGAGTCGAATGCTTTTTCGACATCCTATTTAAGGATCTGCTTGCATCCGTATGAAACTTTAGTAATGGATGGAAGGTAGAGTGTTGTGGTTTGAAACCAAATTGGGAATCTTGGTGGATATTTTTTTCTTCACAGGTGTTTATAACGTATTGCTTGATGACTTTCTCAAAAAGCTTTCCGTGGTTTGAAATTAAGCAGATGGGCCTGAACTCCTTGATGTCTTTTTGGGGATGCGGAAAATGCGTGAAATTTTCCATTTTTCTGGGAAGAAGCAATTATTGATGCAATTATTGAAGACGGTTGCTAGGAAGTCAAGAGCTATTGGTGGAAGTTTTTAATAATTGCATTTGAAATTTTGTCAGGATCACTCGATTTTTTGGAGTTTATTGTCTTGGTTAAGACGAAGAGGTGCAGAGGATTGGTGAAAATATTTTGCTCTTCAGGATAGATTGCGGGGTTATCCGCGGAGAAGAGGGTTTGTGGTGTGGATTCATTTGCGTACAGAAAAGTATTAAGACTGCTGTTTACTTCCACGGAAAAGACTGGAGTAGTACGAATTGAGTTATCCTTAAAAGTGTCTTGAAAATATGATGCGAATGCATGACATTTTTCCTGTGGGAGAACTAGCGTTTCTTGGCTGTTCTTTATGACTTTAGGGAGTTTTGGCTTCCTGTAACAGACTTTCTTAATATTTTCAAAAGTCTGTGGGCCAGGTTTGATTTTTTCAAATCTTTTCCTAAACTGCTCATCGCAGAACAGTTTAGTTTGCTCATCGATGATAATCGATAATCATTTGACTTGGGGAGAATGGACTGGTAGGCCGCATTTTTTGAGTTAAATATTCTGTGATAAATGCGGTTTAGGATTTTTCGCAGTTTTTGCCTGTATTTATAAATACTTTGAAGATTTGCCGGAAGGTTTTTATAGAGATAGTTATTGGTGCTAGTAGTCTTTGAAAAGTGATTTATATTGCTCTGTAGGCAAATAGTGACTGCTGTGCATTCCATGTTACACAATTGCCTGAGCTTAACTTGTTCACATTTAAGCCCCTCGCGAATTAAGATGGCCGTGCTAAGGGAAGATTCAGTTTTGTTTGAGCGGGTGTCGAGAATTTCTCGAAAACTAGTTTGTGGCGAGGACTGAGATGTGTCTCTGAAAGAAGGACAAATATGGGTTTTTGTTCCGCAAGGAACGAATTTAAGGCTATTCTTTTATTATGCCTTACAAGAGAGTTGCAGTTTAATGCAATTATCTTCAATTTGCTTATAGGCTAAAGGAAAATTGAAGATAAGCACTTTATTCCGGGGGCTACGATCTTACTAAATCCGACAATTAACTGTGTCCCGACAGAGTTTAGTCGCATGTTGTTGCTGTAATGAACACATTTTGTTGCTGTAATCCTATGATATTTGAACAGTATGTGCTTCTGCTTACACTCGTTTTGCTCTGAAGTGATTAAATGGGAGAAACTCTTGCAGGATTCTCTGACATTTTTCGAAAAAATGAGAATTTTATTTGAAAGGAATTTTACATCTCCTTTCAGCATCTTGGCCAGAGCGAAATTTATCTTTTTCTTAAAAAAGTGAAGTAGTGTGATCCGATGTACATTATTAGGAATAGTTTGAGAGGATTTTGAGGGATTCAATAAGATTTTGTCGTTTGGGTAATCCTACGTTCTCTCAATTTTTGTTTTTAACTCGTTCTCTCAGTCGCACTACAAAAGTGCATAGCCAAGTTTTTTCGCCCATTCATGTAAAAGACGATAGTATATGACATTACCTGTTTCGGCCTAAAAAAACACGAAGAATTTCCAATTTTGTTCGGCTGTGTCCTATCTTCTTATTAGGTCATCTTTGGCTATAGTGGAAATGACTTTAAATCGCATAAATTCGTGCTGCTGTATTGGAGGTTTAAGCAATTGATTCTTGTTTGGGTAGGGATTTGTCAAAACCTTCGAGAATACTTCCCAAGCCATGAAACAAAAATCTGTACGTGTGCGTTGGGAGTCCGTTCTCTAAAATGTTCTATATTGATACTTTTGGAAAAGTGCCAAATATTGACTTTATGTATCCAGGAAAATAGTCTTCTAATAATTTACAGCTTGGTTCATTACCTTCCCAGAGGCTACACTTACTATATACCTTACTTAACAAATTAATAAAATAGTTTTGATTACAAAGTAACCTTACCATTTTACGCTCCCTAACTCTCAGCTGAGTAATAACTACATTTGTGCATGTTCAGCCAGATTCCGAATCTGTATTCAGCTACATTCCAAGGCATATAGAATACAAGCTTTTCCCATTACGAACCATGTTCCCCTATTAGGTGACGTAATATTGTGAAATATATAGGAAAGTACGGAGCACAATACTCTCTCTTCCCTATAAAAATTTACATACGTTAGTCACAGAATTACGTCACAGGCTATCAGCTGCAATGTGTCAAAATTTTAATGGGAATACCTTGTCTTCTATACTGCCGTCCTAAGAAAGAAAGTCACATCTCCATTTTAGTAGTTTTGAGATATTTAGCTTTTACATTTTTTAAGTTTGGCGCCTTAATATGAAATATTTTTGAAAAATTTCAAAAATGATTTCAAAAAATATTAGTTTATTCAATTTTAATTTGTTAACAAAATGCAGAAATTTTGATGATAAGGTAGAGAAACTGGATTTAGGACTTTTTTGCTTAGTATACACAACCAAAAACATTCATACATAAAACCAAATTATACAAATAAGTTGACACTTTTCTTACATGTGTTATAAATTTATTTCATAATAAAAATAACAATCGAATTCACAAAACAAAAAAAATGTAACAAGTTTCAAGAAGAACCTAAAATTATTTTAAAAAAAAACCAAAACTTTAATGCTTATAACTAAAAGTACTCGTACTAAGTACTAAAATTACTCGATTTCGTCGTTGGTTTCTTCGTTTACCATTTCTGGGAGAGATTTCCAAAATTGAATTCGGTTTTCAGGCAAAATATCTTCCAGTTTTTTCACGAGATCCTATTTTCGTTTAATAACTTTCCTAATCCTGATTTTATAGACGCAGCATTCAAGAAATTCAAGTTTGAGTAACTTGTGTCCATGAAGTTCTTTTTGTATAGCAAACAATTATTATATTTTATGAATTTGACTTCCACCATTTCATTTAAATAAACTCTCGGGATATTTTTTTAAAGTTTGTGTTGAGACGATTGATCCTTCCATTCAAAAAAATTTTCCACTTTCATTTATTATTTCAACCGAGTTACTTTTTTTAATACAATCTTTAAAATCTGTCATGTCATACACTTTTTTCTGTTTTTTCAAAGATTTTTCAACTTGGTGATGAAAGGCATCAGCTGATATAAATGTGTGCCCTGGTTCAAAAAAATTTAAGGACAATTTCTTGAACATTAAGTTCAGAGCAGTTAACTATATATATAAAAAAGCTAAACAATGCCCAATTTTTATTCTGAGCTGTACAATTGTCTAGCCAAAATATGAAATTTTTTGCATCTCTGCGAAGCTTGATTAAGCCATAAAATGTTGATATAATGTCTTGTTTGGATCTGCCAGAAATACCTTCATGCCAAATAGCTGCAACTGGTAGCATTTGTTTTTTCCCCAAAGGTACAAAACTTTCGTTAAATACAATAATTCTTGGAGTAAAAATAATTTCCTTAAACATGTCACACCGAGGAAGCATTATTACCTATTAATTAAAATAACACAAATGTACAATATATTTTAATTTTAAAATAGTTCTTACCTTTTGCAAATCCACAGAAACAATTATGCATTCATCCTTTTCACTAACATCGCAATCCTTTTTGTAGTTTTGTCGTGCAGCGATAATCCTCTCATTGTGAGTTCTCCAAATCTTACAATCTTCGCAATCAGCTTTTAGATTAGACGTAGTATGGTCAGTTTTCTTTTCGTGGTTGTTTCTTTTTTCACATGATCAGCATTCCTCATGACCCAATTTCTAAAATGAAATGTTATTTTCAGAAATAACTTTTCTATATAGTTCATAAAAAATATTTTTTTTCTCTTTTTCAATGTAATTTTTATGCATGTCTTTAATTGTTATATCGCTTGGCAAATATTTCACATTCGGTGCGTGCTCTCTTCGGTAATACGATATAGTTGGATGATAGCTTTCAATATGCTTTTTAATTGAGGTTTTAGCGAAAGCGTTATGTGATGTATGCATACCTGGTTTGTCATGTTTTGGGCCACAAGCATTAGGCTTCTTTTTTGATGCAACTATATTACGCACTACCCTATCATTCTTAGCTTCGAAGCCCAATGTGGTTAAAAACAATTTTTTACACACGACCACCTCGGTGGAATCTCCGCAAGTTAAAGTGTGTTTGACGGTAACTGACCTCAGAGTTGAATTTGATCGTCTCCGCTGAGGCTGCATAATGTTTATGTGGTTGTATATGTTCTCAGCGGCCCTTAATTCACAAAAATTTCTATTAATTATGACACGCTGCTCCTCACTAATTTCACCACACTCCTTATTACGACAGAGTCTATTGCAGCCTTTTTTAACATATAACTTTAATGTTTGCTGCTTCAGTTTTTCAGCCTTTTGATTTTTGGGAGTTATTTTGGATATTTTCATTTTCCTGGGCAATCCTTGTTTTGTCACTCCAGCTGATAATGTATTATTTGGATTTGCACCTGAAATTAAATTTTCTTCTACATCAGGATGAGACGATGTCGACGGTGATAGTTCCGGTATGTTTTGACCCGAAGGTGATAGTGGTTCTTGTAGCGGTGTAAACGTTGGATCATTATCGCTTTTGTCTACTTTTGCATTTTTTGTTTTATCTCCTAATAACTTCCACTCTTTTTTTTTTAGAGAGTTCGGAGATTTTAATTGCTAAAAGTGCAAGTTTTTACCGCGATCCTTTCTCTGTTTTATATATATATCATGTCATGACATTAAGTTAAATATAATTAAAAATGATTGAATATTACTTACCACTACTATGTAATTCCTATCTAAAAGAAACAGTTAAAATAATGTGTTCTGATGTTCTACAGAAACTAAACCTTTCACCTCAATAAATTTGATAAACTAAACTCAAATACGCAGTGCCACGCACAAAATTCTGATTACCTTTTGCACTTGTTCGAACATGATAGTGCCTGCAGAATTTGTGCACAATTATGTACAATGTGTGTCATACAAAGGAAAAAAGTCATATAATCCTCAATTTTCCTACGATACTAAGAAAAAAAGTCTTATAAGCAAAAAATTTTGTTCAATGTGTCTTTTTTCGTAGTAAGGGGCAGAAAAGACTTTTTTGTTTAGGAAACACATTAGACATGGTAGATATGACCATTTTGCTTAACGGTTTTCAGTTATTTGTAGTTGGAAAATGGTGTTTTTAACTTAAGATATAAATCAGAAACGGTTTCACGACTCCGAATCTATCCCTAACTCAATTTTTGAATTTTGGCGATTATGACTTCCTTTCTTAGGACGGCAGTATATACCTTGGTACTTTCCTACACAATCACGATAGTACGCTACCTAATGATGTGGAACATGTTTCGTAATGGGAATACCTTGTCTTCTATAGGTATACCTTGGCTAAATTCGATATCATAAGCCCACGGCATGCCATAACGGCACAGCCACATATACAATGATTACTCAGCTGAGAATTTTTGTTTGAGGAATGGCAGTCAATTGGTTGAGATAAATGTTTTTGAAATAATTTTGTTAGGAAAGGTATAAAAATTTTATTTCGGTTCGGAATGTAAGAAAGCAAGCTTAAGATTATCAGAACATCATTTTTCTGTATGATTAGTAGATGGGCAGTTAACAAAAAATAACCGGTTATCGGTTAACCGATTAATTTCTGCAAAGGTTAAAACCTAACCGGTTATAATAAAAAAAATAATCGGTTTGGCCGGTTAACCGAACAAAAATACAATCAATTTTATTTTTATAATTTATTGTATTTTATTTTATATCTCCCAATATTTTGTAGGTAAAGATCCATGAAAAATTATTTCATTAAGATGAAATCCACTTCTGTTGTCAGTACAAACATTATTAGATGCAAATACTACTCTCTCAGAGGAAACCAATGATCCTCAAATACTCAAATATTTTAAAGCTATTTTGTATGTAGCTGGAAAAGCATTTTTACTATCAAGCCAGTACTGATTTGGATCTGAATTTTAATTTATGACGGATACGTCTGGCTTCTTGCCTATATTTGATATTTTTGTACCGGAAAATGTGAGTTGTTTCATTACTACGTTGTACCTTCCTTTTGCCTTCTAATTATTTCTTTCTTTACTGCATCCGCATGCTTTACATAAAGAGGTTTTTATTATTTTATAATCTTTTACAGGATTTCTTCTGTTTATTAAGGATGTATTACACCTTTTCATAATTTGAAAAATTCCCTTTGCATCCACTTTATGATTATCTGCACTTCACTATCTGGATTATGTGCTGTATTAACAATTAAAAAAAAAACATTTCAAGAAGGCATGCATTTTTATTTCCAGCTGTTTTTGTTTTCATGGAAATTCAACAGATTTCTTTACCGTTTGTACCCATGCCATGAAGAAAATCCAGAAATTTATGAATTATGGATGGAGCGCCCATTCACTGAAAATCTGTATTATTTTATGTATAATAATACACAATTATCCAGAAACTAGTTAGCGAAAACTACTGACTTTATGTTTCTCGCAAACGAAAGCAATTTTGAAGTGCAAATACTTCTTTCAATTGTGCGTAAACACATTTTATACAAAATTCTCTGCTTAAATTCTGCCCATAGGCTGTCATTTTTATCTGTTCGGTAAACAATATAAAACAAATATAAACAATAGAATAATTTTTCATGAGGAAAGTACTGATACACATCAGCAAGAATAACCGCGAAAAATAACCTATCATCCGGTTTAACCGGGCGAAAATAATAACCTATTTTGAGCGGTTATTCTGCTTCCGGTTAACCGGTTATTCAATTAATCGGTTATTTTTGCCCATCCCTGGAGAGCTATTCAAATCAAACTTTTGTCAGTTTTACATAAGAACACTGTAAATATTTTTAGAATGTTAGGACTCGATTGGGACTCTCATGTGGTAGTGAGGGAATCTGATTTCATGGCTTGTGAAGTATTCTCGAGGGTTTTGGATTTGTACATATATATATATATATATATATATATATATATATATATGTATGTAGCTGCTTGACTTGACTTCGTCGCCTCTTATAAGCAAAACACCAATAAATCTGATATTTTGGGGTTGCCATGTCAGAACTCCTAATTATCAATTATATTTCTAAAGTTTCCGAATTTTTAAATGGGGATATTGTAAGTTCGTTGCAATGTATATATATTTGCGTTCTATTGAGAGGCCATACCGGATACCTAGAAATGTTGAGTAGTTATACACAATAGGAAAGGGCAACCAAAACTACTTGTATTTAAAAAAAAAATCTGTGTAATATGCAGATTAATGCATATATTATATGTATTCATTCTTTCATTCTTCAACCTTCGAGACTATTTTCATTATACAAAAAATTTAATATTCATTAATTCATTACATCATGAAGTTGAAGTTTTGGTACATACGGTGAACATGAACTACCGGAAACTTTTGTAGCGATATTAGTGTCAATTTGTGAAGTTCTAGAGGGCTAAGGCCAATTTTATTATAAGGTGAGAAAAAAAATATTTATTTTTAATCTTGTCCAATAGTGGACTCGAACTTGAATCGTAAAAATAAAAAGTTTTTCTAAAAATTCCTCGATTCCAAAGACACTTTTATTGATAAATTCAGCACCACAAAGCGATAAAATAAAAAGATTTTTCACCTCAAGTAAATATTTGTGTCGCCAATTGTGTTTGTAGATAGAGTAGATGGTCCACAGAAGGCTTTATCTTGTAAAAGAAAAATTTTTTCCATTAGGGAAAAGGTAAATAAAAGAGAAAAGAAAAGACAGATTAAAGCAAGTAAAATAATTTATATGATGTAAAAATTTGCAAAGCAGTCGTTCGTGTTTGAATCACATAAATTCGAAATACATTTTATGCAAACGATCTAAGTATCCGAGTCTGATAGTATATGTGTTTTTTTACCCCAAAAACTTCGGCCAATTGTAACGGCCATGACCTTTTCGTCATTAAAGAAATATCTAATTTGGCTGTATCTCGGGAACTAGGGGTTATTCAAGAATCATTAGTCAGGTGTATTTTAATTCCAGACTCTGGTTGAATGATTGTTAGAACAAATAATTTATTTTTTTTATGTCATTTTTAACAAATGCACAAAAAGAAAAAGACAGAAAAACAAATTTTGATTTCGCAAGAAAACCCGATAAATTACTGTCAAGCGGAAACTAAGCGCGAGACTCATAAAGGAAACCGCACACTAAACGTTTTTTTTTTGAAGAAAAATAGAATAAACAAGAAAGCAAATCGAGCTTCGGTCATAGCTGATCACATATATTCTAATGTGCTTGATTTTGTTGACTGATAACGATAAGGGAAATGGGTTGCTAATCGACTGAGGGTCAAATTTAAATAATCATGACCGGTAATCGAGAATGGGAAAACTTGTCCACAAATTAGAAATATAAAAGTTCTGGTATGGTATATGTTTCTTGTGTAGGTGCGCGCAAAATTGATAAAACCTTTGAAGTAACCTGTGTATATAATCGACTAATGGAATATTCTTCAGTTTTTGGTATTTCTGTTCTAGAATTTTTGGCTAAAAGTCGACGGTAAGGAAAAGAGCCCAGGTAACGCTATCTGCTCCATGAGACAATATGAGAGATTAATGTGGTTCCTTATGCTCCTCAAGCGTTTCCGGATATATTATTTTGTCACATGTACTCTGGGGAGTGAAAGCTAGCGTGAAGCATCTCACGGCATGGCCCAGCCCGAGCCAACTCGAAATTCTATTTACCAACCTAATTTCCATTGATGAGCTAAAGCTACCAAGAGAACAGTAAAGAAGCGGAAGCAGATCGCAGGAAAAACTAAAATAATGGGATACGTAACGGCAAATACATAGTTCCCGTTCATTTGACCATCACCTAAACAAAGCAGTTGGAGCTCCAAGATACGTTGGTGCACCTTAATTTTAGTTTTTTTTTATACCACCTACATATATTCACCTATAGTAGTTGATATTTTAGTAGCAGGGTTATTGAAGAACAAAAAAACTAACAAAAAATAGTGAAGAAGGGCTTTCAAGAGAAGAGGAAAATAAATCGACACGGTTGGATACAGACGCGAAAGTTGAAGATGAATAAATAATTTTTATTGTCGTGTTAGTTGCCCCTATTCTTGCCCTAACCCCACCCCATTTGAGTCAAGGATGTCCAGTACTTTCATTAGGCTCATGAGAGCTAGAATTAATAGATTAATAGTAAGGTTAGGGGGCTAGCTTAACCATAGTGCTCAAGGCTGGACAAAGGCAGCAGGGCTGAGGAGGATATTACCAGCTTCGTCCCAAGTAAGACGTAATATGCTCTAGCGAGATCCTTCTTTACTATATTATTATACAGTTTAAGCATAGCATTTGAGGTGTTAAGCCCTGGAGAAGATCCCACCAAAACCATGAGCTTTAGCCGGCAACAGCCTATGCTGGTCCAGTAAATAACTCGCACCTTTCGGTTTATATTACGATCCCGTGGGAGCCCAGATGAGTCATAAAGCTATCCAGATTGCGTTACACAATGACTAGTTTGGTAAAATCGAATTTCCAATTCTAGTTGGTTAACTGACTGCGATCTATTAAGCTCTTTCTTAGTTTTGTGAAGTATATTGGCCACAGATGTTCTAAAACTCGGATGCTCTTCGGTTGGTCGTATATTTTTGGATGAAGAAGATCGGCATTAACAGAAGACATGTCTATAAAGTGTTAAATGCGTTTAGATAAATCCAGTAAGGATCTAATTGCATATCCATGAGATCTATACTACTTATATTATACAGGGTGTTCCGAATTAGGATGGCCATATGAAATGAGGCGATAGATCTCGAAAAGAAATGAAAAAAAATTTATGGAAAGGGTGTTGTAGTTATTTCGTAAAAGAATTCCCATTTTTCTTAACTTTGTTCTGGTGAAAACCTTATATTCATAAAATGGGATTCAGGTAAGGCCTGTACGTTTTACGTTATGATTTGAGCCCGGTTAAGTATTTTTGAGTGCAGTGAAGACTGACTTATGGAGCACCGATTGGGCTTGCTTTTGACTTGAAAAAAATAAAAAAATAATGGGGTAAAATATCGCGATAATTTCGTTTGAATTCGCAAAAAAATATTTTTTGAATCAAATTTTGGGTTTTGAATTCCTATAGCTCCGAAGACATTAACAACAGGAAAACGCATTTCACATCTACTTAATTTGATCTACTTAATTTGATTAGCCATCGACTAGAAGAAGACTCATTCCGATATCTTAAAAAAGCTAGGAGATATTGGGAAATATGTTGAAGCACTTACTCAGTACTGGAAAAAAATTCAAACCCCGTACCTCCCAGGGGGTGAAGATAGGCCCACTCCCATAAATTGTTTTTCATTTCTTACCGAGATCTATCACCTCCTTTCATATGGCCATTCTAATTCGGAACACCCTGTATAGCAATTGTATTCTAAAAAATTACTAACAATTTAAATAGTAATTAGTCTAAGTACCCCTTGTTTTCCCCACAATTATGGACTGCGATTTTCGTGCTTAGTTTCTGAAGCAATCGTTTCTTAAAGTTAAAATAAAATGTAGCAAGAAAATAAATTGAATTGCAAACTCAGTCAAAAATTATAACTAAGAATAAATGGTAAATAAATCGGAACCGTTCAAAAATACCAGCAATAGCTAATTTAAACTTACTAGTAAATTGTGAAATACTAGTTCAAACTTTATTTATACCAAAAGTCGCTTCAACTCAACTTTAAGCTTATTTGTGTTCGCCCAAGCCTTCTGACTTTTATATGAAGGGAATTCCGAACAAAAAAGAAAATGCTTGGGAAACGGTAACGTTCCCCAACCAGGGACAGGATTTTCTTACTTGGAAGATGAGAGTTCTTTGGACAATTAACTCTCCATTGTGAATTCTGTAACTAGGGGAACTTGTGTTGAGAATTACCAAATCCACTAAGGAAAAGTAAGAAAAAAATTCTCAATTCACAGTATTGTAGGTAGGTATTTACCTAGGAAGTTTTCATATTAAATTATGGTTTCAATGCATATCTTGGCTATATTTGAAAAACAAACTATTAAGATCCATGCAATACTTACAGAGATATATGGATTTTGGTGCCTTGAACTTGTAGCGGGTACTAAATTTTAAATCACGCAAAAAATGGTCGATTTGGTCATCTTCCAGTACAGAAAAGGTGCTATAAATTTTTTTAATATGCACTTAATCTCTTTGGGGCTCGGTGGGTTAAAAACGATCCCACTTTTTGCTTAGCTCTTTATGCATGGTGGGATATATTTTAACCCACCTCGGAAAGTTGAAGCTAATCATGGTCATATGGTTTAATATCTTATATAAAGTTTTTCATTCAGCTGGCAATGCTATGCACCAACGGTAAATGCGTAAATAGTGGAAAAAAAAGAAATAAAAAACGCATCAGTAAGTTGTGTGTGCTGCTGTGATTAAGGTTGGCGCATTGTGTGATGCAGTGAATTTTTGTTGTTAATAACGGTAGTTGTTTCTTTTCTTAAATTTTATTATGAGTGAATAAATTGCATTATAATAAAAAAAAACATGTTATTTGATATTTTATACTAATTTTCAAGCTGTGAAGTGGTGGGACTATTTGTATCCCACCATGCAAGTTATTAAAAATAATAAAATAAATTGAAAATTCTTTTAAATTATTTTTTTGAAGAAATACCGTCAGATCCTGAATCAGGCGCTGATGAATCAAACACTGATTTTAGTGACGATGAAGACCTATTTATTAGAGCCCGGAGTATGAAAACAAGATTCATGTCTAGCTTAGAAGATGATGCGAAAATGAAGTAGTTGAAGTTGCACAAAGTAAGATGATTAGACAATGGAGTAAAAATGGCAAACCAACATCACCTGGAATATTTTCTTCTAATTCTGGACCAGCTCAACACATCATCGATCTTCAAAATCCATCACCTTATGACATTTATTGCCAATTTATATCTTATGATATCATTGATTTGATTATATTTCAAACAAATTTATACGCAGAGCAAGAGGGAAAAAGATACACTCAAACTTATGATAAAGAAATTCGAACATTCATAGGAATAAATTTTTTAATGGGACTTAATAAACTTCCAAGTTACCGTGATTATTGCAGTAGTAAACCATATATGAGAAATGAATATATCATAAGCTAATGAGTGTAAATCGATTTGGATGGATCCTGTCTCACGTCCATCTAAATGACAAAGTATTATTGCCACCTAGAAACAGTCCTAATTGCGATACACTCTAAAAAGATAGACCTTTCCTGAACAAGATAGGAAACAATTTCATCAAAAACTTTCATCTCAGTGAAAATTTAGGCATTGATGAATCTATGATAAAATTTAAAGGACGTAGCAGCATCAACAATATCTTCCCAAAAAACCAATTAAAAGAAGATATAAATCTGGCTACTGCTACAAATTTGATAGATATACAGGCAAATTAGCAATACAGTAACACAAAATCATGGAGAAAAAGTTGTCGGCGGACAATTATTTTACTAGCGTTACTTTAATGGAAAAAAACAAGGAAATTTTTACCATCGTTCGCTTCTCACAAGAGCAAAAAACGAGGAGAATATATGTCATTTGTTAGTAACACAGGAATTAATGCCATAAAATGGATTGATAACAGGGAAGTATATCTCTTATCTAATTATCATGCTCCAAATCAGGTGGGAACAGTAAAGGGATAGGATAAAACTGGGGATAATATTTCAGTTGCTTGTCCCTCGTTAATTATTGATTATAATGCGAGCATGAATGCAGTGGATAAATTTGAACAGCTATTATGCTAATTATAAACTAATTATAAGCTAATTATAAATGCATACTGTTCTATTTTTTGGATGCAGCTGTTGTTAATTCATATATTGTTTCTAATCAATTGGGTCAAAACATTGAGCTGAAACATTTCAAGGGCCAGTGCGCTGAAGGGTTTGTTGCCCAGACTTTAATTGATAAAAATGCACCATTAACATCTGGACTTCCACTCAAGTTAAAAAAAGCGAAACCCACTGTTTCATGGGAATTACGAGGAAAAGACTCGAAACATTTGCCAGAACGTACCACTCGGAGAAGATTTGCGTTGTGCAATACAAAAAACAAAAGAAAATCGTACTTCCTGGTGCTGTACTGTCTGCAAAGTTCCACTTTGTATTGGTAAAAAGCTGTATTTCAAAGAATATCATTTAAGGCATTAGTTGCATGGTGAGATTATATATGTCCCACCCTGTAAAAAAGACAAGAAATATTATTATTTTTTTTTCTTTCTTATTTTGAGTAATGTTAAATTATCGAAATGAATGTTTTTTCCATTTTTTTATAATAAAAACAATTCTGTGCAACTAGGGTTTTTATTTCCTTTAACATCGCCTCAAAGAGCTCAAAGAGTGAAAAATCGCATGTACCTCCACTTCAATTAATTTTTGAGTCCAATAAATGATTTCGGAGATAACTGTTAAAGAAGTGAACTAATTCTTTTAAGGTTGAAAAATTACCGTTTTATGGAAACATTTTCAATTCTCGGAAGAACTGGTAAGTCGTGGAAATTGACTTCCCATAAGAAAATGTTCACAACAGAGAACTAATGGATGTTAAAGATAGAATGGTTGAATATAGGAGCTGAGGTATATATTACTCAAGTGTAAGAAAGCCGTTTATCGGTGATAAAAATTCAGCTATGAAATTTAAAGTAGTCAAAAGCTAGACTACTCGAGTACCCTCTTCTCTCTCTTTAATTTTATACCAAGCATTACAAATTTTGTGTGGTACGACCCCCCCCCCCCCCCCTTCCTTCCCCTAAATCTATCAGAAAGTCGAATTACTCTACGATCCTCCCACATAGAGTTGGACAACCGTCAATATTGCGAGAAAAAAATTTACCGCAAATTACGGTTAATCGAAATAAACCCTGCCCGAAATACCGGTAATTTCCGTTAATCCATTCTCATTCTTATCCCCGCACCTTCCCCGCACACTCCCCGCACCCTCCCCGCCAAACCCCCTTTCCCTTTACATATTCACCCACCTTAGTTCCCATGTTTTTGATACGACATACATTCCTTTTCATTCTCCCGTTATTCCGCAAATACTTAAAAAAGCTACCCTTTTACATCCACGAAAACTACTCTTCTAAAAATAATTTCAATTTATCTCGATGTGGGGAGGTAATAAATCCATATACCTTGAATATAAAAAAAAAGCCCCAACTCTATTATGCTGATACCCTCCACATTTCTCACGTTTTCCCTAACTCCCCAAGGATGTTGAGAATTGCAAATGGAGAGTTAGGGAGTTTTAATCGGCAATAACGAACATTCGCATATTTCAAACTCCTCAAATCTCCGTGTTGCAGAATCCGGCCCAGATAACGTACAAGAGGAGTATTTAATGAACATCTAAGCATACTTGAATTAATAAATAAATCTTAGGCAATCATTGAAAATGTTGATTTTACGATTACAAACCGCATCAAGTCGCGAATAAGTTTAGAATAGATTACTGCCAGAACATAATCAAACAAACCCGCGTGGACAATATGTACAAACAAGAATTAACTTCTCCAATACAAAAAATAATGAATGAGGTAAATTTATCGATAATACTTTTATTCGGAAATATTCTCTGCTCTTACTCTTTGATATTATGTCAAATGCACAATGGCAGATACTTTTTGATATGACAATTGTGAATGATTCGCTCTTTTTGCGTATTTCATGTCAAAGAAAAACAGCCAAAGAAGCAAAAACGTCAAGAGATGGAATAATGCCACAGTAAGGAAAGCAACAACAAGAAGTACAGGTGTCTATCATTAAAAAACTGATTATAGGTAGCGTGCAAATATAACTTATACATAGCTACGAGGATACTACTTAAGTAGTATAAGTATTGTGTAAAATTTCTGGAAACTTATAAATTTTTATAGAATACAGAATGCTGTTGAGTCAACACAGATAATTGCTTTCATGATATTTTCAAGTAATTAAGAATATGTTGTGAGCAAGCCCAAGAAACAATTTTTTTTATATAGCAGTAACCGTAAGGTTTCCATTACCAAATTATATAACCTAAGTTATATAGACTAGTACTCGAAACCTCTTTGTAACTACTATATACCCTTTATAGAGCTTAAATGGAGGATAATATAAAGGCTATCGTGGCTTGATTTAGGTAACGTTACAAATTAAAAATTGTATAAAATGAGTAACCAAAACATTCTGGTTACCTTAATATAACTTCTTATATAACCCCAATATAACCCAGGGTGCTCTCGATTGATTTATTTTGGTCATAGCAGTGGTTGCAGTAATGTTTCGGTTACCTTTATAAACCTATCTTGACATAGAATTTTGATATTTTTTTTATAATGTAAGGGTTTAATATTTTTACATCTTAGAATTACAATTTTTCGGCTTGTACGTAGTGAAATTCAATTGCAATTAGAATTTTACTGTGAATATCATCATAGATACTAAGAAATGCACACCGCTCCAGAAATAAGCAATATTTAATAATTTTAATTAAATATGACAAAATTTAAAATTTTCATTTAGGTGATATAAATTCATAAAAGTAACATTACATAATTTAGAAGTGTTATATATATTTTCTTCATATAAAATTTAAACGGAAGCCATATATCAGCAATTTAAAAAATAGCTTAACCGACATTTTCTTTTTTATCTGCAATGTACAGAGGAAAAAACTTCGGCTTGGACCTAAATAAACGAATTATCATTATAAAACTTCAAGTAGTTTTATATAAACTTTGGCTCTATTATATAAACTGAATGGCCCTTATAAAACTTCTAGAAATATTATATAAACTATGGGAACTACCATGCCTCGAAAATGGTCCTTATATACCCTTTAGTCATATATGTAATTTTTGGTAATGCTATATATCTTATAGCCACAAAAAACAGACGTTAGTGTTCCTATATACCCTTTGGTTATATTGTGTTATATAAATAAAAACAGTTTTATAATGGCTCCATTCGACACTAAAAGTAATTTGTTTTTATAACGATCACCGTAGTTACTAAAGGGCCACCAAAAATTTTACGATATTTTATAGTGGGAATATGTATTGCCGAAAGTTCCCAAATTTTATTTAGGTCACCTAAATTACTGAATGTTGTCGAGTTATATAAGGGTAACCACGGATACCGCAATAAACACTTATTACCAATAAGTTATATAATGTGGTGATCAAAACAGTTATAAAACTTTCTTATATACCTTCTAGTAATGGTTACTCTAAGTTATATAGACCGGTGATGGAAACATTTACTTACTTCCACGATAACCATTAGTAACCTTAAAAAACTCTAATACAACTACGTCACCAATTGGTAATATTATAAAAAACTTACACATTTTAACAGGGACATACTTTTCAAACAGATTAGTAAGAAGCAAGTTAAATGTAGACACGGTGGTTTACAGAGACAGAGTTAAATATCGTGTCCTAACACAAGGATGTACATTCATCTATTAGAGCTGTGAAAAATTTATTCATTTTATCAAATAAACGGGTCTCCATTGTCGTCACCAATTTTTCTATAGCAGCATCTGAAACAGCTGCAGAGCCCGGACTATCCAAATGGCACTTACCGGCCTTATGCATTTCGATTGAAATACTCTCCTCAGACTTTGTACATCAAGATGGTAACTTCCCTTCCTTCCATTTGTGGACAATTAAAAGATCAGCTCACATACACCAATGCAAGTGCAGCACAACACAGTTAGCAATCATCCGATTAATTTAAAAGAGCTTTAAATGAACTTCTGCATTTATGCACTAGAGTTTTATGAATAAACGAGTGAAGCAATGATTAATGCTTAAAACACCTGAGCAGATAAAACTTCCACGTAATGAAACTACTGAAATGCCGATTTAATGGTACTAATTACGGGAGCTGGACTGAAACACGTCTGTTATCTAGCGTACATCACTGAACACCGAATACTAGAACAGACGCGGAAATTCACTATCACAGTAGGCTCATTTGCTTTTGGAACGCTAACGCTAATGACCATCATCTGACAGTCCGGGAAAGCAAAACGCTCCCTTTATAAGATTACACAACAAATCAATTTCGCTGAGAGAAACGCATCCAGTTTAGCCTTAAACGTAGGCAGTATAAACGGAACTTAAAACAAATACCAAAAAACCAAGTCTGAAAATGTAAACATATTACCCGACAAAGAAGCGGCCGAATTTAAAATAACAACTGATAACGTCATTAAACAAAACCGTGAATTTAAGCACAAATTTAGCTAACATTAACATTAATAATGATCCAACCAAACAAATATCCAATTAATAATTAAATCGTATTAATATTTATTAAAGTGTGAAACTCCAAGTCGCCTGCAAAATAAATTCTTCAGTTCTTAAGTCAAGGGGTCAAAGGGGAATGCGCAGTTTTCATACAACATGAACAGACAGATGCTTTGTGATAACTCAATTCAATATACTTTATTAATAATGTTAACTTCAATTCAGCGGACGGATGTATTTTGAGCGAACTATGACTGTGCCAAGTCCAAAAAAAGATACATAGAAAAAACATAGAATAAATAGAAGAAAGTATCTAAAATCCAAACATTTACAGACCCCAATAAACCGCCCTAATACAACCCAACGGGAAAAACAGAAACATCTTCGATTGGAAGCAATCTCGAAGAGCTTCGTAGAAATTTCCTTTGAAAGCTTTTAGGAAACTTTTCATGAACTGTGTCAATTGGATGAAAATAAATGTGTGGTATTCCAAAGAAGCACAATGGAAAAAAACAGAAAATTCTCCATCATTCTAATGACATGCAATGGTTAAAAAGATACGAATAGGGATACGGAGAGAGTGTGCGTTTTCAAGCTTCAAAACATTGCTGCTTCATGACTTCATGTATGCTTTCATTTTCCGAACAATATGTATTTAAAACTACGTCCATGGAAACCTAAAAATCCAAAACTTAATAGTCCAGTGACGGTGTTTTACGAAAGACTTACCAACGAAGTTTTAAAAACCAGTATTAAAGACGAATTGCCCACACTGAAAAGACAATTGCATATGGCATGTCCGCTTCTGTCTTTAAGACATGTCTTAGCTTTGGCTTGTATTGTGTTTTATGTGAAAACTAGATGGCGCTTACTAAGTTTTCATTTAACATTTGTCTTCATAAATGTCTTTAAGATAAGTGTTCAGATGAATTTTTAAGAAAAGGCTTCAGATCTGTATTTAAAATTAGAATTATAATGAACTCAGCACACGCATCGGTATGGCTTGTTTCCCATGACTTTGCTTTTGTTTTCTGTTAATAACAACAACCACGTACAGCGATGAATGCGCAACCTTCACTTTAATTACACTTTAAGACCTGAGTTACAGATATTCCGTTCAATAAATTAAGTTTTAATTTATTTTACTTTGAGAAAAAAAGCATCTAAGACTGTAAATAGTGGGTTCGCATTATTGTGAGCATCTTCCCAATTAATTCTGCAAAGAGGCTCTCTCTTTCTTCATATAAAAGTAAAACATGACTGTAGTGATTTATCTTAAAATACACGGAAATTTCACGCAAATAACACACAACTTAAGAAGCGTCATCAATATTTTACATATTGGACGATCTTTATTTACTTCACTAATAGATGTCTCCCAGCCGGAAATTGTTTCACTTTCTTGCGCATGTATATTTTATGGAATTGTCTCATTGAAGATACCATGCAGACATGTTACTACAGACGTTTACTTCACTGGGACTGGCGTACTTCTCACTGGTTGAGACAATACCCATACAACAGCAACGGTAACGGCTATGATAAGGATCTTTTTTTTTGTATCCGATTGCGAAACGGGTTTTTGTGTTCGATTCAGCTAATTGTCTTTTATAATTCATAGTCGATTTTTTTTTAATAATAGAAGGATTCTATTTTTTTGTTTATTTGCGCAGTCATAGCTCGCTCAAAATATATTTGTTCGCTAATGATTTTCAACACTGAATTGAAATAAACATTATTAATAAAATATATTGAGAGTATTGTTACGCGCAACAAAGTGACACAAGCAACATCTGTTGGAAATGGAAGCAACTTTAGGTTAGTGATATCTTAGTAAACTATGGGTTCGGAGAATAGAATTTACGGGAAAGTTCTAGGATAATTAGTAGAGTATAAATACGACGCTTCACACATCCAGGAGGCGGAGTTATATTTCAGACAGTGAAGTCAACGAAGTAAACTATTTGGATTGCGATAATTAGAAGTACAGTACTAGCGATAACTATAAAGAGTTGATTTGATAAATATTTGGAAATGTAATAAAAGTAAACAGTGAAGTTAAATCAAAGAAGAAGTTGTTAATGATATCTGAATTATTGTGTTTTAAATAACGAACAAACGCCACGCTCGTAACAGTATCATGAGGCATCTTTTAAGAGATCTATCACGTCTGTTCACGGCTGTTCATTTTAGGCTTAAAATAGGCATTCTCATTACTTTATGCAAAAATCGACATCGAAGTAACTTAATTCCTGATAATTATAAAATTTTCCAGGTAAATATCTTATATATATTTTATATGTATACGCACACAAGTCATACTTTAATTAATATGGAAAATTGTTTCAGCACTCATTGTGATAATAAAATTAGAAAACTAACATGACAATAGGGGCGACAAATGGCAATATCCACAATTTACCTATTTGCATTAGATACAGCTAAGTATATATTGAGCTTACATTATTTCTTCTGTAAGTTAGATCTAGAGCTAATAAAGACAATCGTGTTTAGTATACCGGAAACAAGTATCTATGTATATAGCAAATTATAGTACGTTCATATGATATCCAATAATAGAAATGTAAAGTTATGTACCTACTCATTAACACGATAGTTACGCATATCAGTATGTCAGACATACCGGAAGGGAAGTATTAACAGAAATTTTATAAATTTATAAGCCTCACGAAAATACTTTAACTTTTACTGGATATAGTTATAACATGACTGATTACGAGTATCATGAAGTGTATTTATTTGGCTAAAAACTGACCTATATCCGTTATAACTACAATTCAGCTTCACAAGAGAGGTGTAAAAGGTGAAAAGTAAAGTGTTAAAACTGACCCCAGTATTAGGTTGGTTGTAATAGGGGGTCGGGCTTTATGTTACACACATAAATAAACTTCAAAATTTGTATAAAAATAATGGTTGCATCCTTAAGACAATTACAACTCTATGCTGTTGCGCACACGACGGGGATATCGTTGTGGTGTGTATAAAATATGTAGAAACAAATCAATAATAATAACAAGCAAAAATAATAATAATAAATAAATGAATCAAAAAGAAAACAATAAAATAAATTTTGTGAAAGTCAAACAAAATACCGAGCTCCAGCATTGTACACCGCATTCATACATTCGACGTACCGCATCCACTTTTCTTCAGATCTGCTCTACTCTTGCTATAAAAATTCATCCGCATGTAGATCAATTTTCTCTTCTTATGGGTTTTTTTTCATATTATTAAGCCAAGCTCAGAGGATACCCTATGATGCAAATCACAGCATGACAGGAAGGCGATAGGGAAAGGATTAGGGGACATGAGAAAAGTGGCGGATGTGCTAATGTATGTCATTCTTGAATCTTCGCAGATAGTAAACCCGAGGAAAAACAGATGATGGTAGACTCTTTCACATTTACACCGTCCAAGGTAATAAAGAATCACAGAATTTTACTGTACGGTCGAAAGTATTTTGAAGGGTGAAAGGATGTGCGCGGCTTGCAGAGAGAGTATTACGTGCAGGAATTAATCTACAAGCAATTATTTCATTGGAACATTGACCATGCATGTTAGGAAAAAGGAGTGAAGGGCATCCAACATTGCGGCGGTCCTCGAGTCCTCTTTTTTGGACAATATCCAATGAAGCTAAGGCTGTACGGCCAGCCCCAGCCCAGATGTGAGAATTGTATTCCATTCTAGGTCTAATGTAGCACTTGTAGAGGAGCGCTAGATTTGACGGGCTGAAATATTTCTTACACCTTTTCAGAAATCCAAGATAGTTTAATGCTTCTTTGGCAACAAAGAAGATGTATTCTGTCTATTCAGTTTAATTTACTGAAAATATTAATGCAAAGAATGCTTAGTGACGGTGAATCGGAAATTAATGCTCCACCAAATAAAATGGGAGTGGTTAAGGGATGGTGGACGCAATTCGCTTTGCCCCAATTGTGGATATTCTAAAGATCGTTAAGCCTGAGTTACAATTTGGCGCTGTCGCTAAACCTGCCAAAATTTAAAATGTATGAAAGTACTCAAGCGTAGGTACAGTGTGTCGCTAAGGGTTTTGCTGACACCGGTCGAGTTGCTTAAAGTTGAAAATATTTGAACTTGAGACGCACAACACCTGGACAGCTGGAGTTGAGCTAATTTAATTCTGTAGAAAATTGAAATTGTGAGTGAAAATTGTAAGTTTTAAGTAATGCCACAGTATTTAATAACTAGTTAATTTATTTATTTCCGATTTAATGATTTTATTTAAAAATGGAACGAAAATTTAACACATGTTAGAGCGTCATCATTTGAACAGCATAAACAACGGGCACTGCGTCCGCATCAGCAATATTATTCGCGACCGTTTCTCGTGACAGCGTCATATTGTAACTCAGGCTTTATTCAATGATCTAGTCATGCCATCTCGTTTTACACATGCGGGATTCCCTCTGAAGTCCGCAAGAGTATTATAGGAGTAAGTGAAATCAAGGGTACTGTCATCGACAAAGCTATGGATGGGATCATTAATGAAAATTTGGAAGAGAGACGGAGAGATAACAGAGCCTTGGGGCACACCGCCATCTAATACAACACGTATTTGGCGACCAGATAGAAAACTTTCAATCCATAATAGAAGAGGTGGAGAGAGACCAAGTTAAAGTTTGGCTAAAAGGGCAGAATGCCTGAAAAGCCTTTGGAATATCTAAAGCAACGATTTTGGGTTCATCAAATTTCTGGAGGCTACGGTTCCAACGTTCGGTAAGAAAAGTCAACAAGTCTCCAGATGAGTGTCCAGTCCGGAAGCCATATTTGCGATCTTTGACCTGTTGATGAGTTTCTTGATACTTCGTTAATTTTAAATTAATGATAGATTAAAAGACATTTGAAAGAATCGAAGTGATCTCAATTGGTCGATAATTTAAGGGATCGCTACCCTCTATTTTTTTTATAATAGGCTGAAAGTGAGCTAGTTTCCAAGCCGTTGAATAGATTGCTTTCGAATAAAACAATTGGAATAGTTTGCGAAGGGGTTTACCTAAGAATGAGGAGTAGCTTTTAATTAACAGGGGCGACTCTGGAGACATCGATCACCTTAAGGACCTTAAACACATCTCTCTTACGGGTGTGTATTGATTCTTGTACACATCCACACGGGCGATGCAAAACAGGTGTCTGTGAAGTGTGTGGAAGACGAGAGTTTGAAGCTAACCTAGCAGCCAAAATATTAGTTTTATCCAGGGAGTCAACAACCACAGCGCCATTGTTAAGTAGTGAAGGTATAGAAGAACTGGTGAAATTGTTCCTGATCGTTTTGACGAGAGAGCAGATACCTTTGCTACCTTTGCTACTCTGGTCAAAAAGAAATTTTTCTCTCTGAATAATGGACTTGCAGGTGTTCCGTGCAGTTCTGTTAATTTGTTTCAGCTCTGGACATGGATGTATTTCATAAGTGCGAAAAGCAGACTCCTTAACTCTTACAGATTGATTGCGCTTATCATTAAACCAAGAGAGATTTTGGTGTTGCTTAGATCTACTGTAGGAATAGGGAATGTATTCATGTATGCCAAGACATAGAATATTACTAAGCTCTAGACTGCATTTATCGACATCCCCCGAAGCAAAAGAGACTGACCAATCAATCTCCCTGAGGTACTGATTGAGACTTTCTCAATCAGCATTTTTGTATTGCCAGAGAAGCCTACTTGTAGGTGGAGAGGTTGTTCGGCACAGGTTGAAGGTGGTAAATTAAGCCGTGATTAAATAGAGCTCTCAATTACCAAAAGGGAATAACCAACTGAGATTGAATATTTATCGAGGTGATCAATATTGTTAGAAATACTGACATTACTGTTCAATGTGGCGCGCTTAGAAGTTATTTCTTCTGAGACTTCAGTTGAGAAGCTTTATTGATTTATGGACATCTTATATAGTTCTTCTAAAGCGACCTCAGCTTGCAATTGATTTTGTAAATTCTATTGAAGTTCGTAAGTTTCAGTCGGCACATCATAAAGATAAAAAGGGTTCCTATCTATTGTTTTGATAGGAGTATTGCAATTTTGTCTGTCCGTTACTTACGATAGCCAAAAGCAACTTTAATGAACAAATTTTTGGTTAAATAAAAATATTCCAGTATTCCCGTAATCGATTGGTAAGATTTATTGCCACCAGATGAAAGTGATAACAACGATTGTTCTCCTGAATTGTTGTGTAGATTTTGCTAGACTTTTCATAACAAATTGAAATACAAAGTCCAAATTGATGATGAAATTCATATAGCAAAGTTTACACGATTACTATTTACTGATTATAGCTCTTAATTGAAATACTAAAACGTTCAGATATTTTTGAGCTGGAAACAAAGATAATTTGAAATATGAATATATCAAAATTCAACTATACACATAGCCGTTGATACGCATGCGCACTCTAGATGTGATTGGGAGCTATCTCTTTTATTATAAAAAGGGTAAATGGGGTTACACTTTTCCTCTTACATTCCAGAATAGGTAGTGCCTCTTAGGTACCTACTAATAAGTTTATCTAAACCGTTCATTAGCTTGGAATAATTTTATGGGAAACATTTTTCTGATTCAAAAATCCAGTGCTGTGGGTAATGTTGGATAAATTACCAATTGTTCAAATCCTTTCATTTTCAATATCAACAATATTCACATTTTATTATACCACAATTATGTAGTATGCCCGTATTCTTAAAATTTCAGGATTCAGCGAGATGATAGGATGCTTTTTAGCACTTCACTTCATATTAAAAACCAAAAATAAATGGATCTATGCTGGGATTTATAACATCATCGCTGGTCTAATTGGATGTTTGGGTTGGATATTTCCGGAGTCCCGTAAGATTATATAAAATTTCTCAAAACTAATGAATTTCCATAAATCACATTTCTATTCATTTTAGTTCAAGGTCTAGGACGAGTTTCATCGTGGATGGTATTATCTAGCATAGGCAAAGCAGGAGTTTCAGTATCTCAATCTATGTTGGTAGCTTGTACCGCAGAACTAGTACCACCAGCAAAAAAACAGATATTCGTATTCTCTTGTGTTGTTTGGGCAAGGATATGGTTGCTATCGGCTCCTTTTATTAATGTCTTAAAAAATATTGATACGCCATTATCATTAACGGCTTTCAGTATTCTCAGTTTAATAGGAGGCATAGCTACTTGCTGTTTACGATACGATGGAAATGTTATAGTTGTCCAGGCAATCAATAAACCAAAAGAAGAAAGTAATAATATCGTTTGGACTATTTCAGATGATTTGATAGAAAAGACAAAGTTTTAAAAAATTTGTACAACTTAATTAATATTTAAGTTTATATTTGATTGGAAATATTGTTTTAAGTCGCTATTAAGTCAAGCTTTTAGTCTTAATTTTGTATATAATCGACTACGTTATAAAAACTTAATAGTTGCTTTAAAGATAAATTTCAGAAATAAAGCTTTCGAATTCAGTCAGATCTTTCCAATATTCCAATGTATTGGTAGAAATATTCAATTATGAATGTATACCACACCAGAAATATAAAAAACAAATTAGAAATAACGTAAATAATATAAAGAAGTAGGTATCTCAGCAGTTTCTTTGTCAACAAGATAAGATATTAGGAAAGAATCTGACAAATCAGAAGAAATTAATATCGGGACTCAAATGCAAATTCAGCTTATCTTATCGTTAATCATGGAAACTAACAATTGTGAGCTTATAAAATGAGCGTTTTATATTAACACTTGACGGGCAAAAAGCCCTAAGGAAATTGTTTGAGAAAATTCATAAGAAAATATTAGTAGGGCTGTTGATAGAATTCGTAGTAGGTGGTTCGAAGCTTCAAAGTCCAATTCTTCGAATCATGAACGTTTTTCCGAAGCTTCAAAATTTTCGAAACTTCGAAGCATGAATGTTTTTTCAATGCTTCGAACGAAGCTTGAACTTTATTTGTTGTCTGCTCTGCAGTGTTATGGTTAAATTATAATATTGAAAGTGACTTGAAATAAGTTTTAAATAGTTTAAAGAATGTCTGAGTTTTTCGTTGAATACTTAGGCGTATTATAAGTCTTCTGTTTGTGATAATAATATATAAATGTATTTGATTATATGTATGATTTAAAACGCAACATGGTTCAAAACTTTTAACGGTAATTTCATACTCTTCTTTTCATTTGTCAGATAAAATTTCTCAAACCTACACATCCTGGATGAAAATATAATTTTAGAACTTTATATAACACAAAAGCAATACCGTGGCTCCAAAATGGTGTATGAATTTTAGAGTCGCTAATTATAAATTTTTGGTCGAAATTCAATAATCAAAATGACAGCTCGACCACTTATTGTCAGATTCGACTAAAATCATTATCTTCTGCGAAATTTTGGGAAATGCAGGTTTCGAATATGTTTGATTTTAACTTCACTTCATAGTTACGAACCATTGGTCGAAGGGTTGTGTATTCGCAAGCCGAAGAAGCCATACACCCGAATTACAAATATTGAATCAAACACATAATACCCAACAGATTTAATTCAGGGTGTAATAAGAACGTAAATGATGCTTTTAAATTTAATTATGAATTTTCAAATATACATTATTAAATTTTAAAGTCCAATTTAATTAACTTTCAAATAAATTTATCCATTAAACCATTGCAAATTTGGAAACATTGTTACAGTTTGTTTTAATATTCGTCAAAAAAATGACTGTCCTATCCAACATTTTGTCAAGCTTCGTACATTTGAATTTTTTCGAATTCATTATCAAACTTGAGTACTTCGTATGTAAAATGTGCCTGCTTCGAACAGTTCAACTTCAGTGGCAGATCCAGGGGGTGTCACGGAGTTATGACCCGCCCCCTAAATCTGAAGTAAAAAATATTTATTTATTTTATTTTTTTTTTTTTATTATATTAAATACAATTTCAAAAACAAATTTTATTCCAATACTTATTTCATTGAATATTATTGTATGCATGTGATGTACGTGTATAAGCTTTTCTCAGAATATAAGTTTAGGACCCCAACTTTGGGTGATCCAAAGCCCTCGAGAAACACTAAGACATCAGAGCCCTAATGTACTCCTAACTCCCAACATTCTAAAATATTTGCAGCATTCTTATGCAAAGCCACTGACATGAATAATATGGACTGACTACGTTCATATAAATACACTGCAGAAAGTGGGCTCACTTCTATATAGTGTTCTCTTTCGGTCTAAGCACCAAGTACCATTTGAGAGAGAACTGTAATCAACAAATAAATAAGTGGGTTCGTCGAAATAAATAAAACCTACTACCTCACTGCAGTACTGCGGTGGCTAAGCTAAGCGACTCAATTTAATTTGTAAGAAGACCCCCCCATTACAATGCTAGATCCGCCACTGTTCAACTTCCTAGCCCTAAACGATTTTATATCCTCTGAAGTCGAATACTTAAACAAAGTTATTTTTTCGTTTAGTATAATTTTCAACCCCATAAATCCCTTATATCGATTATAAATCGAATCGAGTAATAAATAGCAAAATTTTTCAGATATATTAGCGCCGTCATCCTTAAATTCTAAGTTTTTAATAAATATTCGTAATTCGCGACCCTGGCAATCTTAAGATATCGATTTTGACTCGAATCGGAACAAGAAACCCATCTTGATTTTACTTTATATAAAAGTGTTAATTTATATTTTCATGCAAGATCTATAAGTGTACCAAATTTTAGCTCAACGGAAAGTGAAACAAATTAAAATAATAAATGTTGAATCACGATCAATGGTAGCTTCGAAGCTTCGAAAATCAAAAGCCCTAGTAGGCACACGAATCAATCAATCTACATAAAGCTTCACATGAGTGTCGGGGAATCTTGCAAATTGAAGCGAGACAAAATAATGTTTTTATTTGAAAAAATTTAGCAAGCCTGGTGGTGCTTGGGAAGATGAGCTTCGAAGAATACCACGACAGAAATAAATAAATATTTATATATAAAAATAAAGTAAAAGCAATAAGCGTCCCACACTTTCATTTTAAATCACAATATCAAAATCATGTGTGAGTTTCCTAGAGCTGACTAGACAAATATTAAAGACACTCTGTGAGAGCTAAAAACACATCTTATATTTAATTTTCCCCATTTTTAGGCTTGCATTCAATCACCAAGAATGAAGTCTGTAAATGTGATGTAAATTATATTGAGCTTCTAAGGATAACGCCATGTAATGCAATATGTATGTAATTCTTAGGCCGAAATCGTTCAATTCCAGGGTAGTGATTTCTTGAAATATACACACTCAGGCTTGCGTGTGTAAGTGTTGTACAAAAACTAAGTTTAGTAATTGCCAAGCTGATCCCAGCTGAAGCTTTTCATGTATACTGTGTCAATTGGACCAACGCAGATCGGAGATGCTTCTGCTTCTTCGATACGGATAGGGATACGGAGGGCGAGCGCTTCCAAGCTTAAAAAAATTTGCTGCTTTATACCTTCTTGTATGCTTCTATTTTCCGCTGCGTTGTTGCAAGTTGAAGAAGGCTTTGATGTTTGTCTAATTCGACTGCACTGTTCGCCTTCTCTCTATCTCAGCTAACATATCACTTTTATATGGTGTCTTTCCCGTTAAAGGCTCAAGTACAATTTACGTATACGTAAGTAATGTAGTTTACATAAAGCGAACGCGCCCTATGAATTTAATAGACATGCACAAACTAACTGTAACTCGTGTGAGGGGTACTTTCATTAAGTTTAAATATCCAATTTTCAGTAAGTATAGTGCGGTAAGAATCGCACATTCCGTAAAAACGCGATGTGTCAAACAGTTAAATTATTATTTAATGATTAAAAGTGCAATGTAAAAATTAAAATGGAATAAAAATGGTACTGTGAATTAATAGAAAGCACAAATCTTCGATTAAATCAACTTCCATTTGTTAATTTTTTGACTTTTACCACTTTTTAAAATTGAAAGCATTAAATATCAAGATGATAACCCTTATGGAATGTGATTTCTATTTAGGATAAAAATATCAATTTTTCGTAAGTAAACCTCAGTCTCGTTCAAAAGCGTAAGCTCTTCACTTCAATTGTAGTTGAGCCTTAACATCGAGCAGTCCAGTTTTTCTTGATGAAGGGCAGCTAGCAATTTTAGTCGGCTTAGAGCCTTATAGTCGTGTTCATCTCCGAAGTGTCGTGCTCATAAGCATAAAAGCCACTGCAGCCTTACATCTTGTGGGCTCTTGATCATAGTCTTGGGGGTTACATAGCTGTCTAGACCTCATTCCCAGTAGCGCTCTCAGGACTTGGCAACTATGGGTGAATCCCATATGTGTTCCAAATCCAAAAGGGGTCAAAAATTAGGCTCTAAATCCTTGTCCTGAGCACTAAGAACTCCTTTTTTGAAGATATTGAATTTCAAGTTTTATTTGCTAAAATCTCGACTGGATCATAAAGCCACTGTGTCCTTTATCTTCAATAGATTAATCATAGTTCAATAAACAATGAAACACATTTATTTATTTACAATCCAAACAATTTGTGTAATTTTTACAAAATATTAAATGGAAACTCAGGCCCGATGCATACATCAGTGCTTTGGAGGTGTGACTACGGTGCAATAGCGGCACCCGAAAAATCAATACACACAAATACATCCAAATATATTTAAAATTATTCTATTTCTAATCTATGTACATCAGTAGCACTCAGAAGTCAGAAACTTGAAATATGGCACCGATGCGGTCCAGTAGGAATCTGCGGTAGAAAGTGGACGTAATATGAACGTTAGTGCACGCAACATGAATGTACGTTGTGGCAACTTCGATGAAGTTATATGGGTCATTCTATATCAAATAGGCCACATGTGTAACATAGCTAACAAAAATTTTTTTGAAATTATTGATTGTAAAAACAGAAATATGAATTAAGAATTTTCCATGTACCTTGCATATTTCGCAAGTTATAGCATCAAAACAATGGTGTCCTGGTCTTTCTTAAAAATTTACATATTTAGCTATTGAAAGTGCAAAAGGCATTTCGTATCAGCAAGAACTTAATACTCTTCAGTACGGCTGGTTCTTGCTTGGCGTATATGCCTGGAAAAAGCCAAGTTGACCTCACTTATATGCACTCAGTTCTTGCTGATACGAAATGCCTTTTGCACCTTCATCAGTTGCAGTTGCAGTTTTAGCAACAATCTCTTTTGTTATCAATTTTTTAAATTTATAACATTTTTCTACGAAAAGTCTTTTTGATTTTCCTGTATATATTCAGCTATTCATGCTATAATAAAGAATTATGGCTCATTTGATAGTTAGGATTTCAAGCCATCTAAGAAAAAATCCAGCTCAAAAATATATTTGAAAGGGATAACAAGGATAAGGATTACATCCGTTATCCTTGAATATCCTGGAAGACGTACTTATAATTTTTTTTGCTTCTTCCTTATATAAGAAAGTTAGTAAGTAATTATCTGTGAAAATGTGGTGACAGTTGAACAAAAACTTACCCTTTAGGAGGGGGGGGGGGCATCCGTTTGTCTTCGTCCCTCCATCGGTGTGCCCCTGATAATTCCAAGTGCTCGCAAATTACTTCATACTATTTTTAATTTTTATTCTGGATAATCCCGAATTTTTCTAAATAAGGAAAAATCGATAGGGAAACGGATGTGAGACTGAGAAAGAGAACCATCGACAAAAGGAAGAAGCTAATTGGTCCAATAGATGAGAGAAGTTTTTGTTTTATAATTAAAGTAGTTTTAACAACAAAAAAGTGAAAAAACTATTATTAAATAACAAAAGAAATAAAATTTCAAAATCAACAAGCGAAGTTGACAGGAGAAGACGGTCAAGGTAACCCAATAAACTAAATAAATATTATAAAATCAGTGAAATATGATACTGGACACCCAAATTCGTCCATAAATGTAAAAAATAACCCCCCGTAAGGCTAAATCGAGGCAGAACAGCCACATTAAGGACTAATTGGGTAAATTAATGTTGTGAAAGATTTTAATTATTTAAAGTAAACGAATTTGTAGATTAAAGTAAGACTCTTCCCGCTTCTTCTTTCTCTCGTCAGAAACTCCAATGTAAGGTGAAATTATTAAAATCCCATAGACTTTGGCTTACGTTTCCACAAGTTTCACAAAGTGCACAAACTTTTCGGGATCAATGATAACACTAATTTATAGCTAACTTGTATGACGTTGTTTTCGTGAATTCAAATTTGAGGCTAGATAACTAAAGTATTTGACCACAAATCGTAGAAAGTTGGACATCATGAGATAGTATGAAAAGTCCTCTCTTGGAGTAAGTGTTCATGTTTGATCCTGCGATATCTTTCATCGCAGTTATAACACTTCATTTTAAAAATAAAAATTGTCAAACGTTTATTTTAAGTGGAGGGATTGATCTTAGGAGGCGAAGGTGTCTACCTAGAAGAAGATATTATCAGGACACTCCAAAGAATCCATTGGTATACTCCATCCTACTTATTTACTGACATCCTGCATATAAAATAAAATTTTCTAATATGTGACTGGACTTTCATGGCTCTTTTGATCATTTAGACAAACAACAATAAAATTTGTTTAGCATTATATCGCTTAGAGGGTCTCAGCAGAGCTAAAATTAATGAAATAATGTGAACATATGAAAAAATCCATTGTGGCACTTATATAATAAAACCTTTTGCGTTAGCTGGAAAATTAATCCCCAAGGAGGTACGAAGGACTTACACAGCCAAAGTAAGACCACTCCTGTGCTACGGCTCCATAGTCTGGTGGACAGCACTAAAGCGGAAATATAATCTGAATAAGTTGTCGAAGATCCAGAGAGCTTAATTGGAGGTAATGCTTGATCTGCTGCCCATGGACCTTCACTGTATAGCGGCTGCAAGTACACTCAGGTAAAAAGGAAGGGTTATGTTGCCATTCCAATATGCTGCGGGCAACATACTGCATTAGTATAGTAACAGACTCCTGAGTTCCTATCCTTATACCTTTAGTAGATGATTCAATTCATTAGAGCTCACTAGACGCGCCTGTAAAGAGAATAAGGTACTTTTACAGATGGGTCGAAGACGAGTACAGCTACAGCAGCGGGAGTTTACTCCAGCAACTGGCACTGTAAACAATCATATAAACTGATAGATAACTTTAGTGTTTTTTAGGTAGAATTGGTGGCGATGATTCACTAAGCCATACTCCTGATATCTATATATAGATATGTACTAACAACCAGACGGTCATTAAGGTGTTAGACCCTGTAGTGGTAAAATCGAAGCTCATGCAGCTACGCAAGGAAAGCCTAGAGGAGATTTCCATATGACCCTATGCTGAGTGTGTGGCCATAAAACAGATGAGCTGCAAAAAACGGATTTGAAATGGATATCTCCGATGTAAAGTCATATGTCAGAGCCCCGGTCAGAACTATAAAAGGCGACATCACAAACGATAGCTACGAAGGCAAATCAATGATGGTTCAATTGAGATATCTGCTGTATTGCAAGGAAATTATGACCTGTGTCCAAAAAGAGAAGGAGAATAATAGAATTCCTTACGGAAAGTCGCGTTGATACAAGGAAACTAGTGGGAGATTCTAATGGGCAAACCATAAGTAATCATATTAGGAGACTGGATCTAGTCACATACGATTTCTGTCGAAACTGTTAAGTTCCTGAGGAAATCGAATCAATGTGACAAGCTCTGAACCTTTGATGTATCCTGAGATTGTTTAGAGAAAGGGAGTAGATCTACTACGCAGTCCGCAGAAGGATAGATTCCGATGAGTCTTACCTAACCTAAACAATAACCTTTTGGTGTGTTTATTTTAGATGAATAAGAGAATTGTGAATAAATTGAATTATGTATGCTCTTTTGTGACATTGAAGACATTCATAATTTGTATGCAATAGTATGTATTTAATAGTATAATAGGCCGGCCGCCCTGGCCTACGTACTTGGGATCTTCCGTCCGCCTTAAAAAAATATGTTAACAAGAAGAAAAAGAATGAATTTACTACCGATTTTAAGGGCTCCGTTCATCAAAAGTAAAAAAAACGGAAACCTTATAAGATCACTTTTGCATCCATCCGTATGTCTGACTGTCATAGACGTTTCTCTCGAAAGGGACGTGACGTAGGAATTTGAAATTTGACCCCATCGTCATATTGCGCAGCGTTGATACACCCAATTGCAGCAAATATATTCTTTAACTTCTTAATGGGGGTCAGTTGGAACGCCACAAAAAATCTTGCTTTGTATCGTATATTATTAGAATGGGCCTACGTTCAAGGAAAATATGCGTTTCTCTGATCTTCTAGGTTTCTAAAGCTAAAATGTTGTTATAATTATTGTCTTGTCCCGGAAAAAGAATACGCAAACTTCATTAATTACACTTCTTTTAATTATACTGGATAACTGGATCTCACCAATTCAGTTGCACATCTCGAAAACTTGCACACCGAAATCGGAAGCAGAACCTATCCCTCAGCGTATGTAATTATGACGCGGTAATATTCTACAATCGATGACGAAACTATTAGCCAATGTCACTGCAACTGTGCTTTGTAAACAAAACGGGCAATGATCGTGCATGGTTCTATGCGAAGTAGCATATTTAGTCACTGCCGTGGTAATGTAAACAAATATCACCACAATCAGCGATGCGGGCACTTTACTGTGCGAAGTAATTTGTTCCACTATTGCTTGCTGCTTGACTACCAGTGCACCTCCCAGCTTCTTGCTTCTCTGCGCTTGCAGACGGGGCCACAACATTACCGTTAGTAGTTAGTCGTAGCTCTTAGATAACAGATAGAAACTAACTTTTTTCGACAGTCTTATATTTGTTTAAAAAATATGCTGTGTGTGTTAATTTCTCAGACAACTCTTACTAATAAAACCAACTGTAGTTATAAGGTCGCTCTGGAGGACTCAAACTACGTGCCAGTTTCAATTACATATCTGTAAATAATAAATACCCACTGACTCTCAACTACCGTACGGAGTAATATACTTTGCCTAAGATATTGGTAACATGACTGAAGCAAGTAATTTGTGTGTTCAAGACTACACCTAAAGAATGGAAGGGGAAAGATATTTAAAATAACCATTTGTTTCTCTATCGTCTCAACACAATCAACACACTAACAACACAAACTGGATGAATATTCACATCCTTAATTACCGGAGACAAATCATTGATATAGAGACTGAATATGAGAGAACCTAGGATTGATCCTTGCGGTGCCCCATCAGTGGGGTCTCGGAAGTTCGACATAAAGTCTTGAACTTTGACTGCTTGTTATATACAGGTAAAAAAAACCTCTGTTCAGCTTAATCGTTGAATAGGAGTAATTGAAATAATTCGAAAGATTATGCAGGAATAAATTATAATCTACTGAACCTTACAAAAATCCAATAAGACAAGGATAGTTAAATCGTTTTGATCTAAAGATTCGATAATATCCATTGAACCGTTCAGAGGAGCACTTTTACACATATATCTGTGGCTACCTTCACTACGAGCTACGGACACCAGCCTTTGCTTAGCTACCTCACTATACACTTGTAAGGTTTCGAGAGTCGACCAAAAAAAGCACTTTTAAAAAAGATTGGGGAGGTTACAAATAAGTAGACAGGAATAAAGGGAGATTCGACTTCTGCCTTCTCTAGTCGAGAGAGCCTCGATTGAAGCGAAATTC
Organism: Dioctria linearis; assembly: GCA_963930735.1. Classification (NCBI taxonomy): domain Eukaryota; kingdom Metazoa; phylum Arthropoda; class Insecta; order Diptera; family Asilidae; genus Dioctria; species Dioctria linearis. The sequence goes on along the minus strand of OZ005741.1, from coordinate 76,683,737 downwards.
AATATTGATACGTTTCGTGTCCCGCTTAAATTTTATTTGTTCATATTCATAGACCTCCAACCTTCATTAAGTCCCGAGTTGTATACATTGGGTAACGTAGTCAAATTGACAATAGCTCTGGACCCAGTACAAGAGTTCTCCTCACCTTTTAATTGAGACTCTGGATCGTTTCAAGATTGCTGAAATACATTGAGTGCTGGTAGCTGGCTAAAGTAGCGCACCAGTCACACAAAACTTAACATCAAGACTATTTCATAAATTGAGTGCTAGTAGCTGTATCAGCAGCACACTAACACCAAATGTCCACTTCTGAAACCTGATTGGTAAGAGATAAAAGCTGATGATAGTCGAAATATTTTGTGATCTGATTGCACATGACTTTTTCGAGGACTTTGCTGACAGCAAACTAATAGGACTGGAATCATTAATTCCACTAAAAAAAGGATTTTTAGGATCAGGGAAAATGAGGAATTTTGTCCATAATGACTAGAATTAAGAAGTTGCAAGACAATAATTAGAAATACTAGAATGTCAGTGATAGTGGGTGCAGCTATACTGATAAATCTCGGGTGATCAGATAATACTCAAGCGTAGTAGATTTTACAACTTACATTGCAAAGATAACATCAATAGATGTGTTCTTTTGTGTACCTTGTTCTAGAACTCCCATATACTTAAGAGAACAAATTGTTCTGTCGATTGAAGCGAACTATTTGTACTTCATTTATAAATTTTCTATGTAATTGTATGAGGTATTCATGTGTGTATCATTTGTTCTGCCCTGTTTTGCGGAAGCAAAAGAACACAGATAATATCATCAATGCATTTAATTGCTAAGCCCTCGAAATGCCTATCAGTCACCACTAGATGGCTATTGGAGACTATAGAATTATAAGATGTAAAATAACGCATTTATTGTCTTAACGTTACTATTACATTATGGAGTTTCGCTACCAACAACACCAAGTGAGCGGATATTGCTCTAAAGTATTTTTTTTAGAATATTAGGGTTCAATTTATTGCTATAGAAGGACATCGTGGCAGATCGAAGTTTAAGCGTCACAAAGTTTCGAACTCTCTTGCAGCGTTTATAAATTACACGGTTGCATGTGACTTCATATTGACACAGTCGTAAATCCTTTTCAGCGATAATTGAATTTATCTCCCTAGTTAACCACGGACAAACCTTTTGTCTTCGCAATGGTACATGCCGGTTAAATAGTTATAGCAGTAGATTACTTATAGTATTGACTTTGTCGTCAATCAACCCCTACATTTTAGGGACAAATACCTAAGATTTGTGGCAATAGTAAGTCCATATCAATGTTTTTGTTATCTCTATAGGAAAATGATTCAAACCCAGCAGTGTGTCGCAGTCTAAAGGAATACGTTAAATACAGAAATTAATGAACGAAGTTACTCATGGGACATAGTTGGCTATGAAACAATGAGTTGTTCGTGTTAAAATACGTTGGCATATGATTTCCTGTCTTCAAGTCATTTGATTGCATCATAAAACATAATTCATCCGTAGAGACTTGGCTTCGCAAACCATCAACATTAAAATCACCACGAACAATAATATCCGAGTAACTTTTGGAGTATTTTGGAGTTGAATGCACGATGTGTCATTAAAGCTGTTGGGTGGGCTATACACTGCAGCCAGCACATCTTTCCATTCCTGACTTAACTTAAATTAATATATAAGAAATGACGAAAAAGTCATGAGGTAATTACATGTATCTGAACGGTCCTCTCTAGCTTACAATTAAGATTTTGCGTATTGGTCATTTGCACGTGTACATAAAAAGATCTTAATTAGAGCTAACCGAAACTGCTGTTGATTTCTTTACACTTTTATCACGCGCCGTCGAAATTCTGATAACACCGAAATCGATAATTTGATTTTGTACGAAAATTTGATGGATCAACATATTTATCAATGTATTTACTCGTTGTTATTCAAACCAGTCCTAATAAGAAGAGCAATATGTACTTTTATAAATAAGATATTTAACTTATAGATATATGTACATGTACTGAGGTAATAATTTGAACAAGGTGCGAGGAGAAATTTTCCACGCTTTTTGAATTTTTTAAGCTTGTAAATTGGGAGATCATAGAAACTAACCTTTTTGTAGAAATTCATCAAATACCTACAGTAAAAAATTAGTAGGATTACTAAATCTAATTAATTAAATACATATACATACATACCTACGTATGCATAAGTATAACCCAAAATAAAATGAAAGGAACGAATAAATGTGAAAACATAAATAAAAAAAAATAAAAAACATTTATAAAAAATTACTTGAGGCTGAAATTGGAATTAAACTTTTTTGAATACTACGACTGAGTCTAGGTAAGAAAATTCTAGAGGCGAAAAGCCTGAACAAATATTTGAACGCTTTCAATTCTATGTGGTGGTATAGTAAGCAGTCGCTTTACTACTTGATTTATGGAATTAATTGTCGATTTCCACGACTGATTGGATTGGGTGGATTAGCTATGCGTACTTCTCAGGTATTTTCTCTGATTCTAACATTGTCGAAATATCGTCGAATTGCGATGAATATGTCGTTTGCTGATCAGAACTCTCCAATTGTGAAAGCCCTTCTTTCCCTATGCCTATTCATTCCTATGCTTTATTCCCCTATGTATGAATTTAATCGTAGATGCTTCGGAGCCATCTCTTATACCCTAGACACACGGGACATATCAATAATCAATGATCATTCCTGTTTTTGGGGTGTCACACGGCAATGACGGTCTTTACGTAATTAGATTTGACAGACTAGATTTGACCCATTAAATGTGTCACTTGTGCATACTGGTGTAAGTTTACGAACGTCAGATTCAAGTTAATAGCAATAAAATGGAATCTTCTTTTACCTTGGACAATTTGAATATACCTTTGCAAATATGTGCTCATAAACAAAAATAAAAAAGGTTAAGACGACTTGCGCATCAAAGATTAAAACGTGCTCAAATAAACTCGAGCAACATGCAGAGATTAAAAGCAACTCTCGTATCAAGAAGAAAAAATAATCAGGAATTTAAAAAAATACTTATAGAATAGTACCAATTTAAAGACTCGCAGCAGCAAATTTTGAGAAAATGAATTTCCCACTTTTCGAGAGAACTTCCGAATGTCCACAGATTCATTCAAAACTATAGTGTCACATATGGGAAGTTTGGAAAGAGTAGATTCAAATATGAGCAAAGCTATAGCCCTGGAATAACGTGTAGCGATTGCTATTTATGCACTATCGTCGTCGGCTGAATATAAGGAAATAAGAAATTTGTTTGGAGTTTTTAGAACTATAGTGGGAAAAATCGTTCTCGAGTTTTGTGACGACGTACCCGCCTCTCTATTTGAATCATTACCCACCAGAACATATAAACTTTGAAGAAAACATCAGAAAATTTGAAAAAAATGGGATTCCCACAGTGCTTTGGTGCGATTGGTGGGCATAAAATTTAGTTTAGTTTCATTTAGCAAAGTTAAATATCTAATTTCATTACTTTCAAATGATTGTCATATAGAGGTGACTCCAACCAAGAAAGATGCAATGGATTACTATAACTTTAAAGGATGGTATTCCATAATTCTGTTTGTTGCAGCTGATTACAGGTTCCGATCTTAATTCGCAAACAATTGAATTAAGATTTCTTACAATTAATTTTTCTAAGTGCAGATTTTCCTACATTAACGTTGGTGCTACCGGCAGAAACAATGACTCATACAATTTAGAGAACTCGTCGTTAAAAAGAATACATGAAAGTAATAATCTTTTCAGGAAGAGTGTATTAATAGAAGGTGTCAATGTTTCAATCCCTCTGCTAGGTGATTCTGCTTTCCGATTATCACCAATGGTTATGAAACCGTATCCGTTTTCTAATAATCAACCCTCCCTCTGTTGAAAAAAACATTCAACAGAAATCTTTCGAAATGCCATCGAGTTGTCGAGAATGCCTTTGGTCAATTAAAAGCCAGATTTCGAAGATTGGGTAAAGGACTGGAAGTAAAAATAGATAATGCATATAAAATTGTGGAAGCATGCTGCACATTACACAATTTCTGCATAGAACAGCAAGAAAAAGTTTCAAGAACTTGGTTAAAAGAAAGCTAAAATGCCTTGGTTGATTGAAGCAGAGGTTTGAAACCTTTTTCAAGGTCCCCCGAACGAAGGCCAAGTCAAGGCCCTGGGATCACCCTCTAGACCCATGAGCGATCGTTCATAGGTCCCAACCGGACGCTCTTATAAATTTAAGTATTGGCTCCAACTCTCTTTGCGGGAGTCGTGCAACTCGTCCAGGAGGTGTGAGCCAAGGAGTCTGTATCGTATTCCTAAGAGTGCCGGGCAGTGACATAGAAAGTGTGTCAATGTTTCTGACTCCTCTCCGCAACTGCTGCATATAGGATCATCAACAAGTCTCATCCTGTGAAGGTGGCCCCTGAGAGAGGAGTGCCCGGTGAGAATGGACACCAGAGTTCTCAGGGTTGGCTTGTTGAGTCCTAGGAGCTTATTCGTTTGATTTGGGGTTGGTTTACCCCACAGTTCCTTTGTTGTTCTACCCGTGAGATCTTCTAACCAAAGGCGACTGTTTTGGCGGTCAGCCCAGCTTGACATGATTGAGACAAGGTGTTTTGGTGCAATCTCGACTGTAGAGGCACGTTCCTCTGAGGCTGCTCCAAGATGACCAAGTTCGTCCACCCTTTCATTTCCACTGATGTTTCTGTGCCCCGGCACCCAATGCACTCTCACCCTGCAATTCCGAGAAAGGGATTCAGGGTGGTTTTGCACTCCATTAATAATTTGTAGGCTATAAAGAGTTTAGACAAAGCTTTGACAGCTGCTTGGCTGTCTGAGCAGATGGCTATCTCCTTATTCTCAGTGTCTGAGTTAAGGAGGTGCTTTCACGCTTCAATAATGGCCTTGACTTCTGCCTGGAAAGCCGTGGCATGGTTTTCAAGGTGCATGGAGAACTCAATTTCAGGCTCCTCACAGACAACTCCCGCTTCGGTGCCTTCATCGGACTTACAACCATCAGTATATATTATAATTGGGTTTGTCAATGGTTGAAACGCGAAATGTGATTTCCATTCTGTCCCGGATAGAATTCTATATTCAAAATTGCTTTCCAGCATGGTCTCGAGGGGGTGGTCGCTATCTCCTTCGATGCCAGGTGCGATAGACTGGACGAACTCATACACGGATTTATGTGGAACTCTTGTTCCCCCATGAAGCCAGTCAAGGCTAAGATGCAGCCTTAGGATTGTAGTCGCCGCCCTCTGCTTGATATGTATGTGCACCGGGTGTATATTGAGGATAACCTCCAGAGCCCGGGTGCTAGTTGACTTAAAAACGCCTTAAAAATGCCTTAATCCAACTGAAAAGGTTTCAAGCGAACTACTCCACATCTTTTGGAAATCATGACATATCAGCCAATAAAATACGAAACGCGATAGCTAAATAAATGTGTAAGTATTATAAAAATGTTAATTATATTAAAATCAAACTTTTATACAGCTATAAATTTATTTATTTTCTTTATAACTGTTATTCAATATTTTTTCCTGTATTCGTAAAGTGCGCCCCATGAAGTCTTGTGTTAGTGCAAGCCACTTTTCCGCGTTCTCGTTTGACTTTGCTACCAACTCTTTTGTTTCTTTTAAGTCGCTTCGTTTATTCTCTTCATTTCCTTCAAAATGTCGTCAGTGTAGGCGAGGACAACAGTGGTGGCGAAGGCACCAGTGAAGGTGACGACAATGGTGGTAAGAGCGAGGAAATGATGCCTGACTGTGAACTATGAAATCCTTCTGCATGTTCAAAGTTTTCTGGGGCAAGATGTTATAACTTCGAAAGTTTCGACGTTCGACAATTTATCGATAGTCGGTATGTTGTAACACTTTCGACAGGCGATAATTGCGATAAAACTTCACTTCGTTTTGTTAATTGTGATTGATCAAGTGAAGTTTAAAAAATGTAAGTAAAATACAATAAATTTAATTTGTCTGTTAACATTTTTTCAAATTTATAAAATATAAATGATTTTATATATTAATTATATTAATTTTAATATAAATACACAATTTAAAATTTCTAACCTAACTTTCAGGAATAACTCAATGAAAATAACTTCAACAAAGCAGTTTACTATCATCGTGGAGTATTTAGAGGAACATCCCGAAATGGTAACAGGAGGCTTGGTCCGCATAAACTATCAGCAGAATATTCAAGATTTGTGGAAGGAATTGAAGGAATCCCACAAGGGTTGAAGACGGTTGGAAGAAAGTAATATATTTGTTATTGATTATTAAGTTAAATTTCTTAAATTTAGGTGTGGGCTTACTTGAAAAACAAAATTAAAAAGAAAATGCGGAAATTCCACACCGAAAGGAGAAAAACTGGAGGAGACTTAAATAAAATATCCTTCTCCGCATTCGACGAACGCATTATTGCGCTAACGGGGCTGACCACATCAATTTTTGGTTTAGAAGCCGACGACTTTGGTGCAGCAAACCACAGCGAGGGGCTGGCTTCGCTTGAATGCTCTCCTGGGGCTACTAGTTCTGTCGCTATGGAATAAGCAGGCTGCTCAAGAACCGCACAAGGAAAAAATCCGATCAGCAAAAAACGATGTCGGCCAACAACCCAATCGTTAGTACTCAGAGAACTTCCAGGAGAACATTCTTCGTTTGATGAAGGAAGCAAACGAGATAAATGCAAAGAGACTAAAAGTCGAAGAAGAATTGTTTTTATTAAAAACGAATTATAAAACAATTTATTTTAATTAAATAAGTTTGTTCCTACATTAGTTCCTATTCATGGAATAACTATGTGATATATATGTATATATTTTTAAGAAAACAAAGTGCGATAATTTTCAAAATAGTTTTTATTCATTTTATATTAAAGTGTTCATAAGTCTTCGTTTCATCATCAAAGTTCTCTGAGTTTGACTCTAAATCATCTTCATCTCTATACATTTCTTCGTGTGTGTCCCCTTCGTCTGGTTATTGCTTTCCAAATTTTTAGAAATGCAAATATTGAGTAATGCACAACAAACATTTACAATTCGAACAACTTTTAGAGGTTCGTACCTCAACTTTCTTTCACCAAGTACACAGCGAAAATTTGCCTTCAATATTCCATTACATCTTTCAACTGCATTTCTTCCTTGGGCATGGACATAGTTGAATTTTCGTTCTTCCTCTGTTGAAGGATTTTTGAAGGGTGTTATTAACTATATCTGCAGTGGATATCCAGAGTCTTCAAGCAACCAGGTGTTTTTTTCACCGTTTTCATAATCACTTTCCAGTCTCCGTTTTTCAGCTGTGACATACACCAAATCGCAGAATCATGTGTGGATCCGGGGAAGCGGAAATCATTGCTGCAGATATAAATTTCAATTTGAGGAATCATTTCACATATTGAACCTTAGAAACGTTGCTTACCAGTTGAACATTTAAGGAATGTTGACCACTCCTGTCTACAAATAAATGTTCATTTTCAACTGCAGCTATCATTTCAACGTGTATTCCATCAATACATCCAATAATTCCCGGAATTTTCACTTTTTCGTAAAATATTCATGTTTGTTTTGCTTTCTCTTGTTCGTTTGGGAAAGTTATCCATTTAGGACATAATTTCTTTTCCAAAATACATGTCATTTAGTCTATGGATCTGAATACCATAGACTGGTCCATTGAATGGAGCATCCCATCTCCAATCGTTCTTTGGTAGGATCCAGTTGCGTAAAAGTTCAACACAGCTGCCAGTTTGGAGCATAGCGGAACTTTTGTTATCCTTGATGTCACATTATCGATGGTAAATTCCCGTTTTATGTCCTCCAATATTTCAGTAAAATTTGTTTTCGATAAGCGAAAAGATTCTTGAAATCTGAAGAAATAAAACTTGTAAGAGTTTATGGAATTCAAAAATCAATAAAGCAGTACTTTTTGTTAGGTATATCCATAACATTATACCGCTCCCTTAAAAATTTTCTTTCGTCCCGGTAATTTATTGTTTCTTCTTCATTTTCGCTATCTTCCACAAATAAACCAACCCCGCTTGAAAAGTTCATTTTTACAATTTTAAGTGAAAAAATTTAGTTAATAAACTAAAATACTGTCTATATAAACGAAATAACAAAATAAATCTTAAAATGTTAACTGTCAGCATTTAAAAAAATAATTTATAAATGACATTTCTGCTTGGAGGAAAATTCAGAAATAATTTCGAAACTAAGTAAAATCGCCTGTCGAACGAAAATGTTATAACATACCGCCAGATCGAAATTTTCGCTACGATGATCGCTTTCGAAGCGACGATGATTTACACTGTTGTTTAATTACACCTACCAGAAATACAATGCTTTCATGCACTGATGTTATTGGACATGAAGCTCTCAACGATCGTATGGATCTCGTCGAAAAACTTCCAAGCCGATGGTGAGCCTCCAGACGGTCTCGCTTCTGAAATCGCATCACATTAGATTTTTTTTTTTATATTATTAAGCCAAGCTCAAGAGATACCCTATGATGCAAAGCACAGCATGGCAGGAAGGAGATAGGGAAAGGCTTAGGGGATATGAGGACAGTGGTGGAGATGCCGATGTATGTCGCCCTTAAACTTCCGCAGGTTGTATGCTGGAGGAGAAACAGAAGTTGGTAAGCTGTTCCACATTCGCATACTGTTCGGGATATAAAAGCATCACGGAATTTTACTGTAGGGCCGAAAGTAATTTGAAGGGTTAAAGGATGTGTGCGGTTTGCAGCGCGAGTATTTCGTGCAGGAATCATTCTACATACAAGGAATTAGACTATATATTTCATCAGAACATTGACCAAGCATGTAGCGATAAAGGAGCGAAAGGCATCCAACATTGCGGCGGTGCTCGAGTGAGTCGATATGACAAGTTATTGCCAAATCGCCAATGAGTTTGCAGACTTTCTTTTGGACAATATTTAATAAAGCTAAGGCTGTGCAACCAGTCCCAGCCCATATATGGGAGTTGTATTCCATGTAGGACTTGTAGAGGAGCGCTAGATTTGACGGGCTGAAATATTTCTTACACCTTTTCAGAAATCTAAGACATTTCGACGTTTTTTTGGCGACAGAGAAGATGTGATCTGTCTTGAGAAATTTAAGAAATTTACCTGGATTTCTGGGATAGATTGTTAATGTTAACCCTAATTTCGTTTGATGTGGCGATTACTTCCATATCCTTAAATTTCAGAGACATATCCGCATTCGCGTATATGTGGCCATTTCTTCGTGCCTTTCTGAGATCTTTTATATAAATGCGCCACAGCTCGCATAACTTATAAATTTCAACAGTTTTCCACAATCTTACTTTTTTCTTCATCTCTTTTTCCTTCGTCAATTTTTCCATCTATTATGTATGAAAATTCTTTTCAAGAATTCAATAATTTGGGAAACATGCAAATCAGCTGATTTTTCAAATAATTTGCAGTTTCTCACCACTGAAAACGCGCTTATCGTTAAAAGAAATAACAAGCAATGAGCTTGTTTAGACTGGTCAGTATGCTGCCTCTGCCACACGAAGACCTGTAGGCAAGAAGATGCTTGGGGCAGATTTCGTGCGGTAGAGTCAGCTTACTGACCTGTCTAAACTGGGTCAATGAATAATTGCACACGAATGAGCTTGTGGGGGCATAGTTGGTGCAATGACGAAACGAATGACCATTGCACCAATGATGCAATTACACACGAGCTTTGCAATGATCATTGCTCTGTCAATGATCAATAATATGTCCCGTGTGTCTAGGGTATTACGCTCCAAGCAACCATTCTGTGGATGAATTGTTCAACTATTTCAGTTAGCTGTTGTGACGTATTCGATTCTATTTCAATTCAATTTATTCTATGCTAATCTAAGAGAGAACACACGAGTTACAAGCTTTTAGAGTACCTATAATAAAAACAAAATACTAATCAAACCGAGTCGGACTCACGCAATCCGGGTTCTACTGTTGCTATTACCTAAGCTGCTTCAGACAGGTTTTTTTCTTTTTAAATTTGAAATAAAAGATCTCACATCTCTGTTGCTTGATTTCATTTCATTTTCAGTTTACGAACTATGTATCTCATGCTCGATTTAATCTTTTAATCTGAAAATTTTTTCGACAACGGTCTTTTTAGTTTCTACAAATTTTTCCGTATATAACTTTCACTGGCAAGACTTCTTTTATCGAAAGTTTCTTCCTCCAAATACCGAAGGAACTCATTGAATGGTATTGATCCATAAATCTTGCTTCTAATATCACACCTTCATTAAGTGCTTTATTTGTACATTCGTCTTGTTTGTCCCTAATTTCAATATCAACAACGTCTTCATCCATATTAATACATGCATCATCAAACTGTTCTCGATGTTGCATATGATTTATATAATATGTCCTTGATGTACCTGGTAGTGTATGAAGCTCTTACCTGCACCCACAACAAATTTTGAGCTTAAAATCAGCTTTTCAGTCATCCAAAGTTTTAAATCTGTTGAACTTGGACTATGCTGTGTTTTTTTCGAAAGGATTATAACACATTTTATTATTATTGATTCGAAGTCCATGTTAGTGTGCTAAGTATTACATAATAAAATGACTAAGAATATAAGCAGTTTTTTAAATGGTTGTTTGCTTCTATTTTTTAAAGAACTTGGGACTTCGGACGTCTCTTTAGTGCGATCGCAAGTTTTTAAGTGTCGGAAATAAGTAGACAAAGCTCAATCCAAAGAGAGATTTATTTCCATTATTCTGATAGTCGAGTGACTCACTTCCCCTATATTAAAGCATAGTACTCCATCGAAAAGGACTTCAGTGCCATAAAATTTATCACCATTTGTCATCATTATTATTATGAGTCAGGAAATTTCTGGAAACTTATAAATTTTTATAGAATACAGAATGCTGTTGAGTCAACACAGATAATTGCTTTCATGATATTTTCAAGTAATTAAGAATATGTTGTGAGCAAGCCCAAGAAACAATTTTTTTTATATAGCAGTAACCGTAAGGTTTCCATTACCAAATTATATAACCTAAGATATATAGACTAGTACTCGAAACCTCTTTGTAACTACTATAAACCCTTTATAGAGCTTAAATGGAGGATAATATAAAGGCTATCGTGGCTTGATTTAGGTAACGTTACAAATTAAAAATTGTATAAAATGAGTAACCAAAACATTCTGGTTACCTTAATATAACTTCTTATATAACCCCAATATAACCCAGGGTGCTCTCGATTGATTTATTTTGGTCATAGCAGTGGTTGCAGTAATGTTTCGGTTACCTTTATAAACCTATCTTGACATAGAATTTTGATATTTTTTTTATAATGTAAGGGTTTAATATTTTTACATCTTATAATTACAATTTTTCGGCTTGTACGTAGTGAAATTCAATTGCAATTAGAATTTTACTGTGAATATCATCATAGATACTAAGAAATGCACACCGCTCCAGAAATAAGCAATATTTAATAATTTTAATTAAATATGACAAAATTTAAAATTTTCATTTAGGTGATATAAATTCATAAAAGTAACATTACATAATTTAGAAGTGTTATATATATTTTCTTCATATAAAATTTAAACGGAAGCCATATATCAGCAATTTAAATAATAGCTTAACCGACATTTTCTTTTTTATCTGCAATGCACAGAGGAAAAAACTTCGGCTTGGACCTAAATAAAGGAATTATCATTATAAAACTTCAACGACTTTTATATAAACTCTGGCTCTATTATATAAACTGAATGACCCTTATAAAACTTCTAGAAATATTATATAAACTAATGCAACTACCATGTCTCGAAAATGGTTCTTATATATCCTTAAGTCATAATATGTAAAATGTAATTTTTATAACAGTCACCTTCGTTACTGAAGCGCCATAAATATATGAAAACAGTTTTATAATAGCTCCATTCGACACTAAAAGTCATATATTTTTACAATGATCACCGTAGTTACTAAAGGGCCACCAAAAAATTTAACGATATTTTATAGTGGGTAAAAAAATTACCGAAAGTTCCCAACTTTTATTAAAGTCACCTAAATTACTGAATGTTGTCGAGTCATATAAGGGTAACAATACCGCAATAAACACCAATTAGTTATATAACGTGGTGATGAAAACATATATATTTACCGTTTAGTAATGGTTACTCTAAATTATATAGACCGGTGACTGAAACATTTCCGTCACTAACTTATAAAATCTTTAGTAACTTAGTTCCACGATAACCATCAGTAAACTAAAAAAAACTCTAATAACAACGTCACCAATTGGTAATATTATAAAACTCTAATATAACCAGTCAAATTCTTATATAACCGAGTAACCATTATATACCCCTTATAAAACTACCAAAATATGCTGATACGTACAAAAGTAAATTAAATGAATGAAAATAGAAAAGTAAACTGAATGGACCCAAAATTGTTTAGAAATAAAACAAATCACTTAGATGATGTAAGAGGACAGGGAACTACACGAGTGGTGAGTTCTTCATTAGATTATCCATAAAAAATAAAATGCAGCTAGTTATACAAAGTTTAATTAACATTTAGTAATTCCAAAATATATTTACCTGGTCTGGGTTTCTTTAGGATTCAGAAAACACAACCTAACCTAAACTCCGACGGAAAATAATCGACTTTTCCTACTGTTTATCATTTTCCGGAGAACAAACGGAAATGAATTGAGTTGTCTGCAACTGAAATCTTAAATTAAGAAAATATTTAACCCCACAAAAAAAGCCAATAAGAAAATCTAAATAATTTGAATCTTCAGTAAAATGGAAAATTACGCGCAAATTTCTCCACTTTGGAGTCGAAATTCAAATTTTCAGATAAATACAAAGGAAAATATAAATCATAAAGAATATTTTGGAAAAATAAATAAATAAAAATTATTATTACAAAATTTTAAACGATTGGGAGATTTGTTGGAAATTGGAGCCGGTCATTTTTTTTATAAATGAAAGCGTCTTAGTAGGTGAAACAGCTTTTTCGATTCTAATCCCAACGGATTCAGTGATAAGGCTGAATATCTTTATAAAGTAGAAATATTTACTGCACAATTAAAAACTTCAATAATATTCTTCTTACGTTACATTATGAAATAAAATTATATTAGTACTCTAGAGTCTAGAGCTAGACAAAAATACTTTAATTACGAGAAACACACAGAAAAACATTAATTTTGTCTAGAACCTACTCAAGTCTCGAAAAGACTTTCTGATAAAGTCCACTCTAGCTAAATATAATTTAGTAGACTTTCTATCAGATACAAGGCCAAGATCATCCAAATATTGGAAGATACATATTTACAATCAAGTGAAGGACAACATTATCAATAACTTCAAAAAAGGTTTAAAAATCTACCTTTGACTCATTTATAAAGTTGTACCTGAAACATGAAGAGGTATTTGTAGAAAACTATAAAAATGTTTTAAATGTATAGACATTCCCCAGACTGAAACAAAAATAATAAATAATATGTTCGAAGACAAGAGCATTGTAGTAAATTTGGATAGACTGAAAACAGAAATTAATAAAGACTTCTGCCCAATTCTGTTCTGAGCTTGTGGTGACTCGTTTATGTAGGTTCGATCGTTTTTAGACTCTTGACAAACCACCGAGAAAACCGTGTAACATTCAACGCAAAATTCACCGCTAGGAATAATTTGTCGAACATAGAAATCGTAGTTAGGTAGGCATTGTTTTTTATGTTGTGGCAAAAAAAAGATGGAATAAAAGTCTTTTGTGAATGCTCTATGAAGAGAGGTTCTAAAGAAAAATATATACTACAAAAATAATAAAAATATTTCTTAAACTAAAAGGGAAATCATTTAATTAACCCCTTTTATACCTAGCATATAACTCTCTTTTTCTACTAGCTCTAGCATCAGAAGGATCTGTTTAGAACGCACAACAAATAGGACATTCTAGAAGTCCCAGGCGCTTTCACAGCACACAATAGTCCAGGCTTCAGCCAGACTGTCATAAGGACAGAAAATTCTTCTGGGTTTACGTGACCACTCGCCAAGTATGGCTTAATCTCACGGCATTCTTCATGCACGGATTGTTTTTGACAATCAACGGCCTCATGATGTAACAATGAGTACCAGTGTGCCAATAGAGAATGACATGACATCAACTTACTGGTCGAAGCGAGACCTATCCAATCTCTACCGATCTGGGGTCACGGAACCCTTCACCACAGCCACCACGATGCTCCCATAAAGGGGCCATCCCAAGTTGAGGTGGATAAATCCTATTATCCAGGGCTCCTCTAACCCCGTGGTGCGCTGTCAGAGGGGACCACGTGAAGGTTAAGATATGCCCGTATTCAAGTCTGGATAGGCTTCGAGATTCACCATTGGCATCTTATAGCTGACCATGCATACTAACCACATAAGCACCCAACATACATGCTTGATTTCCGTTATTCATCAACTTAATCATCAACTAAGACATCTTTCGCCCCCTGCCCAAGAGTCTATGTCTGTCTTTCTCTTCTCTCTCTCTCTCTCTCTATGTCTGAGATTTTATTATTCTGACTATCATGAGCACTAAAATTCTCTGCATAATGACTTCCTGTTATTAAAGCCCTACTGCAGTACCCACAGAACCAAAAATCTCAATTTTTATTTCGCAGAGGCATGAACCTATTTATTTATAGTTAGTTAAGCCGCCGTGTGAGCACGTACTTTCCAAATACCACACCGTATCGTACTACTATGTCCACTCATTTTTTGCAAGGAGAACGTACCAATGCTACCTTCTATACCATCCATGATTAAAACAACAATTTCTTCCAACAACGAACCAACAAATTTCTTCCTTCAAGTATGCATGCTTTCCTCTTATGCAGCTTTCACCTTGTTCAGCACCGCGCTTCCCAGACTTCTTCCCCCCCCCCCCCTTGTCATAAGAATAGTAGTGACCCATTATTATAGGCCACGCAAGATTCCCGGCGTACAACATCCCATGCCCGAAACTGTTGGTATATATGAACGTACCGCTGTAAGTCCAATGCGGACTTGACCATCTATCTCCCCCTCTAGGCCCTCAGCGTCTACCATCTCACAAACCGAATGGTAGGCAAACCACATTAATATTGTATCTCAGTAAATACGAAATACAGCACGATCCAAAAGGTCAAGATTGTCAACAGAATTACAAGCTCCGCGCTGTCGTATGGATAATCGGTTCGAGAACTTGAAGAAAATAAAGCAAACTCTCTTTAACGATATCAGATTCGAACTGTCATAGGGACTGTTAGAATCCTGATTTCAATTGCTCTGGAAGATCCAAAGAACTGCTTCTCACTAGGACTTTAGACTCGGTTAATTGGCCCATTCCACGTCAGATCGAAATAAAACTCAAACCTGTACCAAAGAGGGATACCTTGCTTTAATAAAATAACTTAGTGGGATACCAAATCAATGTACCTTTTCCAGCGTACTTGCTTGTAAACAATCCTAGCAGCTACTGAATCTTCTTCAACACAGGATACTGCATGAAGCCATCGGCAACCGCGAAAAGCTTTTCCATCGAGTTCAGACTTGGTTAACAGCAAATGCTTAAGGAGAGGTTTTCGAACATGGCACTCATAAACATTGAAAATGAGATATTTGAAAACAAACTAACAGCGCAACAGATGCTTACAGAAAAAAAAACTGTAAACTAAAGCGTATACAGACTTTAACTATCTCTTTATTAGTGCTTAATAAAAACATATATAATTGATCTAAAATGTGTATCTCACTTCAGACCTGTAATGTACTTAAGTACATTGGTAGTATTAGTACCAGTACCAGGTCTTGGAGTTAAATGTTTTTTAAGTACAAGTCCCGGTACTAGTACTTAACAAATTCTCAAGTACAAGTACCGATACTGGTAAACGCACTTAAAACAAATACCGCCATAATGCGAAGAACTTCAGATCTTGTAGATTATTTAAATATAGAGGTTAAGAAATTTTACCGCCTTCAGTAAAATAAAAAAATAAAAAGAAAATTATCGCAATATATGAGTAACTGTAGGACAGAAATTGACATGCTACAATCCGCTCTCTTCCTCCGCATTTGCAGCAGATTAAAAGTGCTGATCTAGCGTTTCTTGCTTTCTTGGGAGCGAAGTTAAAGTTTCACGTAGGAAGACTACATATTACAAAAATAATGACGCGATGTCTGCGACTTGTAAAATGAGAATTATTTATTTTTTTGAGGATTTTTTTTGTGTGCAGAGCTATTCTAGCAGAAACTATGTTCTAGAATTTAGATAATGTTTCTTGTGGGTTCTGTAACTTATAGACTATCTGTACTCTCGGTAACATTAGAAACTTAATGCTTTTTTTAATCTATGCAATTTCATTGGCTCTAGGCATTATATCAACATCTTGTACGTGCTCAGAGAAATGCATAAAAAATGTTGGTCAAAGCTGGGAATACTAATGAGCTGGTATTCGTCGCAAACAAAATGTTTGTTAAACCCTATGTACGAAAGTTGGCGGATCTGGCTTACCCCAGAAGAAAGTCGTAGTTACGCCAATGGGAATACAAGATTACATCTTAAAACGCAACAAGTCAACAATCACTATATGTACAGATATACAACTTTTTATTGTAACCAAACAAATTTTCCCTACCTTATTCATAATATCTAATAAGAAAGGCTTTTATTGCGTATCATAATTAAATTCAAGATGCTCAGTTAATTAATAACTAAACATCTACACCTGCACATAAACATATCTACTAAGGATGTGGTGCATTATTATGGCAATCGATTTTCCATTGTGTATTTTACTTGTTGCAGCAGGGTAAAATGCCAAGGAAAAACGGTAACAGTACCCCTGACATAGTGATGCTTTGTTGCATCGTTATTCTTCCCGAAGGAATTTGTTAGTTCATTCAAGTTGGTTATATTTTCCCTGTAGGTATAAGTAGTTAAGTGTAGATCTATACCTTTATGTTGACATAGACAGTATACCTTGCGACATACATAAAGCACTAAGAACTAAAGTCACCCAGTTGAAAGCTTACTATATGTATACTATATATATTTATTCATGTGTATATATGAAATATGGTGTATACCAACATAAAGTTATAAATACATCTGCATACATATTTGACTTTCAAGGCGCCCTTAATGCAGGTTGCAAAAAAATTGGAACAGCTTTCTCGAGGAAATTTTACAGGGAATAAAGAAGGATAGTATTTTAATGCAGAACATAATTTTTAAATGAGGAAACTTTTGCTTTCAGGTTTTTATTGCTGACTTGATATTGTAAGGGTATCGATTATTTGTGAGTTGAACATGCTAACAAAAAAGTGAACATCTCAACATTTCTGATTGGTGTAGGTACATATTGTGATATTGTAGTAATTTTTTGTTCTTTTTTTTTTTGCTGAGTTCGTTTTGTTACGATTAATTGCCCGTTGTCGTTTTAGAGAGGATGTCGTACACTCAAAGACAATCGCAGCTAGTTTACATTTCCTTTTATATTTGTGGGCTTCAAAGGGTAACTGCACCCATTCGCGTACACTACCCAATTTGCGACAAGGCGCGTATACACGGGGGGTCACGGGGTCATGACCCCCCTCCCCCACAAAGCGCCACCTAACCTTCGCAGTTAATTGAATAAGCGAGCTGTAAAAATTTAACAGGATGATTTTAGTATGGTACGGTTTGTTTGTATAGTTTGTTTGTCTTCTTATGAGTAGTAATAGTAAATTGGGTATAATAGTCTTTCACTCGTAGGTCTTCGATTTTTAAACGAGTACAAATTATTTAGAATTTTCTGCGTTTTATATATGATAGTAATTAATTTTGGAATACATATTTATTTTAGTATTTTATTGTTTAGAAAATGATACGTAATGCTAAAAAGCCCTGTTATGAAGATGCTTTTACACTTTTTTTGCGCCGATTACTCATATATATGAAAAAGCACATAATTTCGTTTTCAAAAGTGAGCAGTGAGCGGCGATTGTGAAAGAAGAAGATACTGAAATTTCATTTGTTATTAGTTTTGAGCGTTTTGAAAAAGATTTTTATCGAGAATATTTTATATTTTTTTGAAAGAATTACAATGAACCAAAATGTGGAAGGAAAAATTTAAAATACAGAAATTAAATAAATTAAAATCAAACCAAATGTCAAAAATATCACAACTTTACCATTTTTATTTAAACTCCTCGAAATGTCCATCCAAACCATGTCTTTTTTGTCAACTCGTCTATACTGGTTGTCTTGAATATCATAAATTATTTTATGATTTTACACTTCCTCAATAAATTTTTCATTAAAATCCATTGTTTTGACAATCTTGACAAAACTAAATGCCACAAAAATTTCATTCGTTTGATTTTGGTGGTATGTAGTACTGCAGCGACGACGGCAACTTTGTCGACCGCTGACCATCACCTGTCGTAATTTGGGCATTCGCATAAGACGCTGTGCTTTTAGAAGTTTAACAGCGGCATTTTTTTGTCGTTTTTCGTTGCCCGTCGCAATTGTATTTAAGCCTTGACTAAACAGATTTTGTTTTACGGTTCTTCGAGTAGAACCCTGGTTCCATGCAATCAACGTTTATCCACCAGTAATTTCTCATAGCGACACTGATTCAAGCCTGAGTTGCTCAAAATTTTTATGTTCGTAGGCAAGCATTAAATTTTTCTTAGAAATACACTTGCAAATTTTTCTTAAGAATTTGAATGAATAACTAACTATTCACCGACAACGGTTCAAACTTATGAATGAGTTACCGTCGCTTCCCCTAACTTTAGCCCACTTTTCAGAAATATTTAGACTGTGCCATTTACTTTTTTTATGCAATATATTTAACAAAAGATTTTGTTACAAAACTGGGTTCTGAGTTTCCCAAATATGGACCATTAAAAATTGTTGCACCAAATTTCAAAATTCCGGAACGAAAACAGAGAAATTTTAAATTTCTTTTTATTGATACATCATGATTTTACTGATACATCATGCACTGTAGATATGTAATTTTTTTTGCCCCAAAATATCTTCAATTTCAATGATTTTGAAAATATGCCTTGGTGATGACATTTTTTAAGCTCTTTGACTTTTACAATGATATCTTCTATATTATAGTGCATTTTGTCATCAGCATTCAGCCATTTCTAGAACGGCCCATATTTCATAAATCATTTTACATTTAATTATTGCACTACTTCTGATTTGTTGAAAATTTTAACATATATTTCGAAAACTAAAAGCGATACTAATATGGATAAAATTTATAACTAAAGTCAAAATATCAGATAATAATAACATATATGTGATATTATACACTCGCTTATACATACCATTATAATAATTGTTTAGCAAAAATAGCCTTTTATGCTCATAAGCACAACCACTCACTTTTGAATCGAAATCACTACTAACGAAATACATAGCACGGCACTAGATGTTTTCAAAGAAGTAGCAATATGCATCAGACTGCTGATCGAGGACATGCAACTGAGTTTCCATAAAGCCAAAATGGTACCGGTATCCATTGTTGGTCACCTGGTCTAAAATTAGGGGAATGGACGCCGTTTTACTCTCCACAAAAAAAAATACTAATTTCCACAAAACATAGGATAACAATTAACTCACAAGCTACATAGACGTTTTTCCTTGAACTATATCGGTCGTTGAATTTAAGGATCAAATAGAGTATTTTTTAACACTACAAATATTGTAACGAATTTGTTAATATATACTTAAAACTTGAGGGCAAGGATCTTAAATTAAGAAGTTAAATTCTCATCTTTCAATGAGAGATACACATTAAAGATTTCGAATGGGGTAAATAAAGGTAGTACCTACCTACACTCGATTTAAAACTCATTTAATATTTTTTGCAATTTATACCTGGACTTCATGACAAGGCAACGCAAGATACGAGCGATCTTACGCTTTTATTTTTAATCACATAAAACCAAGAAATCTGTGAGTTTACTACACAAATTATAGACCTTCTGTGAGACCAAAGAAAAAAAACTTATTTTATTCTTTTTTTGTGGCATTGATTGAGAGGAAAAACAGGCAAGTTTAATGCGTCTTTTCTCTATACTCTTTGCCTTCCAAAACCTTTAAGAGATCGATTCATTTAATAGAGCCGCATCTGGCATTTTATTTTATGATACACATTAAGTTTTGCTGAATTTGCTCAATTTTACAACTTCTGTAAATGAATCTTGTAAAACTGCCATGAGGTATGTCGTTTTGCTTGCTTTGATTTTGTAAAAATCGATAATAACTTTTATTTTAACAAAACTGACACTGGAAGCTCCACGCTTTATTTTTTGCAATAGAATAGATCATAATAATTTATATAACTTGTAAGTTTTGTTGTAGTCTGTATATTGCTTAATAATAATAATATCTATAAAATATGTGCATAATACATACATTCATAGATATGTACGTACATATAAAGTATCCAGTGACAGCCCTAGTAGAAATTCCCTAGTAGAAATTGCTCACAATTTCACCTTGTCTCCTGCCCCGCAAGGGGCAGTTATTGTGTAAACCAATACTAATTTGACTGAAAAGTATCAAGGTGTTTGCAATTCATGAAGAAACATATAGAAAATTAAACCCCGATAAGCCGAAGGGTTCATTGGATATCATGAAACTGCTCCATATATACTAAACCAGAAATAAATAAATATTTATTCTTGTCATTACCGTGTCAGATGACATTTCTACTAGGAAAATTAGAATTGATTTTTGTGGTTTATTTATTTAAATTTTTAAATTATTTATTTTAAATTATTTTTTTTTCCGCATAGATTGTCCATATGCTGAACAAGACGTTATGCCCAAGTCCTTACGCCTCAGCGTCTCAGAGTTTGATTTCCAACCGGAGTTTGAATTCGGAAAATATATGAAATCAATCGTAATATTAGATTCTCATTTATGAACTAATCATGACACTCATTGACATGCTCATTAATAAGGTCATCGTAACACTCATTGCTGTGCTCATTAATGCGCTCATCGTGACACTCATTGCTATGCTCATTAATAAGCTCATCGTGACACTCATTACTATGCTCATTAATAAGCTCATCGTGACACTCATCGACATTCTCATTAATAAGTCCATCGTGACACTCATCGAAGGGCTCATCTAATATTGTAAAATACATAAAAGAGAAGCTCATTGATGAGCTCATTATCATTTGTTTACCAGGGAGGGGTCGGTTGTAACGGAGGTTCGGTTGTATAATAGGAAAAAAGGAAACATACAGGAAAGTAGGATATGACTTAAGCCAAAGAACATCTAAGTTATATGTTACTTGCCAAAACACAGATCTTGATTTCAAGTCAAGTCAAGTCCGGCATTTTTCTCTTTGGGTGTCGATGTTTCCCTCCATGTTCTTTTGATCATAGGTCTGGGTGTTTTGGAATTTTCTGAACTTGCTTATTCGCAAGCTCGAATATGTAGATACTCCTGGGCCTGGATTGGGGTGATGTTGGCTGCTTCGTAAGCTCTAAAAATCTTTCTTTCTAGCTTGCTGAGTCTTTCCATTTAGGTGGGAGAAATTGTGTGCCAGATAGGGAAGCAGTAAGTGAAGACAGTTCTTATGAGTTGTTTGTAAAAGAGTAGTTTGATATAAATTGAGAGTGCGTCCCTGAAGATCATTATTGGACTGAGTAAGCTGTATGCGAAATTGACTTTGCTAATGCTCGCTTTAGCCTGTTAATTGAATCTTGGAAGTGCATGGCATTTGATACCCATCGCACTTTATGTGGGCTTTATTTTCCCCCTGTTGTAGATGACCTCAACGGTCTTGGCCAAAGAAGCATCCTACATCCTGCATTCACCACTCATACACACACTAACTATCCTTGACTACACAGATTTAGAAACGCGGAACTACCTAGTTTAATCTTCAACCTACTATATAATTTAATACATTACTGCACAGACTAAGACTAAAAGTATGCTCGCCCAAAACTTTGCACAATATAATTCCTACTCTTTTCAACATAACATTCTCACTTGGGCGTATCAAACTAAATAGATCCTGAGTTTTCCGACTTACCAAATATTCCTAGCAGTAGTAGTATTGCAAATTACTTGACAACTTCTCTAAAAGTAGTACACCATCAAATTTTCATTTTAAACGAAAAAAACCGTTATTCGGTAGGTCCATGTATATAATAATTTAAAACTCCGCCATTTTTTATTCACTGTCGAATTTGTTGTGGTATATGAAAAAAGATCGTTGCGATGAAAAGTCACGAAGATACGGTCGGAAACATTTCGAAATTTACCATTTTTTACACACTTTTTCAAATTTAACAACAATTTTATGGCTTATTTTGCTCTACAATATGTTTTTTTCTGTTCATATCACTAACATCGAATTCAATTCCGCGTCTAATGAGCATTTTTTAACTAAAATCGGTTGAAATTTGATTGAGTTATCGAATTTTTGCTCATTAAGCAGCTATAATTCCGTATAGTATTGAACTACAGAGAAAGTTGAAGAAGCACTGGGCTTTAACTGCGAAAACTGTGAAAACGTGAAAAATGTTAACAAATAACATCAACTAAGCCCACAACAACAAATTCAAAAGCCCTTGTCAGCAACACCAACTTAGAATTAAATTTCATGCCGCATGCCCAAACGTATGATGCAGTAGTTTTAATGACAATTTTGTTTGGAATGTAAAGCGGTAATACCAAGTGTCTTTGTCACTTTTGCTAGTGGGATACGACGACATAAAATGGAATGCCAGGACGAGCGGTAGGAAAAAGTACAATTTTTGTCATGTGTCCCTAAGAAGGTATAAAATAAAATGGGAAGCTGGTGTCGTCATTAATGATCGCCCTGGAGAAATGGGTTATAGAGCGCATAACAAAGTTTTCACTAAGAAGCAGGAGAGAGACCTGTCAAAATATTTAATCCGTTGCATCGGTAAGACTAGCCCAAGCAACCAGTTTGGCGAGAGCTAAGCTTTAACCGAACAAATGTTGAAGCTCTTTATGAGTTATGGATCGACATTATTTTTAGCGCCGCAAGATTTATATAATATGGGAGTGACTGGAGTTACAACGGTTCACAAAATTGACAGGATAGTAGCCAAACGTTGATCACGACAAGTAGGAGATATAACCTCGACGAAATGTTTTTATTTTCTAAACTCAAGACCTTCAAGAGAGAACTAAACACCCGTAAATGAACAAAGCTTTTCAACTGAAGCATGGAAAGATGCGGTTTCTAACGCGAAACACTTACAAGTGAGCCATCTGAAATTACACCATTGCCCAGTAAAACTGTCTTTTTCACCTGAACTCTTTAGTGCTCTTCCAAGAGTTTCTAAAAGGAAGATTACAAACGGAGGAGGTAAAAACAGATGCATGACAATTCAGACTGATACTCATGAAAAAGAAGCCATGAGAAGAGAATCACAAGATGCGAAAAAATTAAAGAAGAGTACACTACACACATATAGGGACAACGCAAATGAAAAGAAAACACACTCTTCCTCAGCACTAATCCTATGATTTGTTCTGTCCTTTACAACAAGGGCAGACTTCAGCGGGATACACAATGCGACGGTCATCAGCGCTCATCAGCTCAGATTTCATTCTATTCTATTATCAGATATAGGAATTAATTGAAATTCGTCCTGATGAGCTCTGATGACCGTAGAATTTTGTTTCCTGCTTAAGGCTGCTGTCAGAGTGCGTGCGAGAAGCGGAGCAGAGCTGAAAACTGGTCAGTGCGAGAACTCGCGCGAGAGAACTATGCACATACATTTTCATACAAAGTCGCGCGGTCGTGTCAGAGTAGAAGCAAAGCGGAAAGCTGGCTGTACAGCTCTGCTCTGAGCTCCGCTCCGCTTCTCGCGCGAACTCTGACAGCAGCCTTACAGAAGGCACTAAGCTCATGAAGCGTGCACTGCTGGAGATCGGTATTATGTATACCTACCATAATTTGTGATACCACCGACTAAACTTTTTTCTAAGTTTTTTGTTTAGCTTCGAGAAAGTTTGTTTTATTGTTTTCTTTGTGTTTTGCTATAGTAGAAGATTGTATTTTTAGTAATCTACGATACAAAGTCCTAAATTGTAGTACCTACTACTTTTCTACTAATTTTTAAGTTTTTTATTTGTGTTACATTCGACCCCACAGCCTGTTACAACCGTTTCGATGATGGGGTCAGGTGTTACATTTTTTCTGTTATACTTCTCTGCTGAAGTTTTAAGGAACATACGTATTGCCAGTTCTTAGCCATAAAATATTTAAATTTTTTACAAACAGTTGAAGTCGAAATGTTACAGCCGTCCCTAATCTACCTTACATACATACATATATAAGTATCCAGTGACAAGCATTAACCTGCACAAATAATTTGAAAAATAAAGATTATTATAATATTCTTTATGAATGAAAAATAATTTATTGTGAGATTCCAAAGTCAATAATTAAGTTGTTTAAGCAGAAATTTCGCTATGTATTAAATATAAATAATTAAAAAACTAGATCATTAAATTAGCCGACGAAAATTACACTGTTAACGCAAATGTTGCAAAATAACTATTACGGCTAAAATGTATCAATTAAAGTGACATTTGAGCACCAAAAGATATCAAGAAGCATAGGAACCATTTGGTAGCAAGAGAGAAATAATAAAAAAATAAAAAAAAAAACTGTAAAATGAAAGTACAAGTACAAATACTTTGTACCCACATTTTTTTAATTACAAATACAATTCCATGGTATTTGTATTTGGAAATTTTAACTACTAACACCGGGATTTGTATTCGTACTTGGAAGTACTTAAACATCCGGTCTTAATTACTTTAGTACTTAAAAATTGTACTTAAGTACATTTCGATTCCTTTAATTTTGATTCTTGTTAATTTCTTTCAAATCATTTTAAGTACTTTTAATTGCATTTAGGTATTTTTAATTTAATTTAGGTAACGAATTCCAATACAAGTATTCACTCATTAAAACAGTGTTGATTAAAAGCGTACTGCGAAATTATACGACCATATAATAATAGTACCGGAGAATCTCAGACAGTAGCTTGCTTGAAAAAATATATAAATTCCACACGGTGATAAATTGTATTCATTGTGTTTGTTTTATATTATATATTACTAAGACAATCTCAGGGGATATAGGGCAAAGCACAGCATGACAGGAGAGTGGCGAAGATGCTGATGTATGTCGCCCTTAAGCTTTCCCAAATTGTATGCCGGAGGAAAAACAGAAGATGTTAGACTGTTCCACATTCACACAGTTCGGGATAAAAAAGCATTGCGGAATTTGATTGTACGGCCGAAAGTAATTTGAAGGGTAAAAGAATGTGCGCAATTTTTGGTGTAATAATTGGATGTAACAATCATTCTACAAGAGATCAGACTAGGTATTTCATTAAAACATTGAACATGAAGCGAAAGGCATCCGATATTTCAGGACGCGGTGCTTGAGCAAATCGATATGACAAATTATTGCCAAACCGCCAATGAACTTGATGAGTTTTTTTTGTACAATATCTAGTGAAGCTAAGACTCTGCCACCAGCCCCGGCCCATATATTTGAATTGTATTGAATTCTAGGTCTGATATAGGACTTGTAGAGGAGAGATAAATTTCACGGGCTAAAATATTTCCTACACATTTTCAGAAGACCATTCAATGCTTCTTTGGCAACAGAGATGATGTTTGTCGAACTTAACTTACTGGAAATATTAATGCTTACTAACAGTGAATGGGATATTAACGCTCCATCAAAAGAAACTGGATTGCTTTAAAAAGTTGAGACCGCTGTGAAGCTTATATGCCTTGAATTCGACGCGCTTTGCTTTGCCTCTAGCGGGGATATTGTCATGAACGTTATTCAATGATCTTATCATACAATATCATTTAACATATGCGGCAATCCCTCTGGAGTCCACAAGAGTGTCGAAGGAGTAAGCGAAATCAAGGGTACTGTCATCACCGAAACTATGGATGGGATTGAAGGTAAGGGAAGCAGCTCATTAATGAAAACTAAGAAGAGAGACGGAGAAATAGCAGAGTCTTGGGGCACACCGCCATTTATAAGATGAAATTCAGATGTACACCACTTAAATTAGGTTTGGTTAGGATTGCGTGGCGGCAATCATTAAAGCATGTACGACAACACTGTACGACAACTGTAGCAACACTTATACCACCTGTGGTGCCACCTTATGCAGGGTCAAAATGGAAATGGTATCTAAGATCCAGAGTGCGCATTGAATCAGCCACAAGTGTTAACGAACCTTACCAGGTCATTGTATGGAGCATTTATGCGCTCTGCATGTTTGCAAAATAGGCAGTGTCCCGGGATGACTACAATAAGATTACTCATAGCGCCACCTAATACAACCCTTATTTGGTGACTAGATAAAAAACTTGCAATCCATACTAAAAGATGAGGAGAGATACCAAGTGCTTTATGTTTATCTACAAGGGCCGGATGCCAGACTCTATCAAAGACTCCAAAGTTGTGAAGACTACGGTTCCAATGTTCTGTAAGAAACGTCAGCAACTCTCCAGATGAGCGTCCAACCCGGAAGTTGCCATATTGGCGATCATTGATCAGTTGATTGGTTTCTAGATACTTCATTAACTTCGAGTTAATGAAAGAATCGAAGTGATTGTAATTGGTCGATAATTTGAGAGATTGCCACCCACTCCTTTCTTAAGAATAGGCCGAACGTGAACTAGTTTCCGAGCAGTTGGAGATTTTCCTGTCGAATAAAACAAGTAGAATAGTTTACGCAGAGGTTTATCCAAGAAGCAGGCACAATTTTTAATTAACAGATTCTCGCACCATCAGGACCTGCGATTTTGGAGACGTCGATCCCTTTTAGGACCTTAAACATATCTCTTGTCCGAAAGTGTACAGTCTCTGGTATACATCCACACGGGAGATGCAAAACAGGTGTCTTTGAAGTGCGTGGAAGACAAGAATTTGAACCGAATCTAGCAGCCAAAATATTAGCTTTATCCAGAGAGTCAACTCCTACTTCATCAATGTTAAATAATGAATGTATAGAAGAACTGGTGAAGTTGTTTCTGATAGTTTGAACCAGGAACCCGAAACCTTTGCTACTTTGGGACATTCGGGACACGATAGATGCGAAGTGTTGACTGCTTCGCATTTATAGCTAGGATACACTTATTGTTAAATCAAGAGCGATTTTGCTGATGTTGTGATCTGCTATAAGAATGCGGAATGTATTCACGCATGCCAACACTATGTTACGAAATTCTAATTGTGAATAACAGAAAAAATAAACAGGTAATGATGAATAGACGTAGAAATAGTAATTATAATAATATTAGTAGTTAATATTTAATATTGATTTTACTATTAGTTATAGCCAATTTGAATTTGCCTACATTAAAACAAGCTTATTGTCAGAGAATGTCTGCCTTTGGCGAATATCAACAAGCCTTGCAAACGAGAAAAGTCGCTGCTGATGAATCCTAAGAAATGTTCAGTTTAATAAAGAGCTTTTTCAGCAATGGATACTGCATGAGCTCGACGACTGGATGAACAGCGACTGCGAAAGTGGCGTCGTGCACACAATCACAGCTGATTGCCTTTTTATCAAAGCACTCAAGAAATACTTCCCAAGATATGAAACAGAAATCTATATGTATGCGTGCTAGTGCTAGTGACTAGACATAGATTTTATATATGCCATAAAGCCTATCATACAGGAAAATAGTCTTCCAGTAAATTTAAAATTGCCTCTTTACCTTCCCAAAGGTTAAACTTTCTATATAAATATAAATAAAATAATGAAATAGTTTTGATTAAAAATTAACCCTACCATTTTAGGCTCAATAACTCTCAGCTTAGTGATAGTATGTATATCTGTAGGCAGATTGATTCGAATTCATTAGACCACGGCCCATTCACATATGCAATTATTACTCAGTTGAGAGCTTTTGTTTGGGGAATCGTAGTCATTTGGTTAAGATAAATATTGTTTAAATAATGATTACGGTTGGGAAGATTATCAGAAGACAATTTTTCTGTATGTATAGTAGCTTAGGGCACAGGCGCTATTCAAGTCAAACTTTTGTCAATCTTACATAAGAGCACTGCAAATATTTTAGAATGTTAGGACTATGTTAGGACTCTCATGTATTAGTGAAGGAGCCTGTTTTATGACTTGGGAAGTATTTCTCGAGGGGTTTGCTTTTCCCCATGCTCACGCATTTGCAGTCACCAAAAAACACAAAAGAATCACATCGAATCTGAAAAACTACCAACACAATATATTTTAAAAAAATACAAAGGAAAAATGCTTATATCTCTTCTCGCTTTTGGAAACCAAGGCGAAATTGATAAAGAAAATCAAAAATGTTCCAGCAAAACATGAGTGTAAATATTAAGAAACATTACAATAGTTTGATAACTCTCTTCACTCCAACCGTTTTTCAAACTCTTTATTTCAAGAACTCTCGCTTCATTTAGTTTATAGCTCTTGAACCAATATATCGTGGAATTTGAAATAATCAGACACATGTTAGTGGATATAGCACTGTAACCGCCCCACTGACATGTACAAAATGGACCGCAATGCTATCACTACTGCAAATTAAGTGGAAAAACTCTTTTACAAACGAAAAATCATTAAAAAATATATATTTCTATGCAAAAAAAAACGGCGTTTCGTATAAGCAGGAACTGTATACTTATCAGTACGGCTTGGTTCCTGCCTGCCGTATACACCAAAGTGAACAGCCAACCTGACCTCATATATGTACTTGAAATAACTTTTAAATATGAATTTTATACGAGGCGTAATACTAAGTATTTATTTGAATGCCTAGCAAGATTAGACCTATGCGGGACTAGCATATCAAAGAGATTTTGCTGTGAAATAAATTCATAACGAATTTAGTCAATGAAAATGACCGAGTTTACTGCCATATCTGTAGATCGAAAATTGAGTAGAAAAAACTCTTTTACAAACGAATAATGTTTTAAAAAAAAAAGAATCTATGCAAAAGCAGGTGGTTCATATCAGCAGACTATATTCGCTATGAATTTATTTCATAGCAAAATCACTACTGAAATTGTTTTCATTAACAAGGGATCACTTTTCTATAGTTGTCTCTTTCTCGTTTAACTACTTTATTCCGCGGAACTTGAAATAATAAGTTCTATATGAAATCCACCATAATCCAGTGGATTGTCCAAGTGAATATACATATATATGTATGTATCTAAACTTAGGGATGGGCACACAAAAATTGCTTAATTTTATTTCCTTAAAAGCAAGTTTAAGGAATATTTGATGTTATAGGCGAAAAGCTTTCAATAATGGTAATAATTTCGAATTATTCATTAATGTAATACGAGCTTCATAGTTTTGCATTATCCAACTAAATATACTAGATTATGTGACTTATAGATTTCTTTTCTTTTATACATCTAAAACAAGACAGTTTTTAATAATACCACCATGTTTGCTGAATTTAATAATATTTTCACTTAAATCTACATAAACTTAATTTAAGAGTTTTGCTCGGTACTTGTTTCGTCCCAAATAAAATAATTCCATGTTTCTCATTTTTGAAAATAATAACGTTTCTAGCATTCCGTAAAAATTATTGCAAATCACAAAACCATCGACCATTTTCCTTGAAATATGACTTAAAGCTTTAGAGCTTCTGTGTCCTGAAAGCTTTATTTATTCACTTCATTACAGAAACTTTCCCGCATTTAAAACATATAAATTATAAGTTCTACCTTTATCTCCACAATTGTACATAAGTACCTACATATATAAACTCCAAACAATCATACCAAGTCCCACAAGGTTTTACTTCGACCAACGAACCTTGTTGGCATGCAGAACAACACCTATGGATTTGTTTTCTCTACTGTTGAATTAATGAATTAAAGCTCTTTTCAATGTTAATGAATTTTACCGAAATGTGAAACACCACCGAGTCGCTTTAATAATTTATTATTCCACAAATTTGCCGCAAGTGAAGTAATTATTTTCATGCGCTAAAATTAATTTCGTGAAGAAAAGTTTTGAACTGCTATTGAAATTAATTTGTTTGTCGACATACTTATATACTATGCATACATATAAACATTGAAGTACATTGTGTATACACAGTTAAATTTACAATTAATTATTTTATCAATAAAATTTATTATTATGCAATAACTTTGGGTGATAGGTACATAAAACAATAATTTCATTCATTGTAAGCACACAAAAATGTGAATGTATTAATTTGTTTGGAAATCATCATAATTACAGATGTATGTATGTAACTCAATGACAGAATCCTATTGTTGTTTTCGGACCCAGTGCTGTTGATGATGGGAATTTAATTTTCGACCCATCGTTTATCGTTTAAACAGGACAATGGCAATTTTTAAAATAAATGAAAATTAAATTAATTTTGCTCTCAAAATATAAGTTTGCTTCTTGTAATACAATTTGAGCACTAGTGAAACAGCCAAAACTAAGTTAAAAGATTCCATTTCTTCTTATTTATTGAGTTATCAATTATAATTAGAATAAAAATTTATTAACGTCACTCTACACAAGATCTTATATCAAATATAAGTACATTAATAAAATTGATGACCCATGGACCATCATAAGTTTCTTTGGAAATAAATACCTAATTATTGATTACTAATAAGACATAATTGGTTTAATCAGTCTTCTAATAATCTAGGAACAAAATTATAATACCCAAGGCACACAGCAAGATCTAATGAATCATTAGTATTGCCTATTCAATAAAATGCCGTGTGTCACATAGTACCTATTCATAATTATGGCTAGAAAATCAGATCATAATGAAGTACACTAATGAAGTGTTTTTTTTTTATTAGAGCTCTAATGAAGAGAAATGTACTAGAACTGAATGTGTTTTGGCATATAATATAAATCTGAAGCTCCGCTATACATCTGCCCACTAGAAAAATAAGAAGAAGAAATGCAAAGCACAAACTAAATAAATGGTGTTTGCAGTTGCCTAATGAATCATAATGAGTCATTAGTTAATTATTCATTAGGAGCACTATGTGTCTAGGGCATAACACAATTGAGGATTATTATCGGATTTCGATCTAAAGGCTGCCAAGAGGGTTATCCTAAGACACCACTTTATAGACAATATCTCGACTCTCGATTGCAAGCAATTTTTAGTAATTTAATTTTTATTTGAATAGAACTTTTATTTTTTTATTTTTATAGAACTTTTTTATATTTTAGTCGAATACTTATTAATGCTTTTCGAATTGGGCATCTTCTTTAAAATTAACAGTTAGATTCCCTTTTTATGCCTTTTCCTCATAATACAAAGTCTAGACTGACTTATCAAAAATAATAAAAAACCTACTCTGAAAACTATTTATATTGTGGAATAGGGCCAGAACAATCGGAGGAGCGATCGTGAAAAAAATAATAAACACTTACAATTACAGCGACAGATATAAGCCGCCACAGATCTTCGAACTATTGCTTGATCAGTTTATTGCTCATCTAGAGGACCGTCTTTTGAAACTTCGCAACCTTCTGTCAAAGTACTCATGTCTTTTTCTGGAGCAAATGAAAACTTTAGATGAGGCAGCGCGTGCACAATTCTTCGAAACTTACACGTCAATTCATCTGAAGTATGGATCAACGAAGGTAGATCAGGTGGATCCGAATTGCAGATAAAGCAATTAACAATTCTCTCAAGGCTTTTGATATCTGCAGTAAGGATGCATTCCACAAACTTTTGGAAAATTATACCATTGTATCCTATGAGCACAAGTCCAAATATGCGCTCACTTTCCACTTTGCGTCCTCTCAAAACCTGTTAAAGGTCCACAATGGGACAAGATCGTATAATCGGATCAGCTACTCTAAGCATACGAGTACATCGGGACATAAGCATAGAAGTCGTTGCAATTCCTAATTCTGTACCTTGGCGTATCAATTTCTTGAAACAATATAGAACATAATTTGTAACATTGAGCATATTCTTCGTACAAATTTGTAATTAAGCTATACCATGATATTAATTAAAGTATTTAACTATCTATAAATACAAGAATTTTGTTTGTAGTTTTCTATCTCCTCGGAGCAAGCGGACAACGAAAATCTGTGACTATAAGTGTGCTTTGTGAATATGATCAAAATTAATTACACTTTTGTTGCTGTTTTTGGTAGTATCTCTCATTTGTTTCTATCATATAATGTAGTTCTTATTCCCGAATTTTTTGCATGGTCACCATGGACCATGGACATCACCATTTATCCTAATTTACCTATACCGTAGAAATAAAAAAGACAAGAAGAATCATGTAGTACATCAAAAGTGAAAAGCTTTTGCATTCAACTGAGATTATGCGATGCCTCCACATAAGCTCCTAATTTTATACTTCTCCGAAAATTTATTTTATTTTGCATACCTTTGGGCTTTTATTTTTTAATCAAGAAGGAGAATCTCTAAACGGGGGCGAGTGCGACTGCGTAGGCCTGCGCCTGCCTATTGCAACCATGCATACATAATCATGTCGGTAGGTCGACCTACTATCGATCGATTTTGATGGGAATTTTTCTACTACACTAGGCTCATCACAGGTATCAATATACATGTACATATTTTATAGCTTATATTGGACAAGGAAATTTAAGATGCTTTCCAGATAATTTTTATATGTTTTGTTGTTTGTTGTTTTGTGTTTTCATTAGGATCTGCCCTTTAGCTGAAGAGAAAAATAGAAAAAGACATTTGAAAATTTTAATTGTGATCTGTACATCGTTATGTAAATGCGCTTTATAGCAGTGATCAGAGGTATTATTGTGGCGAATATAAAAAAAAAGTGTAGTGTAGTGATATAATTTCTTTAAATCAGTTTTCTAACTATCTGAATTCCGAAGAATCCTTATTTTAATACTGAGTGTTTACTTTTCAAATTATAATTGATTTCCTTATAATTTAAAATAAATAAATATTTGTCTTATATTTGTAGTGAACAGGTAGGTATGTACTTACTTAGAAGTTTTGGATTTTCGCTTGAAATTTATAATTTTTTCATTTGAATTTTGAACTTTTAAAGTTTTAAAATATGGCAACGAGAAAACTTTGGGGTGTAAAGTGTGTAGTCGAATCGTGTGGTGAAAAAAAAGGATAATGTGAATTTGAAATATTTTAAGTTTCCTTCCAAAAATACTAACGAATTCGATAAATGGATTAGAGTATGCAATCTTACCAATAATTTACCTAGTGCTAAAAATGTGTATGTCTGTTCCCGTCATTTTACCGCTAACGATATTGGTAAGATACGATTAAAAAAAGGTATTGTTCCCTCACTAAACATTGACTATGATCTGCATTCGTTAGATTTTCCGGAAGGCCATATACCTGTTCGGTTTGAGGAAAAACTTATGAACGACGTTCTATTCCGCAGAATGAATACATGCTTGAAGACCTTCCTTTTATAGAGCCTTTGAATTTTTTAAATCCAGATGAAGAGATACCAGAGGCAAAATGTAGTTCTTGTTTAAAGTCAGAGAAGTCTGTTAGTTTCTATCGGTCTAAATATGCTGCTCTTGCAACTAAATACAAGAAGCTAAAGAAAAGCGAAAAAATAAGTTCTCTAAAAAATAGAATAAGTAAGTTTAGATCAAAAACCCTATTAATAAGAAATAAAATCACGCGCCAAAATAAAGAAACATATTTATCAATGATTATTGATTCTCTGCAAAATATTAGTTCACATGCTAAAACATTTTCTAAAATGATTTTATCGAATGGAAAGGCAGTTCAATATAATCAAAAACAAAAGAATTTGTCGTTAAATATTCATTACAAATCTCCATCCGCTTATAGATACTTAAGAAATGTTTTGAATTTAAAACTTCCGACAGTTTATTCCATAAATCGTTGGCAACCAATTAAAAATATTAGACCTGGCTTTAATTTAGCAATTACAGAAAATTTGAAAAAACTATTATGTGACTGGACCACAGCAATGAAAGAGGCATCTCTTATATTCGATGAAATGGCAATAAAGCGAGAATTAGTGTACGACATAAAATTTGATGAAATTGTTGGATATCATGATGTTGATAATTACAAAAATGACAAGCTTGCAAAATATATATCTGTTATATATGTTATAGCTTTTTTGCTACTGAATGTCCAATATCTGGGGAAACTTTAAAGAACAAACTCATTGACAATATAAATTACTGTCAAAGTATTGGAATACGCGTAAGAAATATTACATGCGACCAGGGTTCAAATAACAAAAACTGTTTCAACCGATTAAATGTCACACCAGGTAAACCCTTCTTTTTCCATAGTAATAGAAATCTATAAGAAATACTCTATTAAAAAAGAACATAACATGCACTTAAGGTATCGTTACATGGAAATGCGTATAAGAATTATACAATGTGGAAAAAAATAATTCAACAAGGATGTGTTGTAAAATTACGTCCAAATATGTTATGCCAAACAGCTGGCAAAAGATGAAAGTTTCGTATGCAACCCAAGTTTTCAGTCATACATGCAGTGCCGCAATAAAAACAGCGAATGAGTTAAAAGCTTTTAGCCCCGAGACTGCTCTATTTGCAGAATCTACTGCAATATTTTTCAAGAAAGTCACCAACTGTTTTAATAGTAAGGCTCCTTTTAATCGGAGTATGTGCAAATGCGGCCTAAGGAAAGACAATGAAGTTAGCAAATACTTAGACGAAATGATACAATATTTCGAACATATAAAATTTAAGGATGACAGACAAACCTATTGGATTAAAGGTATAATTCAAAGTATAAGGTCCACATTATTATTATCCGAAGATATATTTGCAAAGTATCCAAATCATCCATTTCTTTTGACATACAAATTAAACCCAATTGAAAACAGTTTCTCTTTAGTTCGAAATAGAGGTGGATTTAATAGGAATCCATCTTTGTATAGTGTTAATCACATATTTGCCAAAATAATATCATATAAGTTGTTATCTCCGTCTAGTGATACAAACTGTCAAGAGGATAGTGAAGACTCTTTAATAGATAATGAAATGCTTACTAGTTCCATGGTAGATGATATCAATGCCAAAATCACTGAAAGAAATTCTGAAATCTCTGAAACATGCGAGGATATTTCAAAGGCAGATGACAACTTTGGCAACATCGAATATGCTGTATTTGATGAGGATATTTTGTTTGAAGATCCTTCTTTGAGGTACTTTGTAGGTTTCCTAATCCATAAAATTTCCCCTAAACTAAATTGTAAACTTCATTTAAATATATTTAAAACACAAATCGGTCAAAATCCCCACCAAAAATATATAAAATTAAAAATTTTGAATTTATGTGTTTCTGAAACTAATAATTTGCCAGCTTTTTCCAACTGGTTTTCAGCTGAAAACACTTGTTCTCAACATCATATGAAGATGTTAGATTATTTCCTCATTATTTTACTGAGAAAATATTGCATCTGGGAATCGGAAAAAAGTGTAAAGACCGAAAATGTCAACAAAATTCACCCAAAATTAAAAATAATTCAAGAGTGACAGGGACAAAAGGGGATTAAGGCTATAGGCGACACCCCTCTAAATAAAAACGAGTGCAGACAGTTACCTCTGCGGTCACTTGGAAATACAGATTTTACCCTACATGAAATCAAAGGATATACTAAGTTTGTCATTCGGTTTGCAACGCACAGAATTAATGCTAGTAGAGCAATATGGGTTGGACACCCACGCACAATATTAAAAGTTACTTTGATTTTTGCATGTCCGTCTGTCGGTCCGTCTGTCCGTCCTCACGATAACTCCATAACGCGTTCACTGCTGAAATTTTGCAAGTGGTAAGTAGAACAAGTAAAAGTAAATATAATTTCAAAATGGGCTAAATCGAGCAACACCTGCCTGGAAACTTCTGCAAAATATAATATCATATGAAATTGGTTATAACCGGCAAACCGTATTTGAAATATATGGGAAAAACCACTTCAAAAAACAAACTTGCACAGATGGGCGATACGAAATTACATAGAGCATTCATCTAGGGTATCACCAATTCCAGCTTTTTTACTTGTTTCCTTTTTTCATTTTTTTATTCTTTCCGAAATTATATCATCAACAGTTCTTTCATACTAATTGTTTCAGCACTACTTTAGATGTGGACAGACAAAACGGTGCTCACTCTTTTCCTTGCTTTGTTGCTAAGCTTAAATAAACACGTCACCCTAAGAATTTTCCGATTATTCTAATTCCGACTGTCCTAATCTTGTTGAATTAGTTTCCTTGAAACATGCAAAAATTTTAAGCGAAATTGAAATGGAAATAATACCAGACATCACTCAACCCGGAAATCCGGTTGTTGGTAAATTTAAATCTAGCGCTCTAATATATCTATGTAGTTCTTTAGTTAATAAAATGGTAATTATTGACAAAGTGTGAACACAAAAACTATATGGTACATTACAATCAGAATTCTCGGAAGAGTTTTATTTGATGACCAGCTTCACTAAAATAAAATTTGCCTAAGCACACATTTCCTTCGCCCCTTACCGCTCCTCACCGGCAACATTTTATAAGTTGCAAAAAAATTGTATGAAAAATCCAACAGGCAAATCTAAAACCTCGCCATGCCTATGCAATCCTACTGCTCTGCAGTTGCACAGAGCCAAATGCTTTGGAGTACAACACCCACGAATTTACAGCATCATAATAGCTGGATAAATGTATGTGTAATGAAAGAAAAAAGGAACGATTTCTCCAAACTAATCATTAAATCATAAATGCCCACAAGTATGCAAAATAAAAAAACTTTTCACTCCAGTATAAAATTAGGAGCTATGTGGAGGCATCGCACAATCTCAGTTGAATGCAAAAGCGTTTCACTTTTGATGTACTACATGATTCTTCTTGTCTTTTTTATTTCTACGCCTATACTGGATATTTCGCCTGAATATTTGGTGGAGCTTTGTATGCATATTTCCTCTGATAATAGCTCGAGCGATTTGAACAGGATTGGGACATTATTCAACTACTTTTGCACACGTTTGTGCCAATGGACTAAATGTCTGCTTAATAAATGCCAGAAGCCTACGCAAAAAAAATTGGCGAGCTCCATCAAATTTATGTTGGTTCTAATATTCATGTTATCCTCGTAGCGGAAAGCTGATACCCTCTAGCTGTGTGTCCATTCCGGGCTATAGCCTTTATAGGAATGACCGTCTAAACCGTGCCGGTGGAGGAGTTGCTATTTACTTGAAGCAGGGCCTTAAAGGTTATAGGGTAGATTTCTCGAAGTCAAACAGCATTAAATTTTTGTGTTTGGAGGTTGACACAGGGGCGGACAAACGTCTGCTGGCTGTTGCGTACTGCTCCCCAGGTAATATTGCCACTAGTAGCTCTGACGAATTTGCCGCCTGTATCTCTCGCCTTACCCATCGTTATGAAAATGTTATAGTTGCTGGTGATTTCAATGCTAATATTTTCAATCCAATAATGCGGACAACTTTTTATTTTTAATGTCGTTACACTTAAATACTGGTAATTCCTCCCCCACCTACTTTAATTGCAACAACTCAACCCTTTAAGATCTTCTCCTAACTACCAATACTAATAGAATTCATTTTCATAACCAGATTAGTCCTCCCAGCGCAGTTGACCATGACCTTCTCTTTTTGTGTTACGATATTCCCCTTGAATTTCTTTCTAACACC
The DNA here is from genome assembly GCA_963930735.1 of Dioctria linearis. Taxonomy (NCBI): domain Eukaryota; kingdom Metazoa; phylum Arthropoda; class Insecta; order Diptera; family Asilidae; genus Dioctria; species Dioctria linearis. Next base: position 76,645,937 of record OZ005741.1, on the reverse strand, counting down.
AGCGTATCCTTCCGTGACTTCAAAAATATTAACTTTGATCAATTATTCCGTGAATGCTCATCATTACCCTGGATTATACATCAGTTGATTGCAAGGTGGATAAATTTTGTTGTCTAATAAATTATCTATTCGATAAATATGTCCCTCTTCGTACTAAGCTCGTAACCCCTACCATCTGTCCTTGATGTACCCCCCAAATCAATCTTCTCATAGACGAACGGGAATACTTGTACCAGAATTATAAACGATTACGCAGCAACTTTGCTCGAAACTTATTTAAGACAGAGCGCAATCGCGTCAATACTGCTATTCGAAATGCCAAACGTCTATATTTCAAATCCAAATTTGATTCGAATTTACCCCCTAAAATATTTTAGCGGAACTTTCGAAGTGGTGGCATTTATCGGGATAATGAGTCCCATTGCAATCTCAGCCCCAATGAACTAAATATTCACCTTACCTCTCCTCATTAAAACAATGGTGTGTTCAATAGCTCCGTTAGTAATTTTAACACACGTATTTTTCACTTCAACTCCCCCCCCCCCCCCCCCAGCACCAAGAAACCTGCTTTTGATTTCGAGATATTGATCACGTTGATCGCATTGCGGCAGTATCCTCTATTTCGTACAATACTGTTGGTCCTGACGGTTTACATCCCCTATTCCTTAAAATGCTATTACCTTACATTTCACTATACATACTTCATATTTTAAACTCCTCTCTGACTTACTCCTTGTTCCCTAAAGCTTGGAAAATAGCCATCATCATACCAGTTGCCTAGAAACCTTCCCCTGAATCAGTTGTTGATTTCCGGCCAAATAGCATTCTCTGCTACTTTGCCAAAGTACTTGAAAAAATTGTGTCGTCTCAGATTTCAGAATTTGTCCAAGCCAACAACATCTTAACACAATTTCAGTCTGGCTTCCGACCTGAACACAGTAGTGAAACTGCTATACTACAAGTCTCCAATGATCTTCGCCTGATTCTCCGACTCCAAGAACTTTGGCATACTTGTCTTACTGGATTTCTCAAAACCTTTTGATAGCGTCAGTCGCTCTAAGATATTAGATAAGCTTTACAGTAATTTTAAGTTCTCTTCGTCTGCGATCTCCTTAATTGATAATTTTCCTCTCGGATAGGTTTCAAAAGGTACAAATTAGAGGCTCCCCATCCTCCATACTTCCCTTTTTCTGTGGTGTACCCCAAGGATCTGTGTTAAGCCCGTTGTTGTTTTTTATGTTTATTAATGACTTTCCAAAGGTGATTCAAGATGTTCAGCTTCATCTCTATGCTGATGATGCACAAGTATACCTAAGTAGGCCTATTGGTCTGATAGAAGATTGTGCTGCTCGCATTAATGATGATCTTTGCCGTATCTACACTTGGTCGATTAACAACGGGCCTTCACTAAACCCTAGCAAATCGGACTGTCTTGCTATCTACAACTCTTTATATGACATACGTGATATCCCACACATTTTTCTTGACAACTCTTCGCTGCGTTTTGTGAATTCGGTCACCAATCTTGGAGTCAAGCTAAATGGACAGTTAAGTTCTTGTGATCACGTCAAACTGATGCTCTCTAAGATCTGTGGGGGATTGCGCAGACTGCGGCTATCTGCAGGATTACTGTCAACAAATATCCGCTTGCAACTCATGAAAGCTCTTGTATTACCCCATTTTACCTACTTATCGAAGTTTGATATATCCCATAGCGTATGAAGTTGCCTTTAACGATTGCATTAGATTTGTGCTTGGCATTACACGTTGGCAGCATATAACTCCGTACAGACCCTCATTGGTTGGCTGCTCGATCAACTCGTACCTAAAGCCCAAAGCCTTAATATTCCTCTAAAATTTCCTTTTATTAAGGTATGTAAGAATATGGAATCCTTAATAAATCTCATTTTTTCTTCGTCGGCAATTTCTCTAAATATTCAAAAATATATTAATTTAAAATAGTTTGTTTGCTTCCTTTTTATTTGTAAAATTCTAATTACATATTTTACCAGTTTTTGTCTTTATTTTATTTATTTATCCATTTTCTAGTGTATAATTTGTAGTAAATTTACTTTACAATTTTTCTGGAGTGCAAAAACCTTTTAGTTCGTCATGAGCCGATTTCAAGGGTTTCCTCAGCGCCTTGAACTCAAAGCACAAGTACCCAAGTAAATTAATCAGTTACCAGAGATGAGTTAATTTTTTATGTATACATACACACGGATGCCAATTATAATAGAAAAGAAATAGATGTGTTTGAAAAATACTCTCGATAATGTATATAATAAGTTCACCAAATAACTGTTAATTTTACAATGATGATCAAATTATTATCACATCTCAATTGCATCAATGACAATATTGTTCCTTATTTATTCTATAATTACCACCAATTACTGACCATCTCCAACAAAATCAATGTTATTGCATTTTCCAGATTGAGAAAGAGATCCACGAAACTGGACTAGATTGGTCACTGGGCCAGAGTCCATTAAATAAATTCAGTTTCTTGAATAAACATATTCAATTTACGAAAAAAATATTCACTGTTAGAGGCGATAAATCCCAGTTTCGTAGTCGAAATTCGATACATGGTTTCAGTGATGGAACGTTATTCAAAGATATCGCTCCTTTGACATAAGTTTTAGAAAGTAAATGGTATCGTGGTTGTCTTATTTATTGATTAATTTATAACGAGAGAGAAAAAGTTATTGTAAAGTGATTTTATTTTACATATAACAGAGAAGGTATGTCTTTAACTTTATAAAAATACACAGACAAAATTATTGCTAGAAAAATCTTTTTTGATTTAAATTTTTTCCCCCACTCAACTAACTCGTTCATGTTTCAAGTTAATCTATAAATTTTCAAATAATCCCAAAAAGGAGTAGGTTCAGGTATTGTTCCTTAAAATTTACCAAAACTTTACGAAAAGTTTCCGGGAATACAAATCTTTTTTCATCAAAAGGGATTTAAAACAATCTCAAGCTGCAAATTAAAAAAAATTTTCCTGCCCTTATTTCTTAATATTAAGGACATCAAAATAAAAAAAGTTTTACTCATGGAATCTAACTTTTAGAAAGTGTGAAATTAAACCAGTTTGTGTCGAGTGGGTTAGTACAAACACCTATAGCCAAAGAACAGGTGGACGAATTAAACAATGAAAAAATATAAAAAGCTTTAAAATGAAAAAAGAAAATTCACATAAAAGGATCTGTTCCAGTAAAAGTTCAGTGGTTATAACATTGTATGTATACATAGCATGGATTTTTTTGTGACATATATTCCATGCTATATATATTGTAGATGTATATCCTGGAAGCGAAATAATTTCTGGGTCTATAACTTGAATGCTCTGAAAGTAATGCTTGTCACACCTAAGGGATTCCATTTCGATTTTTGTACCAAACGTGGATTGACTCACTATTCGGTGTGCTGATATATTTTCAACAATAAAGGTCGATGCACACTTACCGGCACAGACAGGCAAAATATTTTTATATGAAACCAAGTTAGCTACATCAACCGGGACCGGCAGATACCGGCACGTAACGGAAACTTCATTGCCGGTCGCTATTGATTGCTTGAAACCAGACCGGCATTTGTCGGTTGCTGGTCTAATTGCGGAGTTAACATGGGATCACTTTTCATTTTATGTCGTTATATGTGCACGAAAAATGCCAGTGCCGGTCGATACCTGTCTGTGCCGGTAAGTATGCATCGCCCTTTCCCAGGTATTTTCCTACCTAGTGAAACCAAGATATATGTAAAAATTTAAAATTTTGAATGCAAGACTGATGATGCTTTTAGATATAATGCGTTGATATTTTGAAGTTTTCAACTTTTTGTTATAAATTAGTTGATATTCCCCCATTTCCTCAATAAATTTTTTATCTAATTTTTTTTTCATCTAATTTCTCCCTTTTCAAAATTCGATGTTAAACTAAACGTGATTACGAGGAAAAACATAAATTCGACCAATTTCGCGAGCTTTACTTACGACGGTAATCTATAGTCCGCGCCACGAAAACTGTCAATGTTAGGGAAATTTCAGTTGGCGGTTGCCGCTTTACAAATTTAACCTTAGCAAAATTTTGTAATTTTTCATATTTAAATTAAGTTATTTCATAGATTTTCTACAAGGTCAGATAAATTTCATCCTCGCAAACTTTTTTTGTGTTGGGTTACTTTAGTTGGACAGTTTATTTACAAGTAAATTTGCTTGTTCTAATCAGTTATATGCCAATATACTGCACATCTGGAAATATGCTACAAATATTTTTTCTGATAAGACTTTGACACAGTCACTTATTTCACCAGACCTCTGATCAAGCGGAACTGTTGTTGATGAATTTGTAGTTAGAACTAATTTTTTAGGGGGGAATCCCATCGCAGGAGACCGACAAGGAATTAAAAATCTATCATCAGAATGGAAACGGGCTTAGAACCGAAACCTCTACTGTCTATTTTAACTCTTTTTTTTATGGAACTGTGACATAGTGACTTTCACTGAAACTTGGCTTTGTGTATCAATTTTTGACAAGGAACTATTTTCTGATGAGTTAAATCACAGATAAGTAATACCCAGATCTGGAAACCAATGTTAAAAGTTTTCTTCTCAAAAGCCAGCCATCCAGCTGTTAAGCGGAAATAGAGAAGTTAAAATCAAAACAAATGGAATTTAATAATTCCATAAACTCCCTAGTAGATGGTTTCCGAGATATAAAGAAAATGGCGGACACGCTTTCAATCCACGAATGTAAGATTAAAGATGATTGATGATTGAAGATGATAAATCTCGGATGACTATAGACTTGCTTGGCATGAAAAACAGGATTAGAGTATTGGAAGAGAGCTCATTATCTAATCATAGGGAGATTAGAGATGTACCGTTCCAGCCTGACGAAAAGGTTTTTGATATTGTTCGGAAGCTACATGATTTTTTGGATGTTCCTTTTGATGATCGTCAAATTACTAAGTGCTATCGTATCTCTTCAAATCATAGTAATAATAAACCTGGTAGCGTTATTATAGTTAAATATTCAGTTAAGTATGTTACAGATCTGCCAATGCTTTGCAATTCCCTAGTAATAGTTATATACAGGGTGTCCCAAAAAATAATGATAATCGACAGCCTGGAGGTAGAGCGTCCCTCGGGGAACCCAAATTACCCCCATGTATATTCTACGGTTTTTTCTAGTTTTCGAGTTATTACAAATTTTCGAGATTTTTCACTAATTACATGTTGCAAGGTAATTTTGGTCATAGCGGTCGAAGAAAGTGAGATAGGAACCTATTTTTTTTTCGAAATAGCTTAACAGTGCATATTTAAAAACATTTATTTCAATACAATTCACCATTGTCTCAAAAAGTTGAATTTTTTCTTTTACCAAAACAAAAACTAACTTGAATGTTCTATGGCAATTTTAAAAAACAAGTTCCATTTTTTTTTTTAGAAACTAGCTCAAAAACTTCCTTAGTTCATCGACTTAACATGGCGAAAATTTTATCAAGTTATCTCAACGGCATTGTACTTAAATTTTGATTCAGATTGTAATAAGTGTAAAATTTAACAATTTTAATTGGGAAGTAAAAACAAGTAAAACTGAAAATGAAATAAAAATAATTATTTTATTGTGAAAAATTACAAAAAGTTTTCAAAATGTCGACACATAACCGACAATGGCGGAAAAAATTCTCTTTCAGTCGATTGAGTGCTTGTCTGTTTCTTCTGATGTTTTCTTCTGCCGCTCTTAAACTACTCAACAAATCTGCCAATTTTCTGCATTTTTACAATAAACCAGCTCCTTGTAGTAGCCCCAAACATTTCGAAGGTTTTAGTCTCTGTAAACCGGAGACTGAAGACCAAAAGTCTCTCACCGTGTATCTTTACTTTAACACTCCCTATATAACAATCATCCGATATTACCTGTAAACGCACGCACCGCGTGATACATGTTCAAAAATTTCCAACTGATTCCCGGTTTACTGTCGGGTTTTACAATGCAGGCTTAACCTCAAGTTTAACTTTTACACGTGGTGCTCTTTTAAGGGGTTAGACCACTCTACAGGTAAAAAGAAGGGCATATTTCGTGATTTCTTTTTTTCCAGCGAAACCATAAAATAAATCGGATTTACAAAAACAGTATTTTATTTTACATGTAATAGGCAATACAAAATTTTGTTCACAGGAAAAATATGTCAAAATGACGACAGTGCAGCATTTATCCGATGACGTCTTTATTTCTGGAAGGTCAACAGCCGAGCCAATAGCTGCTATAATTTTTGAGTTATAATGAGACAACAAAGTTCTTCCGTTTATATATAAGAATAGCCACAGAAGTATGTAGGATTTTTTTGATGCGTTGTTTTTTGTAAAAATGGCGCATTTCCAAATCACAAAGTGGAAAATTCCATGAGAAAATCATCAGGAAATTGTTTATAAAAAAGGAACTATGAAATATAATGAAAAAATCCTACTTAGTGCCTTAGAAAACATAATTCTAAATCTACTGTTAAAATTTCATATTAATCGGTTAACATTTGTTTGAGTTATGATTTCGGCCGACTTGAAAAATGCGGTTTTGAGATAAACGCGTTTATAGGTTGTAGAAAGTCAGGACATGAATAATGTTTCAATACCTTTAATCTGCGATGCCTACACCATACAGTAGGCCTTCCAGATAAGTGTGCTTGTCTAGTGTTTCTATTCTATGCGATTTTAAGGCGATCCGTGACTCCTTTACAGCTTCAGACAGTTATCTCTCTGCTAGTTTCACGCGCTGTTAGTCCACCACCAGGCACTTATTGTAGCTATTCGGGCAAATTTTCAAGCCCATTGCTTGCATTATGTACAAAATTGAAGAAAACCCGTCATTGTAAATGGAAATTGCAATATCTCTCGCTATATTCAACACGGTTTTACCACTGGAAATTGAATTTGGGTCCAAGGCCCACACAGTTGAATTGAAACTTTCGTTACTGTTCTGTGTAAAACCGCCGATGCATCGAGTAAGATGATCATCACTAGTCAGTTCTTCGTACACTGGTTTCATAGCTTTGCATACTTCAATTGGAATAGCTTGCTTATGTTTATACTCAGCCAGGCTATTTGTAGCATGAATCCTCTCCAAATTGGGCATTTGTCGTGTTGAGGTTTGGCATCAGTAGATAATTTATAATTCAGTTTACTGTTCCTCATCTTCGGAACTGAATCACAGTTTCTATGAATGGCTAATCCATAATAAATGGATAGTTCGTCTATAAGCTTTCCAGTTAATTTTCCCTTTTCACCAAGGCGTTTGGTCTTTTTTTCAAATTACGTAGGGTACCCATTCGTTTTTGCACACTCTTTCTTGAGCACCGTGACATTCTCGTACGGCTTAGAATCTGTAATGCCTTTGAAAGTTTTAAAATCGTCGTCACTAATATAGTACACGTATTTCACCTGATCAAAAGTTCCAGAGCGCTGAAACCTCTCAACAACTGAATCGACTGCCATCTTTCCTGCTGATCCTTCGTGATTCACAACGCATTCATCTGTATGATTTTCTTTCCATTTCGCATATTTTTCGGTGTCTTCTATTTTATTTCAATATTCACACGCCTTACAGTATTTTGATTTTACTATGGAATCTACAATTTTCCCGAAGTTATTGCCAATAAGACTCACTAAGCCATACAACGAGGTAAATCCACGTGTTCTCTATGAACCCTCGCCATATACTATGAACCCATATTCTCCTTTTTTAATATAAATAGCTTTATTTTCATTCGCAGCTCTCATCACACTGTTCTTACAAACTGCGTCAGTTGCAATGGGCATTTGTTTAACAACCTTATCATAAAATTAGTGAAAAATGGGCTGAGGTAGTTCCATGAATGCACAAATTTTTTCAATTTTTCAAATTTTTCAATTCCGTGCAAACCAACTCCAAGCAATCGCATGGCAAGTATAATCCTACGGTTGATTTCATAGGCTTTCTGAACAAATAGCCAACTCGGTATTTCAGTCTTTTCATAATTTTGACAGGACACTACTATTTTAAGTCCCAAGACCCGGTTACCACATTCAGTAAATTAACTTTCAATTCCGACTTACATACGTTGCAAACGATTATGTTTGAAATAGCAGATAAAACTGCAATAAAGTTTATTTTGTGATAACCAAAAGCTACATCTATTTTCACATCATCCAAATCTACCGACTGCTTCAATTTTTTTGCGGATGTACTCACATTCAAGTCATCTGTTGCCTCCAGTTTGTGACCATTCAATGGTCGCTTTGGATTTTTTTTGGTTTCTTTCCCGGAGTCGTTTTTGATCCGCTTTTTATAATTGTACACTACTTTATCAACGAGCAACGAACAAATGTATCACTACTGAGGAAAAAGAAATCAAATTTTTCCACGAATGTCGAGAAAAACAAGAATTAGTTGAATAGCGTCCTTTTAAATGCACAGCCTACCACTGCGCTCATAAACAGAGCTTGTGGGGTAGTAGAGGTGCTTGTTTCCTCCCCCCACGTTGCTAGTATAGAACTTGAGGTCACTAAATGTTCTTGAAGAGTTTCCAGAATAGGAACCGGCACAAAGTGCTGATAGTAGTACGAAATACCAGGTCTAATGTTGATGGTTGACTGAAATATCAATTTCCTGTTCTGACTGTTGAGGAATCCGATTAGTTGACGGAAATATCAATTTCCTGTTCTGACTGTTAAGGAATCCGACTAGTTGACGGAAATATAAATTTCCTGTTCTGACTGTTGAGGAATCCGACTCTCCCACGAACTCCAATGAGTGGTGTTATAAACCGAACTCGAAATGAGGAGTCTTGTCCTGACTGCCGTTTTGCGCCTTCAATACTAGAGAAGAAAGTAATACGATTAATTTATCTTATGTAGAATGAATCGTAAGGATTGGGGTAAAGACTGGAAACACGGCGTTGTTATTCCTAGGAATACACAAATTGCGCTGTTGTGTACAAAACTTTCTGAGAGAATGTGATTTCTTCAAACTTAAAACAAAATATTTAATTACAAGGATACTAAATTTAGCAAACTACCATACCCCCAATTCGCAAAGTGTTTGGTTCATTTGATTTCACAAAACTTACAAATGTTTCAGCCTTTGCTTATGAGATGCCAAAGGTGAGCGCGCTCGACGCGCGTTGGTGTTTCGCTAAATTTAAATGACGGGTGGAGACGATGCCGCCACAAGCTCGCTGTGGATCAAGATGGGGTTGCGCTAGAATAGGTAAATCGAATATTTAGGGATTCTTTACGCGCACAATCTTTTGGAAATTCTATAGATACTAAGCTACATTTAAAAAACAAAAAAAAACAAAAAACTTTTTTTGAAAATCCTAGAGTGGCCTAACCCCTTAAGTGTAAGCTTAAAGTCCTGGTCACACCGGAAGCGACGAGGCGCGTTGGCACACGGCAAAACAGAGTGTTCACACCGGGAGCGGCAGATTTTTTCCAAATGTACTCTAGTTCCGATGAAGCAGCTCTGTTATAAGTAGCTCAGCTCTGGTTGAAGAAAAAAATGGAGAAAAGTGATGCAAAAGGCCTCATTTAACAAATTGTGCGGACTTATTTCGAATGAAAAAGAAAATTTTGAGTAATCTCCAAAATCGCCGAGCGGCAACTATTTTTTCGCGCCACGCCGCCCCGCACCGCGTCGCTCCCGGTATGCAAGAGCAATCGCGCATCGGTACGGTAACTTCAAAATGCCGCACCGCGCCGCGCCGCTCCTGGTGTGACACCCACTTAATTATTCAACTTAGCTAAAAGAACGATTTACTTTATACCGAGGAATTGTGGCGTCTTAAATCTACTTTTTCAACTCAAGTAAGAAGAAAAATTATATATCACACATTTTTTAATGATATTATTAGATATGTAAGCAACTCACGTACGCAATTATTATTTCCTTTTATAATCATTAGTTAAATATTTTCATGTCAATTTGTCTAGTGCAAGCAAATAATCATCTTGTCAAAGGAAACACCTAAAATAAATCACGAAATACGCATTTACATGGGCTAAAATGAAAATTATTCTTATGTAAGTATGTACTACATAATATGTACATTGTACATATCTACTTATAGGTAGCAAATTATTACACGAGCGACAATTCTATGCATCAATTTTAAGTATTTTTTGATCATAAGCCAGGAGTTAACCGTTGAGTAAAGCACAGCCATAAATGCATATGAAATATTTCCCAAACATAAATCCAATACGAAATGAATTTCAATTTTGTACCAATTTCCGCGAATGTTTGGATGATGCGTCGGGAATTTGTATATACATAAAACGCAAGCGGGGGTGGATCATTTGGAAATTGGGTAAATGCTTGGAATATTCATCAAGATATAAAAAATCAATGCATTTTGCATATTTTACTTCAAATTAAATTTTGCTTCTGGCGGAATTCATATAAAATTGCTAGACCTACATCGTTTTTATTTTCCACTTAGTTCTAGTTTCATTTGCTGGATTTTCCCAAAAACTTATGGTTGGCGGTTCGTTGATGAAATCATGTGCAAGTTGTTTTAATGTAAATAATAATAATAGTGGAAAATAAATGGACATTATGGTAATATCTATACCTATCTAAGTGCGTATTACATATGATAATTACATATTTTAATAGTGTTCATAAGTTTGTTTAACTAAATATCTGAATTTTCTTGATTCTTGACATGTATAACTACTAAAAAGTGATGAAAAGTTATTCTTAAATGTATTTAATTAAAGTGCAATTATCACTATTCGTTAGTGCTAATAAAGAAGACGTAATTGTTTCAAACGTAAACACATGCCAGTTTAATTAAGGAGGTGTCTCATTTCTTACATTCGGTATGTATAGATAGTCATTGTGATTGTCACAGAATTTTATAAAAATTGTTTTGTGAGTACGAATTTCGTGAATGACTCTCTTTTACTGCGTTCCTTTTCTAGTTTAGCTCTGTGCTCATAGAAAAGAATCAAGTGTTTGACATTTCTTCCAATTGACAAAAGCTAGTCTAAAAAACAAGACCATTTTCCAATAAAGGCAACTTAATCCTCGGCCAAATTGTAAACAATACCATCCACGAATACAAATTAAAATCGGTCTACTTAAATCGGGGGAAAACTCAAGTGCATTCAGAGCCATGCGGACTCCAAAAAAAAAAACGCGACAGAATGAAAATAAATCGTTCGGTCCGAAAAAATTCATTCTGAACGAGAAATGGAACGCAGCACTTAACCCGACACTTACGGATGAATAACTTGAATATACATACATAGCATACGTTCCTTTTATACATAGCATACGTTCCTTTTATACGCTAGAGAAAATCATAAGGTATACTAAACTTAGATCATATAACAAAAAGGATAGGATATGAGGAAGAAAAATTTAAGCATTTTTCTTCGTGTAGTAGAATCGCATCGATGTATCCGTTTTAGTCATGGAAGTAGTAAACTACGATATTTTCACACCGGGGCACATAATTTAGTGGTTAAAACTTTATTAAGTATTGAAGAAATTCAATAGAAGAGATCCCATTATATCACAAAATTTTTAAATTAATTTTTACGTTTATAATTTTTTAATATTTTTACAATTTTTTTAATTTTTAAGAATTTTCCTTGTGCCCCGTTTATTTTCTGATAATATTTTTTGGCATTGCCTTTGTATGGTTGTTGTAACTTAAGGCGACAATGACAATTTAATTTTAAACAAACAAACCGGCATTGGAAAATATTAAATTCTTTTGCCACGACTGTTTATTTTTATAAATATTTCACCCTTATTTTACCTAAAGCACTATAATTTATTATTGAAAGAATTAAGCTTGCCTGAAAAATGATTTCCTAAACGAATATCTCCGATTGTTTCTGCAGCACAGCACAGCGCACTTCATCACACCATAATTCAAGATTCCGGAGTCTCGATTATATAAAATCTGATTCACAAAACAATATTTGAATATTGTTTCTCACTCTTATTAAGGCGTTATACCCACCTAAGCAGTCGAGAAAAATTGATTTTTCAAAAATGTCATATTTTTATAGATTCAGGAATATCGCAGTTATAGGCATTTATACATACCTCAAACCGGTTTTTACCTACCTGAGATTATCCTTCAGTTTCTTTGTTTTAATATTTAGTGTAAGTCACTCTACTCGCAGCCTAAAGAAAGAAACGTAACCGTTTTTATGAAATGTTAATATGTGTGAAGGAAGCTTTTTTGTCATGGAATAGTAAATATAAAATATTTGCTTTCTTTATTAGTTTAAACTTTAAATGCGTTTTTTTTTCAAAACATGAAATTTTCCTATTTTCTTTCAATCGATTTCGCTCAAATTTTGTACATTGGTTCGCTTTTTCATATCTTGTAATTAAGAATATTTATTTGAATAAAAATAACAAAAATTTTGGCCGAATATGTGTCTTTCAACTTTGAATAGCTACCATTTTTCTAGAAACTATTACTTTGAAAAACGGTTACGACAAGCAGTGGCGTCACTAGGGTTGTTGTCACCCAGTGCGGTAACTCATGATGTCACCCCCCTCACGACACCCCATAGACCTCCTCCGAGTCCACCAGTGCTAAATAACGGAAACATACAGAATCCTTCTAACGTCTATAAACATAGGTCCTATATTTACAAAGGCAATAGAAGAAAAAATTAATTCAAGGTCGGTTGGTAAAAGATTGTAAGAAGTTAAGAACTAAGAACTACATAGAAAATATGTTACTTTTTTAATTGTTATTTTAACATTAAATTTTATATCATATTAAATCTCGACTAAATCAAAACTTTCCTTTCCTGGCCTTTAGAGCTGCAAACTTGTTAATGACTTCATCGAAATCAACTCCTTTCGCCAAATCACTTTCAATTGATAACCTTGCAAGATCAGAAAGCCTTGACTGTCCCATGGTAGATCGCAAATAGTTCTTCATAACCTATAGCTTTAGAAAACTCCTCTCACATGAAGTCACAGGCACACAGATCGTAAGAAATAATTATAGGCTCACTGAGAGATATGGGAGAGATTCTAGGAAATCCCATTCATCTATGAATTTCAAAACGTCAAGTACTGACCAGTCTTTGACTTCTTCGAGATCAATCTCTGCTGCCTTCATGGTATTTCTACTGAAAGCTCTTCCTCTGATAGCTCATCATAGAAAGTGGTCAATTTTGGGATGGAAACCAGTAACTCTTCTTCAGTGGCCCCCTTCGATTTTTTTATATTGAACGGTGAAAATTTTCCATGAAAATCGAAAAAAAAATTCGTTGGTCCGCCATTTTTTGTTTTTTAAAGATATCGAACTTCCCCTACGTGGTTCTATAAACCTATATGTCTAGTTTCTAAATATGTGTTTATTTCATTTTTCAGATGAATCGTATGGCTTAAGGCTTATGGCTGAGGAGCAGGGTCTAGATATTGTTTGATTTCAATATTTTTTTTTTTTTATTTCATACTTTTGTGCCACACTGCTTCACAGGAGTTGCAGATTTCTAAAAAAACATTTTTTACGAACCGCCCTAATTTTGGTGTCAACCCTTCTAATGGTGTCACCCGGTGTGGTCCGCACCCGCCTAGTGACGCCACTGACTACAAGTACTAAATAATATAGTTTTCAACCAATGTACCAAATTTGAGCGAAATCGAATGAAAGAAAATAGAAAAATTTCATGACACCGAAAAAGCTTTCTTCGATGACTATGGTCACTTTATACTACAAAAAACCTAAACAAACCCGAATTCGTTTTCATAAAATCTGAAATGTCAGAAATAAATCAGAATTGTCGAACTGACGAACAACAAGGCGATACCCCTATTGTCATTTCTCCCCCTGTCTTCAAAAAAAAATACTTATCACACCTACGCGAATTTTACACAGCACAGCCTATCCTTTTTATTATATGATCTAAGACACTAAGTTTGTAACGCACAAAATAATGCTAGTAGAGCAAAATGAGTCGGACACCAACGCGTAATATTATTTATTCTGATTTTTGCATGTCCATCCGTCCGACCGTTTGTCCGACCGTCCGTTTGTCTGTCCATCGGTCCGTGTGTCTGTCTATTTATCCCTCCTTACGATAACTCGAGAATCCATTCACTTATAGTACTGAAATTTTACAACTGTCTTTAAAATAAATAAATTTAAATTCGAAAATGGGACCAATCGGGAAACTGCTTCGTAGGAGGATTGCCATACAAAAATTTAGTTTTTCACTATATATTTGGGCACTGCCTGAGAATGCGTTAACGTAGAATGCTGTAATTTGGTACATGGTGTTTTCATAGGAATAGTAAATAAAAATTTTCAAAAGCGACTAAATCGGGCAAGCTCTTCTTGGTGTTGCCATACAAAATGTTGGGTTTTCACTATAATATATTTGAAAACAGTCTGAGAACACGTCAACGATAAGAGCTCAAACTTTGTACATGGTGTTTTCATACAATCTAGAAATAGAAATTCAAAAAGGAACTAAATCACACAACTCTTTCTTACTGCTGCCATGCAAAACTTGGGTTATCTTATAATATATAAAAATCCAGTGTCACTGTGTTTGTATACGCTAATCTCCGAAACCGCCCGACCAATTTCAATGAAACTTTGCGAATGTGTTTGGTTGGCTCCAGCTTGAGAGATAGGATAGTTTTGGACACGATAGATGGCTCTATTGTCGAGACGTAAAAAACTGCCTGACAACGCGTACATATGGAAAGCTGAAATTTTGTACACGGCGTTTTCATCTTAATTGCAAATACAAGTTCACAAATGGCTAAAATCGGGCTACTCCTTCGTAGGGTTGCCATACAAAACCTTAGTTTTTAACTATAAATTTTGTCACTGCATGAGAGCACGTCGACGTGGAGAACTAAAATTTGGTACTTGGTGTTTTCATAGGAATTGTAAGTAAAATTACAAAAATGGGCTAAATCAGGCAACCTCTTCTTGATGTTGGTTTTTCACTATATATTTTTAAACTGTTCGAGAACAACCGTGAACGTGGAGAGCTCAAATTTTGTACACCGCGTTTTCATGAAAATTCCAAATAAAAGCTCAAAAATGGACCAAATCGGGCACCACTTTTGGTGTTGCCACATAAAACGTTAGATTTTTACTATATATTTGGTCACTGCCTCACGCGTTGACGTAGAGGGCTGAAGTTGTACACACGGGACTTGCTTCAAAAAATTTAAATTGAGTTTAAAAAAAGGACCAATCTGGCAACTCCTTCGTAGGGTTGCCATACCAAAATTTCGTGTTTTACTATATATTTGGGTACTGCATGAGAACGCGTCGTCGTAGCGAGCTACACTCTCCCACACATATAAATATATGCACGCGGAATCATACACGCCCACACATACACACACAAACAGGCACAGAGTGAAACCCCAGACTACGAAATCGCGCGATCGAGTAAAATAATAGCTTAGATATTATTTATCTCTAACGATCCCACCCCACCCCCTCCCATCTAAGTAACTATATTATCGCCGGGCACAGCCGACGGGCTCCTCCTAGTCTTAATATATAAAAATCCCGTGTCACTGTGTTTGTATACGCTAATCTCCGAAGCCGCATAACACGGAGCGATAGATGGCGCTGTTGTCCAGATCTAAGAAACAGCCTGAGAACTCGTCGACGTGGAAAACTCAAATTTTGTACACGGCGTTTTCATAACAATTGCAAATACAAGGACAAAATGGACTAAATCGGGCAACTCCTTCGTAGGGTTTCCATACAAATATTTCGTTTTTTAGTACGTATTTCGACAGTACCTGATAACCGATACACGTAGAGAGCTAAATTTTGGTACGTGGTGTTTTCATAGCAATAGTAAATAAAATTGGTATGAATCGGGTATCCCCTTCTTGTTGTTACCATACAAAATTTTGGCTTTTCAGTATATATTTGAATACTGTTTGAGAATGCGTCGACCAGGATAGCTCAAATTTTGTACACGGCGTTTTCATGAAAACTACAAATACGACTTCAAAAACGGACCAAATCGGGCGACCTCTTTTTGGTGTTGCCATATAAAACTTTAGGTTTTCACTATATATTTGGACACTGCCTCACGCGTTGAAGTAGAGCGCTGAAATTTTGTACACGGGACTTACAAAAAAAATTAAACTATGTTCAACAATGGGATCAATCGGACAACTCCATCGTAGGGTTTCCATACAAAAAATTTGGTACGTTGCGTTTTCATAGCAATTACAAAAAAAATTCAAAAAAGGACTAAATCGGGTTACCCCTTCTTGGTGTTGCCATACAAAACTTTTGTTTTTCACTATATGCTTGTAGCTTGTAGAAGGCGTCGAGATGGAGAGCTCATATTTTGTACCCGGCGTTTTAACGAAAATTGCAAATACAGTTCGAAAATGGGACCAATATGCCAACTCCTTCGTAGGGTTGCTATTGAAAAACATCGTGTTACTATATATTTGGGTAATGTATACACGCACACACACACGCGCACACAACCGAAGAGTACGGAATCGCTCGATCGAATCAGACAATGGCTTAGATGTTATGCATCTCCAACCACCCCACCCCCACCCATCTAGCTATCTACATTATCACCGGGCAACGCCGACGGGCTCCTCCTAGTTCACTATATATTAGGGCACCAAGTTATACTTTGTGTTTCAATTTTCCCGTTAATTTTTGGTAAATATAAAAAACGCAAAAATGTTTCATTTTTAGTACAGAGAGGGTGTGATGAGTAATTTTTGACTTCTAAAGTTCGATATGAAAAACTGGTGTTAATGACGTCTGTTTTTTACAAAACTTTAGTCGCAAATTAAAATACAAAAGCTGAGTAAGACTTTCGAAATGATGAGTCTAAACAGAGAAAAGGAAAAAATTTGTAGTTTAACTCATCCTCACTGATGCACTACACAAGCACTTCTGTTATAAATGTGAGCAATTCCCACTCTGAAAATAATAATCCAGACTTGATCCATAAATTATGGTGTATGAAGCTCTTTGTCAGCTTCCTTGCATGCAGTCTCTCACTTTAAACACAAAAATCTAACTAGAGGGCAGAATTCTCCAGCTCAAAATATCGGCCACCAGGTAGAGATGAGTCTTAAGTGCCACATCCGTACGATATTATTACCAGTTAAACTGGCAGGATGCATGTTTAGGCTTACAAACAACTTGAGCAATACTAATTGAATTTGAAGTCTTTTCAATTGTAAACTACATAGATATGTATATTATTCAGAACTTGCGAAATGTACTGTTCAGAGGAATCACTCCGCGCTAAATTCCAACGATAGAGCTCCTGTCCTATAGAATAATTCCTAGGATTACATCTGAGATTATAATACTTTATGTGCCTCTTAGCATAGTAGCTTGAACCAAAGACTCTTAATATATGAAGACAATTCACAATCAAAAGCTCAAGCAAAATTTGGGAAGCATTTTCTGACGGTCTGCTGTTATATAGACGCAAGAGAAAATCAGTTTTCTCTCTATGTAGATATAAATTGCAATATTATGTACATACATAAATACTGAAAATCGTGAACGTGGAAAAAAAGTAAAATAATTCTGGAGATTGAGTATAAGAAACTGGTATGTTATATGGAGATTATTATACTTATGCGGTAATATACATAGAAATGTTTACACACAAATTATAATTTATAAGATTTTTAGTTTTTACCATTTGAAATTAATTTTCAACTCAAAAATACTATTTTTTAATTGTTTGAAATTATTTAGCGATTGAGATTTTGTATTTCTTTTCTTATTTTCCATGCGCAATTTTTTCTAAACTCAAAACAGGATAAGTTTTCAGAAGACCAATCGGGATATATTTCATTTGAATTAATTATGCAGAATTTTCCAAGTTCAGGGAATGCCCTATGATGCCGTAGCAAAGCCTTGGCAGGACAAGAAGCAGGGATAGGGAATTGAGCCAATAGAGTTAACTAGTGCCTGTGTGTATTACAAAACAAAAGGGAAAAACAGAGGATGGAAAACTGCTCCACATTCGTACTGATCTGCTTATGAAGGATTTGCAGAATATCATGGAATCTGACTTCAAAGGTGTGAAGGTGAATTCGGGTTACAGATCGTGTGGTGTGCATAGAAGAATTCTACAAGGGATCAGGCTATAGATTTATTTTTTCAGCCCATTGCGGGCTTACACAGGTTCGACTCGTTTTGAATAAATCTGATTTTTTAAATTATTTGAGATTAAGTTTTTTCTTTTTTTCTCAATTAAACAATTAAAAGATTCAAGTTGAAAAATATTAAAGTAGCTTCTGAATTGGATTCAAATACTCGGGCCGTAGTTTCTGACCAAGGCTCGAATATTATTTAATTAAAGCGATGAATGCCCATTTATAGAAAAGGAAGGGCAAAGATTTTATTTTCTTTAAAACGTTTGACTTGTAATAAAATTATGCAGAAATATATTAGTGTCTACAAATATGAAGACAGAAGAAAGAGTAGTTTCGTGGATTGGTGTACAAAATTATATAAATTGAACCCAGAGTCCCAAATTTTCGGGATGTGTGCCAAACTGACTTAGCAAGAAACATGTCCAAACAATTTTGAAAAAATGATAGTTTGCTATTTAGTGCAAGTTTGTGGCTAAACGTTCGCTGCTGGGATAAAGACTTGCCTTGTTTCTGAAAAATAAATGAAGAAAAATTAATTTCTAAGTATAGCAAATTTTATTACATTTTATTACAAAAAACCTTACAAAATACATTCATTTTTAAATGGTATTCCTGCAAAATATTCAAAAGACTTTCTAAAATTTTTAAAAAATCTAAAATTAGTGAAAAATGCCCAAAACTATTGCATACGAGGGTACTGAAGGCTTGAAGATCAATAAATGTAAAGTTTGCATATTAAGAAAATCGTATTTATTTTTGAAGTAAGTACTATTTATTATTCTTCATATATTTGGTGATATTAGGAGCTCTTAGTTATATATTATAGAAAAAAAGAATCAAACTCCAAGACAGGCATTTTGCCCCGTCTTGCCCAAAGGTGCTGGTAAGATGGGGTACCTCCTGGGGTAAGATAGAGTACCCCCTTGGGGTAAGATGGGGTGACGATAGAATATGGGACAAAATAATTTTTACTTGGACTGGCAGAAATCGCAGACAAGGGTGGCTTCATCATCGTCGTCGTTGATTCCTGCCTAGCTATTGTGTGCCCATTTCCCACAGTTTAAGCACGATATCCATCCTTCAATGGAAATGGAATACAGGTCCATACAATATATGCATGGCGTGTCCTCCTCTTATTCACTTTCACTTTCCGATGATGAGACTCTTGGTCGTTTTGCTGCTTTCGTTGTTCTGCTACTATTCCGCGATATTTTATTTGGAGATTTTGTGTTAGATTTCTTCTGTTTTTTTTCAATTCATCTTTTCTCTTTTTCATTTCTATTTTCTGGTAGTTTTTTCTGTTCAGCATGTTTTTTCTTCTGGGCAGCGACTTCTAATTCTTGTTTATAAGGAGAAGAAAGGAAACCAGTATATCTGATTAAAAATGAGCTAAAACAAATCATCTTACCTGCACCTGGAGTGTGCCTTAGGTGCAAAGGTCCCTCGATGACCTAAAAAGGAAAGGAAAATAATTGGACATTTTCAAATAAATTTAAAAATTAGATTAAAAACTTGATTAAAATTAAAACAAACAAAAGAACAAATATAATAATAAAAACCATCAGAAATGTACATGCAAGTCTTTGATTACATGTAAACAAAAACAAGTAGTAACATACAAAGAGCAGAAAATTATGAATAATTTTCTGCCATAACATGCACATAACACAAAATAAACATACAAGCGGCAATCAACCATGCAAATAAAAGTACATGCAGAAGATTGGTGGACAGTTCAGGTAAGAAAACACCTAAAACAAAGCTCACCTGCACACCTGTCCACCAATCTCAAAAACATAGAAAACCACAATGACTCCATAAAATTTTGATAAATACCTGTACGTTATGGTCTCCCACGATGAAAAATCGGCAACACAACACAAATTATAATTAAATTAATAAAAAACCACTAAAATACACTTCGCGCGCGTTTGACATTTTGAGATTTAAATACACGGCGAAACTTCATTTTCCCATGACATTTGTCATGTCATACCGAAGTAAAAACGTCGCGCGATCTTAATGGTGCCGTTCGATTCACGTAATTCGCGATTTTTATAAATTCCATTCACACTAACGAGTGCGAAAGAGAAATACCGTGCGAGCAAGATCAAACAGCGAAAATCACAAGAGGAATTTATTGAAATGAACCAAAAAATGGCGTGTCGATAAAGTAGATCAAATTTGTGAAAAAATCAATTAAAATTAATAATAAATCTTTCTGGTAAAGATGCCAAAAAATGTAAAATGCATTTTGGCATATACAAATAATAATCTAAAACTCCAATAAAGTTTAAAAAGTTTATATTTCGAAGATTTTACTTCATGGAGAATGAAGCATAGTTTCCTAGTTCATGCAATTTCCTCATTAAGGTATTAGAATATTTTGTTTCTTCGGTTTTCTTGGACTTATAATTTCCATCAAATTGTTTCATGGACTCCACTTACAAAATTTGGGAGTAAAAATTCTGTCACCAAATTTCGTGGCAATTTGTTGGATTCTTTTGACGGATCGGCAGCGAGCTTCCACACTTCAAGGTTTAAATTGATTTTTATTTCACAAATATTTGTATAGAAGGTATAATTTCATTGATTTTTGTTAACCAATTTGAGGATATCGGACATATGTAATTGCATGCCACAAGGGTATAATTACTAGTCACAAAATAACCTAAACAAATTAATCATTAATAACTAATGAAACTCCCTTCTTTTCAGAATAATTTTTCATAAATAAATACATTAACTTGTAATTGTATCTGAGCTCCGTGAGGTTTCTTTTTCTTGAAAGAAATCAGATGTTTGGGCAGCAATGACATTGCTTATATCTTGAAATGTGTATGAGGTTGACTCTCATTCAACTGGATCTCGGTTTTCAAAGAAGGGGCCAAATCTGTTTCAGAAAACACATTTGGATTATGCGTGGCTGCCTGAACAAATGCATTTCCGAAGATTTCAGTGACTTGGCGGATAGTAACGACTAGTCCTGGGTTCGATCATAGCCATGCTGTAACGGCTTGGTCATAATAAATACTCAAAGGAGGCATGAAAGTAACATCGGCTGCTTGTAACGATGTGCCGTGTGCGGAAGAAAACACAAGATGATAACGCAATGAATTCTGGCTTCATTGATCAGATCAATGTTTTGAGTGTGGGCGCTGTGCCCATCTAGTAAAAGCAGCACGGGTCTCTCTTTAGATGCTCCACTGAAAATCACAAATCTCTTAAACCATTGTAGGAACAGTTCCAAGGTCATCCAGCCCGCATCACTACATGTGCCCCAACAACCAGCTTGTGAATTCACAATCAGCTCTGGAAACATCCTTTTTCTGGAACAATAAGCATGGGTGGCATGTAGTTCCCAGCTGCACTGAAGCATGGCTCCAACCTGTTTGCGACCCCCTTGAGCTATTATTTTTGACTTAGTTTTAGGCACAACAGAAACACCTATTTCATCACAGTTGTAAATACGGTCAGGAGTCAAATTATGCGCATGGTACACGTTGCCGAGGAATTTAAAAATTTTTTGTTAACAACTTTGTTGAATCCAGATGCTCTGGCAACAGAAGTATTTCCCGGTTTCCTAATTGAAAACCGTGGGTGTCGTTTCAGGAAGCCATTGACCCACTCTCTACCAGCTTCTTCTTTTTTGGCATTGAATGGATTAGGCTTATTATTTCTTAATGCCAACTGATACGCCAACGCTTTGAGATCTTTAGTCGTAAGTCCATATAACCTTTCTTCCATTTCTGATAAATAGGCACAAAGCTAATATTAATTTTTCCCGCAGACGGGAATCGAACCTACACTTGTTAGAATCGGTCAATGATGGAGAAAGAAGAATTTTAAGAACTTTTATTTTTTTACGATTCATTTATAAATACAAGAAGAAAAAACAACCGCCTTGTCCGGGATTTGAAACCGGGACCTTCCGCTTGCCGGGCAACTGCTCTTACCACTGAGCTAACGAGATAGATGATTTTCCCTCTTGCATTTATCAAATTTGTATTTAGTCTACTAAGCCACGTTTGCTTTCAGCTGGCATTAACCAGTAACGATGAAAGCGCACAAATAAATTGTAAATTCAATTTTTATTAAAAAATCATCTGTCTCGGTTTCAAACCCCAGACGAGGCGGTTGTTTTTTCTTCATGTATTTATAAATTTTATTTAGAATCGTTAAAAGATAAAAGTTCTTAAAATTCTTCTTTCTGCATAGAATAAATAGTTGACTTAAGGCCCAATAGTACTTTAATGGGTATAGGTAAATTTTCGTCAGATACTTCATTCAATACTGAGCGATTAGCTTTAACTTTTCTTTCTAATGTTGTCTGTGGCACAAAAATTTGTATGGATGCTTTATAATAGCCCATTATCCCAGTCAAAACAGCTTTAACTGCTTCCCGCATGGATTCTTCGGACCACGACCCTCTGTCAGTCGTGTACGCTTTTAGTCACGAACCATTCTAAAAAGAAAAGCTATGAAAAGCACACAAATAAAAAAACACTAACCAATTTCATGCAAAATAAAAAAAAACATCTTTATCATTCTCATTTTGGGGTAAGACGTGGTAGTCATCACCCCACCTTGCCTCACCGTGCCATTTTCTAGTAATAGTCTAAAAAAAATCTGTTGCAAGTCTCAAAGAAACACAATGTTTACCTTATTATAGGTTAGTTTACGCGTCAATCACAGACACACCTCACCAGCTAGCATTATTCAACAAACCACAGTCACGTCTCAAAGCCAGAAGAAATATTTAAATTGTTTTTTCTGATTATATCGATACGCGTCCATTCGCTAACAATAATAGCGGGGCTACTTACTAGTGTCATGGCCGCGCATCGAACGATACATGAACAAGAGTGATTGGTCCGTCTAAACCGCGAATTTCGCTGAGTACGCCTTTTTACCCGCTACCCCGTCTTACCTACCTGTCCCTTACCTACCAGAGGATTTCTGATGAAAATTTTGTTCCCCCCCTCCCACCACACACCGCCAAGAATCCATTGAGCAAAAATAACTTGAATTATTAATACGCTAATATCTCGAAAACCAGAGCCCGTAGAGGATTTCTGATGAAAATTTCATTACCCAGCCTACATTTAGGCACTCAAGAAAAATCATGATAAAAAGCCTACATTTAGGTGCACCACATATCTATCTAAGACAACCGTAGTACGGGAGCATGCTGGTAGTACCGGCTAATGCCGCTAGGGTGCAGTCAAGACCAAATGTCATATCCCGGTAGTACCGGTTAATCCCGCTAGGGCGCAGCCGAGACTCAATGGTACACGCAAGACACAATGGTGTCTCCAAGGCACAAACCAATACAGCCAAGACACAAATCTGCATTTAGTATGGACTTAAACCACCTAGCAACGCTGGCGCCATCTGTGGCGAAATCCTGGAAGCTAAAACAGTGATCTGGTGCCCCCATAGAACAACTACTTAAGTGAGGTCGAAATGCTGGACCAAATTTGTGGGAGAATGAAAGTACAAGGCAAAGCTGGAAATCCGAGACAAAAGATATGGTAGAAATTTCCTCTAGCCTCTAGAAGAGCTACGGGTCTAGTTGCTTGACATCGATTTATGTAATATTACGTAATATTTTGACAATGGTAATGAAGATCACATTCTTAACTCTGGTAACCTACGACATCGGAGGGAATTATAATAAAATTGTGTACAAGGTAATTATAGCCCCTCTATTCTGTTCTGATCTATTCCCTAGATCACAATATACACAATGTGTTCAAAAAACTTGTTTCAACTTGAAGATGTTCCAGACATCGAAATATGTTTGAGGTCTGTTGTTACCAATTAGTCTATTGAAAGTTGCCAAGACTATCTAAAGTGATCCTTCATAACGAGTTATCAAAATCAGAAGAAATGATACTATAGTCTTTCCTGCTTTAATCAACAAATTGGCAGTAGTTACCCACAGATTTTAATGTATGAGAAAAAGATTTTTATAGTTTGAATAAGATTTTTTTTCTCTTTACTTAACCTAAGTCCTAAGTCCTAAGTCATTCAATAAAAATCACAGAGATTTCTTACCATTCATGCATTACCTGCATTTCATACTTTTCCGGTAATATAGAAATACAGAATGCAACATGAATACATTTTTTCTGTGCGACTTCATGTACACTTTAAATATATTTACCTTCAGTACAATATAACCTTATAATTGTTGACTAGTTTGACAACTAGGATAAAAGTTCAATTGTAAGACAGTAGGTAGCTGAGAGTCGGCCACTTTATATGTTGAAAAATTCCTCTGTTCTTTATTTTACAAACAATTCATGTGTCCTAAAGTATTTCGGATATAAAATAATTTGAATGAGAGTAATTGTATGCAAAGAATATAACCCTAACCAATAAAACATTTGACAGTAATTGAGGTATGGCATTCATAATGAACCCTTCTACCTACTTTTCCGTATTATTTCTGAGCTTACATGATGTGTTTCCTTTACTCTCACTTAAATCCTTTTAACAGAAATATTTTGAGTTTTCACCTTTTGTTCAAAAGAAAGAAGAAAATCCTATCAACTTATAATAACTCGAAACCTGCTCTTCACCTAACCACATTAGATTTAGATGGACACTTGCCGACAACATTAAAGGCAATATACAAATAAACGCACTATAAGAGAACTCTCCTCAACTTTTCCTCGTGATAATCAAGTTTCCCAGAATTTAAGGTTGCACAACAATAGCATCAGTCTCGTGTATAAATGTGTATAAATTTTCAAGATGAAGATGATGGTCCCCTCTTTGTGTCTGCCTTATCAAAAACAATCTGAGAAAATTGTACTTTTCAGGGTAAGTGGGTATACCTACCAACCGAAACTTTATTCATTTTCAGAATTGCGCTTTTATTCTCTGAGCCCTGTCATAAAGTTTCAGATTTATGTATGTATGTAACCAAGATAAAGTAATAAATTTGTGAAGGCTTTCACCCAGGTGTCATTGTTTGGAATATTTGCCATGTCAGTTAAATAATGTCGGAGCTGATGGTGCGATTAATTTGATTTAGAATTTAACAGAGTTCAATCATATTTACTACGATCATGCCGTTATGGTGAGAGCCTGATAGAAAGGTCCCCAAACAATAAACTCATTGTATGCAGCAAAAAAAACTATATGTGACTAGCCATTGGGACGAAAAACCACCGCTTCTGAAAGGAGCACAATTTAGCGCTTCTCTAGCCATCATTTGGCAGCCGTTTAGAAGCACATTCACAGATCTATCCAGAAAAATAAGCAAAGGCACAAGTAAGTAATTCAAGTGCTTCTGGTGCCATCGCTTGGAAGCTCTATAGAAGATTTTTTGATGAGCTCCAGCAGATTGAAATGCAACAAGGGGTGATCTCATCTAATTTTCCACGGATTTAAACTGTGGATTTTTCCACTATTGTGCGAAAAAACGCATCTTTCATTTTCAATATGAAGTTAGAAGGTTAGTAGGACGTACCTAATGTAAAGTTTTGGTTAATATAAGTGAGAATAAAAGGAAGAATAGTTATTGGCTTATTTAATCAACTTCATAAAATTTAATATCACAAATTGTCATTAGCAAGTCTTGAAGTCTTATGAGATTAAAGAAAAAACGCTGCGATTATTATCCAAAAAGCTCATTAAAGCTTTCGAAAAGACACATTCGGAAAACTTCTTCGGCCATCATTTAGGGTGCTCCTAGAGCGCATCTTAAGAGCAGCATTGAAGCGCTTCTTAAGAGCGGCATTGAAGAGCTTCCCTCTGCCGACATGCCTATGTTAAAAAGCATGAACTCAGATAGGGAAAAGAAGCGCTACGAGCTTCCAGGGAAGCGCTTCAGGAGGGCTCTTAAGCGCTTCAGGAGGGCTCTTAAGCGCTCTTTTTCCCAGTGGGTAAAGAAGCTAAAGTCTACCATACAGAATAAAGAAATTTGCTTAAAGTGAGTGGCAACAATTTGGGCCACAATGTTTAGGTATTTTTCGATAACATTTTCCTTAAAATGTAGGGAATTTTAAATTTTTTCTGTTTTCTTTTACCCCTAAAATGAAGCCAATTTTTGATTTTTTTTGTTTTTTTTTCAAAAATGTAAAGAATATTCCCTAAAATGTAGGGAAAGGGATATTACACCTTTAAAAGTATGCATATACATTCTGTCAAATCAGTTTCAGGACTGAATCTTTCAAATCGCCCGCGTTAATTTTTTTTTCATTTTTTTTTATTTTTTGTAAGTTGGTAGCATTGTAGTGTATTTTGACGCTGAGTTTGAGCACGATCTGTCATTTAGTTTCTTGACAAGAGTCAAAAACATCAGTAGTTTCAATAGCGTCTGACGATTTTTACTGGAAAAAAATATCGATCCACGAGTTTGTTTGAAATTTTGTGTTGCGAACGGAACGCTTCGTTCTGAAGTGTTGAAAATGTTGGAGAAAGCCTTTGGCGAGTGTGTTATAACCAGAACAAGAGCATTTTAGTGGTACAAGGCGTTCAAAGAGAGTCGTGAAGTCGTTAACGATTTGCCTCGTTCTAGACGGCTCGCAACCTCAAATACTGAGGGTGATACGATGAGATGAAGGACCAGGTCCGCACGTTCACCAAAGATGATTACTGCAAGTGGAGTCGTTGTTCTCTTTTACATTCTCCAGGATATCGAATTGCTGCACTTTTCTGGGCTGCTAATCCCATTTATTTTATCAGCTGTGTATTAATTGAAACGCACTTCCACTTTTCACAATAATTATTTATTCAATTATAATTTGCACTTGTTTTTGCGTTGAGATACAGTACCAGACAGACTTTGTGAAATCTCTGCTTAAGGAATACGCTACACTTGCGGGATAGTCTACCTATCTACATGTAAACTGTATGTATGTATGTATATATACTAAGTGACCAAAAATGTGACAAAATAAGTTTGTATAGCAAATTGTTAATAAGCAAACAATTGCATTTTGGATACTGTTACGTTACGTAAGCGAGTCAGAACAAATATGTATATGTATACAAGTAATTGCAAATATGATACAGTAGTGAGTAGGTTACAGAATTCAAGATTAATAACATTATTTAAGTACTGCTGATGCTGGAACAGAGGGAAACGTCGATAAAGTGAAAAAATTAGTGCTTGATAATCATCGTTCTCTCAGAGAGCTGGCTCGTGAACTCAACAACTCTCGTGAATAGGTTCTTGCTATTGTGGTTGATGTTTTGGGCATGAGACGCATCGCAGCCCGGCTAGTTCCGAAAGACCTCAATTTTCTTCAAATCGAGGATCGTAATTGAGTGTGTGAAGACATGCTAGAACGAGTGAATTTGGACCTCACATTCATCGGACGCGTCATTACTGGTGATGAGACTTGGGCATAGACAAACTAATAACATACAAAGACTGGACACGTAGAACAAAAACGATGACGTGCCCAAAGTGTAAGCCAGCAATGCCTCGACCCGATGAAGGAAAGGCCACAATTTTTTCTAAGAAATTTACTGGAAATTTCTCATAAAAATTGTTGTCGCGCTCCAAAAGTGCGTATAAATTATAAGGAAAAAATTTCCAGTAAATTTCTAAGAAAAATTGCTGCTTTCCCAACATCAGATCGAGGCATCGTTATTTTAAATTGGAGCGAGGCACTGCTCACGGTCTCGGCCAATCCATGAAAATTCGAAGGAAGAAATTTCCAGTAAATTTCTTAGAAAAAATTGTGGTCTTTCCATCATCGGGTCGAGGCATTGCTGGCTTACACGTTGGGCACGTCATCAAGTGCCAAGTCGAGGCATCGTCGAAGCATTGTTAATTTTATATTCTAGAAAAGCGTTGCATATTTTTGTTCTATATGTCCAGTCTTTGTATATCATTAGCACTGACATATAATAAGATTGAACTGAGCGTTCTTGCTTCAAAAATGGCACAAATATTGAACAGGCTGTGAAAACACTTTATTTCGTACAATATTGTACACCGATTTATAATTTATTATTATTTGTCGATTGGAAACACTAAAGATGCTGTAAAATAGTATTGCATTAAATGAAAATTGTTTAGGAAGTTAAACTCGTTTTAATTAACACAAAAATTAATTTTTAATATTACTGAAAAATGTGTTCATCTGCAGATTTGATGTCAAATATGCTTGAGCTTGTAAGAGATAGACGTATATAAATAATATATTTGTCTGCATTTTTATGTCAATTTCGATGTATTCCAATTAATACAGCCGTACTGTTTCCAAAATTGGTTACAGTTCAGTGTACATTTTGAGCTTGAAAGAAACAAATAGATTTTAGCCAAAATTTGTGCCATTTCTGACTATGTTATTATTTTGTCTATGACTTGGGGTTGGGTCTATAAATATGATATGCAAAGCAGACAGCAATCATTGGAATGGCGCTTGGAGAAAGGCGAAACCCAAAAAACCGAAGCAAAGTCGGTCCAAAATTAAGGTCCTTTCAACGTTTTTTTTTTCAATTCGAAAAAATTTTCAAACAGAATTCTTTCCGGATGTTTAAACAGAGAATAAACAATATTGCTTGGGTGTTGTGAGGCGTTTGAGAGAGGGCATTCGTAAAAAAAGACCGGATATTTGGAAGAAAAATTCATGGATGTTGCACAATAACAACGCACCGTCTCACAAAGTCATCATCGTGACCGAATTTTTAACAAAACATTCCAAAATTCAAATTATTACCGCCGAAGTTAAAGCAATTAGAAATGAGCGCGTCAGGTAGCCTACCCGAATCTCAGGTAGCGCTCGGATCCTTACATTCCGTAACGTAAATTCATTGTTATGAATTTTGACTCCCTTTTTATATTCCATTTTTATACTATACTATAGACATCTCAAAAGCAGCAGAAGACCTTATGTACGATCCAGGAATCGCAGATTGAAGGTAATTAAAAAAAGACGTTAACATCGAATTTTTCTTTCTTTCACGTTTTTCTCGAAAATACTTTTTTCATATTGGTGTACATGATATCTCAAAATCTACTGAACCGATTTGGCTGAAATTTGCACCATCTATTTTTTGTAATATTACCTAAAGTGTGACGTAGGATTTTTCGATTGGGTACCGTATTCAAAAGTTATACTTTTTCTAAACTCAAAATTTTGAATTTTTTCAAATATCTGTGATTTCTCAAAAAAAAAAATTTAATTTTTCCCCTACGTCACGTCTTAGCTATTACCCTTCTAAATAAGAAATTTAGTTTTTTTTCCTTTTCAAGATAATTCTGGACGGAAAAATCATGTACACCATCAGCAAGGATTTTAAAAAGAGGGTCCCACTGTGCGACTCATATCTCCGCCATTTTTATTATTATTTTTTTATTTCAATATTGGAATTTGCTTATAAATCTGTTATATGTATACGTGAAATACAGAATAATTCATATTTTTAATGGCCGAGTAAAAAAAAAAGTTAATTTTTATGTCTATTCTTTCGAGCGTCAGAGTTGTGTAACCCCTTAACTATTGTTTGAATTATATTTGCTGGTTTTGCCTCCTATCTGTGAAATGCTAACTTTTATATCAGTAATTATGAGAACATATTTCTTACCTAGAAATGATTCACCTTCTTTTTGCGAAGAATTTTCGATAGGTAGATATATCTCTATCTTTCTAATTTGATTTGCAATGATTCGATGTAGCCGAAATGTAAGAACGAAAAGGACATAACCGAATACATCCTTTTTCGCGTTCCTTTTTTTTAAATTTTTACTATACCAAAAGATAGCCCGGCTTGTGATAGGTAACTTTTGTTATTAGCACTTCGATGATATCTCTGTGCATTGTCGTGCAAATGACAAAGGATCGAAGATACATGGAGTATAATTAGATACCTTCTATCTCGTAAATAAAGGAGTAAACTTGAATTTTTAATATAATGCTTTCATTTTAGTTTTATTTGCGGAATTCAAAAAAGTGGTTGAAATATATCTTTAATAATGACAAAAAGGACGTTTTTTAAATATATCCTTTTGCAAGTCCTTTTTCAAGGAATTTTGCTATGAAAAATGTTAGCTTGACCAATGCTACGTAACTCTTATTATTAGAACTTTTTCGATATCTCCGCACATTTTCGAGAAAAATTTCCAGAGAACACGTTACTTGGGACACCCTTGATTTATCGATGCTTCGACCCGATGAAGGGAAGCCCTAAATTTTTTTTTAGAAATTTACTGGAAATTTTTTCTTAGAATTTTTACGCATTAGGGGAGGCCGACAATGGCACACATGAAAGTATTGTATCTGAAAATAACTACAGTCGCCCTCCAGACTGATTAAAATTTCTGCCGAAACATTTTCCGCAAATTTCTAAAACGAAATGAATGCTACGCTCATAAAAAATTTTAGCGGTCCAAGCACCCGTTGTCGGGCTCTAATAATGCATAAAAATTTTAAGGGAAAAATATCCAATAAATTTCAAAGAAAAAGTTGAGGTCTTCCCTACATCAGGATGAGTCTTCGTTGATTTTATATTGGAGCGAGGCGAGCGCCTCTTCAATACAACAAGTAACAAGGCCAAACTTCGTTCCTCAATCACTATATATTTTATATACAAGGCTAAAAATTTAAATTTTACCTAAATATACTACATTTAGTTTTATGTATTGCATATGGCCTTAATACTAAAGTGGTATTAAAATATATCCTCAAATATTAAGCCGTATAATATACCTTTTACCCACACAAAATGTACACTACGTGTGTGACACTCACCTACTAAAATTACCAAAAACTTAAATAATGAAAAGGGATATCATATTTTCTGTACCCCAGATGATGAAATCATAGAGTGGTATAAATACTAAGGGCCTGTCCGGATCCAAGTCATTGTCTTCGTCTTCGAATTGTTCTTACAGCTAGTGACGTAACTTCGAGTTAAGATCTATGCACTGACTTATAACAATGGACTGAGCGTATTGTCATTTTCCTATAGGAAAGCATGGCACAAGTTTTATAGTTCTCTCTTTCGCCCTATGGCAGAGTTGGAGCTACCAACACAAAATATTGTATTCTGTAACGTTTACTTATGCCATTTGATGTTTTTATGTTGGCTACAGGTGCAATTACCTCAGAAAGAATAAGCTAAAGATAGTGTTTACCATCCTCCGTTTCTCTTGCCCATAAGCAGGATTCAGTTAAGAATAACTTTTCAAAATTAAAGTCGGAATGAGTTTAATTCCTTATAAGCGATTAAAATATCACTTGGGCACAAGAAAATATATTTTTATACCCTAGATGAAATCTAAAGGGGTATACTAAGTTTGTCATTCCGTTTGTAACACCTCGAAATAATGATGGTAGAGCAAAATGGATTGGACACCCACGCATAATATTAAAAGTTATTTTGATTTTTGCATGTCCGTCCGTCCGTCTGTCCGTCCGTGCGCACGATAACTCGAGAACGCGTACACTTAGAGAGCTGAAATTTTGTACACGGACTTTAAAAAAAAAGTAAAATTAAGTTCGAAAATGAGACAAATCGGGCAACTCCTTCGTGGGGTTGCCATACAAAAATCTCGTTTTCCGTTATATATTTGAACACTGCCTGAGAACGAGTCGCCGTAGAGAGCTGAAATTTAATACGTGGTGTTTTCATTGTACTAGCAAACAAAATTTCAAAAATGGACTAAATCGGGCAACCCATTCTTGGTGTTGCCGTATAAAAAATTAGGTTTTTTATGTATACTGTGAAAACGATCAGTCCAAGACATTTTTATTGTACTAAAAACTTCTTCAGAATATGAAATCCTATAAAATTGGTTATAATCATTTTTTCTGTCCGACAAACCGTTCTAGAAATATATGCGAAAAACCACTGCAAAAATCAAAATTGCTCAAATGGGTACCCATACGAAATTTCATACGGACATTCATCTACGGTATCATAAGAATTGGTCTTAGACCAATTCTAGCTTTTTCACTTGTTTTAATTAAATTCGATTTACGGGTGTAAAAGTTCATCTGATTGGTTGAGTTTTACATGTTTTTTATGTAATCGTTTTAACGGTGATATACAGAAACACAATATTTCTTGTGCCACATGAAATAGCAAATCGCTCAGTCCGTTGTTATAAGTCAGTGGACCTATCCGAATCCATGTCTATGCCACCGAGCTTTGTTACGTTGTATAACAGTTTTGACATCTGGGTAGCTTGATAACCGAGTCAAGGTTCGAGTTGACTTATTCACATAGACAACGTATTGTGAGGTCATATTTATTCGCTGAGTTATGTTTATTTGCTGTCTGTGAAATTAAGCTAAGCAAACGAACGAATTCGGACAGGTTAGCTTCATCTTCGTCTAACTATTATAATAGCTGAGCTGTTGCAGACCAATTCTAGCTTTTTATTTGTTTTTCTCGTTGTTTAGTAAATCTAAAAATTGAAGAAAATAAACTATTTATTCGATTTTTAACAAAATGCTTCTATTTATTGCAATGTTCAATTCAATTCAATTCAATTTATGTTGCTAAACAAGGAGAGTACGCAAGATTTATAATCTTTTAGAGTACAATTTAAAAAAATAGATAATATAAGTTCAGATAAATAAAAGAATAAAGTAGTAGCACAAGAACTACTAACTAAATAGGAATAATACTAAAAGGATAATCAAATACAAAAAAATGAAAGTGCTAAAAAGTAACTAAGATTACAAAAGAAATAAGAAAATAGCGAAAGAAAGAGATAAAATAAAATGACATAAATTGAAATAAAATAAAATAAAATAAGAGCAAGTGAAGGCAATTACACAATGAATAACAGAAATCTACTAATCAATTATTCCTAAAACTTAATAATTAATATGTTGCCGTATTAACCTCCTGAATGTCACGCTGAATGTGCACGGGAAGAGAGTTCCATAATCTAAAAGCTTGGAGAAAGTAAAGTTCTCTAAGATACTGCAATTTACACGAGGCAGCATGGTATTTCGATGTCGAGGTGACTGCAGGAATTCAATATAATTCAATAGGTATTCAGACTTTCTGGTATATATTTAATTGAAAAGGAAGATTAGTATCCTGCGTTTCAAATAATACTCTAGTGAGCAGTCCAAGACAAGAGATTTTAATGAGTAGACAGGATCATACTACCTTAATTCAAAAATAAATCTTAAACAATCATTAAAGGTAACATTCATTTCCCGTTTACAAACACTGTACATTCATTCGCGGGAAAATAAAGGAACAATAAGTGAAAAAAGGAATTAGAAAAGTTTTTTCAGTCGTGTTTGCGATGGCAAATTGCTTGCTGAGATCCATAGCCTCCTTAGTATGGAATATATTTTATACAGCTGGCATTTTGTATAATCACAATACATACGTCATGTTGAAGTTTAAATCAACTCCAAGAATCGTACAGAATTCGCAAAGGGTAATAAGCTGGGGTAAACCATTGAAATCACGAGATCTACGAGAACATGCCAAGTATTGGAAATAAATAATAAAATAAATAATAACAAATAATAAATAATAGGTTTTTCCAGGTAAAGTTGCACATCATCTGCATAAAGATGCAGTCGGACATCACAAACGACACCCACAATATCATTAATGAACATACTGAAAAGCAGTGGGCCAAGTGTCAAGCCCTGCGGCACACCAAATCCTAATAGTAAGAATCTAGAAAGATTGTTGCCAATTTTCTCCTGTTGATAAATATCTATTAAATAACTTCTGAGAAGACGAGATCAACACTATCAAATGCCTTAGTGAAGTCTATAAATACAAAAATAGAAATCTTATCATCATCCATAGCCTTGGGAATATCTGTAGTAACCTTCATTAAAGCAGCTTCGCAACTGTAATGACGTCGGAAGCCAGATGTTTTAAAGAAATAATAAAAATAATAAATCAGATTAATTTTTTATATAATTTGCATATTATATTATACATATATCAAAATAGGTTAAAAACTGATAAAAATAATATAAGTGAAAAAACTTCGCTTTTCGTATGTATTTTTTAAAGAGTTTCATTCATATGTGAGCTCTGAGCACATTGGCCTTTTACAGTCTTTACAAGTATGAGTAAGTACTTCTCCTTTAGTGTGAGTGATCAACACTTGTAGATCATGATCTGGATTTGCAGCACGTGAAATATTTCTTCGGTATGATATGCGCTTGTGATATTACATAGACTTGAGGTAAATTATTGTCGGGATAATGTCAATGATTTTAATCCATCAATTTAAAATACAATTTCACTTCTATGAGTAGTGAGTGATAGCTTGGATGCTCGTGCCATTGCTTGGAGTTAGGAGATTTTACATCGATCAACTCGACTGTTATGCAATCTTTTATCACGTGATGTTGTTAAGGGGAGTTATCACTTAAATCTTAAAAAAGACGAAAAGTTAATACAACTTTGCGTCAAATTTATGCATATTATTATAATCAAAATTGCACATAGTTTGAGAAAAAGCATAAACTTACGTAATGACGTGTCAAAAATAAAGATTTCCAGGTTTTATATGTATGTAAAAACTGTCGAATTCATGAAATTTTGGTTACAAATATATTTTCGTTTGAAAGTTGTTATTTTCAGAGAAGAATAACTATCAAAATTATGACATTATTTCAAAGAAAGTTCACTTTGTAACAAAGGTCGAACCTTTTTCTGTTTATTTTGAAAAACTCAAATTGTTTAGTATAATGATAAAAGAAATAAAATCAATAATGTTAATTAACCATGGTAACGACAAAAATTTCTTGTTTTTATATATTTTGCATACAATTTGGCGTTTTTAATTCATTTCATCACCGTCAAATGGGATAATGTTTCGGAAAGCATTCATTGGCTTTAAAAGCTCGTCGAGTTATGGAGACTACAACTCGCAGAGCTTGCAAAGCCAATGAATGCTTTCCGAAACATCATCCCATCTGACGGTGATGAAATGAATTAAAAACGCCAAATTGTATGCAAAATATATAAAAACAAGAAATTTTTGCCATTACCATTCCCATTCTGCTATTAGGTGTGTAGATTTCGTGGAATATTTTAAGAGGAGTCCGTACTCAAAGAAAGTTTCAATTTAGATACCAGTGAGCCTGTAGGCAATAAAATTAAATATACGTAGGTTTGTGTCCTGAAAGTGAGAAAATTCATATAATATTAGCCTAGACCTAGACCAAAAGCACATTAGAGACATCTAGCGTAAAGGACAGAAACCCAACATGCGATAATTTAAGACGAAAAATGAAAATTTGTAGTTCAAAGAAATTGAAAATTTTTAACGAGAATTAACTCTCCTAAATTTTTTTTTGCACATAATTGATAAATATACTATTTTTCCTTATATTTCAACCACTTCCAACGAAATATTGCAATTTCTAGTCGGTGAAATATCGTGAGGAAAAACAAGTACTATTAGAGTCATATAATTAAAAAAAACGCCACTAAAAATGAAAAAATCAACGTTATTTGCTAGATCTGGGCTTTATCTTCCTAAAATAGTCACAATCTAAAGAAATGGGAATACCTACTAACAGGAATTTGATTTAAAAAACTTCAGTTTTTACCATTTTTTACAAGTTTCCGAGCTAATATCTCCATTCCAATACAATTTTTTAATTTTTGCCGACGTTATTTACTATACTTCTTCATTACCTTTAATTTAAGATATAAATCATTATTCTGTTACAAATAGTTTGCAAGGAATTCGCATTGAAAAATGTATGAAAATTGCAAAATCTTGGTACTGACTCCTCTTAAGTTTGATTGGGAGGCGAGAAATATTTTTTGGCAGTTCTATTTATAATCTATAAATTGTGAGTAACAATTATTTAATCATGGGACGTGTTAGTAAAATTCGGTCCAATAATATTATAGAATATAGAACAGAAAGCTGAATATTGCTAGGTATTCAAATTTGTGTATATGAAAAGGAAATAGTCCTATAAGGCCGTACAAAGAGAATCGATCAATTTTGTGTAAATTTGTGAATGGACTATCTTTCCTATTAATCGAATTTTACAGAAAGTTTGGCAATGCTGAAAATTGTAATTTTTTGCTACGATCCATTTATGACCGAAATACGGTCTTTTGAAATTTGAGAAATGTGGAAAATTCTGCTTAGCAGGTTAAATTTGAAAAATTTACATTTCAAAATGTACTCATCGCATCTCTGAAGCTGTAGTAAGGAGAAAGCAGTGGAACTTCTTAAAGTTTGGTTGGAGTTACTTTTTTAAATATTTGCGTTTATGTATCACAGTGCTTTTGAGAACTGAAATCGTGAGCTTTTTTTTGTGGTAACCCCCCTTAACACCAATAATTAAAGAGCTTTTAAAACAATTTGTAATTACAATGATTATAAGGAATTGCTAACACAGTTTTATTTTCAAGATAGCAAGAATAAATTGAAGATATTTGATGTTCCGAGCAGTCAGTCAGAGAAAACCTATAACACAAATTCCTGAGTGTCAAAGAGTTCCACCATTATTTACGCTCAGATTCTTATTATAATACCTACATTCTTCTTCATCGCTTTCATCATTATTTCTATCATCATATTCGAAAAACATTTTAAATACTTCCTCGGCATTTATAGACATTTTTATGAATTGTAACTGTAAAGCAATGGCAGTTGCTGCCGTCTAATAGTATTATAATTATTTAAAATTAAAACTTACGCGAAGGATATACATAGGTTTACTACATCCTATCCAAACTTCTTACCATTCTTTCCAAAACAACTTTTAAGCTATTTTATCTGTTTGGCAGTCAAAAATTAATTGAGAGTTGTAAAATAAATTTAGATGAGTTAGACTTTACCCTATTTTTGTTTTCAATCAAAATTTTGTCTGGGTATAATGCACCCTTGTGTGCGTTTTGAGGGTTAAAAAAAGTAGTTTTTTTTTGAAAATCGTAAGTTTCCTTAAAGGAATTTTAAAATATTAAAAATTCCTAGAATACATAAAACCTAAATGCTCATATATGTACATACTAAACTTCATCAGTATTGGATGAAAAACGCTGGTTTCGCTATTTTAACCATTTGAACCCGAACGGCACCATCCTATTCTTTACATCCACTCGAACAGCGCTTGAAAGGTTCCATCTGTTCTATAAATATTAATGTAAAATTGTATAATCGGTATTTGTTTACCAAAACAAGTATTTTTCTTGTGGAAATCCTTCGTACATAAGTAAAGAAATAAAATATTATTCAATACTGGTATTGTTATTGCGTGAATTTCTGAAAGAAAATGTTTGCGAGTCGGCATTTCATACACTTAAAGTATAAATATCATGAGAAAAATGTTCACAATAAAGCACTAATAGCTTTGAAAGAAAGAACAAGAACGGTTAAATTATGTGCGAAATGTAGTAACTGGGGTGTATGTGACCCATTTTTTCTGAATCAGGGAAAAAAAGTATATCAGTAGATAGTATTCAGAGAGACTTTTAATTTGATATGCAACATGCCGTATTGAAACCACCTCCGCCGGGGCTTCCTAAACCTTATTTTAAAAGTACCCTTGGTAAGAATATTTCTTCTACGAATTATAACTAGTAATTAGCTAAGGAGAATAACGAAAGTGGTTTTCTAAACCGACATAATCCTACCGAGTCAGAGTTGATCTAAGGTGTGAAAAATCTAGTACCTCAATTCAAATAGAAAAACGGAAGTACTAAACATGTGACTATGGAAACGGAAAGTTTTCGAAAAAAAAAGATTTTACTTTTTTAAAAAATTAGAAAATAAACAACGCCCCACGAGCATCAAAATCTGATCTAGTGCATTTTGAGAAATCTAGTACAGTATCGAATAGCCCATATCCTGAGAAGAAGTTTGAATACCCACATCCCTATGCTCCGGAATTGAATGGCTGAGCTCTAATTAAAAGTCCCCTGACCCTCTTAACTTCCCCCTCCACCACGATAGAAATAAAACAGCCTAAGGCATCCGGATTTTAATTATCAATGAATGTTTGAAATATAAATCCCATCGGATGGCCGATTTGGGAGGTAGAATGTCCCCCGATTTTTGCAATGTATGATAAATTTAGAGCCTTATATTTGAAATTTTGCTCTCCTCTAGCTGTTTTATTAAAACTACTTTCGTGTAGCTGCTTACCCATACGAAAAAAAGATTCGGATGCAAAGCGTTGCAACTTGCCTGGTAGCCAACGCTCATCAGTTTACAAAATTTTAGTACCGGTGCGGGCAGGGGCTTTTATGTTCACTAACATAACATTTTAGTAAAGTGATTTATACTGAGTGCCTCGATGAGTTTCTTCCTCAACTCATCTATCAGCTCATCAATAAATTGATATGGATACTGATCTGTATGTCTCTGGCATCTAATATACGAGTGAAAGGGAGACAAATGGTGTTGAGCAATCATAGAATAGCGAAGTATATAAATGACTTTAGTCCAGGTGCTTGCTGGAACGAAAATCGACATTACATTCATCCAACCAATCATCATGTGCTCATCAGTGCACTAATAATGATTGGGCTACCAGGGTTATACGTCATCTGCACCCCTCACATATGATATATATCATCAAAAGTTACCAACGATAGTGGTAAAGTTCATTCTTTAAAAATAAATAAATAAAATTTGAAGTGGAGAAAATCTTTTAAAATGTTTCATGTAAAAGGATTAGAGAATACAAGAGCACACGTTACGGGTTACACCATTTTCATTATCGAAATATCAAAATCATGGTGCATATAACTTTTATCGTTTCCGATTAGTACATCAATGCGCGTGCCCAAAATAATCAACTGAAACGCATGCGATAAATATTCTTGCGTGAAGAGTATCGATTAGGCACTCAGAGTACTAAATAGAATAGAGAAGAGTCAATACAAAATTGAAGATCAGTTCAAAGTGCAATTACAAAAAAGTAACTATATACTTGTTTATGTACACAGATAATGCGATGCACACAATTAGAAAATTAAATCATAATCACAGCACTAATAGCTTGTAAAATATTTGATGAATTCCCACCGAATTATGAGAAATTTTGCCAACATTCTTGCTTAGGAGGAATCAGGAAGAACTCGCTCTCTCTCACGCTCTTGCTCTCTCTCTCTCTCTCTCTCTCTCTATTATTGTTTTAACACTTTCTGGTGCCAGCTTGACTAAAGTTATACTTTTCATATGACACGTGTTACGAAAAAGATAAATCAAAGGCAAACTTATCCAATCGGAGCAATAGCAATTTAGCCATAGGTAAAGTACATAATATATACATAGTTCCTTGTAAATAATGTGAGAGCTGAAAATTTACCTAAGCAGGCAACTAGAAAGCTCTAGGTACTCATTCTAAGTATAGAATTGCACAGTGAAAGTAGTGTTTAAAAGAAAACAATTGTTTCACTAATAAAATTAAAAAACAAAAAAGTGCGAATAGTGCGGGTACTAAACTTATAGCTGCTGTGAGTACTATAGGTCTAGGTACATAATTAAAGTTAGTTTGCATCAATTAATTATAAGTCAATGATTGATGTGACGTCAAGCGGAACCGTGTATTGTGTAAGCAGATTTCAGGATCATAGTTCATCTTGTACAAGAAAATTCCTAATTCCCGTATCGATGTAAAAGTTATGGCATCTGCATGCGCAAATGAAGAGGAATGTTTGCAAATCTATTTTCTCACCTTGAGTATCTTAATGCACGTGCCGCGGTCGATGTGTTGTACCGTTGAAGTAAAATCTTGGTGAACTAAAATAAATTTACCAGAAAATAAAAATTAATGATTTTGTGAATGCAAAGTTTTTTACTAATTCGGTGTAATTACGTGATATTGTTTTTTCTTCTTTTTTTCACAACAAAAAACTTAAGTTCAGTCTGTAGATGGAAAATTTCCTACCCAGTACAAAGCGAATCAAACTGGCAGTCAGCCATTAAAATAAAAAATAGAAAAAAACCATTCAGATCACAGGAAAAAGCAATTAATCCCTGACTAAATCTATCCTCGTACTATCTTAGCTTCTTGACCACATCGCCTCTTCTTAACCAGTCACGGTATTGTATAGATTCGCGCCATTCAACAACATTCTACATATCTTTCTACAATATCCACCTAAGTCTCGTGACTTATCTTCAGAACAACTTTGAAGATCATGCAGTTAATCCTCTAAAAGTACACCCAGCATTTGAAGGCCAAACCATAATAGACTTAAGGCAACGTACGCCAGAAAAATTATCCGAACGAATATACATAGTACAATTCCACAACTATAATTATCAGTAATACATGATTAATAACTTGGTGACATCTCTCATCCTGCTCGCCCTTAAGTTTCTCGAAAAAAATTTGGGTGTGAGCGTAGAAAATGCATTTTAAGGGGCATGCGGCACCTTAATCTTTTGTAATGCTTCAGATTTGTTGTTCAGCATTTTTGTCATTTTTTTCCAAAGCTTTGATGAAATTCTTCGTCAAACTCAGTAAAATATGCAGTGGTGGAAATACAACGTTTTGCAGTCAACCGGCAGTGCGTTTTTTATAGCATATGCGGATTTATGTAAACCAAGAGCAAATAAGTTTAAGTTAAGTTTTCTCCCTCAGGCGGTATTCTTTTCGAAAGGGCTAATTCTGTACCACTTATTGATTTTCGGTATTTTTAATATCCCACAAACCTAAACAGAATTTAAGGGGACAGCGTACAAAGTTGCTAAATCGCATTTTGCCAGTTGTGAGGCATTAAATGTTAAATATTTCAATATGGTTTTGTTTTGAATACTCATTGTTGCTTTTCCAGGAATGTAAACATTATGAAAATATTTAAAATTTCAAAAAAAAAAATATTTCGAACTTAGCAACGTTTTGCGCTGAATTGAGAAACTTCATGCTGAAAAGAGTTGGTGAATATATATAGAAAAAACTTTTAAAAGAAATAGCTTTTGTATATAAAATAAGTAAAAACTACTTTTTTCTTTTCTCAGTACATAAGAAAAGCTTCATTGCAAATTAGAAACTCTAAAACTCCGATTAAATCTTATAAGTTTGGGCATGAATTGCAGTTGTGATTATAGCTTATGGATGCCCAAACTTTTAAGATTTAATCGGAGTTCTAGCATTTCTAATTTGCAATGAAGCTTTTCTTGTGTATATGACTGAAGAAAAAGTTATTCCTTTTAAAAGTTTTTTTAATCTATTTTATTATCTACTTTTTAGTCATACTCTCGAAACTCGACTCTAGGAAATCAACTCTAAAAAATCAACTCT
Source organism: Dioctria linearis (assembly GCA_963930735.1). Taxonomy (NCBI): domain Eukaryota; kingdom Metazoa; phylum Arthropoda; class Insecta; order Diptera; family Asilidae; genus Dioctria; species Dioctria linearis. Next base: position 76,604,581 of record OZ005741.1, on the reverse strand, counting down.
CGAAAATCAACTCTTTAAAGTGGACTATCGAAACTCGGCCCCCGAAACTAGACTCTACAAAATCTACTCTCCAAAATCGACTCTGGAAAATCGACTTTCGCAATTCGACTCTCGAATCTCGAAACTAGACTCTCGAAATTCGGCTCTCGAAATTCGACTCTTGAACCCCGACTCTCAAAACTCGACTCTCGAATCTCAAAGGGTGGTAGTTACCACCCTCACCCCAAAACCCCAAAACACGTCAGAAAATTTTACCCCATCATTTATTCTAGATCAAAACCCAATGTAAATTAATGTTTACTACCCTACCCACTCTTTCGTCACGAACGGCACTCTCAGGCGCTCAGGCGTTCAGGTGCTCAGACACAAACTTTCTGAGTCAAGGGGCTATAAGTTGATAGAGAGTTATTAAAAAGAAAAATATAGAGCAAGGAAATAATCTGGAATTGCTGTAAGACCATACGTTACCCTAGACCAAGATGAATGTCCGTCTGTAATTTCGTATGGTAATCGATCTGTTTTTTCGCATACATTTCTATAACGGTTCGTCGGTCAGTAAAAATGATTATAACCAATTTAATAGGATTTTATATTCTGAAGAGCTTTTCAAACCGTGTAGAACTGATCGTTTTCGCAGTATATGTAAAATTCCTTTATTTTTATATGGCAAAACACCAAATGGGGTTTCCGATTTAGTCCATTTTATAAATTTTATTTACTATTGCTATAAAACACCATGTACTAAATTTCAGCTATCTAGGTCGACACGCTCTCAGGCAGTGCCAACAAATTTAGTGAAAAACGAAATTTTTGTATGGCAACCCTACAAAGGAGTTGCCCGATGCGGCCCATTTTTGAAGTTAAATTTACTTTTTAAAAAAAAACCCGTGTGCCGAATATCAGCCCTCTAATTGAACGCGTCCTCGAGTTATCGTGCGGACGGACAGACGGACAAAATAACTTTTAATATTATGCGTGGGTGTCCAATCCATTTTGCCTTCCATCATTATTTCGAGGTGTTACAAACGCAATGACAATCTTAGTATACCCTATAGATTTTATCTAGGGTATAAAAATGAGACAAATCGAGTAACTTCTGCTTGGAGTTATATACAAAAATTTCGTTTTTCACTATATGTTTGGATGGACAGTGCCTGAAGACACGTTAACGTAAAGAGATGAAAATTTGCACACGGCATTTTCATAAAAATACATGGTGTTTCGCCATGGTGGTCCATAGGCCAGGAGGTGATAATATTCACCTAGACAAACAAAAAATTGTATGGCATTGGGCATATTAACTGTTTCGGAGTTACAGGCTAATTAAGAAAATATGCCAGATTTTCACAAAACACCCTGTATCTTATAAAGTAACAGGGTGTACAATTATGAACATAGTACATAGGTGAATTAGATCAAATTAAGGAGAAGAGTCCACAGTTTACAGTTTTTATTAAAAAAGTTATGTCAGCCACCTTTTTGAAAAATAAAAGGAGGCCAAACTGAAAAGAAAAGGGCAATGATATCCAAAGTTTTTAGTTTAGACCACCATCACTCCCGAAGGAAGAGGAGTATTAGACTCGTTGAATACGCGTTAGAAAGGTCATAAAGTTCTGCATAAAATAACCTTTTGATGGTGACCATACACTCTGCTATTTTTAACACACAGGGTACTTTGTGAAAACCTAGCATATTTTCTTAATCACCCTGTAACTCCGAAACGGTTGATATGCCCCCATATAATTTTTTGTTTTTATTGGTGAGTACTATCACCTCCTACCCTATTATGGATCCCCATGGCGGGAACACCCTGTAGTAAATATAATTTTAAGAAGGGCCTAAATCGGGCAATTCTTTCCTGGTGTTGCTATATAAAAATTTAGGTTTTTTATGTAATCTGTGAAAACGGGCATTCATCTAGGATATCATAAGAATTGGTCGTAGACCAGGTTTTTGACTTATTTCTATCAACACTTTGGAAGTAATTAAACACAAAACACAAATATTTTTGACATCAAAATAAAAAAAAAATTAAAAAGAAATTGCTTATAAATTAATAATAAAATAACAAAATCTTCTTTCAATCTCCTTGGATGAGGTTGATTAAGTAAAGAACTCAGTACCCATTCAGCATATTTTATTCCTCTGGTATCTTTCTATTACTACTTTTAACCATCTACTTCACTATCCACATTCCAGTATCTTTTCTACTGGATATGGCAGCAAGGTCAGTGCTCAGAAAAGTTCCCAGATTGAAATCTGTATAGCCCGAAACTAACTTTAATAATTTGTGAACAGTCTTGAACTTCGGGTCCTTTATTTTCTAATAAGTATCTCCATATGGTATTACAGGTGAACTGCTTAGTTTGCGCTTCATTCCCACTTTGTTAAGTAATATTTCTGATATGAAACCAGTCATAGTCTAACTAGAATTGACTTGTTTACCAATTTTAAACAGGACCCTTTTAGTTCTAGAATTTCCTACAACAGATGACTTTTTAAAATATTTGTTTCAAATTGTCCACTTTTATAATTCTGTCTCCAGGAAGTAGTTGCCCGTTTAATCTGAGACTATGTTGAACAAATACCAGTTCGAACGGATTTCTTTCTTCACGATTTCATTAGTTTAGTGGATTATCTATGTACCTTTTCTAGTTTACATCTTTTCTTTTCTATAGCAACAGAGTCCCCGTCTATCGGCATCATATGAAGATTGCCCAGGATCTGGATGTATGTATTATTTCTATTCGATGAAATATAGTTTTCTTATAAAACTAATCCAAAAATATGAATAAATATCTATTCATGTTAAGACTGAACCCATTGTCAGAAAATATTTTTAGATTCTTTTGTCCTTGTGGTGTTTCAAAATAATAAGACAGAGAACTAATCACCTCATTCAAACCTTTTGAAGCATTATTTTCTGTATAAACTTAAGCTACTTAAGTTGAAATTTACGCATTGAATGAGCATTTTCATGATACAAGCATACTTCAAGCATTCATGTAAACGTACTGATGGTTGCTTTGAACTTTCTTAAGTTGTTAAATACCGAAAACATGTAACCATAACTCTTTCCAAAATCGGGGATGGTTGTCTTTTGTCTCGTAACTCTTGAATCAATTTGTGCTTTTGAAAGAGCTGTTTTAAATACTTCGACTTGTCTTAGATGAATTTCATTATCATATCTCGTCTCCTCTAACTCAAAATACAACCTATAAAGAATTGATAACATACGCAAACTTGAATGTAATGTAAATAGGTAATTCTGTCGAAAATGTAACTTAGCCACCTTTTGCGCTGATCCCTTCATTTATGGTTAGTATTTCCTGACTGAATTCGCATTACAAAAACGATAATCTTTACAACTCCATGATTGTCCTCGTATTTCACAATTTCAGCATTTCCAAGATCATGTGGTTTGGCTCTGGGTAGTACAATAGGTGGCACAAGAACTAGATGTCGCATGCAGTATCAAAAAAGTATACAAAATTTATATGGCTGGGTGGTCCATTCCGGAATGAACCACGACATTTCAAATGAATGATGTATACGTCGAGTAATTCATATGTTTTCTTATCTGGAGTGTTAAGAAAGTCAATCAAATGCATACAAAACTGCTATTATAAAAACATTTGCTTTCGGCCCGCTCTAAAACATGATATGGAACATTCCAGAATTCACTACACATTTCACAATCTGTATACCCTGCTGTAGTATGCCATGCGACATCTAGTTCTTGTGCCATCTATGGTAGTACGAAACTGAAAAATTCTCATTTGCTTGTCTTGTTTTTCCTGGTACTGCTGATAAAAATAGTGCTGCTGCTGTTTAGCTATTCCATCAGACCTATGATCAATTGAACAGAACTAGAGTGTTGAAGGTCTTAGTAGATTTTCATATCAAGGAAATAGTCCTGATGAAGAGATGCTGTGTGTGAGGATGTATACCTAACGCTTTTTCGATTGATTGTTAACGCTATATAAATGATACAAAAATAGCAGGCTTCTATTTTCGCCTTTCGACATTCGTATCAAAGAAAATAAATGCGTTCATTGTATATATTTACATATATGTATTATCTAACTTTAAAAGTTTAGGAATTGCGGAGACATCAGCCTAAATTTCTAACTCGATAGTGCTCCCGTGCGTCGGTTAAATGTATTGAGGGTACTGTAGAATATATTTCCATTTCCCCTCTTCCCACCTTGTGTAATCAGGTTATTGTATAAAAGTTGTTACTAGTTCCCCTAAACCCGTTCTTAGAAAACTGTTATTGTTTGCCACCCCAAAGGAGGGTACTTTAAAAGATTATAATGACTTGTGTACTCTCATCATAATAAGTCTATTTATCAAGTATAATTCACTCGAATAAAAGCCCCATCTATAATGGTCCGTGAAAAATACTTTAAGTTTTTTAAACACTTGGTTCGAATTCCTTTTAAACTTTGAAAAAAAAATCTGGCCAATTACAAATAATAGTTTTTGCTTCGTTCACGAATTTAATTTTCTTATATTTTGAAATTTTATAGTCGCTCCCCTCATCTATCTAACAACACTCTCAAACAGTTCCAAGACCATTAAATAACGGCCCATTATCAATTAATTTTTTTTTTCAATTTGACAACTTGCGATGAAATTTTTGCATAAAAATGAAAAATTGTTTTATAAATAATTTAGCACTCAGTACAGCAGCTACAACTTTCAAAGAAAATGATTAATGATGAAGTTTAAGTGAGATTTCATTATGTTGAAATAAAAATTCAATGAAATGTTTTTCACGAAGAATTTTCACTAAATTTATTAACAGAAGCACTTTTAAGGAGCTTTTCAAATCCAGTCTTATAATAGGCCCTCTTAGCCTGGGCCAACGTCGTTAACTCAATTTAATTCAAATATATGCGACAATTAACGTAACAATCAATGGCTCAGGGCCCGCCAAGCGAGGGGCCTCATTTTCTAGGGACCCAGGAATGCCTACAAAATTAATATTGTCGTAGGAAGTGATGAAACTTGAACCGTATAAAATAATAATGCTGAGGCAGTTAGATTCACTCAATTAAAATTCGGTTTCTGCATAAAAATTTTATTAACTCTGTAATGATTTCATTATTTCAGTTCCATCTTAAGGTGTTCATACCATTATAGGCTTTGAGAAGCTGCAAATAGCTGGATAGGCAGTAGTGATGATGCAACAATAAAAAAGTCGAGAAATTTTCTATTTATTCTTTGTATTTAAACGGAGGAAAAATGTATGCCTGAAACTGAAACACTGTAAATTATTTTCTTGGAAATATTTGGCTGACTTCCTTAGGCTAGGCGTACACGCTGCTAGCATGCATCAGAGTTCGTAGGTGAGAGAAGAGTATTATATTAACTTTAGAATATTAGATAAGTAAGCAATAAACGAAAATATAAATATGTATAAAATCAAATTTTTCAGTTGAAATGTTTTGAAATTCCTTTAAGGCTAAAACACAATGTGAGCGACAAAAACGCCGTAAAAAACGCCGTACAAAACGTCCGTGAAAATACAATGGGAGCGATAAGAGTTGTCATTCCCCAATTAAATTTATTCTGTTATTTTATTTGTGCTGTAAATTAAAAATAGAAAAAAATTCAAAGAATAAATTAAAAAAGATTATTAAAGTTGCATGTGTGACCGTTTTGGCTAAAGAAGATAAAAAACAGAACCAACATAGAAGAAGAGGTGTGTCCAAGAGCTGTATAAAACTCAGCCGGAATTGGGTTTCTATGCGGATGCGTTTTTTTTTTTTTTTTGTATAGTACGGTGACATTTTACCACCTCAATAAACTTTTCTTCCATTTTTTACTCAACCAACTTTCATATTTTCCACGGCATTGTTATTTACTGATATTTTTAATCTATCAAGTCATAAATCTGATTGCAGTGAACGTATAACAATAAATATGAACGCAACTAAACGTGCGACAAATTTCAATTTACATTTAAGTTCGACGACAACGTCGAACGATGTCGTCAGCATTGTATTTTATACCATACACTGCCATGTTATTAAAACCCAAATGACAGCGTTTTTAAGGCGTTTTTGTCCTGTCGTTCACATTGTGTTTTAGCCTTTAAGCTCCCAACACTGTTGTGATCAGTGGACTCATGCTAATCGGGTAATCGAATATTGCCGGCTACTTATATGGGAAGCTTTTTCCCCCTTCGCTTTGCGCAAGTAGCCAAAATATGTGTCGACAGAAATATCTGAACGTTCTGTCATATAGTTGTTATATATAATTTACTTTATAATATTACTAATCATATTGCTTCAACTAAATGTCACAAATTTTAGACATTCCTCTGACAGCCATTTTGGGTCACTATTTGGTATAAACAGTGCCACAAAATTTGGTGGTCACAAATTATACCAGAAAGTGAATGACATTTGGTCGACATAAAAATGTTGCTATCGGGTTATCGCCATTTTGGATACTTTGCATATTTTATAGTGAACGGGAAAGTTGTTGTTAGTTGTTTTTGCTGTGCTTTTGGTGCTCGTGTTTTAAAAAAGGTAAATTAAAATGAATAAAAAAACTGTATTAAGCAGGAAATATAAAATAAATAAAGCAAAAAGTACAAAAAAAGCTAAGTGATGAAGAAACAAATCAGATATGGGGCAGAGAAGAAATACCGTCAACGTCTAGTGATTTTTTATGTTTGGAGAACTTTAATAAACAATTTGAAAACATAATTTTATATTTACATACATTTTATAATAAATATATAGCTTTTGAACTGAAATAGACTTTAATTTGGATCCCCGAAACCAAATAAAAGCTGACATAAATGCCACCAAAATCACACAGATTAAAGACAAAAATAACACATTACTTGGTTAAAAATGTCAAAAAACTGTGATTGGTTTTTGTGGAGATTTTGTCTCTTAATTATGTCAAAAAATATTGAAACAAATTATGACAAAAGTACCCACAAGGTATGACAAATTTCTTGTGATGAATGTGACATTTGTTAGACGAAATTTGTAAACCCTGAATACATTTCCTGGACAATTTTTCACATGATTCTGTCAAAAATGACAAGTGTTTGTCGATAATTTGTCGTACAAATTACACAAATGGCTACTTGGGATGAACCTATCGACAAATGACAAGTGTTTGTCGATAATTTGTCGTACAAATGTCAAAAATGGCTACTTGGGTGGCTGACCTAAGCTTTTCTCTCACATACTCATCGGTTTTACTTTTAATGTGCTTTCGTGAGCATATACTGGGGCTGCCAGTGGTTTTTTAAAAGGTTTAATGATGAATGTACCCAAGTAGCCATTTGTGAAATTTGTACGACAAATTATTGACAAACACTTGTCATTTGTCGACAGAATTATCATTTATTCTTCATCACAAAAATTTGTCATACTTTGTGTGTCCTTTTTTCATAATTTGTTTTTGACAAAATTAAGAGACAAAATCTTCACAAAAATGGATCACAATTTTTTGACATTTTTAACCAAGAAATGTGTTATTTTTGTCGTTAATTTGTGTGATTTTGGTGGCATTTAGTCAGCTTTTATTTTGTTTCGGCGATTCAAATTAAAATCTTATTTCAGTTCAAAAGCCATATATTTCTTATAAAATGTTTGTACAAAATTATGTTTTCAAATTTTTTATTAAAGTTCTCTAAACATAAAAAATCACTAGACGCTGACGGTATTTCTTCTCTGCCCCCTAATTGATTTGTTTGTTCAACACTTTAGTTTTTAACAGCTTTTGCAATATTTATTATTTCTTTATTAATTTAATTTTACCTTTTTTTAAACACAAACACCAAAAACACAACGAAAACAACTAACAACAACTTTTGCGTTCACTACAAAATATCCAAAGTATCCAAAATGACGATAACCCGACAGCAACATTTTCATGTGGACCAAATGTCATTCACTTTCTGGTATAATTTGTGACCACCAATTCTTGTGGCACTATTTACACCAAATAGTGACCCAAAGTGGCTGTCAGAGGAATGTCTAAAATTTGTAACATTTAGTTGAAGCAATATTACTAATCACAATATATGTATATAACAATTATGTGACAGAAAATTCACATATTTCTGTCGTCAAATATTTTGGATACTTGGGTAGAGCACAAAGTAAATCTAAACAAAGTTTGGCAATCCAGATCTTGATAACACTGCTCGTATTACCCACGAAACTTTTTTATTTTTTTGCTCAACTCTGGCTTGGAGTAAGTGGAGTGAAGGCACTGTCGAGAGATCGTGGGAGTTCTTCCATATTGTGGGAATTTCTGGCCTGAAAAAAATTAAAAAGGGAGAAGGGAATTATCTCGTCTCCCCGTACAAAATTATGGGAAACATCATACATCCAAAGTCCAGAAAATATTTCCTTACAATTGACATAAAAAATTAAATTTTTCTGCGCAAGTATGTTATATATATATTTAGTAGGTATTTAAACTACATATGTATATATTATTTATTACAGTTTGACAAAACAACAACATTTAATTGTCACAAATATAAATGACCCAAATATCACAGAATTTATTAACATTACTGTGACAATCTTAAATATTGTTTATGTGACAAATTGACGTCAACCCTGACTACAATTTTAAATCATATTTGTCACATAGTTTTGTCAACAAACGACAAAAATTTTGTCGTTGTTTTGTCGCTTATATGTCATATCTGGCTACACTTTTCATTTTTCCAATTAAAACACAATGTTCTTTAAAAAATTTGCTAAGCTCGCAAATAGATCTTCTTTTTGTGGTCCGCGCGCATGCTTCAATTAATTTGGAGAATTTGTAAAAATAAAATTCGTTTTTTTTTTCTGTCTGATTTGTTTTTAAATCGATCTTTTTCTGAAAATTACCCAATCTTATTATGTAGTCAGGATTGAAAATCGTAATAACTCTTTCGGTAGTTAATCTCTCATATAGAATATAAAATTTATTTGATTTTCAACACTGTATATACCTACGTATATCAGGTACATTAGTCAGTCTACTATAAGTTATAAGACAAAAAAAATTACTTGCGAAACACTAAAATGTAATTGACCTATGGAGCCTCATTGCTAAGCTAGGAAAATGACAATTCGCAATCAATGATCATTGCATCCATTGTAAGTCGTTCGCATTTATAAACCCAACTGCACATGCTCCGTTTGTGTTTTGCAAATTTGTAACTGTTAAAGATGTTTTGTTGGTTGTTAATATGATTGGCAGTAGGAGAAAGACTAACCATGCCCTTGATATCAAATTAAGAAAATAACAATTATCTAGGGTATAACAACAATAGAGCGTTGAGCTCAGCTAGCTTATCTCAGGACAGTGTTTTTTTACATTCTTAACCTTAAGATTTTTCGGTTTTCGATATACTTAGTTTCGAAAAGATTTTACTTGCTACCGGAATTTCGTTCGCCTTTTATTTATACAAAAAACATCAGTTGACGCGTGTGTGCATTTCGCGATTAACACTAGATTTCGTGTCAAATGAATTTCATTAATTTTATTGTGTTTTTGTGTTTCGTGTAGCAGTTTTCAAAGTTTTATTTTATTGAAGCGGATAACAATGGGAATAATACCTTAGAAACAGGATAATCGTCTGGAATCTTTATATATTTACCTATTTCTCATTAAATCCTACATCTACCTTCTAATTAGTTATAAATATATATATATTTTCGTGGAACATGTACCTGGTTGACATTGAAATGGAAGTATAAGATTTTTAAGGAGTTAAAAGCGTGTTTATATCGTCCGATTCAATTCAATTGATATTAGAATTTGAGCCTGATCTTAAAAATTGTTATTAGTTGAAGATATGTTTATCAAATTCTAATGAAATACATAAGTAACTTTTATAAAAAAAAAAAAAACTAAAAAATATTTTTCTTTTAAATTTATACATTTCTTTGAGTAGTTAAGAGGCAAAAAAAGCAATCTGGATAAACTTTTTATTGACCATTCAAAACTTTATCTGCTTGTAATTGTTTTTTAAAATCAATTCAATTTATAATCCTCACTGATCTAGATTAGATGAAAAATACCAATAGTACATATAAGGTTCTATTAGCACCATTTACTTTCATTCTCATTCTAAAGTTTTCTCCAGTAGTCACGAAGATCTAACTAAATCAATTGAATTTTTTCATATAGTTAAAGTATTTCAATATCATACATATTATGTACAAACATAATAATGTAGATCAGATATTTCATTAGTTATTAGGCTCTAACGCAAGTGTAATAACGAAAAATTGTGTTTTTTTCTTATGTTATTATGGTTTGTCGATAATAATTTGCATAATTTGCATCAGATTTACAATTACAGCTTAATGGGCATTAGGTAAAATTTTTAGCAATGATTTTAGCTACAAAATTCTGATCAATTGCACGAAGTTTTTTATAAAGGAATTTTGAGATACACTCGAATTGTTAAATTTTTCTAATAATCACAATTTTTTTTTTCCAAAAAAATCAAATCCGAGCCTTAATGTCAGATTTACAATATAAAGTAAATATCTTTATCAAAATCTAAAAACAAAGAGCCCACAGAAAACTTTTAGGTCAGAAATTATTCAAATTATTCAAAAACTTCAGGTATTAAACAGTTTTAAGGTGGAAGTCTGGCAGAAATATAGTAACTCACAGGAAAAATTAGTCAACTATTTATTGAATTTATGCAGCCAAATTAACGTCATTAGCTAACAACCTACCAATTATGAATTTCAAAATATATGAAAGTAATATGAACCACGTATAATTTTAATTTACTTTACTGTTCTGTTAGTTAAAGAATTGAATATTTTCCAACAAATACGTCTGATAATAGTTTGGGTGTATCTGAATTGGAGATTGTACCCTGGAAGACAAATCATGATGAGGTCATCAATGAGCATGTATCTGAATTGGAGATTGTACCCTGGAAGGCAAATCATGATGAGCTCATCAATGAGGATGTGCATGAGATATTCCATCTCTCATCTCTTTCACTTATTTAGAAATGTATACTTTGCTTCTCTTTTGTGCATTTTACAATATTAGATGAGCACTTCGATGAGTACATAATGAGTGTTACGATGAGTTTATTAATGAGCATATCAATGAGTGTCATTATGAGCTTATTCAAGAGCATATCAATGAGTGTCACTATAAGCTTATTAATAAGCATATCAATGAGTGTCATGATAAGTTCATAAATGAGAATCTGATTTTACGATTGATTTCACATATTTTCCCGAATTTGATGATGCGGCGTAAGGATATGGACATAACGTCTTGTTCAGCATATGGGCGACAGTCTTTCCGCGAAAAACCAAATCAGAAAATTAATTTAAAATAAATATTTTAAAAATTTAAATAAATAAATCACAAAAATCAATTCAAATTTTCTTATTAGAAATCTCATCGCACACGATGATGCCAACAAGAAATATTTATTTATTGCTGGTTTAGTATATAGGGAGCATGATATCATGATATCTAATGAGCCCTTCGATGAGATTTAATGAATGCTCATCAGGACGCTCATCGGGACTTAATTTTCTATATGTTTCTTCATGAATTGCAAACATCTTGATGCTTTTCACTCAAATTAGTAATGGTTTACATAATAACTGCCCCTTGCGAGGAAGAGACAAGGTAAATCTGTGAGCAGTTACTACTAGGGTAAGTTCAGCTTGCATGCAAGTTATACTATTGTGATAGTAAATTTCAAAATGTAGGCAGCTCTACTTGAAATGAGTTTTCATACTGATTACTGCAGTTAAAGAAATAGTCCAGAAATAGTGAAATAGACATCGCAAAATTTTTAAGATTCGTAAACAAAATATTGGAGTAGCTTCGATCTTAAATTAAAAATGTAGAAAAAACGAACTTTTTGACCCAGCTATCAGAGAGGTCTCATCAGTATGGTTATCGCCTGCCATAGAAGTTCGATGATAGAGAATTTCAGTCTGCTGTAGGCGAGAATTAATCTACAGTATGGAAAAATAAATGTTTATTAGAAACTGCTTGCTGTTTCATTCCTGTTATAGAGTCTTCTAGAATTGACTCTTAATTTATCAAAGTTACAACTCGTATCAGCTCCCTTCCATTTAACAGGGAGGTTTCGCCTTTAAGAGCAGATAATCAAGCTTTGTTGTTGAGATGAGATGAAATCAGATCAACGACCTTGGAGTTTTAATCCTCTCTAGCTTCTAAATACTCGTTCTAATTAATTCTATATAGGAACACCAGTCTGTAAGCCGCGTCCGACCTATCTCCTTCTTTTTCCAAAGGGAACCGTAATATCCTACCTCATAGAACTATAGTTTAATACTGAAGCCTCCCTTAATTGGCTTGTATTAAAGGAGGCCCGCCTCACTGTAAGCAATTCTATAGTCACCATACTTCCGCTGACCAATGTAAGACCCAGTACTTCCTGTCGACAGGATTGTAGAATATTGATTTATTTCTTTTAATATTTTTGGACTACATATTCAAGGAGGTAGTGATTTCACCTATTAGTGTTGCTACTTCCTCGACTCATTTGGAGGGCGTTCGCATCTCAGCTTTTGATAAAAGTCTATTCATTTTTTAGCAGAAGTCCAGGAGTTTGATGATTTCCTCTTGAAATGGTTATTTTGAGTCGATAAAAAAGTTAAATTGAGACAATTACCACCCCTCATGTTTACTAGTATTTTGTCAGCATCTCAATTAAGAAGGCACTTACATGGATCTCGAGAGATAATGTCTGGAATTGGAAGAATATAGGAATCGTTATTTTAAACAAACAAAAAATTGAACACACTTCAAACAGGTTTTTCGTGATGCATATTTGGAGTAATTTAATGCAACTTCTGTAGCACGTCACATTTTATTTGAGGGTTTATTGATCCTTTCCGAGCCTTTTCTTGCAATGTCAGCGATTTTAAGCCTCCTGCTGTCTGCTTCCTAAAATTCTAACTGCATTGGATGATATGGCAACATTGTTTGAGATATAGGATACTGTTAGCTCGCTCGCAATTATAACTGCCCTTCTAACGAAACTGGTATCCGGTTCCGTTGATTTCTTGCTTCTGAGATTTTTCTTTTCTTTATAACGCTTGCGAAAATATTTCACTTTTGAAAATGAAGAAACAGCAGCTGCTTTTTCAGATGGCATACATATAGTCATAAATTCTTACCTTCTAATATACGAAGATGCCTCCTCTGTCCAATGCTGCCTCTTTTAAAGTCTAGATCTTAGGTCTAATCTACACTAGGTTAGACTTGAAGCTCGACATGTTATTTTTCGGATCTCACGAGGGGATGGTCCCTACGCGTCATCGCCAAATTCGTCCAAATTCACAGTATATGTAGGGTATGAATAGAGATGAAAAAGATAAAAAAAAACATATTTCTAGGAGGTGGGGGTATTTATTTTATATTCCACCATCAGTGTAGAGTAATCGTACAAAATTTCATCAAAATCAGATGATAAGTTCAATGTTAAAAGGTCATTCATATATACCAACACGAAAAAAGTTCTCATTTCCCGAACTCGGATCTTCTGAGGGGGGCTGGGTAAATATTATCCAATTTGAAAAATTCATTCCGCTAATTATTTTGGGATTTTTTTCAAGGGGAATATACCCCCTTCCGATTAACTTGTGAAATTTAATTTTCGACGGCCAACATTTCTGTCTGAAAAATTCATTTCGAAATTTTGTTCTACGACTTATCGATTAATCCAATTTTTTATTTTTTTATGGATGCGGTGTTATCAAGAAATTATCTGCACAAAATCTCAGGAAGATTGGATGTCATGTGTAAAAGTTTTGCATTCTCACTTTTCACCATTTGCCGGTGCTCTTTGAAAACTCACGGAAATGGTACTCACAGAATCAGCAATCTACGTACCTTCGAATTCTTTGTAGTTGACATTTTACCCGAATGAATTGGCCGCTTTCGTTCAAATTCTGTTTAACCGCGACAACTCCAGCAAAAATTTGCAAATTTGAGCATTTTACAAAAATTCGGGCTACCCTATATTACGCATTATTTCGATTTTGCGTGGCCATCTGGAGCTCCCACTTGCGTCATATTCATTTCTAGTCAAACCCTACATATGTACTGTGAATTTGGACGAAATCGGTGATGACGAGTAGGAACCTCCTCTTGTCAGTCATTTTTCGGACCATCAATTCCTCCTAGTAGGCCCTAATATTTTATCAGCAGTAAAATCAAGCCGATTGGGTTAAAGACGTCTATAGGTATGCTTTTAATCTGGAGAATTCCAATAGTGCTCTTAGATAAAAAAAAACTCTATAACTCTAGAATACTCATAAAGGAGTAAATCAGTTAGCTGGAGGATAATGCAAGTGATTTTAATATCTTCAATATGCACATAAGTAAACAACTTTTGATGAAAACTCGTATGCAGCGGAAACGACTTATATCCTAGATAGAAATTAATGATGATGATTTTTAACATTTGATGGTAAACGAATATTTTTGTCTTTGCATTTTGTTTTAAAATATTATTACTTAACTAAGTTATATTTAGTCATTAGATGAATTGTTTAATTTAGCTTTAATTTTCAAAATCACTTGTATGATTCCCTTTGCATTCACTGTATTGTCCCTAATATGGGAACTTACAATACGAATAAGTCCAATTCATTAGCAGTTGAGTCTCGAAAATACTCACCATCAACAATTTGGTTAGTAGTGACCTAACTTTGCTATCCCCTTAGATGGCTTTACTGCCTGTCAATCAATCCATCCACATCCATGATGTCATTACACCAATTAATGTTGTATACTGAAGAGACAATATTGTGTATTATAATATTGAAAACAATTCGTCCTGGGTATTCCAATTTCATCACAGTCAACACAAAGTCGAATACTTTCAATTGAATATGAATAATTATTTAATATATAATCAAAAATTTTGAAACAGTGTCGAATGAATCCTGATATTTCTTTCTTTCTATGTCTCATATGAACGATGATTATCCACATCCACAGAGCCCAAGAAATACTTTCGCGTGAATCCCTTTAACACTAAAATTCAAAAATCACAATTTATACTACAACAACAAACCAAGAATTGCAATTCAATGAATCTTCCTGGTACCGACATGCTCCACGAAACATTCATGTACTGGAGAATTAAAGCAGCGTTGACATTCATAATCCCTTAGAACTTCATTTATAATTCCTCAAACGACATGAATCTATTTACATGAATTAATCAATGAATGTCAACAGTAGAGAGCCATCAGAGATATCCCGTAAAGCTGAGCTAAACTGAACAACATCAGCCTTCCATCGACTATGTATGGATGTATGTATGTATGTATGTACCTTCTCCTAAGTTATATGAATATTGAATTTCAAATTTAAAGTTTTCATCGTGACTATCGCATATCTCAGTACCCGCGAAATCCACCAGTCCGCTCACATATATTAAAAAAAAAAATGTGTATGCAAATTACAAACAAATAAAACCTGCCAATTGTCCACCACAGGTTTGTGGGTTTTCATTCGTAAAAAACTTTGCAATAACTACACAGATCGTCCTTCCTCCACAAAACGACCACAAATTTTTCTCAAAAGCTAAAGTTTCCACTCAATTGATTTTTTTCTGGATTGCATTTGGTGTCATCACTCCACTTACGATTTTTTTCCAATTCGTCCATCAACAGCAACTTTCGAGTCAACTGTGTTTTGGCATTGGCCTTGGAAATTGCAAACAACCTTCGAAATTTCCATATTACCGATAGCGAACCTGAACCAAAAAGACGTTTCAATTTCAACGTCAGGGGTGGCTTTCAGGAGCACGTTTGGATTAATGGAGCTTTACCATCCTGTTCCTATTCCGAAACGTCACCTTCCATACACATCTCATTCAAATAACCTTGATTCTGCGATGATATCCTATTTACTACTCCCTCTCATGTTATCCGCTTCAGCAGTCCTATAGTCAGATTACAAATAGGGGTGTAGGGGGCGAGTGTTGCAAGGAAGCCCTGCAGTTGAATAAAACTCCGAACACCGCAAACGAGGTTTCCACTTGTTGGTTGCCCTCTGATGTGACCAGAGTGAAACGTTAAGTGTTCAGAAGATACAAGAAAAGGATTTCCGAAATTCGAAGTTGTTTTTTTTTTATATATACATATTTTTTTAAATGTCGGCGACGATGGCAACGGTTATAAAGGAGATTCCGGATGATGACGAAGATGGAGAGCTTACGGTAATAAAATATTGCTAAAAAGTGATGTCTATTTGTACGTATATCAGAATAAATGTAATATGTGCATAAGGTCGTGTCCGACCCTACTTTGGTGTTAACTGCGGGAAATAAGCTTTTTGGTTGTCGCTTCGAAGTAAAATTTTGTGTTGATTTTATCCTTAGGCTTGTTTACAAATAAAATATGCCCGACAATATTTACAAGTTTAATTGTGAAAAGTGCATTAAAACGAGGTTCTTATCAAGATGCCTTTTTGTGTCCCTTTCCCATTATATTTAGTATAAATCGTGAAAAGGATATTGGAACGGATTTCGTGATTTTGTGCTGTTGTGACTTTTCTTTTTTCTTTTTTTTTAATTGAATATTGATTGCGATGCAACAAGTGTGAAATTGATGGAATGTGAGTGATGAGACGGATTCAACTAAGCAAAAGTTTACAAATTCAATTTAAAAATATTGGGTAGGATGGACCGACCGTGAGTTTTTTTTGTTTATCCTGTAAATGTTTAAACTTGAAGTGGAACAACCCAATGCTAATTACAATATTTTTTTTTTTTTAGGAAACATG
The DNA here is from genome assembly GCA_963930735.1 of Dioctria linearis. Taxonomy (NCBI): domain Eukaryota; kingdom Metazoa; phylum Arthropoda; class Insecta; order Diptera; family Asilidae; genus Dioctria; species Dioctria linearis. The sequence goes on along the minus strand of OZ005741.1, from coordinate 76,587,778 downwards.
AATTTTTTATGAGATTTATTATTATTTTATGAATAGCTATTTATACTTTTTAATAATAGGTATACATATAATATCCTTTTAACAGATAGTTATAATAATATAGATAGCGTTACTTGTGCAAGGTAAAATTAAAATTAAGTCCTTTGGTTGTCATTCAGACTTTATAGAAATTAAAATGATAGCAATGAGCTTCATTGATTTTTTTCATTGTTCAATTGCGGAGGTGTTACCTTGAGGGCTATATAAAGGAACAGTGTATCCCAGGATATAATATATACCCACATAAGAAATATTTTGAGTTTCATATATGTATACATAATATACAATAGATCCCAGTCTCCCACACGAACTCCGCAATTAATCTGTTTAACAATGTCGTAAAGAAATCTATTCATAATAGCAGAATATACAATAACAGGATGATTGATTTTATTGTTTTCTATCTGAATACAAAAGCATACTTAGTACCTACAATAAATTTCGTTTTAGAAAATACCTTTGGATATTGTGCAATCCTAAAAAAATAAAATGATGAAAAATTTGCTTTTCATTTAAACAAACAACAGAGGTAGAAAGAAATCATCTGTGCGGCTAATGACTTTATTTACTTACCAGAGAAGCTGAACAACGAAAAGTTCAGCTATTTTTAGGGATATGTAATTTATATTTAGCATAGGTCTGTACATATTTATGTACACACTGTATATTTATATATAATGACCTAGTGCTGCACAATATGCCATGCAGAAGGTTCTCACGCACGGAACAATTACGTTATCATCACTAATGTATGGTTGGCTTTTGGCCAAGTTCAAGACTGTAGCCTTGCTTGCAGCAGTTACAAATGTTTATTTTCATGTTAAGTTTTTTTATTTTTTTTTATTTTTAACAAATAATTTTAATAATAAATATATAGAAAAGCCCACAATTTGTCTGTAACGCGAACGAATCCAAGCATGCTTTTTCTTTTTTCTTATGAAAAAAATAATAAAAAAAAACTTAAGAAAAGCCTAGACTGTCTATAATGAGCTCGAATCCCAGCATGCTTTTTTTTTAATGATAAATTTAAATAAAAAAAAATAAAAAAATAAAAAACCAATAAAAAAACAACAAATAACGTGCAAATTTAGCAAATTTTGTTCTATTTGTGCAACAATTATAATATGAATTACTGAGGTATACTAAATTTGTCATTTCGTTTGTAACACCTAGAAATAATGATGGTATAGCAAAATTAATTGGACAGCCACGCATAATATTAAAAGTTATTTTGATTTTTGCATGTCCGTCCGTCTGTCTGTCCGTCCGTCCGTCAGAACTTGCATGAGGTACGGCTCATATTGAGTTACCTTTCATCTTCTATAATATCTTTGTTCAAGTAGGCCTTTTTGGGGTTCTCCGGTACCAACGAAAAGCAAAAACAATTTGTTTTTATTATTTATTCAAGTCTTTTCGAGTCATCAACAGATCCCAAACAATAAAATTTAGTGACTCAAAAAACAAATGAAAATTTCATATCGATGAGAAGAGAATTTCCTGGGGAAATAAGATTGGCGATATACTGAGATTTCCTGGACTACACCCTAATATCCCATTGGTAGTGTATAATTAGTTTGTTCTACTATATGATATTGCGTTTTGTAGTCTCACTTGAATTGTACTATTATAATATTACTGATCTTATCTACAAATATGTTATAATAAATGATTGATTGATTGATATTAATCATGATATTTAGCAAATTGATAGGAGCAAAGGCTGGCTTAAGTTCTTAGCATAGCTCTGAAGATCTTCAATTTTATTAATCTGATTTACGGTCGATCAAGATCCATTTTTTTTTGTCCGGTGATCCTGAAGCAAAGTGTGAAAATTAATATACTTATTCGAGTAAGTTATAGTATAGTAGATCTAGAACTAACAGGCTGTTACAAATTATCATAAACAATATTCTTTTCGTCATGACATTTTTACTTGAAAATATTACATATAATTGAACTCAGGATAGTAATATTACCCTAGATGAAAATTAACGTGAAATAAAGTGCACAGCCTAAGTTTTATATGGCAGTACCAAGAATGGATTGTACGCTTAAGTCCATTTTTATACCCTAGATAAAATCTATAGGGTTTGTTCCATTTGTAACGCACAGAAATAATGATGGTAGAGCAAAATGGATTGGACACCCATGCATAATATTAAAAGTTATTTTGATTTTTGCATGTCCGTCCGTCTGTGCACGCGATAACTCAAGAAAGCTGAAATTTTTGACACGGTCTTTAAAAAAAAGTAAAATTAAATTCGAAAATGAGACAAATCGGGCAACTCCTTCGTACAGTTGCCATACAAAAATTTCGGTTTCCACTAAATATTTGTACACTGCCTGAGAAAGCGTCGATATAGAGAGCTGAAATTTCGTACATGGTGTTTTATAGTAATAGCAAATAAAATTTCAAAATTGCACTAAATCGGGCAACACCTTCTTGGTGTTGCCATATAAAAATTTAGGTTTTTTACATTTACTATGAAAACGATCAGTCCTAGACCTTTTTATTGCACTAAATGATTCTTCAGAATACTAAATCCTATAAAATTGGTTATAATCATTTTTTCTCTCCGACGAACCGTTCTAGAAATATATGCGAAAAACCACTTCAGAAATCAAACTTGCATAGATCGATGAGCATCCGAAATTCATCTAGAGCAGCGGTGGTGAACCTTTTTATGTGCGCGTGCCAGAAAATTACAAATATTACTTATCGCGTTGCTGGCGTGCCGGACAGACTTTAATTAAGAAAAATTTATAAAAATATAGGTGTTTCAGAATTTTATTTAGACAATTTTAAAAATCAATATACAGAAACTAAGCTAAACATATATTACGCTTTCATACATAATCATTTTACTTAACAATCTGTGGATGTACAAATAAATTTAAAATAAAAAATAAATACCAACGCTACAAAATACGTCAAACAAAAATAGGAATATATTACCAGTATCAAAATTTACATAACTAACATCATACCAATTAGTTTGCAGAAAAATCAAAAAATTTTAAGACTTGGAAGCAACTCAATTGAAACAACGGCAATCAAATGAAATCGAATACTTAAAAAATAAAGGTTTGACATTAAAAAATAATTTAGAAAATACTAATTAATGAATTCATTGGTAAATTATAACAATCAATGGGATTTTTGCTGTTGTTTATTGGTAGACAGGATCATATTTTGATACTTTTAATAAAATACATGCTATACTGGATTCTTCAGTCATTCTATTTCTAAATTTATTTTTTACAAAATTCAATCCAGAAAAAAAACTGATTCACACGCATATGTGGAAGAAAATATTGATAGAAAACTTAGCTATCGCTAAATGTTGCAGGAATGGTATTTCATGCTTTTAATAGTTCTTTTTCCCCATTCTTATGAAAGGTACTCAATAATCGATCATTTTCAATAGTTTCCAGTTCATGTCTTAAATCGACAAACTTTTGTATCCATATGCAATTGGATTGAAAATCAATCAATTGCATCTCAACATCTTCCAAATTCAGCCACTCAAAAATCTTTAAACTAAGTCTATCTTCCGATATCGTGCGTGGGAACATAATGAATTTTGAAGTTTCTGCAAATCTTTTGAATTCTTTAAATCTTAAAGTAAATTCGAAAAATCTTTTGTTAATTTTGTTTTGTCATTTTTTCATGGGAATCTAAATCAAAGAATTGACTTTGATTTGGAAAATATTTATATATGTTCGAAATAATGTTCGGATTAAAAATTTCTAATTTAGTTTTGAAATCTTTAATTATATCAAATATTATAATAATTGTCTTATTACCACCTTACAGTTTCACATTTAATTCATTTAAGTGCGAAGAGAAGTCAGTAAAAATCATGAGTTTTGAAATCCATTCAACGTCCATTAATGGGTTATATTTTTGAATTAATTTTTCATTATCTAAAAAAGGTCTGCTTTCATTTAATGACTCTTTGAACAACTCTTCCATGACTTAACCATCGAACGTTGTTGTACATTAGTAAACCATCGTACACTGAATTTACCTCAGTTAATAGTTGAGACAATTTTTGTTTATTTAAAGGGTGTGCAGATAAAAAATTGACTAATTGTATGACAAGAATTATAATATCGTCCAGTGACTTTAAACCGACCTTTGCAGACAAAGCCTGCTGATGTATGATACATTGCAAACCCAGAATTGAATATCCAACGAGCAGAGCAAACAAGCTCACAAGCGCATTTACCTCTCCAGTCATATTGCGAGCACCATCAGTCGTTACAGAAACAATTTTGAAAGGATCTATGTATGTTTTATTCAGCAAGTTCATTTACAACTGCATTATAAATATCTATTCCTTTTGTTGTTGTTGCTAAACGCGCAGATCGAGTTATGTCAGTGCTCTTATCAATACAGAGAGAAAATAAACCAGAAGAATTTATGTCCATATTTTCCTGGTGACTTATATTTGTAGACCCAAGGGCCAAGATCCTGTCTTTCTCTTTCACAGTGTTTCTAGCCAAAGGCTATCTGTTATTCTTTGGATGATTTTTTTATTGTTTTCAAAATCTTGAAACAAAATTGGTGCATATTTTAACCATGCTTCTTTCATATATTCGTCAATGGTTTTCCGTGCTACGCAATTACATTTGAGGCAACAAAACATGCACCAATTATTTTGAAGGACTATCCATAAATTTCAATAGAGATGTTGACTAAATATTTCTATGTTTAATTTTTCGAGCAATAAAGTCTTTTCGTTTTGCTCTGAAGAGATTAAGCGGGTGTAACTTATGCTGGATTCTCTGATATATTCGGGAAAAATGAGAGTTTTAATTGACAGAAATTTCACATCTACTTTTAGTACGATGTTCAATGCGCAATTTATCTTTTTCTCAAAGGATTAATGGTAATGTGACCCGATGTATATTATTATGAATAGCTTGAAATGATTTTGAAGGTATTCAAAAAGATTATAAAAATTCGGATAATTCTACGTTCTCTCAATTTTTATGTTCAACAAATGTTGGCTCAGTTACAATAGAATAATGAACATCCAAGCACTTTTCATTCAAAATACGAAAGTATATGACATCATTTGTTTCTTTCTAGAAAATAAGGAAAATTCCCAGTTCGGCTGTGTCCTATATCCTTATTACGTTATCATTAACTGGACAGGTTCATTTTACAAAACCACACGCAACTTCATCCAAAACATGGTTTAATCTTAAAATTAATCTATATTAAATCCAATTTAATAATGAATCGTTCACGTGTCACCAAAATTTTCGTACGTGCCATAGGTTCGCCACCACCCATCTAGGTTATCATAAGAATTGGTCTTAGACCAACTCTGGCTTTTTGACTTATTAAAATTGTATGTATTTTCCTTTGAAAATAGGTATAACTAAAAACAGCGAAATTTCGTGCCCAGACAAGAACAATACAACTTATGTTAACTTGCTAATGTCAATTAGATGTAAACGTCAAATTCATATATATATTTTTTTGGGTTTTTGTATTTTGTAATGGTTTTTAATTTAAAATCTTTACATTGGTCAGTGATTTAACTTAATTTTGATTAAGAACATTTGAAGTGACAATTTCGTGGTTAAGCATTAATAAATTGAACATTTTAATATTCAATTGTGCTGTACGGTGCTGTTGTAATGATCGCCGAAATAGTCCCGGAAAAACGTTTCTAAGGAAAGTTGTAGACATTAAATTAAACTAGAAAGTTTATTTCCTGGATATACGTACAAAAAAGTAAATAAAAGAATTAGGAAAACTAAAATATCGCGATAATTGTGCACAATATTTTCTTTGTTTACATTTTTGTGTTCTCAACTCATTTTTTTTCTTGTCCGTTAA